>CM049854.1:20184605-20792105 GCA_027422415.1 Schizothorax lantsangensis | reverse complement strand
GAAAGATTATTTTAATTTTAATAACATTATGCCTAAGTACTGCAACTTTGGAAAAGGCACTATATAAATAAAACATTATTTGTTTGATTAGTGACCTAAATATTCTTTGTTTTAAAATGTTCAAAATCCTAAAACTTTGAACTTTTGAATTCTAGATTTTTGATGTGGGCTCCAACTTTTTGATGCCACTGTACGTGTTTACATAAACACGCATCTCCTTGTACCTCTTCGAGTGTTTATACCTGATCAGAGGCTTCGTAATCTATACTCTATCCCCCCCGCTCTCTCTCCATCCTCCTCTAAAACTCTTCTTTCATTTAAAGCTTAATCTCACAAAGCTCCACCGAGCACATATTTTTCATTTGATTACCAGGGGCCACCGAGAGAGATGGGCGCCGCAGATAGCACCATTGCCACGGTGATAACATCATCTCTAGGATGATAGAACCATCTCCACAGCAACCCGATCAAGTATCGCGGTGGCTGGTAGGTGTCGGTAAAAAAAAGGCTGTATGGGAACCATTACATCTTCTGTAGTAAAGCATAACTCTAAAACATGTCATCAAACGCTGAATTCTGGCTCAGTGTGTGCTGTAAGATTACACAGCTGATATCAGATCTGTTTGCATATGCAAATGCTTTCCGCCACAGAGAGATGGGGGGAAAAGAGGCTTGTATTCCCCTCATGAGCCTGGGTCAATTTGCAAGAACATTAGGACATCTACTATTGCTGTTTTTTTTTATATAACATGAAATGACTCAGTTCATAGCAAGTTTATATTTAAATGATTTCTCTTTTTTGTTTGTTTGTTTGGTTAATTAATTAAATATTAGATATTTAGATATTATTATATTATTTTTAAAACAAATGAATACGATTAATTGCATCCAAAATTAAAAGTTTTTGTTTACATAATATATGTGTGTATACTGTGTACATTTATTATGTATATATAAATACACACACATACGGCATATACTTTGAAAACATTTCCATGCATTTCCATGTATATATTTATATTCATATATTTGATATTATATATCAATATTTTAAATATATAAACATAACATATATTTCTTAAATATATATACATGCATGTGTGTATTTATATATGCATAATAAATATACACAGTATACACACATATATTATGTAAACAAAAACTTTTATTTTGGATGTGATTAATCGTTTGACAGCACTCAATTTTATCAAATAAATGTAACCTTGGTGAGCATAAGAGACTTTCAAAAACATTAAAACATCATACTGACCCCAAACTTTATTGGTGTTCAATAGACATCCAATAGCGTTCTTGTAGACTTTAATGAATATATCTACACAGTAATGTTTAAAAACATACATATCTTGAAATATATTTACTAAAGTAAATAGTGTGACAACTTGCCCCGGTCTTCCCTACTGCTGGAGCAACTGTTGTAGCATAATTTAAGATTATAGCATCAATAAAATGAGCTCATTTCAAAATTTACTGTTGTTTTTGTTACACTAATTTGCACTAACTACCTGAAATCACCTCAAAAGAAGGAAGCTAGCATGCTTCTGTCCAGTTGTACAGGGTTGGGAAGGTTACTTTGGAATGTAATAGGTTAGAGATTAAAAGTTACCCTATTTAAATTTAATAAGCAGTGTAACTATTTCAGTTTTTTTTTTTTTTTTTTTAAGTAATATAACTGATTACATTGGATTACTTTTTGATTACTTTTCTCTGTTTCTAGCAAATGTTTTCAACTGTTAATCATTTCAAACATTTAAACCAGGCGGGGTTAAATTTACAAATCCACTTGAATTAAGATTATAATAAATTCATTTTAAAAAGCAGCTACCACAAAATTAGACTTTAGCACCTCTTTTTACTTTGAGATCATTATGAGGTTAAATACTGATTTAAAATCATAACAAGCAATAGTAAATAGTAATACAAGAAGTATTCAGATGTAACTTACGTAACGCCATTAGACGTAACTATTTACTCCCCAACACTGCAGTTGTTATGCTAACCAGATGTGCTTGCTAAACACAGAGCCATATATACGATTCTGGAACTTTCTGATCATCTGAACCCTATAAAAGTCGTAAGGTACTTTCTATTGGCCCCAAAGGGACTATGCCTTTTAGTGGCTGGCTTTTGCGCTAATAACACAGCTTTCCAGAATTAAATTTCTCTCCATCTCTCTAAGGAGGTAACCTTTCCAGATGCCCACTAATAATATTACACTTCCTCCTTTTGGGCCTAGTGAGAGGCCACAGGGAGAGCCGGAGCTCCAGGACTCCTTTATATGAGCTAGCTTGAAGAACAAGAGTGTGAGAAATGCTTCTATGTCAGACAGATGCACATGAATACAAATACAGGGCTGACCTGTCCTATATAGCCCTTTTAAACCAGCCTAAATTGGTTTTAGTCTTAGGTGGTCTGTTGGCTGGTTTTAGCTGGTCAGGCTGGGAAAACCAGCTGGCCGCCTAAGCTAAAGAAGGCTAAACACTAGTTTGGCCAGGCTGTGAGGCCATCTTAGACCAGCTTAGGCTGGTTTTAGCTTTTTTCAGCAGGGGGTCTCTCTTTTATGATTTAGGCAAGGCAAGGCAAGTTTATTTATATAGCACATTTCATACACAGTGGTACAAAGTGCTTTACATAAAAGAAAGTGAAATGATTCACAGAATAAAAACAAGGAATTAAAAATAATAAAAACAAGGAATTTTAAAAAGTTATAGAAATTGATATAAAATTAAATTTAAAACAGTTCTAAAATACAGCTCAAGACACAGATTCAACAAATGCACGTAAACAGATGAGTTTTCAGTCTGGAAAATGTGCCTAATGTTTTAGCAATCTGATCCAATGTATTTGCAATGTATTTAGGTCCTAGGCCATTGAGTGACTTATAAACGAGTAAAAGTACTTTAAAATCAATCCTAAATGTAACTGGAAGCCAGTGTAAGGACTTAATGCTCAGATTTTCTGGTTCTAGCAGAATCCTGGCAGCAGCGTTCTGGATGAGCTGCAGCTGTCTAATGTTTCTTTGGAAGGCTGGTGAGGAGACCATTGCTGACATGAACAAGTTTCTCCAAGTCGTGACTGGAAACAAAACATCTAATTCTTGCAATGTTTTTGAGATGATAGTATGCTGATTTAGTTACTGCTTTGACATGACTACAGCTAAGGTCCTCCACACCCCAAGATTTCTGACTTGATTTTTAGTTGTTTGACCCCTAGAGTCGAGGTATGCATTCACCTTGAGAACTTCATCTTTGTTTCCAAATGCAATGACTTCAGTTTTCTCCTTGTTTAGGAAGAAAGTTTTGGCACATCCAACTGGCATTGAGAGGGAGTCAATGGGGCATAGTCATTTGGAGGGCCAGGTAGATCTGGGTATCATCAGCATAGCTGTGATAGGCAATTTGGTTTTTCCTCAGCATTATACAGGTGGTGGTGCGGAGCCTTGTGGGACTCCGGTCATGGACGTTAGACTTATGCTCTCCTATACTCACATAATAACCTCTCCCTTCTAAGGACCTGAACCATTTGAGTGCCAACCCAGAAAGCCCGACCCAGTCCAGTCTCTCTAGAAGTATGTTATGATTGACAGTGTCAAACGCAGCACTGATCTAGCAGTACAGCACTGATATTTTGCTCAGGCGAATATCCTTAATGAGTGCTGTCTCTGTGCTGTGATGCACACGGAAACAGATTGAAAATTATCCAGGTATTCAAGTTTAAGTAGTTGTTCAGCTGAAAAAACTATCTTTTCAATAATCTTACCTATGAAAGGAAGATTTGATATTGGTCTAAACATGGTGCTAGATTGCGCTTTTTCAGCAACAACTGCAGTTTTCTGGGTTCCAGACCAGTACTTCCAACCACACTTTTGAAAAAAGATGTAGGAAGTGTGTCGAGATTAGGATTGTACTATTTCTTCCAAAATTTTGCATCAATTGTTTCAAAAACAGACATAGTCACTTCTTTTTGGATTGCGGTCGAATCTGTGTGACCTGGAAGATGTGCCAATCTCCTTTCTGAGATCTTCTCTGAAAAGAAGGAAGCAAACTCATTGCATTTGCTGTCGGAGACCATTTCACTAGGAATCTGACAGCTCTCAACAGTAGCAAAAAGAGTACGAGTGTTGTTTAAGTTACTGTTTATAAGGTTTGAGAAAAAAAGGTCTGTCTAGCTGTGGCTAGTTCCACATTGAAAGCCTGTCTTTAGATGCTATAGTGACAAGTTTCAGGCTAATATTCTGAACTGCTGTTGAGATTTTTGTCTAAACAGAGTCTGCAGAAATGCGTTTTGAGCCTCCAGGTGTTCTCATTAATGGACAGAGATATATCTAGATTCAGTGGTGACAGAGATCAGTATATCAGCAGAAGTGATCAGACAGTTACATCCTTAATAACAATGGATTGTTTAGACTCTAGTGAGTAAATCTAGAGTGTGTCCACGATTGTGTGTGGGTCCATGCACATGCTGTCAGGTGAAAAGTGTTTAAAACAGTTATAATTTCTTTTGTAGTTTTGATTTCAGCATTATCTATATGAATATTAAAATATTTAGCTTGAATAAAAGAGAGTGTGAGAAATGCTTCTGCTCAAGACAGATGCACGTAAATACAAATACAAGCCTGGTCTATCCTATATACAGTAGGTGTCTTAAATCAGCCTTAAATGGTTCAGTTGGACCATTGTCAGTCAGTCTAGAAAACCAGCTGGCCACCCAAACTAATTCCACTAAACATAGGTTTAGCCAGGCTGGGAGACCAGTAAACCAGCTTAGGTTTATTTTCTAGCATTAGGTGGTCGGTTGGCTGGTTTTAGAGGGGTTTGGGTCACTTTTCAGCTGGTCAGGCTGGAAACCAGCTGGACACCCAGGCTAAACCAGATAAACATAGGTTTAGCCAGGCTGGGAGACCAGTAAACCAGCTTAGGTTGGTTTTCTAGTCCTATGTGGTCAGTTGGCTGACTTTACCAGGTAGTCAGGCTGGGAGACCAACCATTGTAGACCAGCAAACCAGATTAACCTGTTTTTCTAGTATTCGGTGGTCCATTGGCTGGTTTTAGAGGGGTTTAGAGCACATTTCAGCTGGTCAGGCTGAAAAACCAGCTGGATGCCCAAGCTAAACCAGTCAAACACCACTTTAGTTAATCTGGGAGACCAGTAGTACAGCAAACCAGCTAAGGCTGTACTCTGAGATCGTGCGCCGAGCTTGCTGGTTTGTTTAATCTTTAATGAATCTGTGATTCCCACCTCATTTAAGAAATCTGTCATATTGTACCTAAGAACAGTAAACCCTCTTGCCTGAATGACTATCGTCCAGTTGCCCTCAAAGTCATGAAGGTTTTTGAGAGACTTTTAAAGAAACACATATGCTCCTCCATCCCTGTACCTTGGACCCTCTTCAGGCCTATCGCCCAAATAGGTCTACTGATGATGCTCTCTCAGGTACTGCACTCCTCCCTCACTCATATTGACAGCAAAAATGGCAACTATGTCAGACTTCTATTCATTGACTATAGCTCAGCTTTCAAAACTATAGTCCCCTCCAAGCTTGTCAAACTCTCAGACCTGGCCTAAACACTACACTCTGTGACTGGATCCAAGACTTCCTCACCGGCAGACCACAAGTGGTGAAAATGGGCCAGTTCACCTCCAACTCCATCACCCTGGTAGGAGCCCCGCAGGGCTGCGTTCTGAGTCACTCTCTCTACACACACGACTGTGTGTCCTCTCACAGGTCAAATTTGGAGATACTGTGGTTCTGGGCCTCAGATGAGACCGCATACTTGGGTGATAGAGAGACCATCATGGTGCAGGACAACTGTCTCTCTCTGAACGTGAGCAAAACTAAAGAGCTGATTGTAGACTTCAGGAAGAGACAGCAGGGGCCCTTCCTCTTAGATCAGCGGGACCCCTGTGGAAAGGGTGAGCAGCTTCAAGTACCTCGGTGTAAACATCTCCGAGGACCTGGGACTGCACGCATTCAAACACAGGTCAAGAAAGCCAGGCAAAGACTGTACCATCTGGCTGAGGAAATTCAGGGTTCACCAGCAATCCTGAAAACTAGCCACAGAAAGTGTATTGACTCAGTGCATCTCAGTGTGGTACTAACGCCACAAAACAGGACTGCAAAGCTTGCAGAGAGTCGTGCGCTTAGCTGAGCGCATCTCTGGGTCTGCCCTCCCCTCTCTGCAGGACATCTACCTCAAACGCTTGCAAAAATAATCAAGGACTCAAATCACCCCGGTAACCATCTTTTCATCTCACTGCCATCTGGCAAGCGCTTCAGAAGCGTGATGGCAAAAACTGAGAGACTGAGGAGGAGCTTCTATCCACAGGCCATCAGGCTCCTGAGTCTCCTAACATTTACAGGACTCATTTAATTAACCGTAACACCCATCTTTCTCCATCTTCCGCATTGCTGCTATGTGTACATACCTGGTACAACCTGTTTGCACATTCCTCTTGCACATCCCTGGTTATATTAATATTTATTAAATCCACAGTAGACTGTATTGCACATTTTAGTTCATTGCACATTTTACTCATTTTATTTTATTGTTTTTACTTATTATTATTTTTTTTATCTTATTCCTACCTATATTTAAATATATGCTCCTGTGTTATGTATCATCTTTTATTTTTATTTTCTTGCACTGTCCATTGAGCGGACCTGTCCTGACCTACATTTCACTACTGATTATACCCTGTATGATTGTGTATGTGACAAATAAACAAGAACCTTGAACCCTATTGAATTAGGTCTATTGGCTGGTTTTAGAAAGGTTTAGGACACTTTTCAACTGGACAGGCTGAGAAACCAGCTGGATGCCCAAGATAAGCCAGCTAAACAGCAGTTTAGTCAGACTAGGAGACCATTGTAGTACAGCAAACAAGCTAAGGATGGTTTTCTAGCATTAGGTTTTTCATTGGCTGGTTTTATAGGGTTTTGAGCACTTTTCAGCTGGTCAGACTGGGAAATCAGCTGGCCTCCCAAGCTAAATCAGCTAAACACTAGATTGGCAAGGCTGGGAGAACAGTAAACCAGTTTAGGTTGGTTTTCTAGCCTTAGGTAGTCAGTTGGCTGGCTGTACTGAGGTTTGCTGATATTAGGTGCTTCCTTGGCTGGTTTTAGAGAGGTTTGGGGCACTTTTCAGTGGGTCAGTCTGGGAAACCTGTTGGACACCCAAGCTAAACCAGCTAAACACTAAATTGGCCAGGCTTGGAGAACAGTAAACCAGTTTAGGTTGGTTTTCTAGCCTTAGGTGGTCACTACACTGGCCAGGCTAGGAGACATATCTTAGACCAGAAAACCAGCATAGACTGGTTTAGACAGTGTTTTGGACCAGGAAAGACAATAAACTGCTAAATGTGATGACATGATCAGCAACAACTAGGCAAAAACGAAACATTGAATCCATATGAATAGTTACTGTTCCAGTATATGTTGGGAGGAGGGCAAATGTGACTGAACCACCAAAATCTTCTTATTTTTTCAGCACTATTTAGTTGCACTAAGAATAATTTTACGAAGTGCATTTATGGAAAGACTCCTGCACACCACTTCACGTCTGTTTTCATTTGCGCTGTTCTGCTCTCACAATTGTGTCAAGACAGAATGAAATGCCTGGTGAGATGTTTTTTAAGGGGCTTTAATTTTTAACACAGAGATTTATTTTCCCGCCCTGCATTGGAGATGATTGTGGGAGAGATGAGATGTGAATGAACACATTGAACGGCACCTAAATAATCTACGGCTTAAGTGTAAGAACCCAGGAACGAAGGCTATAGCCACAGAGGAGGCTGATAGCGCGTCAGCTCAGTCTCCACGTTATCGTGCAACACAAAAGCACGGCTTTTATCCGTGGCGCTGAATAAGCTTGTATCTGCCTTTCTAGGAAAAAGATTAGCAAGCGAGCACGAGGCTGAGAAACTGCACCGCTCGTACATTCGTATTTGTTTGCGTACTTGTGTGTGGTGACACTTCAGAAAACAAAAATAAACATCAATAAGTAACGAGCTCTGAATCTTCTCCTTATGAGATGTGGCAAGATTACACGTCTCGTTTCAGGTATTTCTAGTTTTGTTCCAGGTTTTAATGAATTACGAGTTTCTCAGAGGGTCATAATTATGCCATGATTTTAGCCCTGTCTCCCACAAAGAGTAATTTCCTCCCATGAAAGGATCTAGTTCAGAAAGCGTCTTCAAAAGTCATCATTCAATGTTCTTTGTCTGGAAATCTGTGCAGGATACAGAGTGTACAAACAGCCCCGGTGATGTGCAGTCGTGCGGGTTCGGAGACAAAGACATAGTGCTGTTCCTTTCTGCCTTCCGCTCCGGTTTTCCCCACAGCACGCGGACATTAATCACAGGGAGGATGTGGCATTGACAGACAGCTGGATATCCCAGCATGCACGCTGGGAGAAAACTTCATTTTTCTCAGCCTCCTTCCAACAAATTCCAGCCGATAGGATATACAGCTTGTACCCTAATTCAGAAACACTTTTCAGGGCTTGTTCTGTATTCCATATAGCTTATAATAATGGCTTTTAATAAGTATGATTTGTTTGATATTGCATAAACATCAGTATATTTTTGTAATAACTATATGACATTTTTCTTTGAAAGGGAGACTTCTATGAAAACTTATATCTGAAAAAACGTATCTGTGTACAATATTTGCAGGTTGTATATTGTAAAGATGATATAGAATATTTGCACATGTTATATATATATATATATATGTGTGTGTGTGTGTGTGTGTGTGTGTGTGTGTGTGTGTGTGTGTGTGTGTGTGAGAGAGATAGAGATAGATAGATAGATAGATAGATAGATAGATAGATAGATAGATAGATAGATAGATTGATGGATTTAAAAAAAATACTTTATTTGATATTACCTAATTGATTTTTTATATATATTTTAGACAAACACTTCTTACCAACATTTGATTTGATTTGATTTGATTTGATTTGATTAGATTAGGCTACTTACTTACTTATTTGTGACCCTGGACCACATATGGGTCAATTTTTTGAAATTGAGATTTATACATCATCAGCTTTTGAGATTTATACATCATCAGCTTTCCATTGATGTATGGTTTGTTAGGAAAGGACAATATTTGGCCGAGATACAACTATTTGAAAATCTGGAATCTGAGGGTGCAAAAAAATCAAAATATTTAGAAAATCACCTTTAAAGTTGTCCAAATGAAGTTCTTAGCAATGCATATTACTTATCAAAAATTACGTTTTTATATATTTACTGTAGAAAAATTTTCAAAATATCTTCACGGAACATGATATTTACTTCATATCCTAATGATTTTTGGCATAAAAGAAAAATCGATAATTTTGATCCATACAGTGTATTGTTGGCTATTGCTACAAATATACCCCAGCGACATAAGACTGGTTTTGTGCTCCAGGGTCACATTTAACCAGTTGCAGTCCTGGCTTATCTTAACAGTTTAGTATCATAATATAGAACTGCTAGGTCACCACTTAATTAATTAATTTATTTATTTATTTGGGAGTTGTATTTAAATCCACATGGGTTAAACATCTGAGGTTTGAGCATATATGATGCTTACAAATACTGGTCCATGGAAACATCATTCTGATATGCTGAATTGTAACATCAAACATGCTCTGGCAATGTATCACAAACGAGCAAATGCTCTGAAACTGACTTGTATATAAAACAAGATACATCAAACAGATACCTTATTGTACATTTGCTGTCAGGGACTGCAACTAACAGTAGATTGTACAGGTACAGTATGTTTGTTAAATGATTGGTTTGTTTTATGAATTCAACCGAGATACTGTATGTGTGCCATGCAGTGAAAGCAGTAGGATGTGCATTTGTTCCACAGGTGTACAACATCTCACAGTTGGTTTCCCACTGATTTGAAGACTCATTATTTCAGGTAAACAGGTGGGGAAGTGCTACGGTGAAGTCCCAGGAGAACTGGAGCATTAACACGGTCCAATCAGACGCCACTTGTTGTTTAGGGTGATTTTAAGTGCATGCTGTAGGTTGTGATGATGTCTCCCAGCACTGATTGATTGAGATTTTTTTTCCTTGCTCTCTCCTGTCTCCTCTCTCTATATCTCTCCACCTTTTTCATTTTCTCCCAAAGGATTTGCTGCCTTTCCTTGGATTTTCCAGGACTCATAAGAGCTCCTTTCAGCAGAAATGAGCACAAGATCTGAGATTTGCAGGTGAGCTCTATAAGTGTGCTTACATGCATATATAAAAAAGTAGTTATGCATAAGA
Source organism: Schizothorax lantsangensis (assembly GCA_027422415.1). NCBI lineage: Eukaryota > Metazoa > Chordata > Actinopteri > Cypriniformes > Cyprinidae > Schizothorax > Schizothorax lantsangensis. Next base: position 20,781,815 of record CM049854.1, on the reverse strand, counting down.
GCATGCACATACTTGAAGCAATAGCTCACCATAAAAATGAATCGATTAAATTTGTTATTCACTGAAAATCTGTCTCTTCTTAACATGTTTATAAGAGAAAGCATTATTATGGATTATGGATTTAAAGCACCTTCATGGTTAATTTGTTTCTTACAAACACACAGCTTTTCGCTTCACAGGAAAGTAATTAATGACTGGAGTGGTGTGGATTACTTGTGATGTTTTTGTCAGCTGTTTGGACTCTCATTCTGACGGCACCCATTCACTGCAGATGATCCATTGTTGAGCAAGTGATATAATGCTAAATTGTGTATGCAATTCAAATACATATAGTAAATCTTACATTTACTGTAGGCCTAAATATTTTTTAAGCACATCAGATGATAATTTTGAAATACTATCCATTTAAATCCACATTTAACCTGTCTTGAAGTATTTTCATGCAGAGATCACACTGTCAGTCATCCTCCATTACAACTTCATTGCGACATCACGACTCAGGAGGGGCCGATCTCTGCTGGTTGGTCCTCTGCAGGCATGTTGTATATTAATGGGGGAGAGAGGCTGACGTTAATGAAGCTGCGCAGACCAGACCAGACCCGACAGGCAGCACTTTCCACCGCAGGCTCGCTCTAATCTCCGTTAAAATAAAAGATAATGAAGCATTTAAACCATCTGAACCTCTTTCATCCTGTGGCCACACAGACAGATTTGATATGGAGAGACAAGGCGAGAAGCGATCTGGTGAAAGACGGAGGGAGGAGGTCATTGTTGGGTCAGAACAGTTGATCAGCCTCAAGGCCTGCAGCTGCAAGCTGTGAAGGAGGTGGTAATGCTTGTGTATGTGTGTGAGCAGGTTTGTGAATTTTAAAAAATGTCCTTACAAATATAGTAAAACATGTCAAAAAAAATGAATTTTTAAGAGGTGTTCACTATTTGAAGACCTCATAAATCATGTTTTGCTCCAAATGTTATTTTTCTATGAGGGATGGTTTAGGGCTAAGGCTAATTAATGTTAAAATATATAACAGATAAATATTTAACTAAATATATATATATATATATATATATATATATATATATATATATATATATATAACATTTTCTTGCAACTGAAAAAAACTGACTTCAAAGTCACAAATATCAACAAACACAATATTTCTAAGATGATAAAACACAAACTGTCATGATCTTTCATGTATTTATTGAACACACCTATTAGTGAAACAGTGCTTTAATAACTGGTTGAACCACTTTGGCAGCAGTGACCTCAAGCAAGTGCTTCTTGTAGCTGTGTATTAGACCTGCACAACGTCCAGGAGTAATTCTGGACTATTGTTCCTCACAGAACTGCTTCAGATCACCCATATTCTTAGGACGTCTGGTGTGAATGGCTCTCTTGAGGTCATTCCACAGTATCTCTATTGAGTTGAGGTCTGGGCTTGACTGGGCCACTCCAAAGGATGGATTTTATGTCTCAGAAACCATTCTGTAGTGGATTTACTTCAATGTTTAGGGTTATTATCCTGCTGCATCACAGCTTCCTCAGATTGTGGACAGCCACCTTGAGATTATCCTGTAGGATATCCTGATAAACTTGGGAATTCATTTTCCCCTCAACAATGGCATGCGGTTCAGGTCCAGAGGTAGCTAAGCAGCCCCAAATCATGATGCTCCCTCCACCATTCTTCACTGTTGGGATTATGTTTTCATGTGGGTAGGCTGTTTTCTTTTTAAGCCATAAATAGCGCTGCGTGTTCTTTCCAAACAATACTACTTGTCCACAAGACATTTTCCCATTAGTGTTGTGGAGTGTCAATTTGGTCTTTGGCAAACTTTAGGTGTGCTGCAATGATTTGTTTGGAGAGCAGTGGATTCCTTCGTGGTGTCCTTCCATGTATACCATGCCTGTTCAATGTTTTACATGATTGACTCATGGACGGAGATGTTAACCAGCTTCAATGAATCCTTCAAGTCTTTAGCTGTTACTCTAGGGTTCTTTTTCACCTCATTGAGCATTCTGCGTTGTGCCTTTGGATAGATCTTGGCTGGACGCCCACTTCAATGGAAAGTAACCACAGTAGCCTACCATATCGTCTCCATAGTTAGACAATTTGTCTAACTGTAGACTGATGAATATCTTTGAGATCATTTTGTAACCCTTTCCAGCAACATGCATATCAACAACTCTTGATCATAGGTCTTCTGAGATCTCTTTTTTTGCAAGGCATGGCTCACATCAGCTAATGCTGCTTGTGAATAGCACACTGACACTGTTTGGGTGTTTATATAGTCAATTTAGCTCTAAATCACACCTTTATTCTCATTTCATTGATTGGACTCCAGGTTTGCTAACATCTGACTCCAGTTGGCATTTATTGACACCAGAAGCCTAGTGTTTCACTTACTTTTTCCACCATCACTTTGTATGTTTAATGAGTGTGCTCAATAAAGACATGAAAAGTGATTGTGTTTTATCAGTTTAGAAGTATTGTTTGTTGATATTTGTGACTATGGTGAAAATCAAATCAAATTTAGTTCACTTACTTTTCCTTGCAACTGTGTGTGTGTGTGTGCGTGTGCGTGTGTGTGTGTGTGTGTGTGTGTGTGTGTGTGATTATACAATTTTATAAATTAAAAAGTATATATAAAAAAGTAACTCTTTACAGTAAGGTCCCATTTGTAAACATTAGTAAAAACGCATTAACTAATATTAACTAACAAAAATCAATATATTTGTTACAGTATTAATATTTGTTAATACAGGTGCATCTCAAGATCCATTAGATCCAGATTAGGTTAGATCCATTAAATAATATGAACAGGCACATCTTTTGATTTTAATAATGTATTAGTAAATGTTAAAATTAACATGAAAAAATTAATAAATGCTTTAGAAATATGTTTCAATGTTAGTTCATGTTAACTAATGTAGTTAACTAATGGTAACAAATTAAACTTTATTGTAAAGTGTAAAGTATGAAGTGAAAATTCTAAATTAAATGCATCAGAATATAGAGATTACAAGAATTAGAGAAACATTCTCCAACCCTAAACAGAATGCACTGTTTTTGTTATATAAAAAAGGATAACTAACAGAGAATTTTAGGATGTTTGTTTTGGGAACCAAAAACTATGTTCTTGGAACCTGGGGTATAGTAAGGTAAATAGTGTTATCTTAGCTTAAAAATAAATATAGCTTCAAAAAATTCTAATTGCATCTTGATAATATGTCCACATATCTCTCTGTTTCTTATTTTCAAAGTTATCACAACATTAGCTAATGTTTTGCTGTGCCAATCTGTTTTCTTAGTTGCATCGTAGGAATTGCTGCCAGGGCAAAGAGGCATGAGAGAAAAAGGATGAGAGTAAGGCAGCAGTGAACGTATGATGGATAGAGATGGCGAAAGAGTGGGAACAAATAAAGAATAACACACAACAATGGTAAGAAACAGGGTAGGAACGTGTTTGCAGCACCACATGGCTCACCTCTGTACTGAAATTACCTTTTCTCTTCAGCTCAGATCCACAAAACCCCCACAGCCAGCAGAACCCAGACAATTAATGTGTTTCTGTTATCCAGTCAGTCCAGCTCCGTGGCTTTTCTCCTTTAGCCCCATGGAGCAGATACATCTCTGTGAGATCTGCCCTCACCAGCGCAATCAACCCAAACAAAGCCGTGTGATCAAAGTATACTGCAGCATAAACAAAGCTCGAGAGCCCTGTTCGCCTCGCTCAAGCTCTTGAGTTTTTGATGATGAAAAGCCACTCGGTGTTCTTACATCTGAAAACTATTTGAAAACATCATGGTAATTTATTTGGTGCATTTGAAAGAAAAGATGTGAGTTTTGAGTTTATTTGGAACTTTGCAGCACTCACAAAAACTTTTTTCAGACATAAAAAAATAAAGGTTCCGAAAAGAGTTTATTTTTACCTTGATGCTGTAGAGGAACCTTCAAAAATCGCCGTAGAACTTCCTACAACACTAAATTACTTTTAAAGATTCTATAGCTTCATGCTTAGAACATTTATACGTTCCAATGAAGCCATAGAAGAACCTTAAGTTCCTGTGGTGGTACCATGATGCCATAGAAGAATCGTTACATGACATGTTTTGAAATTTATGAACGTTTTATGGCTTAATTGCTGCTTAAAACATTTTTCATAATGCTATTGAAGATTTTTTCATTTTGAAGATGTTCCCTTAATGCCATAGAACAATTATTATGTGACATCATAGGAAAGTACATCTATGACATCAAAACCATAAAACGTTCCAAAAATGTATTGTAATGATTCTATGACATTATGGCACCATATAAAGTTTCTATGGAACCACAGGGAACTTTTCAATGGCTTCATTGGAACCACCATTGGCATTATATAAATGTGTAATAGCTCTAATAAAGACATAGAACCTTAAGATTCTACAGTCTGATGCCATAAAATAACTTTAATAAGTTTCTGTGATGTCATATGATCATTCTTTTGTGGCATTATCCACCTTTTTCTTCAACGCGGAAGTAAGCCTGTGGGCGAGACTTCCGGTTCATATATGTAAATAACGAGAAGAACAACAATGTGCAGTAAATGGTAAAACTGTTTGCACTACAAACCAGTGTGTTCATAATTAAGCTAATACATTAAAATAATATGGTAAGACACACCAATTTTCAATATCAAACAGCAAAACGAACTGTTTCGTACAGCTAAAAATAGCTGGACGCGGATGAGACTGGAAGCTAGACCCATAGAATTTACAAATGGCCGCGTCCATTTTTACAACAAGAAAAAGGTGGATAGGAACTTATAAAACGGTTAGTTCCATTCCTCGATTCTGATTGGTCAGCAGCTGTGTTTTATTCACGATACAGCACTGCTATGACCGCTTCACCCAACGGTTCTGTGTATCACTTAGCAACGACCCTTAGCAACATAAACAATCAGTAATATAGCATCAAAACTGTTTCATGTATTATGTATTTTGGCAGAATTAACTGTTTGTTATTTATTTAATGAAGTATGAGTGACCTCTGCTGGCGTTATGTTGCATCTTTATACGATGCCGTGTAATGATTCTTCTATGGCATCTGGGAATTTATAACAGTTCTAAGCTCCAGTGATACCATAGAATAACCTTCATAAGTTTCCATGATGCCTTAGAAGAACCTTTATATGACTTCATTAGAACTTATAAATGTTCTCCGCTCCTATGATGCCATACGAAAAACTTTTGAAGTTCCTACGATGCTATAGAACCTTTTATAACCTTAAGAAGTTCTGTAGAAAACCTAATATGCACAGGAGGGCTTTACTTTTCGTCTGTTAACAGACTGATACCTAGAGTCAATATGGCGATCTGAAGAACCTATACTGTAACACCAAGAACTTTTAGAGCGAAATACACAGTAGTTCTCGATGTGAAGAGGTTTCTCTACTCAGTGTAAGTGTGTATACACTCATGCACTTTATTGCCAATTTCCATCATATTCTGTCCGTGCGTGAGAGAGAGAAGGAGGTGGGCTTTACTCATAACATGACTAGTGCTTCTTCTGCTTGGTGATGTGGAGTGAATGTAAAACAGCCCTGTGGAGTGAGTGAGAGGGGAGTGCTGGGAAACCAGCGGTGGTAATATCTGCTGTCTCACCTCAGTGCCTCTCCTCATCTCTCCTTGATTAGCTGCAGAAACGCAGTTTACTCTTCACCCCAAATGAAGAGAAAAATAGATATGTGTGTGTTTGGAGTGAGGGGTCGAAGGAAGAGAGGAAAAAGAGACACAGCAGCTTGTTTTGGTGAGTCGTCCTTCCCTTCCCTTCAGGCAATCTGTTAAAGGAATCGCTGACCACCAGCTGGGAGAAACACACTCGCGTTCAAGTGCACTCTGGTCTGCCACAACCTTTTTGAGTCCTAATTGAGGATGACAAGGCAAAGTGTTTTTTTGACACTTCCTTAAGGCATGAAAAATCCCCATAAGCACTTCCTGGAACAGACACAACACTCATTAAAAGGGTTCAGCTTAATGTCTGTGTGCCACAATAGTGTGATAGTTGCATATTTTATAGCTTCATTGCCCCGGCTTGCCTGCTTGGCTTACATTGCAAGTGGATTACTGTAAATACACCTCTTGTTCCTTTTTACAAACTGAGGGATGTCTAAACTAGATTTGTATTTCCTGAAGGAAATACCAGTGCTTGCATAAGAATAGTGTTACAATTTTAGGAAAGCTAAGGTTTGAGGTTCTGTGCATCAGATTAAAAGCATCAGAGTACATGTAAGTGTACTTTGAGGTGCTGTTATTAGTCTAAAGATCTAAAGAGTCTGCGTTTGGCTAATATTCACATCAACAATTCATATCGAGCAATAATAGCGAAAATTAACCATGGTTTTATTGTAGTAAAAGTGTAGTAGGCCTAGCCATGATTTTTAGTGGATAGATTACCATTTGTAAAACCACAATTGTACTACAAATACAATAGTTAAACTATGGTAAGTGTTGCAAAACCATAGAATTTGTGGTTATGGTTTAATTATATTAACCATGTTTTTTGGTTTTGTTTGTAATAAAACTAATTATTTAAATCATTAAATTATGATTAATTGCAATTGCATAACTTGATTTAATTGCATAAATCAAGGAGAATTTACTGATTCACAAAAGATAGGCACTTTCTGAATGAATCAAGTGTTTTTAAATGAATCGCTTAATAGAATGATTCTCTGAATTGGAGTAGAATACTACTATTTTCCATTTATTATTTCTCTCATAACTTTACATGGCAGATATAGTAAGAATATGCTAGTTTGCTATTCCGAAGTCAGTCAGTTACTTTTTCCGTTTGTAAATGAATCTGTGTTTTTGAATGAATCAATTGGATGAATGAAGCAAATGAATAACTTATAAAAATAGGTTCTTGTCACCATCTTCTTGTATAATTATGTATGACCATATGAGCTGCTTGTTGCATTCCTTGAATTAATTATTTTTGAATGCATTAATTGATAGAATGATTCATGACTGGCACTTGTTTCTTGTTTGTTTGTTTGTTTGTTTTCCTGAATAAATCAGTTTTTTAAGAAACTGATTAAGATAATGACTCTATAAACACAGTGGCTGAATTTGAGTGGAATACTACCATATTATTTTTATTTCCTAAAAAATCTGTCTTTTTGAACGAATCAGTTTCATGTCGCCACCTACTGCCGTTACTATGTGACCTGCTTGTTGCATTGCTTGAATTAGTTCTTTAATTAATCAATTGATACACTGACTACACTAATCAATTGATTTTTCCTGAATAAATCAGTGTTTTTGAACAAATCAATTATCGATTTTGAATTAATTGTTCCTCAGTGAATCTGTTTTTGAACAAATCAGTTGAATGAATGAGTCAAATGAATCACTCGTAAAGACAGTTTTAGTTAGAGTAACAGAAAAATCCCAACCATTATCGCAAATGTGATGATTTTGCAGTTGGTTACATTTTGAATGGAACATATCGATGTGAGTCAAAAGGAAATTTTCACATTCTAATCTTAAATTTCTAGGGGAATATTTGAGAAAACATCAGATATTATTTCTTGGTAGAGGCACAAAAATTATGCATTTCACATTTAAGTTGTGGTACATTGATGGTGTCCTCTTGTCATGAAGTGTTTGTGATTTTTCATGATAAAACCTGAGAAGCTTGAAGTATTTTTTGTGGTAACATCTCTCTTTTCTACACTTCTCAGAGCTCCAAGTCTGGCTTCTCCTGTGTTCCTGAACCTGAAAGAGAAGTGGCAAACTGTGAGTGCCCTTGTCATAAAGTACATCACCCCATAACTGCTGAAGAATCCTCCTGTTGCTGCAAGGAATTCTGGGTAGCAGTGTGTGGGGATGCTGTTAGGGTTCATAAAAGTCGATCCATGGGGGATTTACATGTATGAACTGATGCTAAACCTAATCAACATACCGCTGAGATCAATAAATCCCTGTAACTGCAGGCTTTAAAGAAAAAACAACAGCAAACAAAATGTCCTGATTGCAGTATAATTTTTATTTAGACACCCACCATTCGTGCCAATTTTGATCATGATCGTTATCGCGATCGGCATTATCATCATCACAGTGCTGTATGACAGCATCATTATTCCATAGGAATAGCCTACAGATGCAGATCATCTACAAGGACACATGATGGGACACGTTCATGGAAAGCCATTGGCGCTCTCATTGTGCGTCGTGATGATCTAGATCGTTTTCTGCGTGTGCGACCCTTTAGATTTATGAATGCATAAATATGGACCATCTCGCTTGAAAATATACAATGACTCTCAGAGGGCAAAATCAAACTCTAGTGGCTTCAATTATACGCCATATAAAAGCCAATGGGGAGAATCTATTGTTTGTGTTCAACAGCGGGCTGCAAATCCATTGTGTGGCGAGTATATGTGTGTGGAAAAAACAAATGTGTGTGAAAAGCTTGACTTTTAACTACCAAAATAAAATAAAAACACCCACTGATTATTATTGTTTCCATTTCAACATTCTGAATGGCCTATTCAGCCTGAAATTCAGCTCTTTTCCAATTTCAATTTCGGAGTGAAAATTGTTTCAACAAATCCTACAGAACTTTTGTTCAAACATTTTCCCATCATTGCATCTCTCTTTTGAAGCATGTGACTGCTTTCCTACTTTATTAAATGTGCTCTCATCTGAAAAATATTTAATAGTGCAACATTTAATCTGTCAAGTGAAAACATGTAAACCCTTGGTAGTTATTAGCGGTTTTTTGTATTGCACGTCAGTGCACTCTGTTTACAGATGAACGCAGTGTAATACAGTAGTCCATGATCACATGCACACCCTGCTAGCTGCTGGTCATCAGCAGAGTCTCTTTCCTTCTGCTTGTACAAAAGGAGTGTGACATGTTCATTAAACAGCAGGAATCCCATTAATATCCCCAGCAGCCACATGTCACATCACTCACACGTAATTAGTCAAACAAACGGCCACAGGAATGCTAATTGTCCCCCGATCTCTCTCCCTCTCTCTCTCTGTCATTGTCACTCCATCCCTATTTTCTGTCCTCTGTGCTCTATACTTTCTTCCCTGTTTAGTGATATCTGCAAACCTCAAACATTTTTATGCTATATTTTATGGCGGGGCAGTCGTGGCCTAAAGGTTAGAGAGTCAGATTTGTAACTGAATGGTTGCAGGTTTGAGTCTTGGTACCGGCAGGGATTGATGGTGGGGGGAGTGAATGTACAGTGCTCTCTTTCATAATACCACGACTGAGGTGAGACCCTTGAGCAAGGCACCGAACCCCCAAACACTTGGATGGGTTAAATGCAGAGCACAAATTCTGAGTATGAGAACCATACTTGGCCACATGTCACTTCACTTCACTTCACATACAGTGGGGCAAATAAGTATTTGATACACTGCCGATTTTTCAAGTTTTCCCACTTACAAAGAATGGAGAGATCTGTAATTTTCATCGTAGGTACACCTCAACTGTGAGAGACAGAATCTAAAAAAAAAAAATCCAGAAAATCACATTGTATGACTTTTAAATAATTAATTTCCATTTTATTGCATGAAATAAGTATTTGATACAATAGAAAAATAGAACTTAATATTTGGTACAGAAACCTTTGTTTACAATTACAGAGGTCAGACGTTTCCTGTAGTTCTTGACCAGGTTTGCACACACTGCAGCAGGGATTTTGGCCCACTCCTCCATACAGGTCTTCTCCAGATCTTTCAGGTTTTGGGGCTGTCGCTGGGCAACACGGAGTTTCAGCTCCCTCCATAGATTTTCTATTGGGTTCAGGTCTGGAGACTGGCTAGGCCACTGCAGGACCTTGAAATGCTTCTTACGGAGCCACTCCTTAGTTGCCCTTGCTGTGTGTTTGGGGTCATTGTCATGCTGGAAGACCCAGCCACGACCCATCTTCAATGCTCTTACTGAGGTTGTTGCCCAAAATCTCGCGATACACGGCCCCATCCATCCTCCCCTCAATACGGTGCAGTCGTCCTGTCCCCTTTGCAGAAAAGCACCCCCAAAGCATGATGTTTCCACCCCCATGCTTCACGGTTGGGATGGTGTTCTTGGGATTGTACTCATCCTTCTTCTTCCTCCAAACACGGCGAGTGGAGTTTATACCAAAAAGTTCTATTTTGGTCTCATCTGACCACATGACCTTCTCCCATGCCTCCTCTGGATCATCCAGATGGTCTTTGGCAAACTTCAGACGGGCCTGGACATGTGCTGACTTGAGCAGGGGGACCTTGTGCGTGCTGCAGGATTTTAATCCATGACGGTGTAGTGTGTTACTAATGGTAACCGTTGAGACTGTGGTCCCAGCTCTCTTCAGGTCATTGATCAGGTCCTCCCGTGTAGTTCTAGGCTGATCCCTCACCTTTCTCAGGATCATTGATACTCCACGAGGCAAGATCTTGCATGGAGCCCCAGTCCGAGGGAGACTGACAGTCATCTTGAATTTCTTCCATTTTCTAATAATTGCGCCAACAGTTGTTGCCTCCTCACCAAGCTGTTTGCCTATTGTCCTGTAGCTCATCCCAGCCATGTGCAGGTCTACAATTTTGCCCCTAGTGTCCTTAGACAGCTCTTTGTTCTTGCCCATAGTGGAGAGGTTGGAGTATGATTGATTGAGTGTGTGAACAGGGGTCTTTTATACAGGTAACTAGTTCAAACAGTTGCAATTAATACAGGTAATGAGTGGAGGATAGGAGGGCTTCTTAAAGACAAACTAACAGGTCTGTGAGAGCCAGAATTCTTGCTGGTTGGTGGGTGATCAAATACTTATTTCATGCAATAAAATGGAAGTTAATTATTTAAAAATCATACAATGTGATTTTCCTGGATTTTTTTTTTTTTAGATTCTGTCTCTCACAGTTGAGGTGTACCTACGATGAAAATTACAGATCTCTCCATTCTTTGTAAGTGGGAAAACTTGAAAAATTGGCAGTGTATCAAATACTTATTTGCCCCACTGTATATGTTGGTTATTCTTTTTATTATTATTTTTTTATTATTTTTATTTTATATTATTCTTGGGCTTTTTTTATTTCATTCTATTTATGTTATACCCTCCATCCATTATATTTATAGATACTTTTATATTTTTAATTTTTTATTTTATTCTATATGTTGTTATTCTTTTTTATTTTATATTACTCTTGTTTTTTTTATTTCATTCTATTTATGTTATGCCCTCCATCCTACATGTGCTAACCTTGAAAACTGCAATGTGATGTCTAATATAAAAAGTGATTTTATATTATAATTTATATTATGATTTTTATTTTTTTTAGTCATTCTATTTATTTTATTCCTTTTATATATGCTATACTTTTTTGTTTATTTTTGTTATTTTTACTATTTTTAATTTTACTTGTTTTATTTAATTTTATATATTTTAATTATGTTGTTTAATGTGTTTTTATTTTGTTTTAATTTTATTTGATGTTATTCTTTTTATTTTTATTAAATTCTGTTATTTTATTATTTTTATTTATGCTATTCTTTTTATTTTTTATTAAATTCTATTTTATTTTTATTTTTTGTATTTTAATTATTTTGTTTAATGTATTTTTATTTTATTTTTGTTATTTTATTACACTCTATTCATGTAATGTTGTTCTTTTTATTTTATTTTTATTTGAATTCATTTTTTACTTTAATTTTATTAGATTTGAATCTTTTTTCTTAAGCCATACAATAGTTTTATGTAAGGAACAGACTGAAGTTTGTTATTATTGACTGTAATAACAAATTTTACAGTATTTTTATTCTTTATTGGCACTTGACAGCCTCTAGTCACTGTCCTTTCATATTGTAAAAGATCAGTGTGAACATTCTCCACAATATCTACTTTTGTAGATTAAAAAAATCATATGATTTTGCATAAACACTGCCTACAAATGTTTGTGTGAACTATTCCTTTAACCTCAGGTTGCTCCAGGGTGCTTGTCACAATAATTGTTGTGAATCTCTTCAGATAAAAGCATCAGCCTAAATGATTACTCATCAAAGAACATAAACACAGGCACACTCATGTGAGAAGAACGCATACGAAGGTACAGGTTGAGCACCCAACAAGGTCTCTCGCGTTAAGATTAGAATTGAAGGATGTTAATAGACCTCAAATCAGATCTACTACAAAGCACGTGGAGAGGGCTGCATCTGCTCCCACACCTGCCGCTGAAATAGACTTACTGCTTAATTTAACCATGTCACCTCAAAGCAATGAGTCACCGGTGCTGTATACTAAAGCTAAAATAGCAAAGCGCCGAAATTAAAGACACATCGTGACCCTGGCAGTGACTAAACCTTATTTTGAGAAAATAGAAGGAGGAACCTGAGAGAACAATGCGTTTCAGTGAATCATAATCCCCGTCGTGTTCGGCGAGAGAGATACGCTCGACCTAAAAGTGCGCTTTGTTGGTGTAATCGCTCGATTTGGCTTGTTTGTTTACGCGTTCGCGTTTTTTCTCATTATTCCCACGGTTTGCCAGAGGATGTCTGCGCCAACAGCTCACTTCCCCTCCGCTGAGCTCCGGAGCGGCGTTCTGTTCTGTCTGAATGAATCTTTCAGAATTAATTTGTTTCCCAAAACCCCTTCACAGACACAAAAGAGCGCTATAATTGTTGCAAAATCCAGTCGACGTTCTTCTGTAAGAACTCATGGCGTTCCGTACGGAATTTGGGCCGCGCACCAAAATGATTGGAAATGTTGAGTGTGTGTGTGATTTACCCATCTGTGACTCGGTCTGTGTATTTACAACCTTAGCACACCCTGTGGCTTTCAGAGCGACTATCATTCCAGAAGAGCTCCGGCCTCTGTTGTCCAATTTAAGCCTCTCGACCGATGTCCAGCCAATCAGAAGCGAGCTTTCCTCGAGCCCTTCTGCCCAAGCAGAGCCAGAGAATCCGTGGCGGTTGTGATTTTAGAGGGCAGCTCTGGCCGGCAGACGCCGGTCACTGGAGGTTTGCTTGGGCCGTAGCCTGCAGGCTGCCAGGCATGTAACAGATAACAGGGGCTTATGGTTCTATAGAGAGCATTGCTAATTTAACAACACTGACTTGCAGGTGGGCTGCGAAGAAGGCCATTCGTACAGAACACAGATCATGGGGTACTAAAACTGAAGCTTTTCTTTAATTAGCGCTCATACTTTTGTGATCTGTGAACTTTAAACTTATGTATTAAAATTGAATGCATAACTAGCATGCTACAAACCTTAAATCGTGCAGATTGTTGAGAAGTGTGCTGTTTCTTCGGGATCAGACTTCAGACTTCCTTTATTAAATGGACAGATAAATTTAGGGGATGCACCACATGGTGTGGATGATATTAAAAGTCTTCTGATTCCTGTAAGGCCATAATTATTTTCATGTTGTTTAAAAAAGTTCTATACTATTATGAAAACAGTAGTGATTATTTAAGTTATTATTAATAATAATAATTATTATTATTAATAATATAAAATGTTATTAATTATTATTTATGTATTTTATTTGTATGTATTTTTATTTTGTATTTATTTGTACATTTATAATTTATAGCCTATTTGTGTATATAAATTAATTTAATATTTATCTATATTACATATAAATAAATGTATATAATTTAGTACTATTTACACAATTTTTTATTTATTATTTTTATTTTATATGTATAAGCTATATTTTTATATTTATAATTTTGATTTATACTTTTATATTTATTTATTTCATATAAATAAATATTAAAATAATTTAGTACTATTTAAATAATTTTTATATGTATTTTATTTTATATTTATAATTTACATTTTTATATTTGTTATTTATTTATTTATTTATAATTTATGTTTTATCATTTATTTCATAATTTAAATCAGTCATAATTTAAAAAATTATGTACTTTTCACAATTTATTTTAAATTACTTTTTTATATTTATTTTATTTCATATAAAAAAAAAATTTATATTAATAATTTATATTTATGTTTTAATATTATATAATATGATAATTATTAGTGTTTTTTTTATAATTTAGTACTATTTACCATTATTATTTTTTAATTTACTGTCAATTATTGAATCATTGCATAATGAGCTATATGGCACCAATATATCAAGCATCCCTAAAAAAATTGAAAATTATATTCATATACATATTCATATCTAGGGAACAGAATAGTACTTGACATTGTGCTTTCGTGATTTGGGCCCAAAAAACACCCTAGCAACCACACAGCAATCCTGTGGCAGCCACCCACATCACTGAACTATTATGGCTGTTAAGCGCATAAACAAACTCTTTCTGCCTTTTTCTCAAAATATGTGCAGTTGCACTGTCTAAATGATCTCCTACACGAGAAAGTCCTTTTCTACCATTTCCCACTCTCACGGGTCACTTCACACAATGTTAAGTCTTTGTAGCCTACTTGTAAAACTTGCAAAGCAAAAACAAGTGAAATTAAAAAATATATATCTCGAATGAAAAACTACATGGTTTACCTGACAGCTTTCATATTCAGCACAAGCGCTTGTGCTGTTCCAGCCATGCGGCGTGACTTTAGTGAGCTCACAGTGCCATCAAGTGGCCTGGAGATGAACTGCAGGCGCATTGACCCGCTCCTCCCAGAATGCAGCTGTGCAGGAAGAGAAGGGAAGTCAGACACGGTCATAACACACCGCAACATAGGACTCTTCAGTTCAACTGCTGTAATTAGACATTAGGTGTAATTAACTCGAACATCACGTGCGATGTTCAACAAATACACAAGTGTGTATCACACACACACACATGCAAGAAACTCCTCATTCGGCACAAATCATTCGACTGATGCGCTGCTCATTACTCTAATTACATAGTCATTGTTCTCTCACAAAAAGGACGTAAAATTGCAATTTAGCCCGAGAAATTGTCATTTGTAGCTGTAATTGACCCTAATAAAATCATCCTCTCTCTTTCTTTTCTCTGTCTCTTTCTCCACCTCGTGTGAAATATTAAAGATGACAGCTTTGAACGTGCTGATGAGAGCTTAATGAAGGGATGAAATGAAGGATTTCTGCTCTGTAATGAGCGAGAACTGAGACTGAGAGAGTTTTCTGACAGCCGTTCCTCATGACTCAGTCTAAACACTGGTCTTAAATCTAAGTCTGGCTAGATTAGATCTTAATTTAATCTTGAGTGTTTGAAAGGGTACAATGAAATAAAACGAAAACCATTCACTGCGCTTTGAGAGGACTTTCAGCTCGGAGTCTTTCAAATGTTCATGAGGTGGAATATAGACAAGACAATAAATCAAAATGAGCCGCCTTCCAACAGTTGAAGCTAGTAAGATGAAACAACATATTCACAGCGTCAGATGAGACGTCACACATATGAAAATTACATTTGTATCTTAGTTCTATAAATGAACTGTTTACGTTTTTAAAATTTCATATCTAGGTTTCATGTGTGGCAGTGAATTGGTTTGTTTTGTATTTATTTACTGTTTTGATATTCATTTTCTTTTTCATTTTTGTTTTACTTAATTTTATTTAGAAATAAAGTACAATACAATTTCATATTTCATTAAAAAAATGTCAATTCCAATACCCCCCCCCCCCCCCTAAAAAAAGTTTATCAAGTTCTTTTATCGTCTTCTTTTATTGAAGTAAATTTAAATAAAACTGAATAAAAAATATTAGATGAAAAACTTAAATAAAAAACGTACATGAAAATAAGAAATGTTGACTTGACAACTGAAATAAATTGTTTAATGTTTAAAATTAATCAAATTAAAACTGAAATTAAAATAAAAATTCTAAAAACTACAACTGTGAAAACTAAAATATTAAAATAAAAGCTCATTCAAAATATTCATGAATACTATAATTATATATAGTTAATGCTAAAATAACACTGTTCATATCATATTAAATTCATATTTGTTTTATTTTATTCAAAGCTTTTCTGTTCACAAAAACATCTCAACACACTCCACACAATTATGCAAACTCTGTTTCTTCTTAACTAATGTCTTTAAAAAACTATTATAGACTATAATAATGTATAACTAATAGGCTAATAAAATAACACTGCTAATGCCATATTAAATTAAATTCATATTCATATTAAATTAATATTAATTTCATTTTATTCAAAGCTTTTTTCAGTTCACAAAAACACGTCAACACACTCCACACAATTCAAACTCTGTTGCTTATTAATAACGTCTCAAATCGTGACAGCAGATCTTTTCGTGCTTTTGCTCTGGCAGAGCTGCTGTGCAGATGTTGCATTGGCCGGAGTGTGTGAGCCACAGATGTAGATAATATCCAGCACATATGTTGAGTCAGAGTGAAGCAGAGTTCCTCTGTGATTGACCCATCATGAGAGCTCTTTAATCAACAGCGTACAGCCTCCTAACCTGAGCGCTCGCGCCGTGGCCTGCTGTTTCTGTGTGTGTCAGGGAGCATCAGACCTCTGATCATTCGTCTGAGAGCGAGAGACATGCAGCTTATGTTTTGATCATGTTTTCTTACACAATGGAGTTTGCAGTTTTGTCTTATGCTAACAAGTTGTCTGGGTGTAAGCATTTAATGATGGGTCTTATTATAGAGGATTCTCAGTTATTTGGTTTGTTTTGAATTTCTCTTTTTTTTCTTTTTTTTACTACTTTGTGATGAACTATTACTGTGTTGCTGTTGTCATTCGTTTCACGTTTTAATGTGCCTTTGACTAAATAGTTGCTTTAAGTTTTTTAATGACCTTTAAAAATTAAAGTAATAGAAAATATTAAAATGAACAACATATTTTAGAATGTCATTTTATATTTATTATATATATGTCTGATTTTTATTTTTATTATTATATATTTTGTTGTTGTTGTTGTTTGTTTTGTTTTGTTTTGTTTTAAAAAAGGAAATTAAACATATAGGACCACTGATATTATTCAATAGAAATAAAATGAATAAAAATGACAAAAGCATATTACAAAATGAACTAAACTGAAATTAAAAATACTATAACTAAAAATATTAAAATAACAGCTCGAAAAATAAATTGTATATTAATAAAGTTATATTATATAAGTTACCATATTTATAGACTATTAAAAGCCTAAAATATTGTATAAATAATGAAAAAAACTGTTATCATAATACATTCATATTTCTTTTTTCAAAGTTTTGAAAGTAATATTAAAATTAACTTCTAACAATAATTATCTATATCTAAGTTTTTGAACAGTAAGATTTTTAATGTTTTAAAATAATTATCTTCTGCTCACCAAGCCTGCTGTCAGTCCTGTTGTGTGTGTCATGTGTTCCCGCCTCTTGTGTCCATATTTGGTTTGTTTCCTGTCCTTGTTTCATGTCATTATTAGTTAATTTGTGTCCAGCTGTGTTTGTCTCGTTATGTGTTAATTATCCCTTGTATATTAGTCCTGTCTTTTGAGTTTGATTGGGTCTGGTCTACTCGTGTGTATCCTGTCTCTGAGTCCTGCAATTAAAGACTATTATTTGAGTTTACGTCCTCGTCAGCGTGCACCGTGACAGAAGACCAGACCTAACAGTAAGCCCCATTCACCCCTTTTTGTTCTGTTTTTTTCCCTGTGTTTGCTGAAGGAAGTCGCCCTCGTCATCCCGCCATAGCCCACTGCAAGTCGGCGTTTCGGCGATCGAGATCAGCCCTCATGCCCGCCGATCGCGGAGATATCCGCCGCCGGCGGTGGCTTTCCCAAGCTTGCCTAAAGATCACGCCACCGGATCGCCGCTGACTCAATACCCACCGGCCCACCTCTGACTCAGTGAGCGGCGGATTGGTGCTGACTCGTGCCCGCCAGCCGCCGCTGACCCTAGCCCCGTGGATCTAGTCCACATGTTACGGCCAGGAGTGCCGTTTTTAAGTCGTGTTGTGTCCACAGGAGCAGTTTTAATCAGTCATGTCTTGTCGGGTCCACGGAGACTTGCCCTCATGTTGTGGAAGTGGAGGCGGAAGCTGAGGGAACCTTGTGAGGGCCCCTGATGTCTTGTCATGCCCAGAAGAAGCCTCAGCTTCCGAGCTAGCCCAGGAGGGCTTCCTGTTCCTGTGGGTTGTCATGTCTTGTCCTGTCTGTTTAGCCCTGGTGGGATGTCCTGTCCTGTTTGTCTGTGTCTAGCCCCGGAGGGCTCCTGATACCCCCTCACTTCCCCAGGGAAATTTGGGGGGGGTAGTATGAGTTCCGGCTGTAGGGGCCGGGCCGAGGGGACCGAGGCCAAGGCCCCGAAGACCATCTGCCATGGCCTCCAGAGCTCCCAGCTCCACCATGGCCACCTGAGCTCCCTGCACCGCCATGGCTTCCAGAGCTCCCAGCTCCGCCATGGTCCCTGTCTGTCTGTTCCGCTCTGGAGGTCCCTGTCCTGTGTTCCTGTCCGTGTTTGTCCTGATGGGCCTCCAGAGCGCCCACCCCCCCCTCCCCGATGGAGCTGTTAAGGCTCGGGACGAGCCTTTCGGGAGGGGGGAGTAATGTCAGTCCTCTGTCATGTGTGTCATGTGTTCCCGCCTCTTGTGTCCATATTTGGTTTGTTTCCTGTCCTTGTTTCATGTCATTATTAGTTAATTTGTGTCCAGCTGTGTTTGTCTTGTTATGTGTTAATTATCCCTTGTATATTAGTCCTGTCTTTTGAGTTTGATTGGGTCTGGTCTACTCGTTACTTCCCGGTGTATCCTGTCTCTGAGTCCTGCCTTGTCCTGCCTTGATGTCATTAAAGACTATTATTTGAGTTTACGTCCTCGTCAGCGTGTTCCTGTTTCCTCCTCGTGTGTGCACCGTGACAGAAGACCAGACCTAACAGTAAGCGGCGCCCATTCACCCCGTTTTGTTTTCCGTTTTTTTCAAAAGTTTTTATTTTGTTCCTGTGTTTGTTTATGTCTGTCGCCGCTCGTCATCCCGCCATAGCCCACTGCAAGTCGGCGTGGGAGTTCGGCGGGATCGCCGCGAGTGCCGCAAGTCCTCTGGCCGCGAGCCCTCATGCCCGCCGATCGCGGGAGATATCCGCCACCGGCGGTGGCTTTCCCAAGCCCGCCGGCGGGTTGCCTAGTTCCCGGGTTGCCGCTCATAGAAAGCAGTTATTTTAAATAGTAAAAATATTTCAAAATGTTATTGTTTTTGCTGTACGTTGGATCAAATAAATGCAGGCTTAGTGAGCAGAAGAGACTTCTTTAAAAAACATTTAAAAACGTACAAACTTTTGACTGGTAGTGTGTATGGTACTGGTAGTCTCTCCCTCTCTCTGTCTGTGGTTCCACAGACGATGCTATTGCCTTCACCCTGCATACTGCTCTCTCCCACCTGGAAAACAAGAACGCCTATGTGAGGATGCTGTTTGTGGACTATAGCTCTGCATTCAATACCATAGTGCCTGCCACACTGGTTGCGAAGCTCCAGACTCTAGGACTAAACAGATCTCTGTGCAGCTGGATCCTGGACTTTCTGACAGGCAGAAGTCAGGTGGTCAGAATGGGCAACAACACTTCATCTCCGCTGACCCTCAACACTGGTGCTCCGCAGGGCTGCATTCTCAGCCCACTCCTGTACTCCCTGTACACACATGACTGTGCAGCCACACACAGCTCCAACGTCATCGTCAAATTCGCTGACGACACAACGGTGATAGGCCTGATCACTGACAACGATGAGACGGCCTACAAAGCGGAGGTGAGTACCCTGACTAAATGGTGTCAGGAGAACCACCTCTCACTCAACATCGACAAGACCAAGGAGCTGGTGGTGGATTTCAGGAGACAGAGCAGAGAACACACACCCATCACCATCGACAAGACACCTGTGGAGCGGGTAAACAGCTTTAAGTTCCTCGGTGTTCACATCACCGAGGATCTCACATGGTCCACTCACACAGATGCAGTGCTGAAGAAGTCACATCAACGCCTCTTCTTCCTGAGATGGCTGAGGAAGTTTGGAATGAGCCCCAGCATCCTCAGATCATTCTACACCTGCACTGTGGAGAGCATCCTGACCGGCTGCATCACCGCCTGGTTTGGAAACAGCACCGCTGGCAACCGCAAAGCTCTGCAAAGGGTTGTGCGAACTGCCCGCCACATTGTTGGAGGTGAGCTTCCCTCCCTCCATGATATCTACACCAGGCAGTGTATAAGGAAAGCCCGGAGGATCACCAATGACTCCAGCCACCCGTCCCACAGACTGTTCTCTCTGCTGCCCTCAGGAAGATATCTCCGCAGCATCCGATCCCGCACTAGCCAACTGAGGGATAGCTTTTTCCCTTCAGGCTATCAGGCTAATGAACAGTCAGAACTAATACACCCTACAGCACACTCCCACTTTACGATATGCCACGCACTGCACTTTAACTCCACAGCTCAAACTGGACTACACGTACACACTGCACAAATACAACAATCTATCTGCTACCACTGGATACCATCCAATGCACATCCATGACATTTGCGTATCCAGCTTATGTACAATCTACTGCCCCCTTGCATATTACTGTGTATGTATATATGTGTACATAATGTAGAATGTGTACATACAGTGTATAATGTGTATTGATAAATGTAAGTATGTCTAATAGTACACTGTGTGTACTGAGTATATGTATGTGTATATTGCACATTGTCACCTGTATAAGTCTGTAAGTATGTAATGGTACTGTCTATATGTTAATTGTTTCTGCACTGTATGGAGCACGCTCTCAAGAATTGCACTCATCAAGGCACATGTGCTGTGATGATGTGACAATAAAAGTGATTTGATTTGATTTGATTTGTATATAAAAGAGCGGCTGAGTATATCTATATTTTTAACTTTTTTCAGTTTTTTTGCACAGATTTTAACGAAATTAAATTGTTGATTTTTAAAAAAGCTTTCACTGGATAATGTGTTTAATCTTCATTCAAAAATATGTTTTTTGGTCTTTTATGACCTATAAATTATTATTAATAAATAATATAAATAATAATATCACCCTGAGAGTCAAAACGTGAAAATAATGTAAAAACAAAAAGAGCAACTGGATGGTTGAGTTCTAGTTAAACATCAATAGATTAATCAGCAGGATTGCTGAAGCATGTGGGTGAGTGTGTGGGCGAGCGAGAGGGAGACTGCTAGTGTGTTCATAGTGAAAGTGACTTGCTACAACAGTACCTATTTTACCGTATGCAAATTCCCAGTAACCCACCTGGCATGAAAATAAGCCAATCAAAGCAGCAGGAAGTAGACGGAATAAAAATCCTCATTGGTGAACGAGGTCGCACTCTGTCACAGAAGTTTGGCAGACCTAAGCAGTGTCACAGGTACACAACTCAACCTCTCCATTAAACTCTAATCTTCTCTCCCATACAGACGCTGACAACTTTAGAAAGAGAAGAAAGAGACATTTAACTCTGAACCAGAAGCAGTCTGCCAGGATCACATTCAACATCTCTGGTGAGACACTTTCATTCTCTTTGATTCTCTGCAGGAAAGGTTTCATTCACTCATGCACTTCAATGACGATCCCAGATGATGATGCAAAGCTATTTTAATCTAACAAGTGACATACAATAGTTGTAATGAATCTGAAAATCAAAAAATAATTCAAATGTTGTGCCATTTGTTGTCCTTACTTTTACTTTGGGCAACTTTTTCTCAGCATTTGTGACCCTGGACCACAAAACCAGTCTTAAGTGTAAATTTTTCAAAACTGAGATTTATACATCGTATGAAAGCTGAATGAATAAGCTTTCCATTGATGTATGGTTTGTTAGGATAGGACAATATTTGGCCGAGATACAACTATTTGAAAATCTGGAATCTGAGGGTGCAAAAAAATCAAAATACTGAGAAAATCATCTTTAAAGTTGTCCAAATGAAGTTCTTAGCAATGCATATCACTAATCAAAAATGAAGTTTTGATATTTACAAAATATCTTCATGGAACCTGATCTTTATCTAATATCCCAATTCATTTTGGCATAAAAGAAAAAATTATAATTTTGACCCATACAATGTATTTTTGGCTATTTTCTACAAATATACCCCAGCGACATAAGACTGGTTTTGTGGTCCAGGGTCACATATGCTTAAACATGTTATACTTTAACTTGCATACATGTAGTATTCTTAAAAAAATATTTATTTATTATTTTACATAAATGCGCATTAAACCAGTTCTAAAAATCAAGAACTATTTGATAGGTATATTTGGTGTCACACTGAAAATGTTAAACTCAAAAAATGATTTTAAAGAATGCAATAAGAAGTGCACTTTTCAAGTCAAACATTTCACAAAAACATGTTTTTTAGGTTTAAAATATAAAACAATATATATGTACTGTAATATCTATATAAAAAGCATAAGTGGTCAAATTAGTGGACTTGACTTGAATGTCCTCTAAGTTGGGACTACTTAATAAACAGTTGCTAGAATTGTAAAAGTTACTTTTATGAAAAGCATCATTTGTTTGCAGATGCCACTTGGTTTGATTGTTTTATGTGATGCAATGACATTTATACATTTGTAAGTGTCCAAATACTCTTTGGGGACTCTGAAACGTGGAAACATTTTGCATACTGTGTACAACACATACAAATTGAGTGTAAATGGCCTCTATTGCTCCGTAACTGATAGGTAAAGAAATTTGAAGACTGTTGGTCAGTTACTGTAAGCAATGTGATAAACACCCAAATATGTGTTTATAGTTTTCTTTCCTCATACATCACAGTAGAATCACCATAGTAACACACCAGTCTGGGATGAAATGCATCCGATGGGTTTCATAATGCTGGAAAGATTCTGGCAACCTGCTTTTCCAGTTAAAAGAAACAAAGAGCAGTTCATTAGTAATTTGATTTATGAATGATCTTTCCATTGAAATCAAAAGAGTAGATTCATATCATTGTTCTAGACAAATGACGATTGTGATTACGCAAAATGTCCATTCACAATTGGAAATCTGTTAAGTTCTGTATGTCACAAATTACATTTTATATTTAAGTTTAAAGTATATTACAAGCAACTTAGCATTTTTTATTATTAATATTATTAATTATATATTCATAAAATATTTGTAGAATTATTAATGAAAAAAATATGAACTCAGGAATTATTTGATAGGAATATTTGGATTTGAGTAAACTGAAAATGTTAAATTCAAGAAAAAAAAAATTCAAATAATTTTAATGTGAGAGGACGGCTAACATTCACAGTTTCAGTTTTGATTGAACGTTTTTCTTAGGACAAAACAAATGCTACGTTTTTCATTTCATTTGTTTGCTCTTGGTGTGAACAGTAGTCTATTGTTAGCATAGCATCTGCTAGGTCATCTTCGGATCAATAAAAAGACAAATATAGGTCAGATTTCAAGTACGAAGTTTGTTAGTGGAACAGATAACACAGATACGTTGTTCCCATACAGCTTTATACACTAATGTATAGGAGAGTTGACACCAAACTAAACAGGTTTACAACCGTTCCAAGGAATGTCAATAAACTCAGTTCTTGTAAATAATGTCATTGCTACTATCACTTGACCGAATCACATTTTTATCATGTGTTTTTTACGTTCATATCCTGTTGTTGTTTTCTTTGCGTAATATGATCGTTATCTGATTTTTTTATATCTATTCCAAAACCTAGCGAAGTCTTCTCCTCGTTCACACTAACAGCAACTTGAAGCGTCAAAACAACCATACGTACGACCTTAGCAAAAGTTGACATTGATGATATGATTTGTGAATGTCCAGTAATGCAACAAAGTTGAGAAAAATCTAGCTTTATGCAAATGAGCAGCATGCTGATGGGACAACCAATAGAAATACACTGGAGATCACGTGACCCATGTCATGTGAGATACTGTAGTTGAGTATATGCTATTATGTTAACTTAAATGTTACATTAAATGTTACTTTTTGCAGATAGAATAAAATATCATCTTATTTTTAACCAGCCGTACATCTCATTTGAGCACACAAATAATGTTAAAAATCCAACGCGACATAAAGCAACATCTCAAACCTCATGGAACCTCATAAATTACAATTTTGTAACAGTCAACATAAGCAGCAACCACAAAAAATTGCATTTTTAGCATCTTTCTACTCAAGCATAAAATAGGTATACAAATTCATGGCACAAACTAATGTTGCGTTACATACTTTTGAATTTTAAAAGCGTGTTTACAATAAACATTTTTCTTGTGCTGAAAAAATCCACCATCTTGGATTTTTCATTGAAGTTATGAGGTATCATATGTGGCTGTAAAATTAAGTTGCATACCTTTTGGAACAAGGTCTATAATGCCCTGAAACTAGGTTTTTGAATGATCATGGAACAGCATTATTTTATAAAGTTCAACAGACAAACATTTCAGGATAATTGATTGGGATTCGATCATGCTGATGTTTTTCATTGAGATCCTCTGTACAAAAACTGTACAAAAAGTTACTTATGCAGTATAGCTTTCATCAAACCTGTAACTCACAACACAGGTGCATTCACAGCGTGATGATTTTAAAAAGTGCTTTGTACGATGCTGATCATATAATACAAGGTATGACTGTACCATTGATCTAACTGTTAAACTGAAGGACAGGTGGACCTTTTATTTATGCAAAGCAGTTATACACACTAACACATTCCTGTGCAAATGTGTCTGCATGTGTGGCTGAGCGTGGCACGAATGACACCTACGCAAAATTCACCCCCTCCCTTTACCCCTTTGAACATACAAGACCTTTGTTTTCACTCGCTGATCATAACTGTAAACTGGTATAACGTCTACACTTAATTATATGTCCATTTTTGGCGCAGTGTGTATGTTTACTATTACATAAATGTCGCCCAGTGTGCTGTTACTCTCCTGTGCAACCAGTTTTATAAATGTGATAGTAGGAAGGGAGTTTGATGGTGCAATGTAAGGCTTTGGGCTAAGGGTTGTTGGGTCAAATCCCACAAGGAACAAGCTGTAAGGCATCAACTTTGTGCCTGAGGCTAAGTTGGACTTTTCTAGTGCATTGTATGAAAGTTTCAGAACTGTCTCTGGTTATGTGGCAAGAAATAAACATTCCTTTCCATTCCTTTCAGTAGCACTGGATCATGGTCCTTCAGGTCAGCGGTGTCATGAGTATCCCAGCTACTGTGAGTGTTGATAACCAGCTACCTGCTTCCTGGACAACCCACTACAACTGCACTGATGGTAAAGTTTTTTTCTTGTCTGAAACACAAGAGTCTAAGAAGGTGCACTTGTGATTATTCCACCATCCAGTACAATTCCAGTACAGATTTTAGGTTGTATGTTTTGGTTATAATCTAATCGGCCGAGACTTTTCTGGCAGGTTAATCATTTACTCTAGCAGTCACTGCTGGAGTTACTAGGTTATCAGTATCTATCTTTTACAGATAGTGAAAGTGATTCATACTTATCTAGAAACCATGTGCAGTACTTTTATTTACACTTTATACAGTGTGTAACTGAATGCTAAGACTAGTTTAGCTGTTCAGCAGCATATATTGTGTTCTGGATGTCGGTCCCCACATGTGATACTAGTGTGCTGGAGTGCTCTAGACTAGATGTCTTCAACCCTGCTTGGAGACCAAGTATCCTGCAGAGTTTAGTTCCAACCTTGAACCAGTTAATCAAAATCATGGGTAGGTTTGTTGAAGCAGGTTGTAAATAAACTTTGCAGGACGAGGGGTCTCCAAAAGCGGGGTTGAAGACTTTTGCTCTAGCGACACAAGCAAGACTTCCTTAATCAACCTGCTTCAACAATGGCCTTTCTAGTCAACCAACTTCACCGGTAAACTTTGCTAGGAACACTATGATTGTGCTGGTTCTCAAGCTTGAACAGCTCCCAATCAGGGGTGCGTTTCCCAAAAGCAACTATGGTTGCAAGTTCCGTTGTTAACAATAGAGTTCAATAGAACTTGCGACCAGGGTTGGGCAAAGATACATCAAAATGTATTTTAAAATAAAATACCAAATACCTTAATTTTAAGTGTATCAAAATAAACTACAAAATACAGCAGCCACACCATGTATCAAAATAAACTACTGTATTTTTGTATTTTAAAAATACAAAAAAATACTTTTACAAGGGAGCGTGATCAATTGCCTATTTGGTCTATCCCGTCACCATTACACTGACTCGGTTGATTAAGTAAACAATGTTTGATAGCAACATCTTTTCTCTGCCAGGGTCATGCCATAAATCTGACAAATGCAACCAGTTAACAGATCAAATATTCACATATCCCTGTAATCTCCCAAATGAAGGTTATTTTTAAAGTAACCAACAGTTTAATTTTAACAGTTTGCGAATGACTCATAATTATATCCTAATTTAGTTACTTGGTAACAAAGGGCCTACTTTGCATCAGCAAAACTGACTCAATGACAAACAAGTCATTCATAAGAAGACAACTGATGGCACCTGTATTCATAGCAACTAGTTTCTAACTAATTAATCATTTGATTGTTAATCATAAATATAATAATATATTATGTGTCAGGCAGTCGTTCATGCAATGGTATCATGATCCTACTAAACAGCTACTTCAATTAGGGTACAATATTCAGCAATCAAATATGTATCATTTATCATATCAATCATTGGATACCTATTTGGAAGTTGAAAAAAAAACATTTTAGCATTTCAGCAATTATTAAATGATCAAAATGTTTTGATTTTAAATGTAGCAAGAAACGTAATCAGAAAGTAGCAACAGAACTTGTCAATGAGTATTTACCTCCAACTCCAACCACTGAATCTATTGAGACTGAGCCATAGAAATATAGAGGACACATTCACATTAATAGTGTAGTAACAAGTCTGGGCAAACTACTGAGTAGGCACCAATCAGAGGCCGCATTTTTATGACGTCATCATGTAGATTTCTTACAAAGTATTTTACATTATTTTAAAAATACAAAACACTAAAGTATTTTAATACAAAATATGAAGCCATTTTCATCAACCCTATCAAATACAAATTACAAAATGCTATTTTATATTTGAAATACATATTTGAAATACATGTATCATAAATACTGCCCATCCCTGCTTGCGACCATTGTTAGCTAACGATGCTTTTGGAAAACACACCCCAGCTTGTAACAGTTTCACTTCACTCTGGTCCAGTTAGTATTTTTATCTGGTGCCCTCTAGATAGACCAACAAGACTTCTCTTGGTCAACCAACTTCACTAAAAAGGCCAAACTTGACTATCACCAACCAACATAAACCAGGTTTTAGTAGGGACACTTACTAAGCCCTTTTTGAAAACTCAACTTATCAGCAGTGACTTCCAGTTACATGAGCCGGCTCTGGTCTCAGGATCTTCAACCGCAAAACTGGACCAAGTACCAGGTGTGGGAATGGCTCCAACAGACGCTGGACATGCACCAAATCGATGCCACCAGCATTCCCTTCCAGAACTTTGACCTTGACGGGAGGCAACTGTGCAACATGAGCTTCCAAGACTTCACCCGGGCGGCCGGATCCGTAGGTTCCATTCTTTTCCAGAGCCTGACTGACCTCAAGTGGAATGGTAAGATCCAGAAGTAGAGGTTGCATTTTACCTCTGTTACACTTCCTACCCTGAACAAGATGGTTAATGTGATTTTGCCATGTTCCTGGATCAACAATCTTGTTGGTCCTGGATCAACATTGTTGTCAACCAGTTATCAGATTGTTACGGTTGGGTTTAAGTGTTGATATTGAGTTAGCACGTCTCGTCAATCTGCAGTTTCCTGCTGACGGAGTATGTTATGGTTTGGCTTTGTGTAGTGATAGGGTTTGGCTTTCAGTTGTTTTCTATAGGAATGTTGTTTCATATAGGATGATAATCAAGGTTGGATCCATATCCTTGTGGGTAGCAAGGTCAAAGCCTTTGTATAACCCAAGTTTGAGTCCCAGCTTGTGGTCTTTTCCCAGTTCCATTCTGCTCTTTCCATTCCAGTCGTTTCCTGTCTCTCTTTGACTGTCGTATAAAGGCAGAAAGGCCAAAAATATTATTTTTTAGGATTGTAATCCTAGAACCTGTTGGTAAAATCACATTGACTGATCAACAGATTCTTTGTCCATCTTGCCTCTTCTAAAAAAATAGTATCGTTGTTGAGCTAAATAGTTGCAATCAAACAGTTAAACATTTTATTGATTACAGCATGTTTCATATTTTTCACACCTAGAAGGATTATTATGTGGAAAAAACAATATTGTTGGTTATAAGGTATTCTCATAAGCATGAGCTTGGAAAGTTCAGTCCTTGAGCATGTGTCCCTCTTGTATTCATTGCGTAGGAATTGAGCAGATCATTTTTTATACATTTCTTTCTAAATAAGTAATTGTCATGAAAAATTTTCCCCCTTAGATATTGCCATGAAAATGTTTTTAGAGAAATAAATTATGAAATGTATTGTACATTTCCATGTACTATGCTATAATGAATCCAGGAGGGTGTTGATAAGACCCAACCCAATAAGTTTGATACACTTTCCATTACAGTGCATTACTAAACCTAATAAAATCCAGAAAAACATATACAGGTGATATGTGAGAGCTGTACCAACAAGTTAAACTGGTTTAAGACAACATGATGCAGGAGTGACTTGGAAATTTGATGGTAGTCGTTGGAAAACGTACTCTGTTATTGAGACATAATTTTTATTTTTTGTCTTTTCTTATTTAATGTCTCACAGGTCAGTATGGTCAAACAGATGTGTTTACACCAGGGGACATTAAAACAGAAATAGAGAGTAAGTAACCACACAGAGTAAAACTAAAGGAGCTTTTGGTTTCATTTCAATCCTTCTAGCATAAAGTTCACATAATATCAGTGACTTAACACTGACCCACATCTGCTGCTGAAAACAGAAGTTTACAGATTCTCTCAAAATAATTATAGACTTTTCATATGATTGTTTTGTAACCAAGTTCTTCATTTTCCTCAGCAGACTTCCCTTGTTCAATCCTCCCCTTCAAGGAAGAATCCAACTTTTACAACACTTCAGGTGCCTATGAAATTACTCAATGATTTTTTTTTTCTTAATTGTTTACGTATTTCCTGTTAAAACGATGATGCATGTATATATTATTTATTTAACCTGATGGTTTGACAATATTGTGTGATCTGTTCTCTTTCCTCAGAACTGTTTGACCTCAAAAGCTCATTCCAGCCCAACACCACAGTATCCACACCAGCTCCGTCAAGCCCAGGTAAATGATCTTAATTTGAATTGTCCTAAATCTAATCCTAAAAACGGCATTCTCCTTGTTTCCTTCCATATAAAAAAGTACTATGCCGGTACCATGGTATGGGGATTGTGTTTGTGGGTAATACCATGGTAAATGTCCAAAAACATTGGTAATGTTTAAGGTTATCACATTTTATATCGCAAGGACATTGGTTCAATTCCCACGGAATGCTGTATTTCTTGAATGCAGTGGAAGTTGCTTTGAATAAAAGTATTTGCAAATGCATTAATATATATCTTCTTTTAACATGCTTGCAAATAAATATTTTTATAGACAAAGGTTTATGGTTATAATACAATGCCATTTGCCCCGGGTCTATTTGCTGTGTTCTTCCTTATATTCTGTGTTGCATAACTGAAAGGATTTGTTCGCTGCAGGCAAAAAGGCCAATTAGATAGTCTTGCAGTGCTGTTGCAAAGCTACTGATACGAATGAAACTCTTTACAGCCCACCTACAGACACTTTTAAACATAGGAACTAAAAATACATATGCATTAACTAGTGCACTTCCTGAACAGGTTTTCCTCCATTCCCATGAATGGATTGATTTTGAAACTGTGATTTTTCTTTTCTTCCATGAAACATGAAAAGTCCAATACATGAATACTGACTACAAAAAGACAACAAAGTACCCTTGAAGTAATCTAAATGACTCATCTTCAAAAGCCAAAGTTGAAGTTATTATTCACACATTTTCCATGAAATGAAACATGAGCTGTCCCTTTAATAACAGTGGTTTCATTTTAATTTTCTCATTTCAGATCCCAAGCGGTCACAAGTCAAAAGACACAGTGAGTTGAAATTTTTCACATCTTACTTCCCTAAAGGTTTTTTTTCTGTTAATGTGTCCTGAATTTAATCCGGTGGTTGTCTTTAGAGAACCTGACAGCATCACATACCGAAACCTCTGGCACGTGGATGTCTTGAAGCTGCTTTAGATTCCTTCTGTTTCTCATCTAACGACATTCACACAGTCTCATATTTCCACAGATCCTCGTGGAACGCACCTGTGGGAGTTCATCCGAGACATTCTCCTGAACCCCGAGCGCAACCCCGGCCTGATCAAATGGGAGGATCGCTCCGAGGGGGTTTTCCGCTTCCTTAAATCGGAAGCTGTGGCTCAGCTTTGGGGCAAGAAGAAAAATAACAGCAGTATGACCTATGAGAAACTCAGTCGAGCGATGAGGTAACATCTTCCCTGGAGATTTGCAACTTTTTAAAGGACTCTGGTCAGTATTCTGAGCTTCTCACATGTTTTTTTCTCTCCAAAGGTATTATTATAAACGAGAGATCCTGGAGCGGGTGGATGGACGTAGACTTGTCTATAAGTTCGGCCGAAACGCTCGAGGCTGGAAAGAGTCTGAGAAGTGACGGACTTTGTCTTCACGTGTAGCTTCCAAGTGAAACCTGTATTTATAACATTATAGCCATTTGAGTTGTTTTTTGAAGTACTTGTCTGTCAACGTTTTATTATTTGATTATATTATTAGATGCTCTTTACATTGTTTACATTACAAATGTACCACTATTTTATATGCATTTGACTCTAAAGGCATGAATGTTTTTGTATCAACTGTGAAAAGCTGGTTAACTGTCTTTTGAAAATGAGAAACCAAGAGTTTTGCTTTTAAATGGCTTCATTTGTCTTGAATGCAGAGACCTGGTTATAAAGTAGAATGAACTCAGTTTAGAGTAGACTTACCCTGGTAAAACAGCAAAGGAGTTGGAATGAAGGACTAAGACGTATAAAAAAAAAAGCACTAGGTTGTGGTCTTTATTGATGTGGCTGTCAATGTACATCATGAACCACAATAAGCCACAATGTAAAGTTTTTATCAGTGCTTGTTTATAGGTTGTGCATTTTATAATTAAAGTTATAAAAAAACAAATAAAAGAGATTTTAAACACTAAATTAAGGTTTTTTATTTCTTGCGGCAAACACAGAACATCTAATGGTCATTTTGTATTTATTTTGTTTATTTTCTATTAATCGAATTGAAATTGTGAAATTAAATACATTGAATCTATGATTATACAACCATATATATATATGTATATACGTACGTGTGTGTGTGTGTGTGTATATATATACACACACACACACACATATATAGTTCACAATTTATAGTTATATAAATGTAATAAGTATGTAATATATTCATATTTTATTATGTTTATATGTCAATATTATATATAAAAATATTAAATATATTTTTTATATATTTAATATTTATATTATTAAATATAATATACATTTTATATTATATTCTATAATAATTTATTATTTATAAATTATTATAAATAATATTTTATATTATTATTAAATATTATAATAATAATAACAATATAAAATATTACATAATTTATTTATGCAAATGTGAACATTTCTTATATTTGATTTTAATAGTTGAGTGGCAGATTTCATGTCGTAATGATTTACGTCTTGAAATCTCAGTCGGAAGACACCTGAGAATCCTAGAAAGAATCAAATTACATGCAAAAGTTATATTCACTTCAACATTTGTGAGACCGAGCTGAGTAAAGGACACTTTCTAAAAAGACTTGTCGCAGAAAAGATGAATTTCAACCTGATTGAACCAGTGGCCATAAATGTCCCGGAGTCCGGGAACGCCTCATCCCTTCACACACAGAGACAATGCTGGACGTCAAGCTAGTCTTTTATTTTCCTTTTTGTTGCTCGGATGGCAATGATAGCTAATGATTTGCAGCAGCTGTGGCCAAAGATGTTGTCAGTGCTGAGTTATGTTAGATAAGACGAAATGCCAGTGAGTTAATTGTTCCACCGTGCATGTCACGGCCACAGTGCTGCCACCTCCGGACGACAGATAAACGGCTCCCTGCTGCTCCGTGAGATAAGAGCCGCTGACACTCTCTGGCCTCTCTCTTTGTTTTCCTGTCTGATTTGTCATAGGCAAATCCCTCTCTCAGCTTCCAACTCTTTGCCATCACTTTCTGGAGTATTATGCTTCTTTTCATAAACGTGATTTCACAGGGATTTATTTAGATTTTTTTTATCCTTATCTTTATCCGCACCCACAAAATTTGCCACTGCATGGTTGTGCTATCTCTCCATTCCCTATCTGTGACTAAAGAAAACGGGCTCCTATCATGGAAGGGGACCTGTAAAACAAAACACAGCAGCTGCAAATATGAGAATAACTGAAGCGTTGCTGCTGGAGTGAGCAGTGCTTGTCAACAAGTTTATAATGTGTAGATAATCCACTTAAGACAATATAGTTCCTTTAACTGTGAATCCCAAACCTTCGACTAATGCTAGTACCAGTGTGTTCAATCCAGAGACCCCTGGGGGTCTTGGAAGGAACGGCAGGGCCTCAGAGGAAAAGACATACTGTAATAAGAATTTTCTTTAAATATTTTCTTTTAAAGCAGCGTTATTTTTGTATTACTGAAATGCTAATATAGGTGCATTTGTTTATTTTTAAATATTTAAAGTTTTTTTTTTTTTTTAAGTTTTAGTAATCTTTATTCGGTAACACTTTATTTTACGTTGTCCTTGTTGCACGTTACATGTACTTACTATTATAATAACAATAAATTATGCATAATTACTTGCAAGTAACCCTAAGCCCAGCCCTAATCCTAACCTTAACTATATAGTAAGTGCATATAGTTAATTAATATTACTCAGTATACTTAAATATATAATTACACTGTATCAAGAACACCTTAAAATAAACCTTATAATATAAATTTTTATAATATATTTTATATCTTATTTCAGTTACCATTTATTTTATTTCAAGTACCAAAAATGTTTTTTTATGTTTAAGTTTTAAGTTTTCGTTAACTGTAATAATTCTGATATGAAAAACTAATGATGTCATAATATTCTTCATTATGGTTCATTCTGTTAATTGTTAACTGATGTTTGTTGTTGTTGTTTGTTAACTGTTTATTAATCTAGCTTAATGTTTTTTTATCAATTAGAATATAATCATTATATTATAGTTAGTCAAATTAAAAAATATTCTATTGTTCATTTATGTTCATTCATAATGCACTATTACCATCCTCAAATGCATTTTTTTTATATATATATATTTTTTTTTTTATAATTTATTAAATGTATCAAATATTAATCATTAAATGAGGTATTAATGCATAGCAATTAAGGTCAACAGACCAATAAATGCTATAAAAATACTGTTCGGTAACATCTATAAACTTATTAGAAAGTTCAGTTATTATAAAATGTGTCTATGTGAGCGAGTTTGTAAAGATTGAAAAATCAATTGGTGTTGATGAATAATTTGGGGCTATGAAAGGAGCCTTTGGTTCAAAAAATGTTTGAGAACCCCTGATCTAATACACATACTGCACATAAAACGTAACTTTTCTGCATGAAATCCGTGGCTAGCGCGCTCAAAGGCCGTGGCATGGAGAGAAGAGAGGCTGAGGTAGAGCAAATGAGTATGTCTGACAGCGTCTCATCTTTCACACTGTCTGCTGTTAGACTGAGCAGGAAAAAGTACAAATGAAAGACAGCCAGCTGTTCGGTGCATGTCGCAACACACTGTTCGTCCAAATCACGGAAACGACATGCTAATATATTCAGAGCTAGGCCAAGGGTTGCACCACATACCTGACAGATTCATATTTTTGCCCCCCAAAAAAGTTGCATACATGATCTAATCTAATTTAATGCATACAATACATTAATAGACCTACTTTTCAATGCAGTAGATTTATTATTATAGCCTATACTTAACTACTTTTTCTCTTGCTTTAAAGATGTTTTAAGGATATTTTAAAGGAAAGCGAGCCACAGCTCATCAATTTCACCCTAAATAAGGCCTTTATATGTAGAATGAGATAGCATTAGCATTCTGTTTTACATGTTTAAACGACCCAATATCTCAAAACACTACACTGATAATGAACCTATTTGAATGTGCCATGTGTGTTGTACTCAGACGGTTCATTATTTAAAGCATCTTGATCATCAGATGCAGCATCCAGAACAGGGAAGTGATGGCAGATAACCGGTAGCCTATAAAGACAGCGGCAACAGACAGGAGTCTATCATCTGATCTTGGATCAGAGGAGGCTTTGTGCTTGTTCTATGTAGTCTGGATCCATCTTATCTTTTTGCTTCACATTCAAAAACTCCTTTGAGGTTTTAAATGAGGTGCATTAGTTTGGCTGATGGCAGAGCCCAATCGCTAGACGTATTTTGTGTGTCAGCCATGTTATACAATGTAAAAATGTTTTACGTTTTGCCTGTTTAGTTTACAACAACGGCCTTCCTATTAACATACAATTAGAATGATTATTAAAACTTAGTTTTAGTTTGAACAGCCCTTAATATTATTCACTGGGATTGAATCAACCCCAAATTAGGTTATATCAAACATTTTTATTTTTTATTTACTCACCCTTATGTCCATGAAATATAAAATGTGATTTATTTAAATTGAAAATGTTGTCATTCGTCCAAACTCTGCGCATGATGATAAAACTATAATCTAGTAGGCTAGTGATGATGGAATAACGATCGAATCGTTCTTTTGAGTGAAAAGTTCGATTCGCCAAACTGCTCTGATTCACTGATGTTTTGGACTGATCCGATTCTAGAGTTCAACTCACGATAAAACTATCGTGTCACAGGAAATTATGACTTTATATATTATCATGAATATAGCGCGTGAATCATGCGTGCAAGCAGGGGCGGACTGGGACAAAAATTCAGCCCTGGCACTGTAGCCACACCGGCCCATATTACCACACCGACACAGCCCCACCCACGGACACGTGCATTCACTACTTACATTTGTGTACAGATGGTGAAATAACATAAGCAGTACCGTATATGTAACAGATATTTAAACATTTAATGTATGTGTCTGGCAAACAATGCTTACTACTTTTTGAAGAGCACATTTATAACAAATTTACACATACAGTAAAAACAAAATAAATGAGGATGTTATAGAGTCTGTGTGATGTCTGTTTATGCCATTTGTCTGCTGATACTGTTATTCTCTACAGCAGTGGTGCCCAATCCTGTTCCTGGAGATCTACATTCCTGCAAAGATCACCTCCAACCCTGATCAAACACGGCTTAAGCAGCTAATTAAGATCTTCAGGAGCACTTGATAATTACAGGCAGGTGTGCTGAAGCAGGGTTGGAACTGAACTCCGCAGGTATGTAGATCTCCAGGAACAGGGTTAGGCACCACTGCTCTACAATATGTTGTTCTTTGTTGTCACTGTCTGTCCGTTGGATTTTTCCTACCTCTACCACACTCCTCCCTGTCTCTGCTAGGCCTACCGCATCCTTCCTCACAGCACTGGTATTGGAAGACCAGGGGTCTCTGGCTGTACTGGTTCCTGCAACATCCTAGTTAATGAACACAGTATAGGATGTGAACATTGCAGCAAAATATTTTCTCACTGACTGCTCTCAACGTTGGAATACACATGAATACAAACAAGTAATAATCACATTATTAAGAAACTGGCTGCATCTGTATCAGGGTGTGTCTCTCTCATTGCTGTCTTCGTATACCTCCATGACACTTGACTCTGCTGCAGCAGCTGAGCTGTCTGCACTGGGTCCAGCAACATTCTAGTTTTGAATAGATGAACATGATTCAGACAAGGGAGAACATAAGCCAATGGCTTATAATACCTCATCTAACTATTACACATGAGTGCCTGTAATAGAAGCATATGTTCCACCCTACCTAAGGATTAACTGCATACTGTAAACGTATGTACTATATATATTCAATGTTTTATTTTAATATATGACTATCTACATATTCAAAGTAAAGTTCACTACAAATGTCTACAGTAGTACTATGGCTATTGCTATAGGTTTTTGATGTGTTACTGCAAGTAGCCTATATCAATGGTTACCCTAAATCCCACCTTATCTGCTGATATTTCAATCATGCAATTCAGTAACAGGCTAGCTAACACTTGTAGCCAATTACCACGAAGCAATGACATTTTAAAATATACTGGGGTTCTAGGCTAAGCTTACAACTATTTAATACAATAGGCTACTGTCAAAACACACACACACAAAAACACAGGAGCTAACTGGCAGAAGTATTGTGAAAATGACTTGTGTTAGCTGTATTTTCTGTTTTCTTCTTACCTCTGCGGCACTACTGTCCTCCGCTGCAGCAGCCGAATTTAAACATTTTGAAAAGAGTTCGGTTAATTTTACGCATTTAGCAGCGTCGGACTTAAGAGCCCTTTTTTGTTTGTTTGTTTCTCAAAGTTTTTCTGCACCGCCTTTCCTTTTTTACGGTCCATTATCTAGCTTTTACTGAAATTAGCTTGTGTTGGTCGTCTTGAACGTCCAATAACCTCTAATCGGTTCGGTCGGCCCATCTCGGGACCAGGCGGCCGGACAAATGTTTAACATTTATTATTAGGCCTATTCATATTATTATTAACCATAGTGAAATCGTGCAAGCGATAAAAACTCATCCTATGCTCTGTTGGCCCGTAAAAACAATTTTATTCATTTATTATTTTTTAAAATCTGACCGGCCCACATTAAACAGAAGGGTCCGATGTTGGGCCCCTCTGACATTTGCCAGAATTGCCAGATGGCCAATCCGCCCCTGCGTGCAAGCCACCAGCACACAGGCCAATTTTCTTCATAAAGTAATTTATAACATGCGAGTCGACGAAATAATTAGCATTGTGAGGGAACGACAACTACACGTTTTCACTTTTTTACCAATTCACAATATCTTTCAGTGTTTTACTGTTGAACGAAATGCGGTTTCGCTGAGTTACAAATACTTTATTTTGACAGAAACATAAAATAGGCCACAAAAACAGACACGGGTGACCTGGACAGCCTACGTAACGCAGCCCTACAGAAAAGTGGTAAGCATCTGTATTTGTTCAGTAAATTCATTCATGTTATAGGCCTATTTACTTAATATGTCAATATGCTTTTCACCTACGTAGTGTACAGTGAAACTATATAGGCATAGGCCTGCTTCCTGCTCAGGTATCACACTTGTTTAATTAATCTAGTATTTTTGTTAAAGCTTTTTTAAATAAATTATCAAACAACACAAAACACCATGTAGGTTATGGGCTACATTTGTTTTCGACTTAGACAACACATCCCATTAATGTACAGTAGAAACTCATAATTATTTTTTTTTTTTTGTAATTGAATTCCTCATGACAAATAATGACACACTAAACAGGTGAAACCTGTGCAGAGAAAATTTAGTTTCCTGTAAAAGTCTCATACCACACTGAGAGGGGTTTCCCCTGCATACTAGACTCAATGGCACTAACCCACCATGCAAATATTAACAGCAGCACAACCCTACTTATTTCCTGCTCCAGAATCTTTGGGAAAATCAACAAAATGTAAAAATGGCACTACTAAATTGACTATAGGTATGTCCTCCAATAATATTCAAGGTTTAAAGGCTGATAAAAGTATGTTTAACAAACTATAATGTAACTGAAACTATGTCTTGGATTGGTTGACCAAATGTATTGTATTGTTATTTTTGAGCTAGACACCTAAAGAGTGTTTGACGATAATCATAATACACTTTAAAAAAAGTGTGAGTCACAAATGTTTGAGACAATCACACAAAGGTTGAAATTCACACATTGCTGACTTGATACAATAGAACAGACAAACTCAGTCAGCAATTCCACTGAGTCATCAGTAAATGGTGTGGATTTGCACCCATTTGGAGATTTTATGCTGTTTAAAAAGAAATAAGTGAATATTTATGAAGACATATGTAGACATTGAAGAGATAAAGATGAAGTTTTTTCTCTGTTTCTGTCCTAGAAAACAACACATTTGAGAGGACAAGGGGTGTTATTTAATTTATATAACTATTAAAGGACAATTTATTCAAGATGACTCAAACATACTAATAAATGTCAAAAACTGCAGTCCCATGGTGTCTTTTTTTTTCGGAGATAATACATTTTATGAAAAGTTGTATTTCTTCTCTTCATTAGCCTATATAAAATATCCAAAATGCCCAGCTGTTTCTATCAATTTATAAATAAAGGCAAGCGAAAGCTTGCGAAAGCTTTCCCACAATAAGGTGTTAAAGGAAAAAAATCAATTCAAAAACAGCAAGGTTTTTGTTGCCTCTTTAATGTATAAATTATATTCTGACAGACATTTCAAAGTACAGTTAATGCTGTTGATGTTACATCACAGACAATACAAAGTCATACACAAATAAAAACCCTTTGATAATTAGAGGGAACTTCCTCAAATGACAAAATATGAATGATTCAATGAATCACTCTGAGATGCTGAGCTGTATTGTAAACAACACTTTAATGTGGAATGGGGAAGTGGTTTGTTATGGTTAAATCAGATTAATTGGGCTATGTCGATTCACTTCAATTACTTTCCTTAACTTACTGGCAGTGTTACATAAAAATCAGATTTAGTGCCACGAACTGTTTCAGAAATCTTATAGTGACATTTATTTCAACAGAGCTACACTGATGTTCCGTTTGAAACCACTAGAGTTCAGTGTAGAAACACACTGTCATCAATAAGACAGGTGAACAAGAAACATGACGGATACAATCTTTGGGATTGTGGAATTTCCCTTTTTTTAGTTCATGTAAATTTAAATTAAAAACAAACTTAAAACCATGTTTCTTTGTGATCGAAAAGTACATGTTGTTTCTATTTATTTGCATTTGTACCTGCATCCATTCCACATGGGATAATTGTAACCCTTTCCCAGGGCCGTTGCTAGTGGGGTGAAAGGTGGTGACAATTCTAGGGGCCCCCACTGCCCAGGGGGCCCCACAAAATCCAGGAATTTTACTATATAGGCCCATGTTCTGTGAATAATTCTAATATTTTATTAGTTGTATAACTGAGATATTATGAAAACCACAAAAAAAGCATGCAATTTGGTTCCATGCTTGTATATTGTACAGTATATGATATGTGCGTGTGTGTGGGGGGGCACATCAATATTTTTTCAGGGGGCCCCCAATCCTCTAGCTACGGCTCTGCCTGTTCCACAATTCTGTGTGTGTGTGTGTGTGTGTGTGTGTGTGTGTGTGTGTGTGTGCGCGCGCGCGCGTGCGTGTGTGTGTGTGTGTGTGTGTGTGGAGTACGTTAATATGTCCCAGCAGGCTTTGCAGGTTAAGGTGCTTTTTAATATGGCTAAATTTATCCTCAGAACTGTAGATCATCTATTCAATCTATTCATGTCTCAAAGAACAAAGACAGTATGAGTTGTCGTGATTTATTTGCCATTGTTTCCACAAAATACTTCCTTAGAATACAAAGTTTTTTATGTAACTGTCTTAAATATATATGGAAAATATTCGAATGAAACAGGAAACTGTTTGTAATATATTTTGTTTTAGCAAATGCAGTGTATTGTGTGGTTGTTGAGTTTGTTAGTTTTTTGTTTTGTTTTTTTATTGTCATGTTCCACATGAAGTGCATTTTTCTGGTTACACATTTTATAGTGTATTTAATTTAACCCAAATTTAGCAGCTGTTGTCTTTAAGTCTCATTAAAATCTATTAAATCTTATTTTGTTTTTCATACATCTCTTGCTATAAAGAAATGGTCCACAATGATAGATTGGAAAAAAATGATATATTTATATATATATTTACAATATTTATAAAATAAATATTATATTTAGGCCTATATATATATATATATATATATATATATGTATGTGTGTGTGTGTGTATATGTAAAAAAAAATATATATATATATATATATATATATGTGTGTGTGTGTGTGTGTGTGTGTGTGTGTGTGTGTGTACGTACTTGTTAATGCTACAAATCTCCAAAGGTCCCCACAAGGATAGTAAAACCTGAATTTTTTTGACATTGTGTTCCCACGAGGGGGGGGGGGGGGGGGGGTAAATGAAAGTGTAACAATGTTTTCTGTACTGTATTTATAAAATGTGAGAAATTTGGTTTGCAAAGAGCCCATGTTGTGTAAATTACAGTCTGAAATATCATTATGTAAGGAATAATTGTGCAAACAACTGGTATGTACTGTAAAGTACCAAATAAAGGAGAACAAAAAAAAATGCTGCAGGAAAATAGACAGAACAAAGAACATTTCTTATAATCTTATTGCTACACTGAGGTTTTAAAACAACAACGCTCTCTTTCTGGACTACATACTTCATCATCCTCCGCAGCATATACCGATTCAAGTCCCGCCTTCTGTAACATGATTGGCTGGTGACACTACTGCGCACAGTCTGTGATTGGACCGTTAAACACGTCGTTCGCACAGCCGCGCCAATCACAACAAACAAAGCGCAGGCCTGAGACGGGACTTTATGGTAGTCTTCACTACAAATCCCATGATTCCAATCCTCCTTTAAGCGCATCATCCAGGAGCTTCTGGATCGCTCGGCTAAAGCTGGGGGATTGAAGCTGATTTTGTTTACATGATTTTTGGCTCTTCCTGAAAGCAGAAGGGCGGAACAGCGATGAAAATGGACCTAAATGCCATCATAGAGAAGATGGAAACGGGCGATCAGGACGCAGCACTGACAGCTTTACAGACCTTTAATAAAGAGGTATATATCAGATACATCTAAATCAGGACTGTTATAATGTGATGCATGTGAATATGTGCCTGTTTTGAGCATATGAAAAGTGTTTTTGTTTAATACAATAACAGATATATATTTTTGTAAATATTGCATATTTTAGAGTTTACTGCATTGTGACATTTGGTTGTTACAAATAGTCCTCTGTTTTGTTATATATTGCATGGAAAAAAGCTATCAATGGGCTTCCATGATCAGAATAATACATTATGTTTCAAATTATGCAAATACATAATTATTTCACTAGTAAAGGATATAAAATGAACGTCATTTACATGTGGATATTTATCAGGAAGGTTATGTTTTTGCGTAATATTACACAAACAGGAATAGAATAGAATATTGAAATGACAGAGAAATATCATATTCAAATAAAGAATAGAATAGAATAAGTACCAGTGGGTTTGTTCATATGGGCAATTATCATGTTATCCTGACAGGCATTCAGAAATCCATTACATAATTCTTTACAACAGTAAAATAGCTTGAATAAAGTTGGCGTGCTCTGTCAACAGTAATGCAGACCTTTACTCAACTCTTAAAAACTTTCATTTTTATCAATATATTGTCATACTACTTAATGCACTGATGTTTGGCCCTTCATGTACTGCTATGGGGCTTTCCTTTTTATACCTAAAATCCTATCAAACGATTTAAAAAAACGAAATCAGACAGGCTTTTGAATTCTTAACAAATGATCCACATGGGAAATAGGTTAGTGGGTAAATTTCAATCCGAAACGGTCTTATCCAAAAAGAAAGTCATACGAGTTAAAGAACTTTGTGTGACGTTGGTTGGATTAGGACTCAAGCAACATAAATAGATTTCTTAGGCTGATCCTGATGATTCGTGAGCCGGTATCACAGAGGTTCATGCGGTTAAGTCCTCTAATCATGCTTGAGGACAGAACTGATGTGTCACTGATACATACCAAGAGATTATAAATTAATATTATAATTTAATTTAATTAGCATTACATCACTTGCTCAGCAATTGATCCTATGCAGTGGATGGGTGCCGTCAGAATGAGAGTCCAAACAGCTGATAAAACATCACAATAATCCACACAACTTCAGTCCATCATTTCACATCTTGTGAAGCGTAAAGCTGTGTGTTTGTAATAAACAGATTCCATCATTAAGACGTTTTTAACTTCAAACCATTGTTTCCAGGTAAAATACAAGTTTTCTGTCAGTAATATTGCTTTCAGTCACCGTTTACATGCAAAAAGAGTCCAAATTAACAATTTTTAACAAATATATCGGTGGATTTTTGACAAAAGGGGATGGACTTATTCACTGGAGCAAGCATTATTATGGATTATAGACTTGTATTTTGACCAGAAGTAGCTAATGGTTTAAAGGGATAGTTAACCCAAAATTGGAAATTCTGTCATTAATTACTCACCCTCATGTCGTTCCAAACCCGTAAGACCTTCGTTCGTCTTCGGAACACAAAGTAAGATATTTTTGATGGAATCTGAGAGCTCTCTGACCCATTATCTGACAATAATTTGTTCAACAATTCTTCTCCCCGAGTTACCGTCTTCCACCATTTTGGAGAGTATCCCAGAACGTAATCAACGTAATCAGCGTTGTTTACATTCAGCATGTGCGCACTGTCTACTGAACGTAAACAGCGCTGATTACGTTCTGGGATACTCTCCAAAATGGCGGAAGACTGTAACTCTGGGAGAAGAATTGTTGAATAAATTATGTTATTATTGTTTTATTTGCGCACAAAAAGTATTCTCGTAGCTTCGTAAAATTACGGTTGAACCCCTGATGTCACATGGACTATTTTACCATGTCCTTGCTGTGTTTCTGTGCCTTGATCGTGGTAATATCCTTGCTGTCTTTCGAGGGTCATAGAGCTCTCAGATTCCATCAAAAATATCTTACTTTGTGTTCCGAAGATGAACGAAGGACTTACGGGTTTGGAACGACATGAGGGTGAGTAATTAATGACAGAATTTTCATTTTTGGGTGAACTATCCCTTTAAATTT
This sequence comes from Schizothorax lantsangensis, assembly GCA_027422415.1. Classification (NCBI taxonomy): domain Eukaryota; kingdom Metazoa; phylum Chordata; class Actinopteri; order Cypriniformes; family Cyprinidae; genus Schizothorax; species Schizothorax lantsangensis. The sequence continues at coordinate 20,738,951 of CM049854.1, read as the reverse complement.
CCTTAATGATGAATTTCTTCATTACAAACACGCAGCTTTTTGCTTCACAAGATGTTAATTGATGGACTGGAGTCGTGTGAATTATTTGTGATGTTTTTATCAGCTGTTTGGACTCTCATTCTGACGGCACCCATTCACTGCAGAGGATCCATTGCTGAGCAAGTGATGTAATGCTAAATTTCTCCAAATCTGTTCCGATTTAGAAACAAACTCATCTACATCTTGATGACCTGAGGGTGCATAAATTTTCAACAAATTTACATTTTGTGGTGAACTATTCCTTTGCGGTATCTTTTGTATTCATGCATAAATGTTTGTTTGGATTTCACATTGTTGTTTTTTCTCTTTTAGAAATCACAGTGTTTTTCATTTACCCCTGGGGAGGAGGAAGACCGAGAGGTAAGCCTTACTCAACATCATAATGTAAGCAGTCAGCAATTCAACCCTGAACAATGAGCTTTTTAATGCTTTGTCTAGCCATGTTAGATGCATTACTTTCAGTATTCATGAATATTCATTAATATTTCAATGCCAAAATCTTCAATTGATTTCCAATAAATATAACAAGCTAGTGTGCTTATATCAGGTGATGTCAAATTAATCATATTTTATAGCACTGCTGTTGTAACGTGTTCTTTCTTTGACTTTATGTGCATTTTTTTTACTTGCATTTTTGGTAGGCTGGACATTTGCGAGAGGTATATGGGTAGCTCAGTGTTTTAGACGTAGTGTAGCATTAGCATAGAACCCAAAGCTTATTTCTCTTTCCTGATTGGCTAATGCTAGATGAATCTGGTGTTTTGACTTCACTGTAAAACAAAGAAGGTTTTATAGTATCACATGACAGGATCATTCCAAAAATATAAAGAAATACACTTTGGGGTTTTATAAGAGGACACTGTGTTGAGATGGATGGAGAATGTTTCATGGGAATCAATGTGGTTCAGAAACAAGCCAAACATGATATCTTTATCTGTATGCTGTCTCATTTTAATTGCAATATTTTCCCATTTGAGCACACTGGTGATGTTGAAACTAGTCGATCAATATGAGCCTTTTAATGGCCAATGCTAATATCTAGACCAGCGGTTCTCAACCGATGGGTCACGACCCAAAAATGGCTCGCAGGTCTATACTGGTGGGTTGAGGAAAGCAGAGAAAAATCAATGCTTAATGCAAACTATAAAATGTTAGTCATAAATTCGTGCAAAAATAGAAAAGCTTTTAAAATGGAGCAGAGAAAGCAAGATTTGTATTGCAGATTTGGCTATTACCATATTTCACTCTCATCTTGGTTATTCTATTATTTTTTAGTGTTGAGTTCTATGGTCATTCTGGTCATTCTGTTCCTAAACTGCACTTTTGCTGACCACATTTTTGCTTTTGTCTCTAATATGAACTGACATGCAGTTTTCTTCATGGCTGTTTTTGACTCTAGTCTCTTATATAAAGGCTGACCTCTGTCATTTTAATTATTGTTTTACAACATCCCTTATAGCACTTTACAAACATTACAGTAAATCACATTTGCACTGAGATGTATATGATTTTGAAACCTTTTTGATGCCTAGGACCCCCAAACATGACGACTGCATTGCAAGGGACCCTCTTTCTCTTTATACTGTGTGAGGAAAAATGGAGTGATATTATTAAGACATATTTTTTGTTGCAACTTAATTTAATTAATTTGTACTAAAGCCCAAAAATATCATTATATTTTTATCTGGAAAATATTTGTATGAATTCAAAACAATCATTCATAAATATATATATAAAATGTATTTCTAGAGCACTTTTATTTTTCTCCTAAATTTTCTGATGACATGTCACAGATGTGTTTCAAACAGATCTAATTTTGTTCATTTCTTGACTGGGTCATGTAAGGACGTGTCACAGTTGAACTCCAATTTGGTAACTGTAACTTCTACAGTGAGACAGCTGGAGGTCTTGGCAGTGAAGCACAGTCAGGGAGAATTTGAGGAGTTGTCAGTCATCCACCCGTGTATATAGCAAGCTGTCTGCTCTAACAATAATGAAGGATCCCTCTCAGAGACTCCACTACAACACCCAATGTGATTCATTAAATTACCTTGGGAAGAGCGGAGACAAAAATGGATGTGATGTTGTTATGCTGCTACTCTAGCATAAACAGGTCTCCAGTATGTTTCAAAACATGAATTCAAAGCTGATCATTTTTAACCACATTGAATCACATGAAAATAACAGCCATGAGATTCTCTCATGAAGCCTGTAACAGTGTTTCTCAGTTGGTGGGTTTCTTAATAGGTCTGTTTTGATAGTGTCACAAGCATGTAATTTTCATGTATTTTTGTCATTTATGTATTTATATGAAGTGTATTTTTAAATGTAGGTTATATTTGTATTTTTTATTTATCTTAATATCTTTTTATATCTCCTTATGAATTTATTTAAAATCTAAAATATATGAACTACCCTTCAAATGGTTGTCAGTCAAGATTTTTATTTTTATTTGTTTTGAAAGAAAGAAATTAATACTTTTATTTAGCAAGGATGCATTGAATTGACCAAATGTCACAGTAAATACTTTATAATGTTACAAAAGATTTCTATTTTAAATAAATACTGCTCTTTTGAACTTTCTATTCTAATTTCAAATACAAAATAAAAATGTTTACACAAAAATATTAAGCAGCACAACTGTTTTCAACATTAATAATACTAAGATATGTTTCTTGAGCATTAAATCAGGATATTAGTGATTTCCAAAGGTCTGAATGATTTTAGCTTTGCCATCACAGAAATAAATGACATTTTAAATATATTAAAATAGACAACATTTACTTTAAATTGAAGTAATATTTTGCAGATTTTACTGTATTTTTGATCACATAAATGCAGCCTTGGTGAGCATAAGATACTTCTTTCAAAATCATAAAAAAATGTACTAATGTAATTTTTAAATACTTTTATTTTATGTATTTATATTATAATTTTTACATTTTTATTGCCTTTTTTTTTTTTTTGCCTAAAGTCTTTTTGAAGTAGTAAAAATTTAAAGTAAATCTGGATTTTGAAGCAAAACCAGTTGAGAACCGCTGGCCCATAAGGTGATGGTGGAGAGATGGTTGCTGCTGTTCACTGTATCTCTCTCTCACCTCTCAGCGTCTGGGCGAGTTAGTGCTGGGCTTCCTGGAGAGAGACCTCCAGCCGTCCTGTCAGCTGGCCTGCCTGGAAACCATCCGCATTCTGTCCCGTGACAAGAAAAGCCTGCTTCCCTTTGCCACCCACCACGCCATGCAGCTCCTGATCCGACATGCCGGCCTCAGTCAGGGTGAGGGCTTCACGCCCGAGATCCCAGACCTGGAAGTGATCGTGGAGGCCCTGAAGTGCTTGTGCAACATCGTGTTCAACAGCGAGGTGGCTCAGGAGGCGGGGGCGGAGCTCCAGCTGATCGTGGGATTGGCCGAGAGGCTGAAACAGTGCCGTGAGCCGCAGTGGACCCACGACGTGCGATTCTTCGACCTGCGCCTCACGTTCCTGATCACCGCCCTGCGTGTGGATGTAAGAGCGCAGCTGGCCCGTGAGCTGCGGGGGGTCAGTCTGCTGTCCGAGGCTCTGGATGCCACGCTCTGCCTCTGCTGGCCCGACACGTACGAGGTGGCGCGTGCGGGCTTCGACGGCTACTCAGAGCTGCCCCCGCTGGGGAGACAGGAGACGGAGCGAGCCATGGAGATCCTGAAGATCCTCTTTAACGTCACCTTTGATTCCAACCGCCGCAAGGTGGATGAGGTGAGACTGTGCCACCACATTTAATTGTGTCAAGCAATGTTTTGTAGTCAAACAGTGACAGTGCTTCTGTTTCCTGAATTTTAGTGCCCTGATTATATGCAGGAATATCATTTTTGGCCAAGTTCAATTGGTGAATCTCACGAAACCTGTAAAGAATATGTTTGTATATATAATTATATTTATTTTGCATTAAAGACCACAATTCCTACTTTTATTTAGAAAACAAGGTATTTTTAATTTTCTAATTTTCTCATAATTCCACAAAGGCGTCAATTTCATTTTCACATCTTGCTGAATAAGCATTACTCACCCGCAGCAATTAGATCTGTTCTCACAGTGTAAATAACAGTGTTTAATTAGTGATGCAGATCTAATGTGGTTTCATGGGACTTGCGTTATGCTTGTGTGTGTGTGTGTGTGTGTGTGTGTGTGTTGCAGGAGGAAGCAGCCACTTACAGACACCTGGGTGCCATACTGAGACACTGCATCATGAGCACCTCCGAGGGAGAGGAGCGCACAGACGAGATGCACAGGCACACACACACACACACACACACACTCACTCACACACAGCAGGGCAGAAGATTTAGATACACAGAGGTTTATTAAGGCAAGGATACCGTTTCTCAATAATGCATTAAGTAGCACAACTGAATCATGTAAATTAGTTTGAAACAGTGACACACTGGCACAGATTCTCACCATGTGTCTTGATCTGATTTGTAGAGTTTGGTAACAAATTAGAGCAGACCCACAGGGATCTCAATCTCAATTAGTTTGTAAAAGGAAACCAAATTTGATGTGAATTTGTTTTACAGCCACACGGTGAACCTTCTGGGGAACCTGCCGCTTCCGTGTCTTGACGTCTTGCTGATGCCTAAAGTCCAGCAGGGCTCTATCGAGTACATTGGCGTCAACATGGACGCCGTCAAGGTGCTGCTGGAGTTTATGGAGAAAAGACTCGACCGGGTGAGCAATCAAATACTGCTTTTGTGCAAAAGTATAATGTTAATATTTCAAAACATACATTAGAAAGGATAAAACACATTAAAAGCGGATTAATGTTCCTCACCAGACATGACAATAATACGTCAATATTGTGATAAATCACATTTCTTCCAGTGTTTGTTAAAAATGGCAACACTGTCACACAGAAAGACATTTTTTAGTCACTTGGTTGGTAGCTCCGCCCACTGTGAAATCTCATTGGTCCAAAATCACACTTATTCATATACTAAATGTACGTTGTTGTTTTTTTTCTGGTTGTCTTTGTAAATATATAAATTATATATAGAAATATACATTTTGTGAGTTATATGGCATTTACATAATTTTTGTATATCATTTTAATGAATAAACAAATTGATAATTATTTATTTTTACTCTGCTTTTTCTTTTTTCCTTTTCATGTATCTTTGTCAAATGCCAATAGGATTTATGTATGCATTTATTTATTTATTTTTTCATATTCTCCAACAAAACAATGTTAAAAATGTTCAAATGAAAATTACTTTTTACTTTTTTTTTAAATTACAGATTATACAACTTCTATAAGTATATCCAACCTTACCCAGATTCATACAGCTATACAAATAAATTGGGCTTGAATTTTGCTGCGTTGTACCTGGTTATGTTGAGGTGAAACACCTGCGACAAAGTTATTTTTGTTCTTTCTTTTCTGGGAGCTGCTCTCCACCTGTTTGTGCTGGTTGGTTTGTTATTGTTTTTGTGCTGTGTGTGATGGGAATGCTTTGAGGGATTACACCAGGACACAGCTGGAGCTCCAACGTACAACAATTGAACTGCTCACGTCTCCACCTGTTGATGTGTGTATTTCCAGGGAAACAAGCTGAAGGAAACCCTGCTGCCCTCATTAAATCTCCTAACGGAGAGCGCTCGCATCCACAGAGAGACCAGGAAGTTTTTACGAATGAGGGTGAGATTGGATGAAAACTCGACTGAGAACTTGATGGACTTTTATTTTTTTTTTGGTAATGAAAGTGTATGGTTGTGTGTCTACGCAGGTGCTTCCACCATTACGAGATGTCAAAAACAGACCTGAGGTCGGGAACGCTCTACGAAACAAGCTAGTGCGTCTAATGACACACATAGACACGGATGTGAAGCACTGTGCGGCTGAGTTCCTGTTTGTGCTGTGCAAGGAGAGTGGTATGTTACATAATTATTAAAAATAATTATTTTTTTAACACTGGAGTGTATTTGTTTTTTACAAACAAGGGTTTTTTTTTGGAACGCCAGTACATTTCTTTGATAGATTTCTTGACTAAAGTCTGAAAAATGCTATTTTAAGCGAATTTAATACAATTTTGAATTAAGAATAAATGATGACTTCTAGTAGTGACTGCAAAATACAAAACAGTGATCAAGCTTCATAAACTTTCAAAAGTTTAGGATTGGTTAGATTTTTTTAATTCTTAAAAAAAATAAGTCTCTTATGCTCACCAAAGCTGTATTTATTTGATTAAAAAAATGCAGTAATACAGTAATATTGTGAAATATTCTTACAATTTAAAAACACTCTTCTATTTTAATATATTTTAAAATGTAATTTATTCCTGTGATGCAAGGCTGAATTTTCAGGAGCCTTTACTCCAGTCTTCAGTGTCACATGATCCTTCAGAAAATCATTCTAATATGCTGATTTGGTCATCAAGAAGCAATTCTTATTTATTGATGTTGAAAACAGTTGTGCTATTTTTTTGTGGAAAAAGCATCTATTTGAAACCAATTTGTTTTTGGTTACCATTTTTGGTTAATTTAATGCATCCTCCCCTGAATAAAATTATTAATTTCTTAAAAATCTCACTTTTAAATATTAGTGTATATATATATATATATATATATATATATATATATATATATATATATATATTTATTTAGACAAAAGTTGAAGAGAAATAATCTTTTATAATAAATTATCTATTATTTTCTGTCTATCAGTTTCCAGGTTTATCAAGTACACAGGTTATGGTAACGCAGCGGGGCTGCTGGCCGCTCGGGGACTGTTGAGAGGCGGCCGAGACCCTGGACATTACTCAGAAGATGAGGACAGCGATACAGAGGAGTACAGAGAGGCAAAGCCTCAGTACGTCATTAGCAGAAACCATAAAAACCATCACTAAGTTAGAAATAAATCTAAACATTTGTCTTTTGTGTTGAACAGCATCAATCCAGTGACTGGCCGTGTGGAGGAGGAGCAGCCCAACTCTATGGAGGGAATGACTGAAGAACAGAAAGAATGCGAAGCCATGAAACTGGTCAACATGTTCGACAAACTCTCCAGGTAATAAATCGACTACAGGAAGCAGCCATGCTGTCATTGCACTTTCAGAATAGTATATAGTCAACTGTAAGTAACAGCAAACATGCTTTTCTTTCAGGGAGCAGGTGATCCAGCCAATGAAGATCGGAGCTGATGGTAAAATGACTTCATTGGAGCCACAAGAGCTTCATTATTTAGCCAGCCAACAGTTCGGAGAGTCCAATAATTCTGACAGCGACAGTGACGCAAACTAACTCTCCTGAAATGAGGGATTGCTTATTTAATTCTAATCAAAAACAAAAGCTTATTGTGAATCATATAAAAGAATCGAATCGTTTGACACATTAAGATATAAATGCTTTGTTTTTACTCCAATGGAAAACACCTGGTGATTGTTATTTCGTCTCATTTGAGGTATATTGTGTTGGCCTGTCTTTAGGTAATATTTTCTGTACAATGACAATGAAAATATGGTTTGGTTGCACAGTGCTAGTTTTTTAATATAACAGGATTCATTTAATGGAACTCCATGTTATTATACATCACGGATTTTATTTTTCATTTAGTATGTGGTCTGAGAAGAAAACAAATGTGACACTGGGTGAAGACAGGAACAGAGCCCTGATATTTATTTATTTATTTATTCATTCACTTGGTTTTAGAATGAGCTGAGGGGGGAATTTTTTTAAGTTACAATATATATATATATATATATAGAATATGAGATGTGATGTTTTATGAGGAAGGACAGTTCAGCATTTTTTGGTTTTACTCTGGAGCATATACAGCCTCCTGTGATCAGCTTTTCTTTTGTTCTGTGTGGTAAAAGGATAAATTGCTGTATATTGTTATTGGTGGCCCGTGTAGTTACATGTGAAAGACTGAAGGAAATGTTGTATAATTTGTATCACATTGTGTTTAAAAAAAAAATTATTGTGAGATTATAATAAAAGAGCTGCATTTTTTTCATTGTCTCTTATTTGAGATGTTTTATACACCTACCTTTTGGTAATACAATGTTGATATTTTTATATCATTAATGTTGTAGTTAGTAACGTAATCCATTACATTATGCATTTTAGGTAATGTAATCAGATTACTTTTTGATTACTTTTGACCTAAATTGTTTATCACATTGATTTAAATCGAGATCATGTACCATATTGATATAAAATACAAAGAGTAAGAAAATGTGTTCCATTTGTTGTAATTAATGACATAAAGTAACATTACATTACCTCAAGGTTTCCCAAACTGGGGTTCGTAAAGGAACTGCAGAGGGTTTGTGAATTTAATGAAAATATAATAAATTAAATCATAAAAAGTACAAATAAGTCATTTTCAAATAGCATCAATTAAAATAAAACGCTTACTAAAAAATGAAATCTTGTATTTGTTTGCCTGCATGTCATGTGAACCAATGTCAGAGAACAGTGAACACGCAAATACAAACCAGATTCCAAAAAAGTTGGGACACTGTACAAATTGTGAATAAAAACAGAATGCAATGATGTGGAAGTTTCAAATTTCAATATTTTATTCAGAATACAACATAGATGACATATCAAATGTTTAAACTGAGAAAATGTATCATTTTAAGGGAAAAATAAGTTGATTTTAAATTTCATGGCATCAACACATCTCAAAAAAGTTGGGACAAGGCCATGTTTACCACTGTGTGGCATCCCCTCTTCTTTTTATAACAGTCTGCAAACGTCTGGGGACTGAGGAGACAAGTTGCTCAAGTTTAGGAATAGGAATGTTGTCCCATTCTTGTCTAATACAGGCTTCTAGTTGCTCAACTGTCTTAGGTCTTTGTCGCATCTTCCTCTTTATGATGCACCAAATGTTTTCTATGGGTGAAAGATCTGGACTGCAGGCTGGCCATTTCAGTACCCGGATCCTTCTTCTACGCAGCCATGATGTTGTAATTGATGCAGTATGTGGTCTGGCATTGTCATGTTTGAAAATGCAAGGTCTTCCCTGAAAGAGACGCCGTCTGGATGGGAGCATATGTTGTTCTAGAACTTGGATATACCTTTCAGCATTGATGGTGCCTTTCCAGATGTGTAAGCTGCCCATGCCACACGCACTCATGCAACCCCATACCATCAGAGATGCAGGCTTCTGAACTGAGCGCTGATAACAACTTGGGTTGTCCTTGTCCTCTTTAGTCCGGATGACATGGCGTCCCAGTTTTCCAAAAATAACTTCAAATTTTGATTCGTCTGACCACAGAACAGTTTTCCACTTTGCCACAGTCCATTTTAAATGAGCCTTGGCCCAGAGAAAACGCCTGCGCTTCTGGATCATGTTTAGATATGGCTTCTTTTTTTACCTATAGAGTTTTAGCCGGCAACGGCGAATGGCACGGTGGATTGTGTTCACCGACAATGTTTTCTGGAAGTATTCCTGAGCCCATGTTGTGATTTCCATTACAGTAGCATTCCTGTATGTGATGCAGTGCCGTCTAAGGGCCCGAAGATCACGGGCATCCAGTATGGTTTTCCGGCCTTGACCCTTACACACAGAGATTGTTCCAGATTCTCTGAATCTTTGGATGATATTATGCACTGTAGATGATGATAACTTCAAACTCTTTGCAATTTTTCTCTGAGAAACTCCTTTCTGATATTGCTCCACTATTTTTCGCCGCAGCATTGGGGGAATTGGTGATCCTCTTCCCATCTTGACTTCTGAAAGACAGTGCCACTCTGAGAGGCTCTTTTTATACCCAATCATGTTGCCAATTGACCTAATAAGTTGCAAATTGGTCCTCCAGCTGTTCCTTATATGTACATTTAACTTTTCCGGCCTCTTATTGCTACCTGTCCCAACTTTTTTGGAATGTGTAGCTCTCATGAAATCCAAAATGAGCCAATATTTGGCATGACATTTCAAAATGTCTCACTTTCAACATTTGATATGTTATCTATATTCTATTGTGAATAAAATATAAGTTTATGAGATTTGTAAATTATTGCATTCCTTTTTTATTCACAATTTGTACAGTGTCCCAACTTTTTTGGAATTGGGTTTGTACTTATAAAAATACTTATTTTAAAATCTCAGAGGTACTTAAGTAAATATATTAGGTGAAAGATGTTCAGATGACAAAAAAAGTTTGGGAATGCCTGCATTACATGTGTGCATTTTAATGTGTTTACAAGACAAAAGCTCTCCAAAGCTATAGTAATACATGCTTAGGTAACCTACTTAGTGATACTTCATATAAAAATGTATGTGTTCATCAGTAGTTGATGCAATGTTGAAACACTTCTTAAACCTGAAAAGATTTTTGTAAATTAATGGTCAAATGCTGTGTAGCCACCTAACCGGTCTTCATGTGAATTTCCACAATACTGGAAGACGTTGGATGTATATAAGTGGTAAAAGAGGAATTAGGGAGAATCAATAAATTATGAAAAATGTATTGCTATTGTGTGAATCATATGTTAACATGTAATCAACAAAAAAGTAACTATTACAAATATTTTAAAATGTAATTTTTGGAATCTGATTATGTAATCCAGATTGCATGTAATCACTACCCAGCTGTGTGTGTGTGTGTGTGTGTGTGTGTGTGGGCGGGTTTATGTGGTTTATGAGGACACAAATTTGTATAATAACATGGGTATGACAGAGGTATTACAATTTGAAGGTGGTTTATGAGGACACTGCCTATGTCCCCGTAATTCAAAAGGCTTAAAAAACATACTAAATGGTGTTTTTTTGAAAATCTAAAGATGCACACAGTCTCCTGTGAGGGCTAAGTTTAGGTGTAGGGTTGGTGTAGGGCAATAGCACACACAGTTTGTTCAGTATAAAAACCATTACGCCTATGGAGAGTCCCCGTAAACCACAAAAACCAACATGTGTGTGTGTGTGTGTGTGTGTGTGTGTGTGTGTGTGTGTGTGTGTGTGTGTTCCTCGGGAGACATTGTGTTAGGGGCTCCCCTGTATAGGCCTATTGGGCTTGTCTGTACTTCAGGAAATGCTGTTCTGCTGGGATTTTCACACACAACCATCTCTAGGGTTTACAGAGAATGGTCTGAAAAAGAGAAAATATTCAGTGAGTGGCAGTTCTGTGGGAGAAAATGCCTTGTTGATGCCAGAGGTCAGAGGACAATGGTCAGACTGATTCGATAAAAAGGCAACAGTAACTCAATGACCACTCATAACAACCAAGATATGCAGTAGAGCGCGGGTTTTGAGTCCGCTTTGGGCTGCTGTTTTTTTGAGACTTGGCAACCCTGCCTCCACTCCACTATGTGGCGGTAGCGCGCTGTTCTGCTCAGCGTCCGTTCAGTTTATTGGTGTAGATTGATTCGTGACAGCAGCGAGAGCTTCATTCTTCTCCTCAAACAGTCAAACATCTACATTCAAGATGAAAGATGTCATCGGATACCTCAAACAACAGCAGAGCAAGAGTCCGACGCCTGAGATGGCCTCGGAGTGGCACTCAATGGAGGATCTGCACAACAGAAAGTATGAATGTTGTGTGTTCAGTGTGTGAGTGTGGGCTAGCTGAGTCATTTAGCATGCTAAGCTAAAGGCGACTTATATTAATTATACCATTACTTATATCTACACGGAAAGGGTTTAAAGACAACGTTGGCCCTTTATTTGCGTGATGGTTTTATGTTTGTTGCTGCAGTTATTGTAAAATGAGCACTAGCGTGTTTATGTGGATAGCAAGTCATTGCTGAAGTGAGGTAACTTAACGTTATCTAGTATGTGGTGTTGTTTTTTTTCAAGTGTTTCATTTGAAATAAGAGAGGTTTGAAAGTTAAGTTAACAGTTTCCTGATGTAATACTCTGCTTTGAATCATGCTTTATATACTTATACAAATTAAAAGTAAACCTATCAAATTAGTGCCTGAATTGCTTAAAACATCAGCCCATAGATAGATAGATAGATAGGAAAAAAGGTAAACAAATGGATGGGTATGTAGTTATATAGTTGAGTAGATGGCAAGATGGGAGCAAAACAGATCAATTCACATTTATTAAATTTCTCTCTCTTTTGACAGATTGTGGCATCAGTTGACTCTGAAGTTGACAGTCTTTGTGCAGGACCCTTATTTCTCCAAAGGGGACGGTCTCATTCAGGTATGGTATCAGATCAGTATTGCTTCTTACATTTCAAAAATGTAATGTGAAACATTTTAAGTCGTTATTTGCTTTCCACAGCTTTATGAAAACTTCATCTGTGATTTTGAACACAGGTAAGAGGCAATTCTGATGAGATTTACTCATGCATCTGACAACTGGTAATAATAAACCAGTTGATCATTTTAGCACCTCCATTCATTGGCCATGTACACATTGTAAAATTTCCGTGACAGCCGTATTTAAATACGTGAGTGATTTCTCTAACAAAATCATTTTTGGTGTATGGAAGAGAACTCGCTCTCAAAATTGCTATAATTGACACCATGGTAACCATAGCAACGTTCTGGCATATTTGGGATCTGCTATTTTTGACCAAAGTAATACTTTGACGTTTTTGGAAGAAGTGCACTTTTGAAGTGTTGCCATGTCCACTTATTATAAGCAATGCTTATTGAGCGTCTTTATTTTATCTCATAGAGCAACCTAGTTTAAGGAGTTATTAAAGTTGGCAGGTTGTGATATTTTGTTTGTCTGGCTTATTTCCAAAATACAGCATTTGGAGTAAAGTGGGCTTGTTCTTATTTACAAGATCTGGCAACACTGAGTTGAAACATACTTTGTTCCCTGTACTTTCTTACACTGTACATACAGAAAAGAGAGAACTCTGATGTGCGTTTAAATGCGTCATTAACAGCTAGTTAGCTACAGTGTGTGCGTGGCCATTGTGATGCTCTTGTGCTTCTGGAAAACTTGCAGTTTAATGCAAACAAATTCTTTTTTTTCTGGACAGAATCAACCCATTGTCCTTAGTAGAAATGATCCTTCATGTTGCAAAACAAATGTCAGGTACAGCTTTGTGTTTCATATTAGTGTTCAATGATTCCCATCGCAAAGCCTGTAGAGAGTGAACAAAAAAATACTACTCTGTTGTAATATTAATAACATCTTTTGTTTTTTAACAGATCCAAATACAGCCATCACCTTTCTTGAGAAAACAAAGGAGAAGGTAGCAAGTCGTTCTCTTGTGATTGAATTTACAATATGAGTGACGGTGTTGAAATCATTGTTTGTCGTTTTACTCAATCAGGTCAAAGCCAGTGACGAGGCCGTTAGCCTCTGCAAAACCTCCATTGGCAGCCTCAAGCTCGACATCAATGACCTCCCTGCAACAAAGGTCATTTATTTGCATATTTTTCTGTTCTCAGGTTGTGGTCACATTTACCATTGCATAGAGAATTTTTCTGAATCAAATCCAGTCGTTTCAGTAGGATTCTACATGATCTGGAATTTGTCGAAATACAAAATGTTGCCGAAATTTGTGATCACACCACTTTTATTTCCCCAGACCATTATTCATGTAGTCTTATGTATAATACATTTGCAGAAATTAATAGAGGAAGTGGAAGAGATGCTGAACAATCTCCCTGGTGTGACATCAGTGCACGGGCGATTTTACGATCTGTCGAGCAAATATTACCGCATCATTGGGAACCACGCTATGTACTACAAGGATGCCCTGCGGTACTTGGGATGTGTGGAAGCAAAAGACTTGCCAGGTAAATATTCTGATTGCTGGATGTTTACATTTGACAAGATACTGGTGGCCCTACAGAAATCAAGGTGAAAATATGACAAGATGCTGATGCAGTTGGGATTGTGGTTTAATGATCACTTTCTCATAACAGAAGCAGAGCAACAAGAAAGAGCTTTCACATTAGGCCTGGCCGGCCTGCTCGGTGAGGGAGTGTACAACTTCGGAGAACTGGTAAGTGCCTGTCGTACCTGTGTTATTTACTGTAATAGTATATGTTAATATTTCAAATGTGCTTTTATTCCTATATTTTCAGTTCTTATTTTGATTTTGAAGTTAATTTCTCTGCTATGTGTCTCCTTCATTGGCAACTGCTTGTCCTGATGGATTTATGTGCATTAATAGCTTGTCCTGTTTACAGCTGATGCACCCGGTCCTGGAGTCACTGAGGAACACAGATAAACAGTGGCTGATAGACACACTCTATGCATTTAATGCAGGCAACGTGGAGAAATTCCAAGCCCTGAAGACTGCATGGGGTCAACAGGTGAGTTATTAAATGTAAAAAAAAAAAAAAAATAATGTTATCAAGTGTTTTTCAAATTTGTCAATATTGTTACTATGTGAACCTGCATGAATTTTTTTTGTTATCTCCTCAAAGCCTGATCTCGCATCTCAAGAGGTCAAACTTATGCAGAAGATCCAGTTACTCTGTGTCATGGAGGTATAAATGCTATTGATTAAGAATGTAATAAGCTGGTAATTTACTCCAAATCTATATATTGGCATTTTGTTAAGTATATCATTATTTGCTAATTAAGTTGCACAGAAAGAGTCATTGAGTAACAAAGCTAAAACAGTTAATGATTGATTGTCTTCATAGATGACTTTCACACGGCCAGCCAATCACAGGCAGCTGACGTTCCAGGAAATTGCACAGAGTGCAAAAATCCAAGTGAATGAGGTTTGTTTTTTATCTTTTGAATCAGAAAAAAAAGTTAAAAAATATATAATATAAAACAAATGTATTATCAGTTTATTAATATATGAATAAACAGCACTAAATAAATAAAACAACATTTTTTCCTTTTTTATGGTTTTCTTAAATTAGTTTTCTCATGTTTAGAGGTATATCTTACACTTACTGGCTAAGATGTTCACTCTTCAAGTAGACACAGGTTAAAGCTAGTAATAATGAAGTGTTTTTAGTAAACATAGAAGTGTATTTAATCCAGGACCAGGCTTAATCTGTGTCTGGGAGATGGTTTTATCCTCATCCTTTGCCTCAGGTGGAGCTGTTGGTGATGAAGGCTCTGTCTGTCGGACTGATCAAGGGAAGCATTGACGAGGTGGAAAAGAAAGTTCACATGACCTGGGTTCAGCCCAGAGTACTGGACCTGCAGCAGGTACGTCCAAACCAATGAAGACATATATATATACTTATACAAAAACTTTTTTTCTATGGCCAACACAAAGTTTTTTTCCCCATCTCCACAGATTAAGGGCATGAAGGATCGTCTGGACTTGTGGTGTGGGGATGTTAAGAACATGGCCATGTTGGTGGAACAACAGGCTCAGGACATTCTCACTTAGAAATGTCCTTCATGCTGACTGTCCCATTCAAATGTTCCCTTACATTACATTCTCCCTGAGTCTCGGTTCTTTATGTGATACGTGTCAGTATCTTCATTGTCATTAAAGCAGCTTGTTTTCACAATCATTCGTTTGGTTTTTAATATGCAATACAAAATGTAAAGGGATAGTTCACCCAAAAATAAAAATTCTACGCCCTGGGCTAAAAATGTTTCTTAAAGGTGCCATAGAATGCATTGATACAATATTTTAAATTGTTCTCTGATATCTACATAGAAGGTATGTGGTTTAGGTAAGGGCAAAAATTCTACAGAAACGATTTTACATGTCCATTTACAACCCTAGGATTTCTCCCCAGAATGAAACGGTCTGTTATTGGCTTATTTGTAAGGGTCATGAATAATAATGTTGAGCTCTGCTCTGATTGGCTGTTTCACAGTGTGGCTCAATGTTGAGCTCTGCTCTGATTGGCTGTTTCACGGTGCAGCTCATTTCAGTAGCTCAAAGGAAGGAAACACAGGGAAAATATATATTTCAATACTTTCTCGTGCAGTTATATCGTTGGGTAATTATACTGTAAATAAAATACGGGCATTAGGGACCCGCTATTGATATGAGGGGCATTGAAACTGCTTTCAAATGCATGATGTGTTTACTTTCACTTGAGATTCGCGATCGCACGTACTCTGTTTATACTATGAAGCGGCAGTACTTACCACACATTTTACAAGATCAGATGCTTGGCAGTAGTGCTCAGAATCTGTAAATCATTTGCCATCATCCTCAGTCATCTCTCCTTACTCCGTTTATGTGGTAAGTGAAATCTTATGTACTGTAACAGGCACCCTTTCTGAATACAGACAGCAACCCATCCCTGCACTTCACATCCCCTGCACAGCCTGGAACATAACATTTGTTTCCATGATCTTCCATTTTCGCTGTTGTCCTCGTTTGTTTCTTCACAATACCTGCAGAACTTCTGATGGTTCGGCTGGCGGCTGGTCTAGAACATGGGCGGGTATATGCAAATGTTGGGGGCGTAACTATTAGCGATCCTGACTGTTACCTCACAGTCGGTGTTATGTTCTGATTCGCCTATTTTTCAGTGGTCTTTTTTATTCACGAGATTTGCATAAGAAGGAGGAAACAATGGTGTTTGAGGCTCACTGTATGTCATTTCCATGTACAGAACTCTTATTATTCAACTATGCCAAGGTAAACACAGTTTTCCATTCTATGGCACCTTTAAAATATCTTATTTTGTGTTCCGCAGAAGAAAATCACACAGGTTTGGAACAACATGAGGGTGAGTAAATGAAGACAAATCTTACTTTTTGGATGAACTAACTATCCCTTTAACATTTTGAGTTGGATCGTTGAAAGGGGATTTTTCTCAACTCATCTGAACCAAAATCACACACATTTGTCATCAATAGGTCTGTTCATTCTAGATCTGTATTGACTATCGAGAACAGCACTGTTAAAGTGAAACCCTGAAAATACAGTAGTTTGCTTCATAACATTTGGGAACATGTGACCTCACTGAACTCCAAAATCTAATTTGAAATAGTTACTCCCACTCCTACACTGCCCATATCCTGCACTGAAACAATGGAGCAGTGCTGTAAAAAAAACAGTGGAAAAATCATCATACACTACTGAGAATAGACAACCTTCTACCGAATGGAGGATTTCATAACATTTAGTATGCATATAACTGGTTAACTGGACTTTAAATGGTTAATCTCACTATGAAAAAATATATTTCTTGCTTCTAGGAAAATGGACACTATAAGAATTGCATGTGAATTAGTGTCCTCATTGCAATAGTTTGGCTGCTTAGTTTTGCAACAAGTGAAATTTACAGTGGCAACTATACTTTGAAATGGTCATTTATGATATTGAAAAAGCTTTTTATCTTTTTAGTTTCAGTTTCAGTTATGTTGACTTGTGGTCGTGTACCAGCAACTTTAAAGCACATGTTGTATGTAGATAGAAAGTATTTTATTCAATACAGACCAGTGCCACCAGTTGAGGCGTTCAAGTACATTCATTTATTAAAACATTCTTAACAAGGATAAATAGTCTTCGTAAGGAGGAATGCTCAAAGACAGGCGGTTCTTATTCAGCTCCACCAGGACGTTTCTTGTAGTCCTCCAAATGTGTCAGGACCCATCCAGAGGGGCCCAGGATGGTCACGAACATGGTCACCATTACAAAGACTTGCTCCTGCATTGAGAACGCAGAGATGGTCATCAAATGCTCATCTATATTAGTCTTTCTTTTTTTTTTTAAGTAATAAGACTAGCCAAGCTATTTTCCCATGCATCACCCTCAAGCTGGCTATATTTTTGGCGCATTTTCCCTTAGAGACTATTTTTATTTGGACCAAATGTAGTAGTGCACAACTTGAGGTATTTGTGTTTTGGGGCATAGCATCTGGTTTATAGCTGGTCTAAAGCTGTGTTTTGATAGAAAAGAAAACACTATCTGAGGTATTTGTGTTTTGGGACATTGTATCTGGTTTATAGCTGGTCTAAAGCTGTGTTTTGATAGAAAAGAAAACACTATCTGAGGTATTTGTGTTTTGGGACATTGTATCTGGTTTATAGCTGGTCTAAAGCTGTGTTTTGGTAGAAAAGAAAACTCTATCTGAGGTATTTGTGTTTTGGGACATTGTATCTGGTTTATAGCTGGTCTAAAGCTGTTTTTTTGATAGAAAAGAAAACTCTATCTGAGGTATTTGTGTTTTGGGACATCTTATAGCTGGTCGAAGCTGTTTTTTGATAGAAAAGAAAACACTATCTGAGGTATTTGTGTTTTGGGACATAGCATCTGGTTTATAGCTGGTCGAAGCTGTTTTTTGATAGAAAAGAAAACACTATCTGAGGTATTTGTGTTTTGGGACATAGCAGCTGGTTTATAGCTGGTCTAGGATATCACAGACCAGCAACAAGCTGCATGACCATCGAATGAAGCGCAAACAGGACGACTTTATTTGTCTGAGAAGGTCATAAAATTGGCTGTTTTCCAGAAACGTATAAGGGCACGAAGCATTTTAAACACATTATCTAAAGACTCTAATATTAATTTCTTAGTTTTATGGCTAAGAAAATGTTGATATGACAGAAAACAGGCTCGCGCGCCATTTCCACACTCTACGTGAGCGCACATATACGATCAATGGCGTTATCGGAAATTGTCCAGTCACACTTTTAATTATACCGAGTCAGATATTATTTATATAAAGGTATTCATGTCATACTTAAAATGTTTTATAGCTTCACCTATTCAGGCATTAAATGTAAAAACGTTTTAAATGTATTTCACAGGCCGTCACACTCTCGCGCGCACCGTGAGTCTGATCAAAGTGCGCAGCAAGTGATATAGTCATACTCACCCCAGCGGACAGCACATGTTTGGCTGGTTTGCTTGAAATATTAGCTTTAGGGATGATTTGAGGTCTCATCACACCCCTCAGCAGATTGAACGAGCGGTTCAAGCCTGACATCGTCCTGTTGTTGGATAAGTTATATCCAAACGCTGAAGTAAATGCTCTGTCGCGCGCGGCTCGAGTGGTCTGGAAATGCGCCCTACAGGGAAAGTCAGAGCTGCAATTTCTTGTACACCTGCCAAGTCCTTTTTAAGGTCAAGTGAGGAAAAAAGAAAAAGAAATGTGTGTTTGCCAATCCGCTGCGCGTGTGATAAGCTCGCTCTGTTTAATTGGCTGTCCGATTGTGTTTGCGTGAAGACGCACCAAGACGGAGAGCGGTTTGTGTGTGTGTGTGTGTGTGTGTGTGTGTGTGTGTGTGTGCCTGCAACCAGCAAGACGTCTTAAAATGTATAGGCTTCTGTACAAGGCTTTAAAACGGAAGGACTGAACCACAAAAATCAGAAGGCACGAAATGCAGCCTATATGGTTGTCGTTGTTTCGTTTCAAAGAAATTTAATTTCAACCTTTTTTTAATTTATTTGGTACACATTATTTTGTGCTCTTGTTACAGAACAGTGTAATTACACATTTAAGTACTGAGTAATATTAATGAACTACATGTACTTACTATATGGTTAGGATTAAAATTAGGGTTTGGCTTAAGGTTGCTTGCATGTAATTATGCATTAATTTATTGTTATTATAATAGTAAGTAGCTACTACATGTAATGTGTAACAAGGACACCTTAAAATAAAGTGTTCCCATTTATTTTTTATTTCCATTTTGTTTAGGCTAAGTTATTTTGTTACATTTCAGTGTTATACGTTTGTTTTGTATAGCCTACTTGTTTAGTGGCTGATTTTCTTGTTCTCATTAAATGGCTGCATTTCAAAATATGCACTGTTGAAAGTGGAAGCGTTGGAACTGTTTTCCATTTAGAGTTCCTTCTGCCTCACCAGTAATGTACCAGAAGATGGAGCTATTGATATATAACAAACAATGTCCCCATCAGGCCGGGTTTTAGGTTAGGTTAGGTTAACTTTATTCAACCACACCAAATTCAAATCACACCAGGCCACAAGGGTGTTCAAATTGGAGTTTTTTGTAAGCAGACTAAGTAGAACGGTGTCATTGGAATATTTCAGTATTGATTTGGCTCCACACTGACACAGTCATTTGTATAGAATGTAAACAAAAATGGTGAAGATACACACCCCTGAGGGACGCTAGGACTACATACTGCTATGTCAGAAAAAGCAAAATTAAACCTCACCTGCTGTGGCCTGTCATACAGAAAAGAATGATACCACTTAATTAAAAAAAGAATTTACCTTTGCCTGGGCTAGCTTTCTGAGGAGAATGTGTGGCTGTATTAAGTTAAAAGCTGAACTGAAGTCAATAAAAAGTAGTCTGCCATATGCAGTCGATGCTTCAAAATGAGATTCATTATTGTTGCAATGGCATCACTTGTGCTTCGATTTTTTTGTGATATTTATCAAGCAATGGCTCCACATCTGTACGTAACTTTTCTAACATAAGCCTCTCACATTTGAGATGAGTGTCTGTAATCCTCCTGAGGGCACACCTTTTTGGGTACCGGGATGATAACAGATTTTTTTCCACAGTACCAGCACATGAGTATCTATAGGGAACTGAAATGATTTATACCAGGCAGGTGACAACTCCTCAGCAAAGGTTCTTAACACAAACCTGGACATATTATCTGGGCCTGTGGCTTTGCTAGTGTGTATAGTTTTAAAGACCGTAGTAACAGCATGTGGTTCAATTAAAATTCTGTCCGAGTTCATATCACAAATTACATTCTCTAAAACTGCCATACATTCCTTAACATTGTCATTATCAAAGCGCAAATAGAAATTGTTCAGTTCATTGGCCCTAGCAGTTTCGATTAGGGCAGACAGTGGCTTCCTTTTTGTGTCCATATTGGTCTGATTGCGTTCCACAATTTCTTTGTATTATGTAGACAAGTCCTGTTCTGCCCGCTGCCTCTCTCATTTGGAAATTGAGGTCCTATTGAGCATCACGAACACCTGCCAAGTCGCCAGATATAAAGTCAGCTCTCTTCCTCCTGATACATTCCCGGATACCTTCAGTAATATACGGTTTATTATTTGGATATCGCTTAACAGTTTTCTGGGGGATAATAGAGTTGACACAGAAAGAAATGTAATCTGTGATTGATTCCGCTGCACTATGAATGCCTGCGTCCTCAAAGAATATATCCCAGTCCGTACAGAGAAAGCAGCCTTTCAGCTCTTCTTTATTTCCCCCTTGTCCAGACCTTCACAGTTTGCATTTCGGGTTTACAGGTCTTAAAAACTGACCGGTAAGTTGGCAGCAGGTGGATAACATTGTGATCGGAGTTACAGAGGGGTGGAGGGGTTTTAAAGAAATAAATAGTTTTATTGAGCAAGGTGGCAAAAAAAATGCTGTTCTTTTGAACTCTATTCATTAAATAAATACTGTTTTCAACATCGATAAGCCTATGTTTTTTAGCATCAAATTAGAATGATTTCTGAAGGATCGTGGATGCTGAAAATTCAGATTTGCCATCACGGTAATAAATTATATTAAATTGCAATATTTCACAGCATTACTATTTTTACTGTATCAATTAAATGTAGTAGTCAAATGTCAATCAATTAAATGTAGCCTAGCTTGGTGAGCATAAGATACTTAAAAAATACAGTAGTGTTTTAACATATTGGATGGATAAATATTAGCCTATAGCCTACTCACTTTTAAAGATGATAAACATAGTTTTTAATCAAACTATAGTGCAGGTGTGAATTTTGATTGATTGATTAACCATTTATTTGCATCCCTTAAGTTAATTTTCCTGACACGTGTAAACAATCGAGCAATAATGTTAAAGTGCCTGAGCTTTACCAGAGCATATATCTGAAATTTCAACACGAACATATTCAAAATGGCTTGCTGCAAAGTTATGTGAACCTGAGAAAGTGAAACTGGCTAAAGTCATGACGACAGAGACAGAGAAATGTGAGCTTACTTGCTTTGCAGAGCTTATAAAGTAATCTACACTGTTAACCAGAACTCATATTGAGAGAGAATATCTCCCATAGTGTTTTCATTGAATACACTGAAGTGCATTTGAGGACAGTGAAAGGAGCCATGGCTCTCTGAGCAGGCGACACGTCTGGCTCACATGATCTGACTTCTCCTTTTGCAGCTGTTGGACTTTGTCTGACTCCGAATCAGAGGTAAATTTAAGGTCATCTAAACTAAAGTACCTCAGCTGGGTTGCATGGATTTATGTCTGTATGTACATACAATGACTTCAGTTTATTAAGAAAAGTGCAACTAAAAGTGAAACGCCACTGAAACAAATGTGGACAACTAGGCATGTGAGTCAGCTTCTAGTGTGAATGTTATCTTAACACATCAACCAAAGTTTGATTTATAACTTTTATTTATAAAAACATGACTAACACCACTGTCAGAACATATACCATCAATCCTAAAAGATATAAAGCCCTATCTAAACAGTAAAATAACTCCCACATATTTGACATAAATAGATTTATTTTGAATCTTAAACATTACAAAATATGGCACACTGTACAGACCCAGCAAACAAAAAGTTAACGGATAACAAAGTTCTGCATTGTGAACAATCCTGATTGTTTTCTTGCATTCAGCGACTTCAGTTTCTGAAACCCTTTAAAAAAACAGCAGTCAAGATTACTTCATTTATCTATAGCATCTGCACCCATTTCACATATTAAGAAATTATTGATCCACACCTTTGAGAACTGCATACCAGCTTTTCAACCCTGAACTTGAAATAATATCATCAATGTCAGGAACAAACCGTCTTCCATCTGAGGGGAGAAAGGGACATTCAATACAAAAACGGCAAGCAATCAAAATGTGGAGACTTCTATTCATATCACAGTTTCAAATGGAAGAGTATCAGCTAAAACAAACACTCAGGATCAGCATTAACAGGCAATCAATTTGATTACTTCACGAGTATTAGGGAGGTCAGCCAACACTCACGTTTTCCCTTTAGGTAAAGCATTGACTGTGGTCCCCAGTTCTTAGATAACGTGGTCTATTAAAAGACATAAACAGTAAATAAGTAAAAGAAACAGCATACGTAATCATAATAAAAAGGTATTTAACACTCAAAAAAAAACTTACCTTTTGAATGCAATGACACTCTCTGACCAGTAAAAATATCACTGTGCACGTCCATAAAATCCACATTCTTGATATCTATGAAAAGAAAATAGATGAAATATTATGTGTTATTCTATGCTAATGTATGCAGATAAAAATAGGTATATGCATATTTACCATTTTTGTCGGATCAAGAATGGTTTTTCATCAGAAGATCTAAACAAATCTGAACGGTCCAGTTCTCTACTCCTCTATTTATGTCCTTCTTTAACAACAGGACCCAAGGTTCGATATAACCCCCTGCGAGAGACATCACTTGCTTGCACCTTGTCCTATCATGGGAACGCTCTCTACATTAACCTGCACAAATGCCTGACGTCAAGAGCATCTGCCATAATGAAAATCAATACGGTGAGGTTTACCCTACAGCTGTGTCTCTAAAATTCTACACATGAGAAAAACACACGTTTTTCCTAAGTGTGTCTCAACCTTGAATCCAAAATGGCTTGAACTGGGTTGCCTGCATAAATAGTGGTCACATTTTAGCTAAATTGGGATTTGAGCAGGATGTCAATCAATTTATATATACAGTATCTCCCAAAAGTAAGTACACCCCTCACATTTCAGCAATCAATTTAGTATATCTTTTCAAAGGACAATACTATAGAAATTAAACTTGGATATATTTTATATAGTCAATGTGCAACTTGTATAGCAGTAAAGATTTACTGTCCTCTGAAAATAACTCAACATACAGCCATTATTGTCAAAAAAGCTGGCAACAAATCTGAGTACACCCAAAGTGATAACAGCTATACATCGTTTAACCATGCAAAGCCACATGTCCTATTCATCATGTTCATGTTTTTGTCTGCTTGACAGGACCATACAAATTTGTGTATCTTATATTAGAGCAGTTAAAATTTGGTTCTTTTGAGTACAATTCTCTCATACTGACCACTGGATGTTCAACATGGCACCTCATGGCAAAGAACTCTCTGAGGATTTGAGAATTAGAATTGTTGCTCTCCACAAAGATGGCCAAGGCTATAAGAAGTTCGGTAACAGCCTGGAATTGAGTTACAGTACAGTGGCCAGGGTCATACAGAGGTTTTCCAAGACGGGTTTCACTCGGAACAGGCCTCGCAAGGGTCGATCAAAGAAGTTGAGTCCTTGTGCTATGCGCCAGGATTCAGAAGCTGGCTTCAAAAAACAGATGCATGAGTGCTGCCAGCATTGCTTTAGAGGTTGCAGAAGTGGAAGGTCAGCTTGTCAGTGCTCAGACCATACGCCACACACTGCAACAAGTCAGTTTGCATGGCCGTCGTCCCAGAAGGAAACCTCTTCTGAAGCTGGCTCACAAAAAAAGCCTGCAAACAGTTTGCTGAAGACAACCTGGCCAAGAGCATGAATTACTGGAACCATGTCCTGTGGTCTGATGAGTCTAAGGTAAACTTGTTTGACTCAGATGGTGTCCAGCATGTGTGGTGACGCCCTGGTAAGGAGTACCAAGAAAATTGTGCCTTGTCTACAGTCAAGCATGGTGGTGGTAGCATCATGGTCTGGGGCTGCATGACTACTGCTGGTACTGGGGAGCTGTGGTTCATTGAGGGAAACATGGATTCCAACATGTACTGTGACATTCTGAAGCAGAAGATGATGCCCTCCCTTCAGAAACTGTTTTCCAACATAACAACCACCAAAAACACACCACCAAGATGACAACTGCCTTGCTGCTGAAGGTAAAGGTGAAGGTGATGGAGTGGCCAAGTATGTCTCCAGACCTGGGGCCTCATTTATAAAATGTTGCGCAGAAACCATCCTAAATTTGATCTTATGATCATATCTCGAATATGCGTACGTTTGATTCATAGAATGAACGTACGAACAGAAAACACGCGTACGCGTCTCTTTCAGATGTGAAATCTATGAATCGCAAATGATCTTGAACTTGCATGCAATTGAATGGTTTCAGCTCTCTGCTTGTAAATGACTCCTAATTAATGTCATTAACATATAAAATATCACCAATCATCGTAATTTAGAACAGCGAGCTGCAAGAACAGCTTACATTTTAAAAAACCTGCAATACTCCGACAATAAAAAGAGCGTACGTCTGCTCAGACCCAGACGTGACGCTAAGCACTTTTCCACGTCAAAGACCGTCTTTATAAATATGAGCGCTGGCGTGGATTTAAGCGTACGCACACTCTAAGATCAAATCTGAGTGTACGCACACTTTATAAATGAGGCCCTTGAACCCTATTGAACACATGTGGGGCATCCTCAAGCGGAAGGTGGAGAGGCACCATGTGTCTAACATCCAGCAGCTCCGTGATGTCATTATGGAGGAGTGGAAGAGGATGCCAGCAACAACCTGTGCAGCTCTGGTGAATCCCAGGAGGATTAAGGCAGTGCTAGATAACAATGGTGCCCTACAAAATATTGACACTTTGGACACAGTTTTGACATGTTCACTTAGGGTGTACTCATTTTTGTTGCCAGTTATTTGGACAATAATGGTTATATGTTGAGTTATATTTAGAGGACAGTAAATTTGTACTTCTATACAAGCTGCACATTGACTACTCTAAAATATATCCAAGTTTCGTTTGTGCAGTATTGTCCCTTGAGAAATTATACAATTTTTTTTGCTGAAATGTGAGGGGTGTACTCACTTTTGTGAGATACTGTATTTATCACTGGAACAGAAAAAAAGTCACTGATGCATGAACACAGTGACATCTCCATTACAGAAAAAACATACACAAATGGCAAAATGAAAATGCCACACTAAATTTCTAATGCATGGAAATGAAGTTTTCGAACAGTAAAAAAAGGATTCAGGACAAGCAGCAGGTTATGTGGCATTATAAATAAGGTAATAAATTATATCAATATTTATATTAAAATATATAAATATGAATAAAATGTTCAATTAAAATCATTTAGATGTGAAGCAGTGGGAATGAATGGAAATCTAAAACAATTTATAAATAATAAATATTTTAATACGTTTTAAGTAACATACCATTTATATTTAAATAAATAAATACTGACACAGAAAAAAAATCACTGATGCATAAACACAGTGACAGCTCCATTACAGAAAAACAACTGCAAATGGCAAAATGATAATTCCACGCTAAATTTGTAATGCAAGAACCGAGATCAAGTTTCCAAACAGGAGAAAATATTCCAGAACAAGCAACAGGTAATGTAGAAAAAACAATGTAAACATGGCTCCTGTTCAAATTGTTTAAAGGTTTTGTCAAAGATTCAGCTTTCTTTGGCTATAAATACAATATAATATACAATAATATCAACATACTGCCAATAAAAACGTGGTTGGAATAATTTAAATAACAAAAAAATAAGTTTAATAATTTTTTGATAATATATTTAAATATAAATAAAATGTTCAATTAAAATCCTGCAGATGTGAAGTGGTGAGAATGAAAAGAAAACAAAGGATACATAAATAAATAAATAAATAAAATGTGCTATTCAAGTTGTGAGGATATTAATTTTTATAGCATCTCTTAACGTTGAGGTAAATGAAAACAAACACTTGTTGGTAACCAAAGCACATCTGGATCAATCGTAACACTGAGCATTTGTTCCCTCGTTGAATTTGCTACTCATTGAATTGCATGCTGGTGGATTTGAATATTGATCGGACAATCTGCGTCAGGCACTGTCCGAACTCCTCCAAAATCATTCTCTCAGCGTGAGCCGAAGTGTACCCTTCCTTCTCTGCCTCTTCAGCCTGGGCGAGGAGACAGCCGCATGTGGCTTCCACTACATCGGGCGTGATGCACGCCAGAGGACTCCTATCAACAGAGACACCCTCAGTGACCAAAGGAATAACAAAACCCTACTGCTCTCATTTACTACCATTTGAAAAACAACCAACAAAGCACGACACAAACAGTAGCCTGTAACCTCAATCTCGTTGGGCTAGTTTACAGTGTTGCCATAAATGTGGGCTAACAGTTCATAGAAATCCATGTCCAATCAGTCTTGAAGTGACACTGAAGGCCTCTTGATTCACATGATCTACAAAGGATCAACCTTGAAAGTCTTGGACCCATATTTTTACTCTTAAAATATAATCGATATGACATAGCTGACAGTTCCACTTATTGCTGTGAGTGACTCTAATTGCATATGTGCTTGCGATGTCACACAGAGGAAGTGGAGGTGGGAGTGAACTCCTACTAAAAGACCACATTGTTACACAATATAGCGGAAGTGAGGTGTATAAATAATACTGTATTTTTGATAAACAATGTTGGCCAAAATATTAGAACAGAGTAAAAGACCACATTGTTACACAATATAGCGGAAGTGAGGTGTATAAATAATACTGTATTTTTGATAAACAATGTTGGCCAAAATGATTAGAACAGAGTATTTTCACCAACTAAATAAATGATTTTAAGTCAGTTATGTCTATCTTTTGCTGAAGTGTGTCAGTAGGTAATATCAGTTTCCATTTCCAAACATTCATTTTGCCATTAATTGTAATAATCCAGTGAGATTTTTGTTTGCACAAGGAGTCTGACAACAGCCAGTGCTCCACACAGAGATCTGGGGCCGGTT
Organism: Schizothorax lantsangensis; assembly: GCA_027422415.1. Taxonomy (NCBI): domain Eukaryota; kingdom Metazoa; phylum Chordata; class Actinopteri; order Cypriniformes; family Cyprinidae; genus Schizothorax; species Schizothorax lantsangensis. Next base: position 20,711,452 of record CM049854.1, on the reverse strand, counting down.
GCATAAACTGTTTATACTAGTCTTAAAAAGTTAGTCATCTAATTGTATTCTTCAAGACTGGTCATAACTTTTTTAATTCAGTTTTAAAAAGGTAGATTGGTCTTATTTATATTGGAAAAGTGAGACTGATTACCCCTTGGCAACTGCTAGCTGGTCAAACTAGTTCTTAAGACACAGTCTTAACATTGTGGCTAAGTTCATGCAACTGGCCCCTGATCTCACCATCATCCAGTCTGTCTGGAATGACATGAAGAAACAGAACAAACTGAGACAGACTAAATCCAGAAGAATTGTGGCAACGTCTCCAAGATGCTTCAAGAGACCTACCTGCAAAGCTACCTGAAAAACTATGTGCAAGTACACCAAACTTTTAACAGTACTGTAGCTTTGCAGGTATGTTTCTTGAAGCATCTTGGAGACACTGCCATTCAAAAGTCTGGGTGAATATGATTTAAAAGAAAGAAAGAAAGAAAGAAATACTTAAAGGACACATTAAACTGATCAAAAGTGACAGTAAAGACATTTATATAAAAAATGTTTCAAATAAACGATGTTCAGTCAACTTTGTATACATCAAAGAATCATGAAAAAATTACAAAATCAGCATATTAGAATGATTTCTGATGGATCATGTAACACTGAATATTGGAGTAATGACTGCTGAACATTCAGCTTTGCAGTAACAAACGTATATATATATATATATTAGGGGTGGGAATCTTCAGGCACTTCACGATCCGATCCGATTCCGATTCTGGGAGTCACGATCCGATTCTTGATCTACATTTCCCCAATTAATTCTTCTGCTACATCCCCAATTAATTCTAACTTTACATCTTAACCAAAATTGGAGTTTCTATGCTTTTTGTTTATAGTTGGAATCTCAAGTACTGTTCCTGTGGCTCAGTGGTAGAGCATTGCGTTAGCAGCGCAAAAGGTCGTGGGTTCAAAAAAGTCGCTTTGGATAAAAGCATCTGCTAAATGCATAAAAAATAAAAATAAATAAAATACTGCCATCTTAATAGTAGGGGTGCACTGTAAAAAATTAATCATGGGTCTTGTAATTTTCATTAAAAAAATTAAGGTGATAATTAAAAATAGTGTGTATATTTCATTAAAGAAATTGTGGTTCAGTGTTGTTTAGAAAATAGAGGACTTTTTACTAATAAAACCAAGAGATGGGTTTTCCTCGTTTTTTTAAAGGAAACTTAAGCAGTTTTAAGGCTTGAATGGAGGAACTGATTAAACTAAAAAAATGAAGGAAAGAAGGCTACCTATTTATTTTAAGAGAATTAGCTCAATTTTGCAGTTTTAGTTTAGAGGTGATTGTTAGTTCCCAGCATGCTTTGCATTTGGCTGGATATGGAGAGTAAAATTTGAAATTAAATGCTATTTTATGTGTTTTTGAGTCAAGGGAAACATCTATTAATGTTTAATGTTCAGTTATGTTTGACATTTGAAAGAGTTTCTGTTACATTGAAGTTTCCATTGTGCAGTGCAATAGTTACCATTGTGCAGAAGAGTAGAGCTTATGGTTATGGATACTACTCCTATAAGACATTAAGCCTTGTTCAATGAGCAGTAGCTTTGCTCGTGCTAGTGCAGTATTTTCCAGTATTTCCTACTTGAGCTGTTTGGCTGTATACAGTCTTTTAAATGTACAAAATAACTCAAAGTCAGATACAAACAGGCCTCACTCAAAATCACAGACTTTTGAGAATCAACTTAAAATAAATGCGCATATTTCACTAATTATATTAAATTCATTGTGTTATAGATTAATTCATTTAGGAGATTTTACATGATTTATTCAGGTAGATTCCATTAAAAAAATCAAGCCTTAAAAACTACTCAAAAATATTGTGTGTAATATTTTTACCATAATTTTTTTAAGTAGATAGCTCGTTCCATGTTTTACAGTGTGTGAATCTTGGTTTCACGATTCAATTCAATTGCGATTATCATTATCAACTCAATATCACGATGCATCACATTCTCAGTTTTCAATATTAGCCTGCTGCACATGGCTACCTTTTCATAAACATTTTAAATCAAATTTATTTTGTACAAAATTTACTTTTTTTTTTTTTATTATATAAGCAGGCTACTTTTTAAAACAATTAACTTATTTAAAATAAGTGTTCTTTAAGTATCCAAAAGTTTACAGACAATAGTTATGGGTTTTTCTTTTTTCCTCAGCATTTGTCGTTTGATTATTACTGATGAGATCATAGACAGTGGCAGCTTTAACAGGCTGCATTCAGACTAATGCACAGATCTGTTTCGATATATCAGATGTGTTGTCCTGCTCTGAAAACATGACTGACTGTGTGTATATCAATTTCGTATAAAAGTATTCAGAGAAGCAAGTAAATTTAACCACAGTCGCAATCGAGCTTCAGGACGAACAAACACAAAGCGCACGTGAAAGTCTGTCAGTGCACGAGTTTCATGCATCTATTAGTACTGCATTCCAAACGGCTTAAATGAAAGCATATCTAAAGTAAAACACGGCGGGTGGAAGCACACTCTGTCAAGCAATGCGCACGTGTCTCACAGCGCAAATTCTGTGCAATGAAGCCCGCTGCGTCTTCATATGTATGTATGTATATAATTTGCAAGATTTTGACAAGACAAGACAACAGTTCCTAGTGTTTTGATTTTAATTTTGAAGAGATTAAATAAAAAATAAAAAATGGAAACATTATTTTATTTTGCTTTTACATGGTTAGTATTACAATGGTATTACATGTACCTGGTTGGGTAGTAGATGCTGGAGTCAGGCCTGTCCCGCTCAGAGCTCTTCTTCGAAGGACTTTCCTCATAGTTTCGGCAGCCCACACACTTACAGGTGGACGTGCACATGATTTTGGCCTGTGTGGAATTGCAGTGTAGAGTGGCTCCAAATAAATACACTATTGAAAATATACTACTTATCAGGTCAGCTTACCTCATAACACTCGCAGTAGTTCTTCAGGCACCCTGAACGCTTGCAGTTGCAGCCTTTTGTGTGACATCCCTTCACGTTCCCCTGTTTCCTACTGCCAATCTTAGGCCGAAAAGCCCCTGGATTCCTGTCCAGACAGGCCTAAAGAAAGTGTAGAATATAAGAAGTTTATCAGTGGCATCTAGTCAAAGAGACCATTTATGTTGGTTTATTTTAAGTGGTTTCTGTCATGTGGTTGACCTTTATAGCCTGGGATCTCTCCAAGTTATGTTCAGTATTATTGTAGCAGTTTAAGCATTTGCAGTTGTTGCAGACATCTCCGTTCGCAAAACATTCACAATAACTGCCAAAGAAATTATTTGGTAAGAGCTGATTTTTCATGGTTGGGACATAGCAGTTATTTTTGTACAGAAGCATCAGTCATCATGACCAAAGCAAATAAATTTGCTGAGCAATGCAACCATGACTCAGTAGAGGTTACATCTGAACAAATGAAAGGCAAACAAAAAAACATGAAAATACCTACAGTTTCAGACACTGAGATTTTGTGCAGTTGCAGGGTCGCTTTGATTTTTCCCACTTCACACTAATAAACAAAGAATAGTTACACCATAATTTAAACTTTTTTTTTTTTTTTACAAAAATTACAGGTCAGTCATCAAGAATGAATGTGAGAGCCATGAGGTTTTATAGTAATGACACTCGTACCGTCTACGTCCTTTGGTCTGTCCTTCCTCTTCCAGTTCTGCAATCTGAGTAGGGCAAAGCGCCTGATGAAGCTAAAAAAAAAAAAGGTAAAAATGCAATTTATTAATTTCAAATAATTTTTTACTTCAGGTCATTCCACAACATTTTAAAGGGGTCATATGATGCGATTTCATGTTTTCCTTTGTCTTTGGAGTGTTACAAGCTGTTTGTGCATATAAAAGATCTGTAAAGTTGCAAAGATTAAAGTCTCAAACCCAAAGAGATATTCTTCATACAAACAGCTCATTCAAACATGCCCCCACATGTCTACGTCACAGTGTGGGAAGATTTGCAAAACACCACCCAAACGTATACGCCATGAAAGAAGGCGTAACTTTTATTCTTGCTGTAGTATTGTTGCTGCCGCCGGCGCCATGTCATGGAGATGCTGTGTGTTTCGTTGTGAAAGCGAAAGTACTTTGTTTGGCCTTCCAAATGAGTACACAACTACAAATCAGTGGTTAAATTATATTTACAACACTGTTCCAGAACAGTACAACGCAAATATTCGAGTGTGTGCAGCGCATTTTACGGAGGACCGTTTCCTGAACCTAGGAGAGAGTAGCATACAATGTGAACACTATGAATGGCTGTGAACACTATAAAGTGGGGCAATTCCAACTTTGCAAGGACAGTCTGGTGCTTATGACTCACAGCCTGTAAGTACGTTTCGATATTTAAAGAATTTGCTACTGACTATTCAAACGCGAATTTTGAGCAGTGTAGAGTAGTGCTTGTTTGGCGTTTCTACGATCACAAATGCAGACATGGTGTTATGTTTATGCGGTGCGGCGCAACGTGTAAAAAGACCGTATGAGTCATTATAATCAGTAATTATGTCCTCACTGAATGCAACAAATGCCTCGTTTATAGTGGGTTTTATTGTTTTCGTCTTGTCGCGCCAGGACACGGCATCACAACATGGTAAGGGGCGTAACATTTCCGTCACACGCTTGAGGTAGTCGGCCAATCACAATGCACTGGATAGCTGGCCAATCATAGCACACCTTGCTTCTCAGAACGATGAGCTTTGTAAAAATCGACCCGTTTCAGAAAGGCGGAGCATAGAGGAGCAACAATAGGGCCCTATTAAATCCGTTTTATTTTTTCCCAAATTCCGTTTTATTTTTTTCTAAATTCATTTTTTTCCGTTTAAATTTTTCTGGATTCCGTTTTTTTCCGTTTGAATTTTTCTGGACTAATTTTTAATGGCGAAATTAAATTTTATAAATCAAAAAGCATGTCTAATTAATTAAAATTTAACATTAATTAATGTTAACACTAAAAAATAAAAAAAAAAAAAATCTAATTTATAAAAAGTGTAACAAAAATGACATGTTTAGGGCCGTATGAAATGTTTTCTTTTTTTCTCACCTTATGTTTTATTGTTACCAAATTCTGAAATATGTCTAATTATTTGAATGCATACAAACAATTTTTATTTATTCTTACAGTAGCCTTATGAAATGTTTTTTCCCCCTCAGAAAATCTGTGTTGTGTATTTAAATTTTACTGGTTATCAGATGAAGGCATAAAACATTGATTTAATTTATATTTTAATTAATGAAAATTAAACATTTAAATTTTTGGCAAATAAAGGGGATTTACTATTAAAATTAAAATATTTTGTGATTATTTCTTAAAAAAATGTTTTATTATTTTTCAACAGTAGTAGTAGTAGTATTACATACATTCTACTAAATAATAGTAATATAGCCTATTTCTAGCACAATGTCTTTAATAAGTTAAACCAAACTTTTATTTTGACGGGTTGCAGTGAATACCTTTAAAGTTCTGTGTGTATATGATATGACGCTAGTTTTACTCAAATGAAATGGTAAAATGCTCGTGAAGTGATTCTCAGATCAGTTTTGGAGATACAGTTCATGTATTTATGTCCTCACTGAGACGGCAGATGCTGAAATCACTGCGAGCGCCACGCGCGCTGTATGTGTAGTAAACAAAACTGCACGTCTGCTCCATTCATACAGAGATGCGCAGAACATGCAGGATTCATATTTAAATCGACTTTTGCGGCTTAATATTTACAGATACTAGTCCATATCGCGATTTGATTTAAATGTAATGACCTACTTTTGATTAATTCATCCAAACTTTGACAAATTCCGTGACATTCCGCGTTAAACTGTAAATTCCGTTTTTATGACTGGATTACGCGATTCCGTAATCTGCATCGTGGAAATCATAGGGCCCTACAACAATAATGTACAGTATGTGGCAAATAATGTGTTTTTTGAACCTCGAACCGCGTAAACACATTGCATTACACCAAATAATGTTCTTTTTAGCAACATCACATGACCCCTTTAACAGGATTGAGGTGGTCGAACAAATTGTGTGCTTGGGGTTGTTGTCTTCCTGCATGACACACTTTCTCTTGAGATTCAGTTCTCGGACAGATGTCCTGACATTTTCCTTTAGAATTCACTAGTATAATTCAGAACTTATTGTTCCATAAACTATGGCAATCCGTCCTGGCCCAGAAGCAGTAAAACAGGCCCAAACCATGATACCACCAACACCATGTTTCACAGATGGGATAAGGTTCTTATGCTGGAATGCAGTGTTTTTCTTTCTCCAAACATAACACTTCTCATTTAAACCAAAAAGTTGCAAAACTACCTGTGAAGCATAAGGTCCTGGTGTGAGGTTGAATGTGACACCTGCAGATGTCTTGTGGGTCTGAGGCGGTCCAGTGGACGCGATCTTCTCCGAATGTCCGGTATCTGATGCTGGACAGGACATTCAAATACTTCAACAGTACATTCAACTACTAACCTCATAGTAGATATCATAATATGTTTATTGATGTAATAATTTCCATTAGCTTTAGAAATGCTTGAGTTTATTTTTAACAACAGTAAATGCATTTCATTTTACATGCAAAAAGGATTATTTATATAGAAGACTGAAAGGCACAGCAACAAAACAAGGCCTGTTCAACTCTAAGGAGCATGGAAAGCATGGAAAATGGCCACGAAACACTAAATTATCATGGTTTTGGCACCAAAAAACCTTAATGAGCATTACACATAGACCTCAGGAAAAAAAAAAAAATGATGAAAAATGCATTAATAAAAAATGCATTAAATGATTTAAAAGGTCTACATTTTGTAATCGTTCAAGTATAATCGTTTCACCTTTTCCAGTGGGTGAGTGGTCCTCAGTAGGGCAGCTCTGCTCAGATGGCTTTGGCAGAGACACTGTGTTGAGATCCGTCATCAGAGAGTGAGGAATCTGATCAGGACTGCAATGGTTCAGCACGACGACCTGCCCTCCTCTGGCCACATCACACACAACCTGCACTGGCTGTAACATCTCAGAGAAGATGGCCTATTTCATCAATTTTGAAATGTCTTCATTTTTATTTATCTAAAATCTGGCACAATTAGCCGCTGACACTCTGACTAATTTCTGACTAGTGCCATCCAATGAAAATGCAAATATAATGATTTTAAAAACAGGTCTTTTATTGTTTGGAAAAATCAAGATCTTTCGTCCATTCATTTTCTTTTGAAAACCACATATAAATGACAAATATTTTATTATACTACTAGATGTTTGAACCGTGACTGATTTTTTGACCATTTTTTGTTTCTTTTTTGAGAGAATGAGAATTATGACGTGTGTTTGTTTGTGGCAATAATATATATGTACTGTATATACAGTATATATACATATATAGGGCATTTGAGAGAGATAATACCTGACAAATATTGGACGTCTCATCTGGAAGCTTCTGGTCATGAGGCGACACAAGAAGAGCATGAGGCTGATTTCTCTGAAAAATTATATACGAAGAATCCATTAAGTCCCTTTGAACCAAGCTTCACATACATGACACAAACATCTTCAGATTGCACATTACATCATGATGTCTGAATCCCTGATGTGTAGAATAACCCTCCAGACTGTAAACATCTGCACCATCAGAGCTGATACTGGTGACAGCTCGACAGATCTCTCCCTATGAGAGAAAGAATTCAGCAAAGTTTTACTTATTTAATGAGTTAAAGACATAACATGTTTGCTTTATGTGTTTGGTTCTGACTCGTAATTTCAGATTTCACATAGAAAATGTGCACACTCACTGCTGACATGCCATAATGAAAAGCCTCCTGGGATGGCCAGGAGCTGTACGGTTGGCCTAGTACATGCTGATAATGGCTAGACTGAGCCAGTAAGTATTCAGGATAGGACGCTGAGCTGAAGTGGGCTACTGGAGGCAAAGGATCACATGTTAGCTGTGGAATAATCCTGTAAGTGGTGTAGTCATCCTCCCGCAGGGATTCTTCCATCCTGGAGTATCCCGGTACTGAATGCATCCCATGACTGATGAGATTTGCCATTCTGGGACTTTCATGGGTGTGGTGTAAAGGAACAAGAGACCCTTCAGATAAGTCTCTTTTGTAGCTGTACTCTTGGTCCTCCAACTCATTCATTCTCCTACTCTAGACGGCGCTGGAATCACACAGGCATATAAGAAAACAATGTTAATCTACAGATGCTGTATAAAAATGTTAGAAAACAGTTTCAATTTAAATTTTAGTAGTTCTGTGCTTTTGTCGTTCTTATAAATCTTTAATTTTAAGATTTTTATTTTATTTCAATTACAATTATATTATTATTAAAAACAACACTGGTCCCGACTACGTAACGTTAATGGAAAGTTGTATAGTGAATATACATTTTTCTAACGTTAGTTATACTCTTCAGTAAACTATTCCATTCTTAATGTATTTATTTTGTGTTGAGCTAAAAAGCTATCAAACATGTATGTAATACAAAATATAATAGATAACCAAATATTTAAATAAGATGTTTAGTTTACTAACTTTGAGGTGAACTGGTTTTGCTAGCGATTTAGCTAATCATTCGTCCACCTCAAGATATTAGTAAAATATCAGATCTGTTGATATTATGATATACTTACCAGATAACTAAGTGCGAAATGGGTAATTTTGACCACTTAAATTAACTTATCTAAAACTGTATAAGAGTTGTGGATGTTTCAGATACTGTAGAAATGCGCGAATTTAACGAGATTTGAGCTCACGCGCATAAACACCGCGAGAGGGCGCGCGCATCTGTATTTCACATAATTATGTTTTATTTTGTAAATCCGCTTTGTAAACACTATATTAAGATGATTTAACGACGCATTTTCACACAACCATTACAAAAGTAAGACAAATTTTAGCAACGTCACCGTCCCCTCTCATTTTTAATGCATTAGCTAATGTTTGGAGGTTGGACGCTTATGAAACTAACCCCGCCTCCAGCTGGACTGAAGTTGTGAAATACTTTAAGAGAGCGCGCTTGGAGTGCTCCCCACGTCTTGAAGATGAAGATCAACTTCTCGAAGTGTCACTCGGTGCTCATCACGGGGGCAAACAGAGGTCTCGGACTGCAAATGGTCCGACAGCTGCTCGATTCGCCGAACAGACCCCAAAAGATCATAGCAACCGCGCGGAATCCAGCCGCTGCAAAGGTAGGCCATCACAGTGCACCATAACATCTGTGCACAATAAACATATCTGGACAAGTGGCTTAACTAGTGATTATGGTTTGCTGTCATTGTCAGGAACTGCAAGAACTCGCCGAATCGCATCCAAACGTTCATGTTTTGCCTCTAGGTGAGTTAACTTATTGTCAAGTGACTGACACGGATGCGCTTAACAAAATAGAAGTGAATTATTCAATTAAATATTCCACTTCTGCATCATCCTCAAGACGATATATGTATAGAATTCCTGTTTATTTAGTTCACTGACTATTTTGTTTATCTGTTTGAATTTTTCAATACTTATATTATATATATATATATATATATAAATTATACATTCATAAAAATAAATAATAAACAAAAATGCATTATTATTTAATAATTAAAACAATAATGTATTTTAAATACCACCTAACCTCCACTATAATACATAAATCACATTATATATTAGTGAAGAGCAATTCTTATGTATGTCCAGTAGGTGGAGACAAAAGACAAAGAAAGCTGATTCTTATTTACATCGACAAATATACTGTTTTATTTCCACACAAAAACTATATATATTCCATGATAAACTAAATATAAAAAGTCCAAATTATATTTATGTAATTGTTATTTATAGGATTTAAAGTTTCTGGAAATCATGGAATATCAGGGGGGTTTTAAATGGTGTTTTTCAAATAGTGAACAGTGTTATTTTTGTATTATTTATATACTATTATAGTATATATTCATTTTTTATATGTTCCGTTTTAGTAATTTTGTTATGTGCATTTTAGTTTTTTGTCATTTATGTATTTATTTATTAAGTTCAAGTTTAAATCTGAACTTATTTATGTCACTTTCCATAAGTTGGTTAACTCCAAGCATTATTTAAATGGCTTAAAACAATTTTTATGCTCTTCCGTATAATATTTCATTAGTTATTTATCTCTTCTGTGTATATAAATAAGCCATTGAGATGTTTGATATGAAAACAAATTGGTCTTTTGAGTCGCTTCTTTTTAATGAACCGGATCAAATGGATTCACAAATCAGTCTGTCTTTATTATTTCAGATGTGACCAGTGACAGCAGTGTGGATGCAGCAGCGCAGTCAGTGGAATCCATCGTGGGCGCAGATGGTTTGAACTGCTTAATTAATAATGCGGCGATTAATATTGCGTCTGAACTGGACACGGTCACTCGAGATGCCATGATGAAAACCTATGAGAGTAACACAGTGGCTCCTCTTTTTGTGACCAAGGTAATATGACTGGCCATCCAAAGGCGACTATAATCTTTATTAACGGTATTTTATTTTCAATACCCCATGATCTTTTTCAGGCTTTCCTGCCGTTGTTGAGAAGGGCAGCTGCTGAAGGCAGTGACATGGGAATCCAGAGAGCCGCGGTGATCAATGTGTCGTCCGTCCTGGGATCTGTGCAGCTCAACTGGGGCGAGGGGGCGAGCTTCAAGAGTTACGCATACAGGGCATCTAAGGTAAAACGCCCGTTTAGTTGCTTTGTGGGGAAAAATGATTAATTCTGTATACATAACTTTGATTTTTGACATATTCTAGAGCGCCTTGAATATGGTTACAAGGAGTTTGGCTGTCGATCTGGAAGCTGAGAAGATCTTATGCGTCGCTCTTCACCCTGGTTGGGTGCGCACTGATATGGGCGGACCAACGGTGAGTCTGAATGTGGATTTTTTTTTTTTTTTTTTTTTGTCCTGATAAAAATGGCTTCGTTTTAACCCATTTTCTTTCATTTGAAGGCACCTTTGAGCCCAGAGGAGAGCATATCATCAGTGTTGTCTGTCATTTCTGGATTAACGGAGAAGCATCATGGTGGATATGTGGACTACACTGGGAAAAGCTTACCCTGGTGATCTCCATATTGTGTGTCACACTGTCCGAGTGCCAGATGACCGCTGAGAAGCTAAGACCAGAGAAACAGCCTGCCGTATTAATTATTCATGTTTCCACCTGTGTGTACTGAGCAAGAAGTAAAATAGTGAAGTAACCTTAGGTCTTTGGAGAATTGAATTGTTATGAAAGGTTACAGGGGTGTGTTTATACTTTGTCATGGTTATTGCCTTTTCTATGAATATAAAATAAAAGATAATAAGACAGACAGTAAGGTGAGTCGAATGCCATTTATGAGTTTTATTTTTGAATCCATCTCCACATCAGCCGTCAAGTGAGTGTGACAGATTAAAGTTGCGTGGTAATATTAAGAGTTTAGCGTGTCGAGAACAGTGCGGTGGAGAAGACGTTGAACGTTAATACAGCCTCTGAGAGAGCGAGTTCAGCCAGATGCGGTGGAGGTCACGGTGTGTCAGTGCTGGATTCGGTCGAAATTAGGGTTGATTTATTTCCTCTGACGTGAGAGAGGAAGGCAGACCGTCGAGAGCTCCGATTTCTGCAGGATGAAGTAAGTACAAATGTGACAATTAGAACAATTCACTTTCTTGCAGTCAAAGTAAGCTCTTATTTGCCTCAAACCGATTGCTGATATTTATTTATATATATGTGTGTGTGTATGTGTATATATATATACATACATACATACGTACATACATATACTGTACATATACTATACTAACTATACTCCCAGCAATTTTAAGTTGATATATCTTTATTTTAGTTTCATAAATCTGATTAAAAAAAATCTCTAATAAAATAAATAACAACTGCACTTACCTTTTAATTTGAGATAAGAGAGAAAGTCTATAATAGTGTGGACAATATCCTCATCTGCTATCCTCAGAGCTGCTAAAAAGCAAAAACAAGATTTTATTAGGTCATTATTATTTTACTTCCAAAGCCTTACCACATCTGTGAAAGTACATTAACGATAAATGAATAGTGTAATCAACTTCCCAGCCTTTAGAGAGTCTAATAAACCATATAGAACAATGATCTTAATTAACACAAATCCGTTTTGGGTTTTCACACTGATGAGTCCCTACAGGCGGAGCATGTTTCTTACCTGTCTTGAAATCTTCCTCTATGGGCATTTCCCTCTTGCCTGCCTGTCCGTGCTTGTCGCTAAGGCTCCTGTGGCTGTCTATGGCATCTGATCACAAAGCAAAACCACACATAATCACATTGATCATTTGAACAGCCCGCTGAGCCCCACGCCGTCAGACCCTGACGCCCGGCTGATATTCATAGACCTGCCTGTGGCACACATATGTTCCTAATGCGACAAAACATTATCCGAGGAATATCTTTGGTTTGGTTTCTGTTTTTTGGGACAGATTGAGTAGAACAACCTGCAGGAATTGAGTCATGGAATTGCTTTTTTTGTTGCAAGGCAAAGCACACGATCACACCCTTGTGAACAAGAAGTGTACTTTTAGTGTACTTCAAATCTTAGAAGTATATTTTTAAAATCTGTATTTGCAGATGATATTACATAAATTAAAGAAAGTCCTCTTTCATCATGACTATATTTATTAACGCACATAAGTACTTTTAAAAACTGCACTGCATTGTAATATAAGTTGTACCTTAAAGTACATGTCAAATCAGGTTTTAATAATCTTTTTTTGTGCTTTAAAGAATACACTTATTTTGACGTGTGACTAGCAAGCACATGTAGAACACTTGATTATAATTTTAACTGGGGTGCCTTATTTTATATTACATTTAAAGTTGATTTATTTTAAATGTACTAAATATACTTACAAATATCATTAAATACATGACATACAAGTTTGAATAGAAATTGCATTAAAGTATATTTTAATAACATACTCATTACATTTGTAACTACACTTCAACCATATTTCAAAGATGTACTTAAATTCTACTTAAGTGGGTCAAAAAGCACTTTTAAGTTCAACTAACTACATTTAATATCAATTTAAACTATAATACATTCCAATTTAACTGCGAAAAAATATGCAATTAAGTGTCCAAAAACTTGCACTTAAGTATATTATTTCCATAAGTAATAATTTTAAAAGTATTCTAAAGTGTACTCCTGTTTCACAAGGGCACCAAAGCAAAAAAGGGCAGTTTGACAGCAAAAAAACAAAAACAGCAAAAGCTCATAGCAAGTGGACAAGCAGAGACAGAGGGTAAAGCGAAAGATAGAGGATGTAAAAAGAGTGAAAGCACCTATAATAGACTATTTAATGCAAGGAAAACGGCTTATGTATTCAGAAAGAAACCTGCTGCTAAAGGGGTTAGTATAATAATTGAATTTAAGACTATGGCAGTATTTAGAAAGTTCATGAAGAATACTTCATGCATTTGCACACAGAATATGTAGCTAAATGATGCCCTCAAACAGCAATGATTGATCTTTCCAGTTTAGGTGAAAAGATCTTTCTTTGATTCGTGCCGAATGGAAACTTCACCAGCAATGCAAAACAGCACAAAGAGCGAAACGCCACTGAGCAATTCCTCCTCTGACTTCAATATCCTGCAGGTGCTATCTTACATTGACCAAGCAGATCTTCTCTCCCCCTTGCACTGGGAGTATCCTTAATCTGTATAAGGTGATCAATACGACCTGAAACACAGGGAGCTTATGTAACTGACCTACACAGGTGAGCTCAACATCAGTGCACCCCAACACATTTCATCAAAGAGAGCGAACAGGCCTGCACAGATACGGACAAACTAAAGAGCCCAAGGTTTAAAAAGCAGACCTGTGAGCTCAAAGCAAAAGTAAAGGAAAAGAAATGTAGACCTATGTCAAAACGGTTACATAAATCATGCGTAAAAAACTGTAAAAGATAGAGAGTGGTATTATTGGAGAAGACAAAAAAAGTCTACAAAAGATGTAATGGGGAACTCACGAGGACCGAGGAGATACCCAGCGCTGTTGAGGGTCCATCCTCTCTTCTCTTTTGCCTGTTTTATAGAATATGTAGTATAGAAATATAGAAAGTACAAGTTAATAAATATATACTGTAAAAAAAGCCTTTTTATTTACAGTTAAAAACTGTTCGCTGTGGTTGCCAGACATTCACTGTAAAAATTGTTTCAGATATTACAGAATGACAGAAATGCTCATTTTACAACTAATGAATGCATATTTACATTTCGTCATTTAGCAGACGCTTTTATCCCAAGCGACTTACATATTTCATTAAGTGATATAATGTTAATATACCAATCTACTTGAACTAACAAAATAAACTGTTTTTCGCCATAATTTATAAATTCAGAGTTTTTACTTGCTAAACAAAATTGTAATAAAATTTCCCAGTATTTTACTGTAAAACGACATAAAATGCAATGTTAAACTATTTATAGTTTTAACAGTTTTATTGCAGGCTATAGCATTTTTATGCAAAAATTACAAACATTGTACAGTGTAGTTGAGACTGGGGCTGAGCCTCATATCTCAGTAACAGAAGGTTTTGAGTCAAAATTGAAATTATACAAATTATTTTCTTTTGCAACAGTTTTGTATAATGGTTCAAAAGCATATTATCCCATATCTTTAAAATATTTTTTTTAATATGTCATTTAAATGAAAATTAAAAAATCATTTAAAAACCATGTTTTAGCTATATATGGGTAGTTAAAGTATCAATGTGTCCTATGGTGTGACGGAAAAATGTAAAAAAAAAAATCTCTCATGCTATTTGTAACTCTAAGAATGAAGATACATTTTTCTCATGTTATTTGTATAATTTTTTTTTTTTTTTGCTACATTTTTGCTATGTCACACCATAGGACACAGTCCAATTTTTATTTGTCATCTACCCATATGCTGATTTTGAACTAGCCTAAATGGTTTAAGTGTGTTCCCAAAACAAGTGTAGGCTATTTTAACTGTTAAGTCGGGGCAAGTTGTCACGTGTTTCAATATTTGTTTTTCCATAG
This sequence comes from Schizothorax lantsangensis, assembly GCA_027422415.1. NCBI lineage: Eukaryota > Metazoa > Chordata > Actinopteri > Cypriniformes > Cyprinidae > Schizothorax > Schizothorax lantsangensis. Next base: position 20,696,399 of record CM049854.1, on the reverse strand, counting down.
CAGCTAATGTTATTGACATTTTACGCTACCCTTTACATTTATGCTATTTAATAATTTTGCCGAAAACCCTATAATATGCTATTTAATGCCGTATACCTTTGTGACAACTTGCTCCATACAGCGCGACAACATGTCCAGGTATTGGGGCATGTTGTCACAAAAGTAAACGAGCGTTCTTTTTCTTCTAACGCAACAACAGTGCAAATGTTAAATATTTATAGCGAAGATTTTAAGTTACATGTTTAAACAGAAATTGTCTTTTTTTTAAATCCACCGTGAAATTGTGAGAACAATTTACTCGGGTAAAAAATTGTGACAACTTGCCCCGGTCTCCCTTATAAAGATGTTTCAAGGGAGTGTTGTTACACAGAACAGTTCCTATATCTTCAAGAAATCACTGTTTCAACTTTTCCGTAATTTAATATGCATTAAAACATACAGGATTAAATATGAATAATTTTGAATCAAAGTAACTCTTACCGCAATCACCATTCCGAGTGTTTCCGTAAGAAACGCGCACACAATAAGAGTCGCACAAACTCCACCGACACACCTGTGCATCTGAATAGCAGCATCAGTGAAGCAGTATGAAACATACAGAACATGCACAATCAGAAGAAAACAGAAAGGAGAAGTCTGAGAACTTACCCTGAGTATCAGTTGGGTCTTTAGAGAATAAAAACACTGGTTGGCTAATATTCCTGCTGCTTCTTGCTCCTGGTCCTGGTCCTCTGATGCTCCTGGTCCTCTCTGGTCCTCTGATGCTCCTGGGATCCGGCGCTTTTTATTGAAAGGGAATGTCTCACCTCTGACGTGCTTACATCAAAGGTGACATCGTCAGGCTGTTCATCAATGACGCCAGAGCAAATTACCAACGATCGAGTCTGTTTATGTCTATGGATCAGTTAATTATCGTCTTATTGATTATTGTATTGTCATAAAAAAGTCCCATAGTTCACCTTCAAGAACCACCCATCAGATCTATATAAGGAAATTATATTATGGATTTTACATTTTCCAGTTTGGCATTCCAAGCTCAGCATAAGCTCACATTTTACAATAACAGAAATATGATTTAGCTTCAAAAACTCTTAAAATGTACCACATGAATGCTTCTGAAGGATTAAAGAAATAATGTCATTGTTGACCAATAAATGAGTAAACGTTAGATTTACGTCAGGTTATTTTGCAGTTAAGTTGAAATTAAGTTATTTTCTTTCAATGTGAGAGGAATAAAAAGAAGAAATCTTTTTCAAATCTATACTCTGAAAAATTGCTAAGCTTTTACAAATGCAGTCTTTGTATTCATGCATTTTTTTTAAAGCACATAACACTTTATAGCACTTAATCCTTTTTTTTTTTTTAAACTGAAGGTAAAAAATATTTGTATTTTAGGCTATAGTTATTATCATGTTTACAAATACACATCTTTGTGACAGGTTACACATGAACAAACCATACCTTTTTTCTTTTTTTTCAGAAATGATGCCCTCATTTAGTAGAGGTCCAGAGGTTAATGTGTATTGGTACAAGGACATTTGCACCTGCTCAAGTCACCCTTTACAATTGTTATTGATCCGTGTTTATTGACATGTTAACACATGCAAATAAAGAGATACAGAGAAACAAACACTATTCATACCACACAAGGACATTTTTTTAAATGCTTTATTGAGTGCTGAAGGCAATATGGGTTCATCTGTTCATATTGGTGGATTGTACATTCCAACAAAGCGCAGTCTTACAAAGCCATTCATGCATTTGTTAAAACTCAGTGACCTTAAGATTCTATCCCACTCCAGGTAAACATACTGGCTGGCAATCATGAAAATAACAATTATTCCCAAAATAATGAACAACATGAGAAGAATTCTGATGGCTCTTCTCAAAAGGCTTTGTTCCTTCTTATGGAAAGGACTCTCAGCTTCCTCATTCTGCTTCTCAGTTTCTTGAGAGCTGCGATCTTGATTGTCTGCACGACATTTCTTCTGAGGATGTCCCTCACCAATTGTTGGCGACGAAGCCCTTGATGAAAATGGAACAGAGTGCATACAATTCATCATCTTTCTTTTGAAGGAAATCAGTTAATACAGCTGTGTATGGTGTCTTATTTTAATCTAGAAAAAACACTTTTGCAGGCATTTTAGACGAATACAAAATGAGATTCCATATAACGAAATTGTATGATATATTCTGTATTAGATCAATACATATATAGCCCATCTAATTAACCTGCACAAGAAAAAGAAGCCTACCTGTAGTCATTTGCAAGATGCTCCTGGTTTAAATCCGGTTTTGGCGTTCCATGAACATTAATGAGTAATCTGAAAACGGCTCGAGAACGACAGTGTCCAGGACAGCAGGATTTCTCTAATTTGACTAAATTTACTGTGTCCATGGCAGTAGATATCTTATCGACCTATGAGACAAACATTTCAATATCATTCCATTTGTCGTTCAGTATATAGTTTCAGTCATGGTGCGAATTATAAAGTGACTTTTAGGGAGTTCCACGAGGTTAAACGTTATAAATAATGCTTAATCTGAAGGTAAAGATCATCTCTCAAAATGCATAGTCACTTTGGGCCAATTACAGCTAGCTAAATGTTAACAGATAGTCCTGCTGGAAAAAAAACATTAGAAATCATCACAGAAATTCTAATGGTTTCCACTACAAACATTACAAATTAACAGCTTTTTACCATTAAAAAATGTTTTTCTGAAGTGTGTTTTGGGACATAATCCATTAGGATTTAGTGGTTTTAACAAGCCACCAATAGAAGGCGACCAATTACCAGACCAACAGGCACCATTACAGTTACCATTGAAACCAATACAATTCCCATTATAACCAGTAAAACCATTACAATTTCTGTGATGTTTCTATTGTTTGTTTGTTTGTTTTTTCCAACAGGGAGCATTTGTTATATCTGAGATATGTTAATACATTAAGCTGGTGCATAATTACAGTAAGGTTAGCCTACTTGTCATGATTAATCGACGTACAGAACGAAATAAAAGCGCTGGAACGGCGGGATGTTTGCTATGGTTACTTGATGCGGAAAAACAGACATAGGCTACGAAAATGCGCAAACTTTTGGAAAACTTCGTCGTTACTGAAGCTTTTGAACGCTGTTGAACCAATACATAGGCCTACTTCGCACCCTGATTTCAACTAACGTTACTTCTGACGTTCCACTCAAAATCAAAGGAAGACAGTCAAGAAGAGAAATAAAAATAATAATAACTAGCCTTAGTTATAATTAATCAAACCCAACTACCTCAACTCCTTTCAAGCCCGTCTTCTGTTTCATTTCTGTGTTCTGTGTAACTGTAAAGGGACAAAAAACAATTCACCAATTTAACAAACGATCCCGGAACATGTAAACTTGAACTCAGCGGCCTGGTGTTGCTATGGTTACCGCCTCAAGAGAACAACGAGGTTCTCACGTAAGTGTCTACTTTGCGTCAACTGAACGTATCCACGCGAAGCCGTTTTCCGTGACGTGAATGTGCAGATTTCCTGTTCATTAGCCGCGGTAGGGAAATGACGAGAAGAATTACTAAGTGCAGTAAACGCTAAAACTTTTTTCACTACAAACCAGTGTGTTCATAATTAAGATTACATTAAAATAATATGGTAAGACACACCAGTTTGCAATATCAAGCAGAAAAACCAGCTGTTTTGTCAAATGGCTGAAAGCGAATAACACCCACCGGAAGACAGTCCCATAAAAGTTCGCGCAGAAAAAAAATAAGGTGGATAAACTTAAATTTGTAATCCATATTTGGGGGGTTATTAAAATATTTTTTGATAACAATGACCTTGCCAGAACTAAAATGTAAAGGCATTTTTAAACCATAGCCTATTGTAATTTATTATAGAAAAATAGTTTCTGATTGGTCATCATCATTCAAACCCATGGAACTAAACTTGTTTTCAGCAGCTAAACCTGTTTCTTACCACGGAACATGCCTGAGTGGTTAGTTCAGGCCTCTATAATGTGAGCACCATATCAATTTCAGACCATTTTTCCTATTTATTCACTAAGAACTGAGAGTGTTTCGTTTTTGTGTCCTAAATAAGCATCTTAGCATTTTATAGCCATTAATTACAATCATGTGTCTCTTAGGGTCCATTATGAGATCACATCAAAGAAAGCCCTGATTTGACTCATTATGACGCATGATGTCCTGAAGACCACGCTCACACTTTTGTATCAGATCTGCAGTGGACTATCTTTTCTTTTCTGAAGAAGACTCCCTGTACAGTGATTCACATCCAGCATCATTTCAGATTACAATGAACATCAGTCTTTTATTCACGGTTAGCCGTTTCAAACGAGCGAAAACAAACAAACTCACTGTTCTTGCTGCATATTTGTTCCTTTTATGTGTGTTTAGGTGTGTCTCTAGGGAGACCAACCTGGCGGGTACCATAAACCTTTTTATTTTAGTAAAATAAGTTTATTTTAGAGTCCATTAACTGGCATTTCCTCCTTTTGCGTCATTTAACATTATTGTCACTTTTGATGGATATCACCGTTCCACACAGCTGTCTGTTTCTCACCTCTGCTGAACATATTTGCTGGCCATATTTCTGATGGATGTAAAGATACGCTCTGCCTGCGTGTTACTCTCGTTGTGTTTAGAGCGACTGGATGAAATTACAAGCAAGTCAACACTTGTGGCTTCATGAAGAGCTTTTAACATCCATGAAACCTCTCCATTCCACAAAAGGTTCTTTATAGTGGAAAAAATGTTCTTTAGATTATTAAAATGTCCTTCGCACTAAAAAAACTGGTTCTTTTAGGAAGTGTTCAATGAAAGGTTCTTTGAGGAACCAGAAATTGTTCTTCTATGGCATTAACTGTGAAAATTCCCTTTTGGAACAGTCAGCTAGGAATAGTTTAACCAAAAATGGAAATTTGGAGATGTAGATGAACATATTTGGAGAAATAGTGAATGGGTGCCGTCAGAATGAGAGTCCAAACAGCTGATCACAATAACCCACACAACTCCAGTCCATCAATTAATGTCTTGTGAAGCCAAAAGCTGTGAGTCTGTAAGAAACAAATCCATCATTAAGGTGTTTTAACATTAAACTGTGACTTCTGGCCAAAATCTATCCATAATAACACTTACTCTAGTACTTAGTGAGAGCATTGCCATGTGCTGTCCCTCTCAGCAGAATATTTTATGGAAAATTGCAATTAATTGCATTAATAATAACTGTTATTTAGACAAAAAATGCATTTTCATATCGTTATGCTGCTTTTAGCCTTTAGCATACAGACAAATAATTTAGACATTCATTTGTACCAAATTGGTCTGACTCCAATTTGATTAGGTTGGCATGATTAGGTTATACTGTACACAGGGTCAAGAAAAGACGCTAGTATGAAACATAACATAATCAGCTGTGTAATTTTGTTAGCGGTGAGAAATGGCAATTTAAGTAAAGAATCTTAGTCTCTCCAGATTGTCTGTTTTTTGAGACAGAACAGTTCAGTGCACTCATGCAGGAGAACTGCAGCATGAATACTATAAAAAAAAAATCATAAATATTTTTATGCAATATGGGATAAATAACAAGCAATATAGACAGTTTAGACTTTTTTGCTCTCAGATCATCTAGTCTTCACATTGACTATTTAAAAGTATAGTTGATTTCCCTGAAAATTATGCAAAACCCTGTGACTCTGTGAAGCAATAAAAACTGAAAAATCATATTTTTTGGCACACATTATATTTTTTGCAAATATTTAATTTGCATGCTGTTTATATGGTATATTAAGACCTTTAATAGTGTTTTATGATATAAATTTTAATGCTAGAAAATTGGTAAACAAATATCTAAATATATAATTTACATTACAAATGTTTTTATCCCAAAAAATATTTCAATAATTTTTTTTATATATATAATTTATTTTGATTTAATTTTAATGTTGCTAAAATGGTATTATTATTATGTAATATGAGATGTTTTTTTAACGAACATTGTTTAAAATATTTTAAATTTAAATATATTTTATATTTTATAAATATTTTTTGTTAAGATATTTCTTGTTAATTTTTATTCAATATTGTTACCAAAATGGTATAATGATGTAATTATTAGACTGTTTTCGCTTTTTAAACAACATCTAAATATTTAATTTTATTTTAAATTTTTGTTGTTAATTTTATTATTTTTAGTAAAAATTAATTTCGTTATTTTTAATGTCAGAAAATTAGTAAATGATGTATTTTCCCCATATGCTCTCAGCAGAGAAAAAACATCATGTTTAAAGAATTAGGAGATTCATTTTTAATCCAAAAATGAATAATCACCAATGAATCCCTTAAAAAAATACAGTTGAATACAAAATGTGTATTTAACATTAGTTCTACTGACATGTCAGGCATCAAATGTAACTTTTGTATCTTGTAATCGGCTTGATGACTGTTTTTGATGGCGATAATGAGGGTCATTTTTTGGACACACACTTTCTTCTGTTAGGTGCACGATGAGGAGCAGAACATCTCCAGCATGTCAGGTCACACTAGCACAGAGTCAGAGCTCCTCTCACACACACTCACACAAGCTAAAGCCTGCTGACTTTTAGTGCTTTTAGAGCAATCTCCACCGACGCTGCCATCAAAGGAAATGGGACACATCACAAAATATAAATGATTAGGTCTGTTATAAGGCAGGATGAGGCTTAAGATCAGGAGGGCTGGGTGAATGCACCATCCCATTGTCAGAGGAGAAAAACAGCACAGGAACACAGGTGACGTCTGTAAGAACACGATGGGAGACATTACCTCAAAGCTCCATTTCACTCTGCTGTGCATCTTTTCAGAAGCTACATAACACCGTATTAGCATTTCAATGGTAGATTGTGACAATCCTTGTGTGGAAGCTATTTGAATAATGGAGTGGGATTAGGGATTTGAAATATGTATTGAAACCTGGATTTGTCCTCAGATGCTCATGATTTCTGGTGTGATTCAAGATACAAGCAGATGTGACTTTAAGGATAGCTGAGGAGACAATATTTCATGCACACTGCAAATTTCCTTCAGATGTAGCACAGATAGAATGTTTAGAATGACTAAAAAAGAGTCAAAGTGTTGAAGTTTCACATGACAAGCTGAAAATTGATCTTTTACAGTATTTTCCTGTCCTTAAATATTATTCAATAAATCAATTCCAATAAAAAGGCACAGATTAGGGTGTTGATTACTCTTCATTCAGATTATTTGCAATTACAGTTTCCAGGCATACATATATTTATGTTATATATATAAATGTTACATGTATTTTCAAAATACACACACACACACACACACACATGTATTATATATTTTCAAAATACAAATATGTTTTATGAGTGATATACCAATAATATGTTTCAAATAATTGAGATTTTAAATGTTTTTGTAAAAAGTTTATTTTGCATTTATTGTGTCCTTGCTAAATAATTTCTTTGAAATCCTAAACTGTTGGTTTTCCGTGACGTGCGTCACTACTTGTGTTGTGTAATGAACTGCACTGACACATTTCAGAACGCAAGGATGCGTGAAATCAGACTCGGTGCTTATCATGCAATTTAACAGTTTACAATACTACAGTAGTATGATAGGTAAATCATGATGAGTTTATTTTGTACGTTATGAACTGTAATGCTTTCTATAAAAATACAGCTAGAAGATAATTTGGTTTTAGTCAGAAATAAACCGTATATGGCCGAGGGAAGTAGTCTATATGAACTGTCAAACATTGTCATTGAATCAGGACAAAGTACTTGCACGACAAACAGCCGTGTCTTAAAGCTCTTGTTCTGGACTTTAATGAAAGCTTTATTGTGTTTTGTCAGACAGTAATTCTGAGCGAATACCCAAAGTGTGTCTGCCTCCTGTCAGCATCGACATAACAGTCTTTACCAATGTGTTTGAAACTTCTGTGTGGTTTTAAATTAGCTTTCAAAGGGTAAAGGTCAACGTTGCATTTCTAAAGGACAAGAATGAGCTCAGTGAGACAGTAAAAAAACTGTATATATATATATAGGTGTATGCTGTATATGAATATTATATATTAAAATATATTTTATGAATCTACCTCAAGCCATCTACTATACACACTCTTTTTTCTTCGTACAAAATAATAAGTGTACCTAATTTTGTCTAAAGAATTGAGTTTAAATGTAGCCTCAAAGGTAATTATCTCCACTCCACACATTGAACCCTGATAGAAGACATGAAGTATATTAGCAAAAACCATTGACGTGCAAATTACACTTGATTCATCGGTTATTTACTACCTTGGTAATAAAAGCCATTTCAAAACATTATAGTGTCACACTGCAATTATGGGTTATTTGGAAAGATAGGGCATAATAGCTGACACACTGTCTAACACATGTATCTTAGCCTGTGATGTGTTAGTTCAACATACGCTGGGAAAACGCTGAGAACCTCGTAAACTTCTGTGCGGCTGCAATGTCATGGTGATTTATGTCGCACTATTGTTCCTACGATGCTTTCAAGATGTCCCACTTTTTTACAGCTTTGTTTTTTAATGTCACTCGCTGATAAAATCGTGTTTTTTTCCTTTCACAGACAGTTTCTTTTGGCTCTGTGGACTTTGAGAAATTAAACTACATTAAAACACACTCTGGCTAGTTTATTTAATGTGTCTGCTGACAATGTCCAACACACAAATGCACAACAAAAAGCAATGATTTCCATAACACATTAAATTACTATTCATCTTCTGATGGAAATGACTTTTTCTGGAATAAAATTGACATTTTTTTTGCTCTTCACCAGCACTTATTTTTTGGGGGGGAAAAATAAAACAAATATTAGATTATTATTTCCCCACATTAAATACTGAAATAAAATAGCCTATGGTTTATTTAGATTATCAAAGTTGTATAAATGTAATAATTACAATTTAATTAATATTAAATATTAATTTAATTAATATTTTTAATTGCAGCATTGCTTTATGCAATATTTTAATGACACTTTTTTATAGCTTAGGATTGAAAACGTTTACAGATAGAAATTTAAAATTAATAATAATAATTAATAATAATAAAAAAAAAAGTTGCAATCTTCTCAAAATCAACCCCATAAAAGTTGTGAAGAAACATCTAAATACTGATTGAGCCATTTTGTGAATTCAGATCTTTAGTTTTATCCACACCAGTTTATCCATGTGTCCTCAGATTATGGTATTATATATCATTCAAGAATGTGAAAGTGTGACACTCTCTCTCTCTCTCTCACACACACACACACACACACACACACACTCACTCTCTCTCTCTCTCTCTCTCTCACACACACACACACACACACACACACACACACACACACACACACACTCTCTCTCTCTCACACACACACACACACTCACACACACACACACACACACACACACACACACACACACACACACACACACACACACACACACACACACACACACACACACACACACACACACACACACACACACACACACACACACACTCTCTCTCACATCAAAGAGCTGCTCTCACCCTCCCTCAGCACTGAGCTGATGACCGAGACTCACGGCTGAAAGCAAATAAATATGTCTTCAATGATATCAGCACTGCATCTCACTGTATAAGACCCTTTCATATCTGTGCTGTACAAGAGCAGGAAAGTCTGTTTATCTATCACAAAAAAAAAAAAAAAATCTGATGGTGTTTGATGCATGTTGCATAACATTTGACCTGCACTTCAATAATCTGACAGCAAAACGCCAGACATATTTCTGTATAATAAGTGTCTTTGATGAGAAAGCATCTGCTTTAAAGCATGAATGTCAACATTTTGCAAGGCTCATTGAACATTATGATTCAACAAGCCTTGTAAAAGTGAATCCTGTGATCGTCTTGTTTTTAGCAGTGTTATCATAATGCTCGCAAAGCAGTCATTACAATAAAACAGCAGGTCATGACCGTTTAAAGATGGGGATCTATCTATCCATCATCCTACTGGTAAAAAGCTTGGAATTAATGAGCATTTGTTTTGTTTTTGGAAGATCTCTTATGCTTAGGTTATTAGAACCAAAATCTGTTTATCTAGTTTATCTGTTTATCTTACAATTTGAGTCTTTATTATTCACTGCATTCTGACAACTGGTAAATCCAACATTAGCATTCTGGTTCCTTTTCTTATTAATGTTTTTCAGCTATTTCATTGATTTTTATCATTTTTGTCCTTGGCCCATCATTTTAGGTGTTTCTCTAGACTCGCTCCATTCAGGTCATGGTGCCACTAGTAGGCCTGATGAGACAGAGAGCCAAACTGAAAAACTAATGACAAATTCTGAGTTTAACCAGTCTGAGACCAGATGACACCTGCAAACCTGATTTGACTGATTTAAGATGCAGTTATGCAACTAAATCGCTTCCATTATAATCTATGGAACGATTTTCCGGACTATTTTCAAATGGAATTGCAAATTGTATTTTCAATTGCGTTTTCCACATGTGGGCGCATAAACTGTGACATAATCCAAATGCAATTGCAAATCTTGCATTACCATTTGCATTTTCGCTTTCACGAACGCAGAGTGACTGCCACATTTCAAATGAAAAAGCAAAGTCCATTTGCAACTCTATTTCCCATGTCTTATGAGCTATGAGCCTGTCATATTTAAATAGCAATATTAATTACCACATTTGCCTTTTCACTTTCTCTGCGTCTTGCATGTAACCTGCCAAAACTCAAATGGAATCGCAACTCCTTTTGCATTTGAATTTCCAATGTCTTCACTGAAAGCTGTCAATCAATGTGAGGGGGCGGGACTATACTATGGGGCGTGTTTGTATTGGGAGGTTACGTCACTCACAGACGACCGTGACGAAAGCTTTGATCAATGCAGGTAATGATAAAGGCTTTGCTAAAGGCAGCTGCCAATCGGTTCATGCCTGTGTGAACGAACAGAAAACCTTCCTGGAACAATATTTTTTTTATAATAATAATAATAATTATAATAATCTTTTTTACCCCAAATGCAGCAGTTATACCCTGCTAACAGTGGGAGCAACAACGGTACACACAATAGGTCAATATTCACTATTACCCAAATGCTTTTCACCTGTCTCAACATCTCTCACTGTTTCTCTCATTCCGATTGATGCAATTGAGTAAACAGACCGTGCAATTCTACACTTATTACAGTACATTTTATTCCTTTCTTTTAATCTGTAAAAGAGTGATGATAAAAAAACTGTGCCAATCTATATTTATCTATCCATTTTCCACCTTATATATTTTATTTTAACAGTTTTCCGTTATGGAGCACGCGTCCCGTGGGCAGTGGCACCAAAGCGTCGCGCAAGTCTCAAGATCTCTCACTATGTATACATCCAATCTCACTGTGATTGATGCACATGATTTTTAATATTAATTCACCTTGGCTGTGGCATGTTCTGTGACAGCTGTGCCTATCGTTGGTGTAAAGTGAAGTCTTATCTAGGGCAGGCAGAGTAGGAGTATAGAATGAGAGATCTTGAGGCAGGTGCTCTATTATTAGATAGGAATAAGATATAGGTCGAAAATAGGTAAATACGTGCAGATTTGCACTGTTTGTTTGCTTATGTGCCTCAATCAGATTGCAAACAGTAAAAGATCTTGAAGCAGGTGATGCGCTCTCTATTACTACGGAGGTTCTAAGCGTCCATGCATTTTTTTTTCCTTCTTGTTTTCTCGTGATCATGACTTTATTTTTGTTGTGATCTCAACATAACAAAAGTTGTTCTCTAAGTTACACAACTGCGCCAGCAGGTGGCAGTATAGAACTACTGATGGGGAGTTGTATACTCTATCAACTATAGCCTACTGTACGCGTTTGGGAGAGAGGACCTTCTTCGTGATCGCTATAATTTATGCAGTTCATTACTGACATTTAATTAAATATAAATGTTAAATGCTTGAATAAATATCATAATTTTGCTTTAAATTGTATATGTTATTGTTACACTATTACTGCTGCACGACTCATCACAGTTTCTCATTTACAACGACATATTTGTAATGTGCATCTTTCTTATTTTTATTGTTAATAAATGTATATTAATAAGAAATGTGATTTGCATATGTGTATAATTTAGTTCAGTGATGTTATACAGTGTTGTAGCCTAATTGTTAAAAATAAATGTATTTTCTACATTTCTTTGTAAGAAACCATAAGTGTAGAATTGCACTGTTTACTCATTTGCATCAATCGGAATGAGAGAAACAGTGAGAGATGTTGAGACAGGTGAAAAGCGTTTGGGTAATAGTGAATATTGACCTATTGTGTGTACCGTTGTTGCTCCCACTGTTAGCAGGGTATAACCGCTGCATTTGGGGTAAAAAATATTATTATAATTATTATTAAAAAAAATATGTATTGTTCCAGGAAGGTTTTCTGTTCGTTCACACAGGCATGAACTGATTGGCAGCTGCCTTTAGCAAAGCCTTTATCATTACCTGCATTGATCAAAGCTCTGGGCAAGGTAGTCTGTGAGTGATGTCACCTCCCGATACAGACACGCCCCATAGTATAGTCCCGCCCCCTCACATTGATTGACAGCTTTCAGTGAAGACATTGGAAATTCAAATGCAAAAGGAATTGCGATTCCGTTTTGGCAGGTTACATGCAAGTCTTTCCATAATAATCAACACTGCAAGCGACGGATTGTAATGGGAGGTTATTTCGTGTGCTGATTTAGCCTATCATTCACGACCTAAAACCTTGTTTAGTCAGCATAGTAGCTACTGACAGTTTGTTACTACCACACAAAAAAAATGAAAACGAAGTTAAGGGATTTCAGTACAGTTCATTCATGGACTGTAACGTTGTTTAACAACCCTTACGAAAATTAACCGTGGTTTTGTTATAGTAAAAGTGTAGTAACCATGTTTTTTTTTTAGCATATTGATGATTACCATTTGACCGGTTTTACTACAAATACCATGGTTTAACTGTAACAACTGTGTAACAACTAGTAACCTTGTTTTCTATCTGTAGTAAAACAATGGTTAATTCTCGTAAGGGACATACTTGTTTAGCTGACTAAACTGAAACGTACCTAAGACTTCTAAACAGCCATTCTAAAACTGTAAATCTCTCTCACAGCCTCGTTTTCATCTGTTAGATTCAATATGGCGTCTAACCTGATATAGGAAAAAGGTTTGTGGTGCCAAAACGGAAAATGAAGGTCGTTCGTAGCGGATCATTAAAAGGACATTTCATCCAAAAGTATGCAATTGAATAATTGAAAGCCTCGTACTCGCACTCTATTTTACTGACTTTACTGCCACCTGTTGGCTTCAAAACAAAAAATGCAGTGTACTGACCTGCAAACTTGGTTTTTAAATAGTCATGTCGTTTCTCTTCACTCAGCAAACTATGGATTTTCGTAATTACCCATTTTGAAGACTTCCTGATAAATCAGGCCTAGATAGAAACTGAATCACCCAGTTGACAGACAAGAGCAGACAGCAGATGATCAATAAACGATATTGATGCCCCTAACAGACCAGAGGCCTGTTTTATAAAATAATATTTTACCAAGTAAAAGGACTTTTTGTCAGTTGATTTAGTTCAAAATAAGTCAGACTAACTGAAACAAGCCTGGCTTATTTGGTAAACTTGTCTTCTGAAACAGGCCCCTGGACTCAAGTAGGTAAGCCCTTGGCCAGATCAACAGCATGATCGATTCTCATTCAGAAATATGTGCGATTCACAGACAGAACCATTTCTTTCTTGCTGGCACAGATAGCGTTTTATTACAAAAAGAAAAAAAGTTGATGCATGATCATTGTAGCATTACCAGGAATATGTTGCATTCCCATCACTTTTCAGGTAGAAAGGTTGACTTGTTTGGAGAGGATAAGAGTTATAAAAGTTGGGCTGTACTGAACGCAGGCCCGTAGGTAAGAATCACTCTTACTAGCTACATGCAAATGGAGACCCATCTGTCCATTCACTCCAGATTTGAATTTCATCAAGGGGGGGCGTCTAAGTAACATACCATCTCTTTGAGAATAAATTAAGTTAAAAACTATAACAAAAAGTTTTTTTTTTTTTTTTTTTTTCAAATCTTGCTTGTGTTGAAGGATACAAGAAACATTTACAAATAACACCGGTGGCAAAATAAATCATTTCTGAATATCTCAAATCAGTCTCCCCTAACAAGAAGCTTAAAAATAAAACAGACAGTCATAAGTTGCCAATTTAAGATTTCTGTGGTAGCTGTTGCTTTTACTTGGAAATTAAATAGCAGATTTGTGTGCAAGAGGAAAATCCTATCAAAAAGACAGCTTATGTTTTGGTCACACATTAACGTTCCAATCTGTATATTTCGGTTTTTATCAATCCTCTGTTTCTGTATACATTTGTCTTTTATAAAATATTTTATTCATACAATCATTTTTAACTATAGCAACATTACTATTCACTTTTAAGTGGCAAGATGTCAGACAGATCACCTCATAAGAACAATAGTATATAAACAATGCAAAAAAAAAAATCATTAGAGTATGTTTCTCTTCATAACAGTTCAAATTTTCTGTACAACTGTCTACTATGAATATTGCTGGTCCTGATCTGGTGGCGTCAGTGCAGTGCTGGAGTAAGAGACAGCAGCAGCAGTGGTGGTGGTGGTTTCTGGGGGGCTCCAGTCTGGCACTGGCCTCTCCGGGTGGTCCTGGAGGAGGGGTGTGCGCGTGGCAGGAGCTGACTGACAGCGCTAATCTCATCATGCCGGACCGTTCACTGCTGCCTCAGGGTTGGCCGTGCGCTGCTCTGATCTGGTTGGGAAAAAGAGAGGGGCTTGATGTCACAGGTGGATGTAGGGCTGGGAGATATGGCAAAAAAAAAAATTCACGATCATTTTTTTCATATCAGTCGATATCGATAATTATCACGATAAATGTCAAATTTTTATTTGTTTCAAGTTTTAAGCCAGATTTTTGCTCCAAAGTGAAAATTGTAGAAACCAGACCATTCATTTTCCTTAAAATATATATCTAAATAGAAAAATGTATTTCTTAGTTTCTGCATGTTCTAACGAGTGATATAATTTCAAATCAAGAAACAGGTTTGGGTTGCCTGATAATATTAATATCACTTTTTTGTCTCTTAGAAATGCACATTTGATAGTAGCTTGAGTTAGGATGCAAAGGTAAATTTTTGTTCATTATCAAAATCAGTAACATCTGTAAAAGCAACCTCAGTTTTATATGGTTAAATTTATTCTGACCAAGTTTTTTTTTTTTTTTTTTTTTAATTAAGCATTGGTCTCCCATAGTAGCATGCATTTAAATCATGATAAACAGTTAAAGCCACACATATAGCACCTCAATAACATGGTAAAAATATAACTATGATTTTTAGGTAGCCTATTTGTATGAAAAACAGTAGTCTAAAAACATTCAGTATAAATGCACACATGCTATAGCTTAATCTCACATACATACTATAATTATATACCATTACTCCTGTAATAAAATTCTATGTGAATATCCCACATTTCTGCCATGATACCATGGTGCAGTGAGTGTTACTACTAGGGACGTGCGGGTCTAGTCCACTAAACGGTACAGCTAGTCGACACTGAAAACAATAGTCAACTACACAAGAGAAAAAAAACATGATTTTCTCATTCAATAACCACAATTTTAACGTTACATTAAAAAAAATTTAAATGTAAAAATTTAGCAAGTTAAAATAAAAATGTAACCAGTTAAAATAAAATACATATCAAAATATTTAAATATAGAAATATTTTGAAAAAGCGTATCTGGGCGGAAACTACATTTTTACCTCAGACCCCGCATGCATTTTCTTCATGTCAGTTGCGGTGAGCTCAAAAATGACCACGTGAAGAACCAGCAAGGTGTGGGATTATTTTGAATTAGAAGGAAACTGAAAAGTTGTGTGTAAACTGTGTAATGTCAAATTGACTTCCAATAACTCTACTGGAGCGATGCGTAATCCTATTCAAGACAGGCATGTATGCGTTAGCTTGGAGGCTAGCCAAAGCCAGCAAATGTCAATCATGTCATACACTACAACCTGCCGCTGCGGTCCACGATCCTATCCGCGCCGCCTATTCCTCTAAACGAAGACCCACTTCGGTGGTGGTGTGGGATTATCAGGCTCTATTTGAAACTGTCTGCTTGCCTGTAGTTATCTCTCTGCGTGCCTGTGACTTCAGTTCCTGCCGAGCACGTTTTTTTTTTTTAATTCAAGTGCAGAATCGCCTCTAGTCCCGTCTTTCGCCCGACCACGTTAACGTTAAATTCACTGAAAAAATGTACATGGTCTGAGTAAGTAAAACGAGGTTTGTTTTGTTTTTAGACAATATAGCCAACATGAAGTAGGCCTACATTTTTAAAAGCCGTTTTAATGCTATTCCTTGATAAACTTTCCTATTGTTTTTGACTTGTGTTTTAATATGTTGGCTAACGTTATATGAAAATGAAGAATTCTGTCAGTTTATTGATTGATTTTCCATTTCTGCATTGCTCCAGCCGATATGAATAAATAAGCTATGCACTGGTTTATGTTGAGTGTATGCTCTTCCTTTTTTTCTGTTTAACAACCGCATAAAATTAAATGCGAGGCAAGCATACGGCATAATCGTGACCTATATTTAGCAGAATTCATTGAGGGATTTAACTGTGATTCAAAGATTAAGTATTTAAAGTGGAGGCTGTTATATAGACAGTTTTTTTCTTTTGCCATTTTTGGGGAGTTTCTAGCTTTTAGACTAGTCAGATACAAAACTTCCGTTTAAACGACAGTCAAATTAGTCGTAGCGCACATCCCTAGTTACTTCAGTAAATCCATGGTAAACGATGGCGATGTGTAGATTGAAAAGCCTTCTGACTGTCTCATTGCACACAGAGCTTCTCCTGTTTGGCTTTAAACTAGTTTAAATCAGTCATTTGTGTTCATCGCTGAATTGAAGCGTTTCACACTGGATCTCACAACGCTGCTTAGAGCTCGCATGACCGAGAAAACGCATCTGCTCTAGTAAGCTCGCAGCTTGAACTGTGATCCGAGCGGATAAACGGTCAATGTGGCGCAATTCAAATGAGTCGCGCTATTTCGTTTAGCTTTTGGCACATAAACATTATATCGAACATTTATTATTCGTTTTATCAAGGAAAATTATATCGCTATAATTATCGTTATTGAATTATCTCCAAGCCCTAGGTGGAAGCAACACTAAACTAGAGGAAATGGGAAAAAATGGAGGGCACAGAACTCACTTGGCTTCGTCCATAGCAGCCGCATCCTCAAGAGGACCATTTAGAGCTTTGCAAGTGGCTTTTGCCTTCTCTTCTAAGTGCCTTAGACTAAGGGGAAAAAAAAAAAATGACAATGTTGGTTAAATGACAGTTAAAAAAAAAAAAAAAAAAAAAGTAATTTTGCGGAAAAAATAATTTCCCTATACACAAGAAATGGAAACATTTACATTACAGCGGTGATAAATTTTCAATATTTGGATATTATATATTATATACTACATATTTTGTATATTATGACAAAATATATTACATATTTTGTGTATAATTGTGTATATATTATACACAAAATATGTTATATATAATTTAAATATTTAAGCCATGAATATATTAATTCATCAACAAGACAGCCAGTAGACAACACAAGAGGGAGCTAGTATTACGTTTTATTTTTTCCCACATTCCATTAAAACATTTTCCAAATTGCATTTACTTTCGGTTTAAATTTTTCTGGATTCCGTTTTTTCCCATTTTAATGTTTGTTATATTTTTTATGTTTGTTTGTGTTTTAATGATTTAATAAAAATAAAAAAATTGGCAGCGTGTTGACATCTACCCCCAATCCCGCCCCCCACTCTCTCTCCAACTTCATTTCCTGTCTATCTACTATCCTATCAAATAAAAGGCAAACACGCCAAAAATAAATCTTTAAAAAAAAAAAAAAAAAAAAAAGCATCTCTAATTAATTGATTTAATTAAAAATATATATATATATTATTTTTTTTATTGTTCTTGTTTCTTTTTTAAAGTTTTCTGGTAAATAAAATCGTTTAAATATTTTCTTCTGGTAAATTTTCCTTAAAACTAAAAATAATGTTTTAATTTTATTAGTGGTAGTAATACCATCCTAACATTTAGTAATATTTTTATCTGTCACAGTTTCTTATTCTCAACTTATTTTGATGGGTTGCTGTGAAGACCTATACATTTCTGTTTGTACATGATAATAGTTTCTCAAAAGAAGCTATAAAAATCTCATGAAGTGACTCTCAGAGCAGTTCTGTAGACTGTTTGTGTTCATGTAATCATATTGAGGCGGCAGAGGCTGAAAACACCACGAGCGTCACGCGCGCTTCAGTACGTGTGTAGTAAACGAAACTGCACATCTGCGCCATTCATTCACACAGACACACGCAGAACATGCAGGATTCATATTTAAATAGTATTTTTGCAGCTTAATATTCACAAACACTAGTCCATATTGTGATTTGATTTAAGTGTACTGATGGACTTTTGATTTATCCATCCAAAATTTGACTGGATTCCACAATTCCACCTGTGTTTTCTGTATCGCGGAAAAATCCCAAACATCTCCTGATATATAATCTAGAAAAAAACTACACATTTTTGATTAACAAAATTTTGCTTCTGTTGCCTATATTAAATCAAATTAATTACATTTCAATTAACAAAAACTGCTCATCAATTTTGGTTAACAATAACAACTCTGGTCCCTAGACTAAAAGCAAATGATTCATCTTATTAATACTTTAATACCTTCATAAATAAAGACTCTTACCCTGGTTTCTGACAGTTGCTTGGAGGACAATTGCTTTTCTCCACTTCCCCGCTCTCTGCAAACAACTTTGCAGATGCATCTTCAGAGGTAGATTGTTTCTCTTCCTCACTACAGGACGATCAGAGAGGACAGCGTTTTAAAGAGCTTTCATTGCCGCTCTTTTAAAGAATAAAATCCCCTTTTTAAATCCCTGGACAAACATGCAGAATGGAATGGACCACATTAAAAGCAACGGTGCAAAACGAAAATGTTCTGAAATGGGGTTTGGGGGACAAGTAAGATGTGAGCATGACGTAGAGACGGGAAGTGATTATGAACCACACAACAGCTGGTTTAGACGATGAACTAGTTTAGTATGCGAGTGTGAAATGGTGTAAAATCAAAGCTAGCAATTTTACAAAGTGATCGCATGCAGCCAACTTTACCTTTAGGGTGGCATCAGCACAAACAGTCATTGAATTAATTATAACCTCCTCTAAAGTCTCATGCCAGGAAGATCATGGCGGATTTCTGGACTAGGGAAGGTCTACAGAGATGCATTCTCCTTTATCAGACTGATTTACACAAATTAAAGTTCACGCACGGCCCGGATTTTAAAGGGCCAGCTCGTACTCATCAGTTTAGCCCTGCGAAAGAGCCATGGGGCCAAACCGCAGCAGAGGATGAGAAGGGAATCCATAAATCTTCACCTGCGGTGTTGGAAAGACTGGGAAACATATGGGCTTGAAACATTTGGGATCAGAATGAACTACATCTAAGGATGCATAGGGCATTTCATGCCGTTAACAACCAGTACATCTGATATTAACATGCAAATGGTGATGATACATTACTGTTTAAAGAAAACAAACAAACATACGAACGAAGAAACAAAACATGGTTCCAAATCAAAACGCAGTGGCCGACATGGGAAAAAACAAAACAAAACAAAAGACACGCCCCCTGATTGGCTGTACATACCGATACGATTTCAACACTCTGAAGCCACACGCACGCCAAAGAGAGAGAGGAAGCTCATGTTGTAAGAGTTGCAGTTCAAGAAGGACAGATTGTTCTTTTTTTGCATTCTCAAACAGACAAAACAGATGTTACAAAGCTCTGCATCTTAACAGTCCCCGTTTAAAAGAGACACGGTGGGCGGTCCAGAGCCTAGCTGGCTCTAAGTGCAGGAGGAGGAGGAGGAGGACACGTGACAAGGAAAGATCAGGTCTACATGCAGAGTGAAGTGAAGCTTGTGTCTCAAATGGGGAGAAGAGGAAGTGATGCGAGGCACCGTGTGTGAAACCTGCAGGACTCACCTCTTGAAAACCGCAGTTTCAGTTTTGGCGTCTACAGTAAGGCTGACCGTCTCCTTCATAGAGCCGTTGGTAACCGTTTCTGTGATGCGGTCACTGACAGTCTCTTCCTCGGGGTCCGAGCCGTCCCCTACCTTCCCTCTAGGGGAAGTCGGGGTGGTCTCATTGGGAAGCCACTGATCTGTGTCTACACAATTGGATTGTTTTATTCTAACCACTGTGGGTTGACACATGGACAAGAGGAATGGTAAAAGAGTCTATTCTTACTTTCTTGCTGCATGGGCGCGTTGACTCCCAGAGGGTCCACCGTTTCTATGCTGGTCTCCATGGCTACCGGGGAATTGCTCCTCAAAGGATCCTTGGGGCTAAAAAAAAAAGGAGAAAAATTAACATCTAATACTTGTTCAGGCTGCATTTTGTACATCAGTAGTGCAGGTTGCTCGCCCTTTCTATAATCAATAAACATGTATGACTTCATTTATATATTAATGCTATTTTTCTGAATCCCCAAATTAATGTCGAAACGATGTAAAGATGGCATAGTAAAAAGTTGCCATTAAACACATTTTTTAAATAAGTACCATGAATGAAGGCAAGCATCGCCGATACCAATA
Source organism: Schizothorax lantsangensis (assembly GCA_027422415.1). Taxonomy (NCBI): domain Eukaryota; kingdom Metazoa; phylum Chordata; class Actinopteri; order Cypriniformes; family Cyprinidae; genus Schizothorax; species Schizothorax lantsangensis. The sequence continues at coordinate 20,675,637 of CM049854.1, read as the reverse complement.
CTGATATCAAATCAGATACCTGTGAATCTAGAGGGCGAGACCGTGAGGATTTGGGAAAAGAAACCATAAATAATATTAAATTCGTGACCATCCGGAAAAACAGAACACAAAGCCGCATATGGCTTGATTTAAATGTATGCGCTCGGCATGAATCAAAAAGCATGGTCGCGATGTAACATTTGCTGCTAACCAATTATTTCTCTTATTAACAAAGCTTTGTACCTTACTTGTGTCATAATACTCACATTAAAATGTTTCAAATGGGTAACAGTGCGTTTTGCCGTAGCAACGCTGGTGGTTCTGGAAGCGGATCACTGACCGCACGTCACAGCCCCACGCGCCGTACTTGCGCCCCCTCACTCGGACTATCCCGCCCCCTCACTCAAGATGAGTGTGAAAATAGATTTTATTTATGAAATATAATGGTTTATTTAAAAAACACAGTTGCCAAATGAATAGGCTTTCTAGCATTAATATGATGCTACTATAGCAAAAATTTAGGACAGTCTGTTTCACAAAGTCGCATTTTAATCGTTACATCTGACACAAACTTCCCGCGCAAGCGGGTCAACTAAATGCAGGCATTATGCAGCACTACTGACTAAGCTAAAGGTATGATGAAATAATTTTTTAATGTTAATAGAGGGCTGGATTATCGTAGTTAGTTGATTATTTTGCTGTATTGTTTGATGCTGTTCAGTTTGTTAAACTTAAAATGATGCATCTGTTAAATGGGCCACAATAAATGTGTTATGTCAGGGAATCGGTCGCAATAAGCTTGTGTTTCATTGTAAAACAGACACAATTGAGTATTTCTGGTGGTTGTGGTGGTATTTGACTGTATTTGTGGTAAAACTGCTGCCCTAAAACATGTTATTTCATGGATGTCAGATTTTCAAATTTGATGCAATTTTGTTTTATTATACTCTGCCATCTGTATTTGCTAAGTAGGCTACCTTTTAGTAGGGTCATTCACTCAGAACGCATTTTTCATTCCACTGCGGTATTTTCCACTGTATTTCAAAGTAAATGCGCTACGGATGTCTTTGAATTTGAATGCTGCGCTCTCGTCTTTTATAGCAGCTTCTCTGCGCATAATACATCATTCTAAAACACGGCACTGAAAAAAAAATAAAAAAAAAATAAAAAAAACTTCCACTGACCTGTCTCGCGACCAAAACACTATCTGTGTGTAAACCCAGTATTCTAATAGTTGTAGTAGTAGCGCGGGCAGGTTTGTTTACGGTCCGACAAATACGTGAAAAGGGCCACATATGTTTTTATTCATTTATTTATTTATTTTTACTTTGCGCTACGTCATCGCCCCCTTTCGTTACCTCAGCCGCCCCCTCATCAGTGCTGCGCTGGCGCCGGCTCTGTTGGGATAATTTTATTTTAAATCCCGATAATGTCAATTGCAAACATTGCTATGTTTTAAATAAAAAAAACGATCACCATGAAACCATTTAAAAAGGCGCATTCAGCGGTCTCTGTGACAGGATATGAAACAGCACACAAAGTATAATGATCCCGTGCATAACTACGGCGCGTTCTTCACTTTATCAAATGATCGTAATCACATCCATTCATTTTACCATCCTGCCACTAGCCTTTTATTTAGACTAAAACCCCTTTTCATTCAGGTGAGGAAGCTGGCATTTTGAGTGGCATTTGCACATCCTGTCATGCCAGTGACTATATGCCACTGCAATAGAGGCATTTTGCAGTAGTTAAGGTTAACGATTAATCGATTGTTAATTTAAACGATGACCGATCGTGGAAATTATTGAAAATCGACATCCCTTATATATATATATATATGTATATGTATATGTATATGTATATATATATAGAAATGAAAACAAACCCATTATAATAAACATCACATTTAGCTGTGCCTTCTATAGTTAATGATAATTATTTTTTAATAATTGCAGACAGGTTTTGACAGCCCCAATATGTATTTGTGGGAAAAAAAAGACAATAGCTATAAACTTAGTTTTAAAAAAATAGTTATATACACATTATATATAAAAAAAATCAGTGCATTTTAAACATGCATTCCCATGTCATGTGAATGTACCTGACAGGTGTGAAGCTGGAGAAGTCGGCCCAACCCGACTCTGCAGCTGCGTTTGGAGAGTTCCAGCCCGCAGGTTCAGGCACTGCAGCCGGTGAGGTGGACACAGGTGCGCTGGGAGCCGTGGAGCTGCCCGTGTCCATAGGCATGTCATCAAAATTTGCCGTCCATACCGGTCCTGAACCAAAGCATGATACAGAACAAGGACGTGTGAACTTTGACCTTCAGCTGAAGACTAAACGGCGATAGATACGGCAGCTGATCATTTCTATTCTCACCATCCCCAGAGTCCACCTCCATTCTGTCATCAGAGGTGGCATTGGCAGAATCAAACGGGTCTCGCTTCCCATCCTCCTCCTCAGAGTCCGTACTCTCCTCGCTATCTGTACTTCCTGAGCTCCTGCGTAGGAAGAAAACCGTGGAGAATCAACACACCGGCATGATGAAGAATGCTTTAAAAGTGCGTTCCAAGGATTTACAATACCTGGTACGTCTCTGAGCTTCCGGAGCAAAAGTGACATCCTTCTCATCCCAGATATCTTCCTCATCTGATCCGGTGTCTTCGAACTGCTGGATCTTCTCCTTACAGCAGGCCTCAAAGAGTGCCATGTTTGCCTATGAGCATAGCAGGAACAAACTATGAAAACATACCATGAGCTTTTCAATAAATTCAACTAATAATACACATTCATTTGAGCAAATATCTGACATACTTACGCTTTCATTTGTATTCAAGGAAAAATTGATGTCTGATATTCTATCAAAAGGAATACTGCAAGATTTAAAAAAAAAAGATTTTAGTATGGTAAAATCTTCTTAAGACAATGTAAAATCACTTAAGACAATGAGCAGCAACCATCACCCACAGCATTACTGACTGTCACCATGTACACCACACCAGTCTATTAAAAACATGGACAATCCGAACGGAGACATTTAAGTGATCAGATATAATCTACACTGTAAGATCCATGATTTAACACACACAACCCCCCAAAACAGGCTTTTTGAGTTTATTGGAAAGCAACATAACCCTAAAAATCAACCAAAGCCCCCACGTATAATGCTAAAACCTTCCCCCAACTGATTTGATACCAGCAGAAAAGGCGGCAAATCTGAAAAGCGTCATGCATGGTGGGTACTTACTCCCCGACATCATCCTGATCGGCAAACTCTTCGTCATTGAAGCCAAACTGCTCAATAAAATTGGACGTCATTTGTTGCATCTGATAATCAGAAAAGGCCTGGCAAACCCAGGACCAATGATAATGATATAGTCTTGACACTACAAATAAGCTTCATTTTAAAACAGCTGAGAGCAGTTAAGCATCTTGCATCAAAAAGCGCTCAAAGGACTAAACCAATTATAAATGTAGTTTAAACAGATTTTTTTATTTTTTTTACATTTAGCAGTACCATTAACATTAGCATTCAGATATTACAATTAATAGCAGCTTTTATGAGCTCATCCAGGCACAGACTTACTTGCTGTAGGGAGGAGTCCTGATGAAACCCGCTGTCTTTGAAATCTACCTCATCGTCGCTGGATGAGTGCATGTGGTGTGTGTTAACCTGAGAATGTTTGGAAAAATATAAATAAATTAGTTGATGTCAAATACACTTTTATGAGCATTGTAAAACAAAAGCAATAGTTTAAGAAGACAGTGAATAAATCAGCACACTTACTAAGTCTACAGTGTTTTTCTTGTTTGTATCTGCTAGCTGTCCTGACATAAACGTTTCCCATCGTTCCCTATCCTCCTCTGGAAGCTCTGAAAGTGAGCAAATGTAAGTGGAAATGGCTCTTAAAACAGTCTGAAAAAAAAATGTATATGCGTTTAAACAAACCTGAGATGAGCTGCTGAATTTGTGCCCCATTGGGGCCCTTGTCGCTGTTGTGGACTATAGAGTTTGCTATTCTGGTCAGGTGACCCATGTAACCTCTCCGCCGCCCACCCTCGGTTCTAAGGAAAGAGAGATGGAGGATTTAGTAAAGACCTCTCCAGACAAAACCACAGAGTCACAGATGTGTAAACAGGATGTTCCTCTTCTTCACACGTAAGCGATCAGATTTATGAGTTACTCACTGCTCCTTCTCATTTGATCCCCAGGCATCAAGAATTCTTTGTATTAACTGGCACTTCTGAAAGAGCTGCAGGTCAGAATGGAGAAGAACACATTAAACTTTGATGTGTGAAGCAAACAGCTTGTGTTTCAAAAAGCAAGTGAGCGGAAAGGATGATAAACTTACATGTTTAATAAGGATGTTTTCTCTTATGGGCTCTTGGTCGTTTTCTGTGTTGATTTCAGGAGATTCACTTTGGGTTGAAGGCATTGCTAAGATCATCGCCGTACAGATTTCTACTTGCGTGTGTAGGAAATTATTCCATAAGTATTTGAAGTACATGTCCTTTAGACAAAAGAGACAAATTATTTATTTTAGAACATTTATGGCATTCAAGCACAGATTATATTATACAAATATCTTTTCTGTCCTAAATCTTTTGACAATAGCTGTGTTCCAAAAAGTAATGAGCTTATCAAGTTTCAATGTGACTAATTGCAAAATGTCTATGTAGTTAGTATAAAGCAAGGCAATGGATTGCATTACCATTCAAAATTTGTGTCAGTGAGATATTAAACTAATTGTTTTATTCAGCAAAGCAGCATTAAATTGATTGTAAAAACAACAGTAAAATAATTAATAATGTTACAAAAAAAATCTGTTTCAAATAAATGAACAGAATAGAAGAATATCAGAACCCTGAAGGAAAAAAAAAATTTATATATATATATATATAATTTTTTTTTTTTTTTTATAAATATCAAAGTATTAAGCAGCACAACTTTTTTTTAACTGATTAAAAAAAGTTTCTGAAGACTGGAGTAATGGCCACTGAAAATTCAGCTTTGCCATCACAAGAATTACACTTTAAAATAGAAAAGAGTTAGTTTAAATTGTAATATTTAAAAAAAAAAAAAAAAAAAATCATCAAATGGTGAGCATGAGACCAGCATGAGGAGAAAAAAAAAAAAAAAAAACTGACCCCAAACAGTGTTGCGTTTAAGAACATGGTTAACAACTAGCTTTTCTCATTGCAAACAGACGTCACAGAACTCTTTAATTGTATCTCAATCACTCACTAATATGACTCCCAATGTGTTGAGGGCAATGAGCTCCTGGTTGATGATATGAGTGTTGGTCTGTAGAAGGCTGGTCACTAGTCGCACCACATTTAGACGAGTATTTCCCACTGGTGGATCCAACACTCCCCATGTGGTATTCAAAACAGTTTTCTAATAAAAAAAAAAAATATATAGATAAGTGAAACAGCAAAGATGAGTCTGGATGTTGATTTAACTCTTAAAAACTCTACTCTAAAAACAACTAAATAGCATATAACAACTATAAACTACTATTAAAACAATATTAATTCAACATACGGCTGTGTGGGCAAGACAAGCTGCTCTTTAAAAGGACAAGATTCTGCCAGGTTATATTTGTACAGGCACAGTGTTGTTGTTGTCCAAAGCTTAAAGTAATTAAGAATTTGGAGATTACGGTCTAAGTTAGGTCAGCTGATTAAGTTTTGCCAACACAATGTTTTCACCTTTGGGGGCTCGAGCAAAAGCTGGTGAAAATCTTTCAGCCTGGGTCTGACGGCATCTAGAATACTCTGATTAACAGAGAATGAAGGATAGTTCATTCCAGGGGGGCAAATCTCCAGATGACCTTCAAACCTGAAAGGAAAAATCAAGGATGATATTCAGATATGAACAAGCACCCAAGAAGGCCAGAAACAAAATAATAATAGAATGCACTTACGCTGGTCTCCGTGTCTCAAAGAGGGTTAGAAGTATCTGGATCACACTGACTATGGCAGAATCATTCTTCTCTTTGTCAAAGATGTTTGACAGCAACTGCTCTACTGTCTCTTGTCTAAAAAGGAAGACAAACAGTCCATTCAGTACTACAGCATTAGCGTGCCTGAAACTAGAGCTCAACTTTAATCCCTCCAAATATGCCACCTTCCAGAAAGTCACTAGAAAGAATTGTATTGACATGGACAAACTCACTTCTCCAGTGTGGCCAGCAGAGGGTCAGGCTCCGAGCAGCCCTGCACCTGGAACATTTGATCTCTGCTCAGCCGAATGATTTCACAGAGCGACTGGGACGCGTTTGAGTGTCTCTGTGTGGAGGGAACAAGCATTTACTGTTACGTAGCTAGCAAGCAGGGATGGGTCATCAGGACTCAACAATAAGGGCCGCTCAGACATGCAGTTCAGTTGTTTTTTTACTTTCAATCCTAATAATTAGCTTTATCACAAAAATATTAAACATTAAAAAAAAATACAAAAAAAAATTATATATATATTTTTTTATTTTGACAAATAAATATATGCTTCTATGGCTTGTTTTCCCCATTTTTTCCCTCCAACTTTGAAAATTAAAATAAATACATAAATAAATGAAGTTGCTTTTCTTATTACATTGCTTTATTGGACTTCACTTACATCCTCATCTTGTGATGGTTGTACCATGTCAACCAGCCGCTGTATAACTTTCTCTTCATTTAGCCACTGCAAGAGAAGAGATTAAGAGGAAACTGTGAGGTGGCATTACGATGAGAGTGAGTGGATTAAATGACTAATCCGTGTTGAATTTTCTTCTGTAATTAAATGAAAAACATCCATATCTAAAACTAAAAATTGTGCATGCACAAAGCCAAACCGCTTTTTACCCAACAAAACAGACACAACATCATGAAAACCCACATTTAATACATCTTGTCTAAGCTGCTGTGGCTCAATGCAGGTGAGCATCCTAAGCAGGAGGTCCATAATAGCCGAGGTCCCAATGTGTTTAATCATCAGATCCACAAAGTCTTCCCTCTTCCTGAGAAACTCCACGATCTAGATGCAAGACAGAGGAGGTTTAGTTCACTTTTACGCATCCATATGAACACGAAACAGTATGTCTGAAGACGTACCTGCTCTGGTTTCCTCCCAATGAGGATGCTCAGGACCTTACTGAAAAAACTGGCCAGCAGTGGATTGAGGGGAGGCTCGTTCTGTAGGAAGCTGTAGAGTTTCATCAGTAAACTTTCATCTTCACCCAGCTTGTCATTGATCTGGCTAACATCTGAGGTCAGGAGTTCACAGGATATGTTGGGATACCTTTACATAAAAAAAAGAAACAGTCATGAACAGTCATGTTTTTTTTTTTTTAGAACAAATGTTTTTGTTGAGAAAGCATCAAACGTGTTATTCTTACTTGTATTTGATCTTCTCCTCCACATCGTCATTGGGCTCCTGAGTGATGTAGACCACGAGATCCTCCATGCACTGTGGCCTCACCAGGAAGTCCACAAGCTTGTGGTTCTGAGACTTGCATTCCTGTAAGACGTCCTCTTCGTCCATCACCTCTGTCAGTGTAACGTCTTCCTTCTCCAGGAGCGTATCAATGTGGGACGTCGTGTGCAGATCAAACTTCCAAAACATGGTGCTGCTGAGGAATAAATAAATGGGAGGGGGTGGTTTTCAGATGCATGAACTGAAAATTAAATTAGGATTGCTCATCTATGAGTTTTTGGTGAGTTTTGCATTATCATTATGACTGTAAAGATACTACATTTAAAATGTGACTAATTATGAAAAAGCTTACCTGAGTGAAGCAGAGACCAGAGGGTAAAAACTCTGATTAAAAATAAAATAATGCTTGTGCTCTTTGGGACTTCTGGCCCATTACAGGCACCACAGGCGGTAGAAACTGGACCGACCTTTAATTAAAGGACACATGCAGCAGAAATGTCCTCTGCCACAGCAAAAACGCTCAACACACACCTGCAACAGAGAACAGACAGAAAAAAGAGGGATATACTTAACATATTAGGCATTTGTAAAGAACAGTCAAATATATCTCTCAAAAATTAGTCCGTTCTATAAACAGACCTGCCTGATTCTGATGATTACTCTCTCAAATGGTCATTACTAGTCACGGCATTAAAAACAAATACATATTACAAAACACATGCTGCTAACAATAACAAGTCATTTTCCAGTTTGCCAGGATCTCAAATAGACCATTAAACAAACAACTTCCTAATGTTGAATCTATTCTAATTCTATTAATAGAGCCTGATTTAATACAGAAACAACGCACCAGTTTACAGAGACAAAACAAACGGTAGTTTTGTTTGTGGGACAAACACTAAAGTTTAAAGAAAACCAAACAAGTTCCTTGTTGTGACGTTGACAACCTAGCAACACAACAAATACAGATGCACTCTCACCAGACTAACTCCTCTGATCGGTCGTAACCATTATTAACTCAATTCACACATGATTGTGGTTTTGAGTTAGTAGTTGTGGTTTCATTTTCTTTTTGTTTGTTCTTCTTACAAGGAAAGTGTACATAATTTCTAACATAAGAGACTCAGTTATGTCGGGTTAAATCCAAATTTCCATTTGACAGCTATGGCATCAAATTGTTATAATTGGAGACATCAACGCACAGCTATGCATTATTAAGGGTAGCCAAGAGACTATTTTTCCAGTCTAAAAGGTGGATGGACGCACAACACTGAGGTGAAAGGTTACAAAGCTGGCAAGCAGCCATCTGGACTTTCATGAATGGCTAAGAGGAAGGAAAGCTTATTAATAGACTAAGGGGGTTGGGCTAGGCTCACCCGAAAGAGATTTGACATCGGCCTACTTCCATTCTCCAGCAAACATGCTTTCCGCCAATTTACAGAATTTTAAAAACCATTGACAAGCAACCCAAAATTCTTCCTAAAAGAGCTCTTGCTGTAAAAGTTCTGGTGCAATCAATGTCAGATTTAAAATAACAAGCATTAAAACATTAAACTTCACAATGACATGAACTTGAAGTTTGAAATACAATGTTGATCTTTCAATTCAAAATCAAGATTAATGCTTATTAACGGTATTACTACTTACCGATACTGCTTATCGATCCGGTACTTTAAGGGTATTCTTATCGGTACTTATATTTATTTATATAAATAAATAAATAAATAAATATAATAAATAACAAAATATTACTTTATTATAAATAAATATATATATATTAGGAGAGCTGAATTAACATTGCTTTATATTCTGAAATGTAAAATAAATATTTAATTAAATTAATATAAAACATAAATTTGTAAATGCACCAGTGTGCAGGCATTTTTTGTGTTTTCTATACATAAGACAAGATACAGTAAGAACATGAACAAGAAACAAAGTAAACAAACTGACAAATACAATACAACAAATATAGAAATTAAATGAAATAAACAGTGCTTTCATTTTTCCATGAAGGTCTACTAACATCAATGTTCAGGTAAGTAATAGCTACAAAATAAATCTAAAACTAATCAAATGTAAATGAACACTGCATAGTTTTTACTGTATGTATAGATAGATTAATGCTTATTAAAGCTATAACGTTATTCAGATTAAGAGCTGTGGGTGATTTTCTCTTTGTATTTTGTTCTTTGATAAATATTGATGAAGCACCAGTCTGTCACTTTAAGACAATATATAGACGCACATCGGATTTTCTCCCAACTGTTCTCGTCCACTTAAGACATAAACTGTGTTTAAGTGAATACTCTCGTAGCCGATCATTTTGACATATTTTGTGTGTATTTGATCGTTTGGACGCGCCCGAAGCTCAAAGTGTAATTTGCCTGTCCATTTTGGAACGCTCCGCGCAGGTGCGCACGCACACACATTCCAGCCTGGGAAACAGCGTCTCGTGCAGATTGTACTTTCAACGTTTTATTATCAAACATGTCCCGCAATTTAGCAACAGTAAAGATGGCATTTTACAACAATCACCGATTGAGTTGATTCTGACGTTAAGTTTTGGTTAGGGAGGAACAAATGCGCTGTGAAGGGAAGGAAGTTGTGCTAGAAGAAACGCGGCTATAATCCTTAGAAGCCAAAATCAAAATAAAAAAATAAACTTAGCCTAATATAACAGCCACAGGCCTAAAGCTTAAGCAGGTGTTTGAATAGTTAGTTCTCTATTCTATCATAATTAAACAGGGCTTTCATGTTGCGCGTGCTGAAACTCCTCCGCGTGAGCGTGATCTTGTTTCTGAGTTGCGAATAGCAAAAATGCATCAGACAAATGTTTGAATATTATTGCACATAAAAACAGCTGGCAACTCTGGTGAGATAGAATTTGCAAGATAATGTGTATATACAGTAACAATAAATGTATGCGTGTTTTCTTAATTTCTCCAGTACCGACAGCAGAACCGATAACGTCAGAGATTATCGATACTCCGGTCTTTCATAATTTAGCCCCGAGACCGATTTAATACCGAGTTACAGTCCCCATCCTTAGACACCACTAGTGGTGTAACGGATCACAAAACTCACGGTTCGGATCATACTATGGATTTTGAGTCACGGATCGTATCATTTTTCAGATCAGCAAAAAAAAAAAAAAAAAAGTTTGCTTTTCATTAATTACTAAAGGCTTACTTTGAGTACTTCTATACCCCAGCAGAAACTACCATCTTAACTACTGTCAGTAATAAAACAAGAACAATTACACAAATTACAAGCATAGATGAACAGCCTACAACATAAAATTATAAATAAAGACAGTAACAGTAGTATTCAGGTGCAGAAATGTAAAAATTAAGTGTAAAACAACACAATAATGCTTAGCTACTGTATAAGTTAAATACAGATTCATATTTGTTAAAGCCGTGGTGTTGTTTAATTAGCAGACAGAAGCAGGTATTACAGGTTGCTGTCTCTTTAAGACTATAATGCACGGACTTAATACTGACACTAGGGCTGTGACGGTGGCAGATTTTTACCACCGCGGTGGTAATAACCCAACAACCGCCGGTGGCGCGGTGTTGTGTGTATGTATATATATATATATATATATATATATATATAATTCTGAAACGCAAAAATAAATAAATGAGGCTCAATCATCTATTAACAAACGTACGTGTTTATTTTAGCACTTCCGTCAGTGAACACTCAGCCTGCAAAACACTAAAATAAAGATCAAAGAAATACAGTTAAATAGGAAAGTAGCCTTAAATAAGAAAGTTAAATACACCTCACGCGAGCGGCGCGGCAAGAACTCATTATAATCAGTGATGCGGTCTACAGATGCGGCGCGATACAACACGACAAATCCCTCACAGTAAACTGCCTCGTCCTATTTATGACGTACTGACACAAAGTTCAAATGTCCTGCAGACAGACTCAACCTGTTGTGTTAGACGCGGCGTCCGGTTTAGACACAGTTCACTGTTCCTCCACCAAGCAAGCGTTAACTCCTCGTCTGCACGCGCTCTCTGTGGACTAGGAATCGCGGCATATGTTGCCACATTTCTTGTTGGCATCTTCCATTAACCGCTGTCTCGTTTGTATTTGGCCAGTTTGGAGAAAGCCTCACCAACACAAACCTGACCAGCCAGGCGTTTGCGATCACGTGAACTTGAAGACACTTGTACAAACGCGGATAGGTGAAACATGAATGGAAATGATTCCAGATCGGCGATGTAGTATTTGGTTTTCCAACAAGGTCCATCAATCATCACAAAATACATTTGCTGAATGCAGAATAAACTGCGCTCAAACCTGCTAATCTAAAGGAAACGCCGTGTATGGCGTTTGAGGTAATTTGTGAATTAGGATAGATTTATAGTCTAAATAAAACAATTTGCAACTGTTACTATATTACACTTGTATACAAAACTTTGTATTATGCTTGTTATAAAGTGTGTGACGTCACGTGCACTACCGCCGGTGGCAATAGACAACCGCGGTGACAACCGACCACCGCCAGTGACGCGGTTGTCACGGTGACCGTCACAGCCCTAACTGACACACATCCATCCGGTTTCTTTCTCAGCTGTATATGTTAACTTAAGACATAACCGACTGCGTTTACCAGAATACTTGCCAAAACGGGTATTTTAACATAACTTTGTGTGCAGAGCTGGGTAGTAACCAATTACATGTAATCTGGATTACGTAATAAGATTCCAAAAATTAAGTACCTGTAATTAGAGTAAGTTACATTTTAAAATACTTGTAATCAGACTACAGTTACTTTATTATTGATTACATATTCACACAATAGCAATAAATAATTCATAATTTATTGACTCTCTCTAATACCTCTTTTTTATTGTTTAAATTGTCCTTTCTAAAATAATCTACCGCTTATATACACTCAGAAAGTCCAGTTTTGTGGACATTCACACATAGACTAGTAATTAGTCAGGTGGCGACACAACATTTGACCAATGGATTTACAAAAACCCTTCCAGGTTTAAGTAGTGTTTCAACATTGCATCAACTACTGATGAACACAAATTTGTATTTGAATTATCACTCAGAAGGTTATTTAACCATGTATTATTGAAAGGCTTTTGTCTTTCAAACTCAATAAAATGCACAAATTCTTGTTATTTATTATTTGCAGACATTCTCAAACTTTTTATCATCTGAACCTCTTTCACATAATATATTTACTTTAAAGGGGTGGTCAATCAGCAATTCTGTAAAAGACTATCTCCCTTTGTATTGAACTTTGAGCATCATAACTTTGCAAATGTTGTTTATGCTCAAACAGCAACATTACACACTAATGAGTAACTAAAGTTTTAACTAAAGTAAAAAAAAAGTGAAATCATAATCAATGACCCCTTTAAGTAGCCCTGAGATTTTAAAATAAATATTTTAATTAAGTATCACATCTGCATGTTCATGGTTCTCTGGCATTGGTTAATGGTCATATGGCGTGCAGGTAAACAATATTTCTTATTTTTTAGTAAGTGAATTATTTTGAGAGATAATTATTCTCAATAGACAACCGCGGTGACAACCGACCACCACCGGTGACGCGGTTGTTACGGCGACCGTCACAGCCCTAACACTGACGTATCACAGAAACATGGCATACTTTGGGCAAATAAACCTCTGTGACTGGATAAGGATTTTCAAAAATAATCAAACCCAAGAAGCATGCATTACTTTTTCATTTTTAAAGTCAGGACATTTCACTTGCACTGAAAATTAGCTGGTGCAAAAGGCTCAATTTAATGTTCAATGTCAACATAACTTGGTTGACACATACATCTTGACACTTGCACCGAATGTCAACCATTTATAACACCTTATACCACAACTAAACTGTGATTTACTGGTTTCTTCCTTCCTCGCATAGCTTTTCCAGACATTTACAAGCAGTCCAAGTCTTTCCAGGTTCACTTTGGCAAGTTTATCTAGTGTAAAAGGTCGAAGAACAACACACTACACTAGATCACCTGTACCATTCAGCTTGAGTATCTCTAAACTGAAGAAAATCCTCGTGACTCCCTCTCTGGGACTATAAAAAAAAAAAAAATTGTTGCCAAACCTCTCCAGCATCCCAGAGGCCACAACAACACCGCCACCACCACCACAAGTCCTCCAGTTGCACTCAGAATCGAGTCTGCAAAGATGATCTGCCTGAGTCTACCATAAAAGTGTGCTGCCATGTCAAACCAACTAACTTAGACTGTTTACAAGAGTGAGCGATCTGTTCATGCTAACAATCTTCTAGGAGCCTTCACATGCAATCACATCACACAAGACTAGAAATAAACAGTTGTAAGATTTTAGTGGTGTTTCTACGGATAGGCCAAAATAAAGGCAAATACACAGATCTGTGATCAGTACATGACTCTACAGAGATTGAGGACTATGTTTTCAAAATTTATACTGAAATGACATTATATTAGAAGAATCACCACATTTTATACCCAAATCAAACCTAAACTTCAATGATACTTATAAAAGACATTAATAACTATTTTATATGACAGCAGTCCTGGTTTCAAAATATAATCAGAACAGAATTAACATTTTCAGACGCGTTTTCTGTTGGTGTTTTTGGCTGTCTCAATCCCCAGTGAACTACCTACCTAGACAGCATTTTGGAGCACCACAAGCGCGTTTGAACATTCCAATACAACCTTCATATGCACTTACATTGGTCAAAACCGTTGTCTATGTGGATAACTCACTAGGTTTTGCCTTTGTGTCTCACTTTCTGAAGTTTTTCGGCATGTCGGGCCCCGGCATTAGCCGACACTGAGCTTCCGCAGGAACAATATTACAGATTTGACACTTTCTTAGAGTCTGGGTTGGTTTAAATACGTAGTAGTCCCGCTAAATGTGAGAAGAATTCAGTTAAATGAGAGAAAAGGCTGGCAATTTATGCTGTTCTGACTCGGCAAAACAGAGAAGTGGTAACTGGCTAACGCTAAGCTAACAGAGACACACAACACAAATACGTACCGATTAAGAAAGCGGAATCCTGCTAAAGCCCGGCATGAAGACTGGCGAACCTTTGGATAAAACGGTCACCGGAATAAAAAAGATAAATGGGGCGAGGTATGATAGAATGAGGTGTTTATAACAGATTGTGACAGGCGCGAAAAGAGAGACCATCAGAGTTCACTTTTCAAGATGGCGGCGTTATCAACTTCAACAACCCCAACCCCCACCTGAGGTAGAGGAGCTGTCAATCAACTCCACTGCTGCGCGCTGATTGGCTACAGTGGGTGCTGGTCGTGTTTGTTAATCTCGGACTGTGTGGGAAAATCTTTGATTTATAAAAACAGAAATTATCTTTACAAACGTATGCCCTTTGTCGGAATTAAAGAAATGTCATAATTATACATTTTAGAAGCAATATTTAAGTGAAACTGAATCATTAGACACGCCCACAGCAGTTAGGCCAATAGAATTTAGTTGGATTTAAAATCCCTCGTCTGATTGGATCACGAGAATGTCAATCAAGTACCGATTTCAAAACTAAAAGTACGGCGATATCAAACCGCACATATTGCTTTATCTTACCTTCTTTGTGAGAGCCTGTCCCTTGAACGGATTCCTTAAATTTCAACATATCCAAAACATAAAGACAACGCGGTTATAGTTTCTTCACAATGTTGCACAAAGCAGCCCGTTCACAGTGTCGCTTTCAGAATGGCCTTAACCGGCTCTTTACTTGCAACGCCCTAGCAACAATAAGACGTCACGGTGATTGACATTCCGGTGGTCCAATCAGCTTCGAGTGCATGTATCACATATTACTGAATGGAGCATCCAGTTCGCCTCAAGAAAGGCTTTATTGCAACATGAAATCTATTACATAAAACAGGAGTTCAATTTACATCAAGCTATATAAAATAGCCTACGTGTGTTTAAAGACTATATATGTATATTTATGCATATATGTGGATAGTTGAACCTAAGAAATAAATTAATTTTAAATGAAATGCATTATTTCAAATGGCAAACCAACATGAAATTGATTAGGCCTTACATAAAACAGTAGTTTAATTTGTATATGAATCATAAACATAAGTTTATGCAAATAAAAACAGCTGAAAATTAGCCAGTTTGTCTAAATCTGGTGCATTTTGCATTTTATTTATTTATTTATTTGGTGAACTATCTCTTTAGTAGAACCTGGTCTATCTTTCTAGCTTTTGATGTGTTTAAGTGTTTGAATTTCTTGCGCTCATTGATGAAATATGGGTCAAGAGGTGTCTCAAGAGGCATCTCTGTGCTCTTTAGCCGGCCGGTATGCAGACAGGCAATTACAGGTTCAGTGTAGCATGTCAAATAGGATCTGACGTGTGACCCTTATGTTAAATGTGATGCATAAATCTACAGCGTCAGGCTGTGGAACGGATCTGTTACAGCTGATGACGGCTGCATTTCAGACATGCCAGATCTATTCTGTGCTGTGTGTTCCATAAGCATAACAAAATCTGCAGTGGATTCACTGTATAGAGCAAAACAGCCAGATTGAATTTTTCTCATATGGGTCAAATTAACCCTATGATTCCACTGCGGAGGCAGTTATCACGATTATGGTCCAGTTTTTTGTTCTCTTCATATATCTGCTGCATGTACTGTCCATTCTCTCAGATGAACAGCACTCGAAGGAATCAAACAAAGAATTACATGTTCATACAGGGGAATTATAATCATGGGACTAATTATATAGCTGCGGTCATTAATCACAGACTGATTTACTTTGCATGGTGATTATATACACTGTAAAAATTATTTTTCAAAGCTGTAAATAACAAAGATATAAGACAAAACTATTTGTCTTTATACTTTTCAATACTTGCCATTTCTTTTGTAATTACCTGTGAAATTTACTAGCAATTATTTGTGAAATTTAGCAATTTCTGAGTGAAAATGGCTTCACCAAAAATATGTATTATATATTTTTCAGTAAAAAATATGGGCTCCAATCAGTCATTTTAGTGTTATTTGTATGCTATTAAGTATTTTACATATTTTTGAATAATCTTTTATTATTATATTTCCAGTTTTTATTTTAGTTTAAATTTTTATTATTATTATTTAAATATTTCTATTTAAATTTATTAAATTTATTTCAGTTTTATAATTATACACTCAAAAAAATGGATGCAGGATTTATTCAGAAATTGCTTCAAACATACTTTAATAATCTTCGTTTTATTCACAATATATATGCATAATAAATATACACAGTACACATACATATATTATGTACTGTGTATATTATTTATTATGTATATATATATATAAATACAAACACATTTATTTTTAAGAAAAATATTTTGTTTATATATTAAATATATATAACGCATGTATTTAATCATATTTATATATGCATAATAAATATACACAGTACATTAATCGTTTGACAGCACTAGCCTAATTTTTAATTTCAATTAATGAAATAATTTTTTATAGTTTGAATTTTTAGAGCACTGGCTCCAATAAATTGTACCAGACCTAGTTTTCTTTGCCTGATTGCTGATCAATAAAAATAATACTTATATAAAAAATAAATAACACTAATATGTCTAATAATTTAATTAAATATAGTCAGTAAAAACATGATAATTAAATAATAAAAAGTAGTTTATCTATTGATTTTATACAGAGTTATTTTCCAAAACCTTTTTGCAATTTTTTTTATTATTTTATTAGACATTATTTATTATGTTTATTAACTGGTCCCCACAATTTTCAGGTTTTAATGTATTTATAGGAACCTTTGGTCCACGCAATTGAGGCCAAACGTGACCGGCACACATGCAGCTACACACTTTTTTATTTTTTGAACATATAATCAGAAGATCCAGGATGCTGACATGCTTTCCCTCCTGACATGTAGAAGCGTGTTCTCACGTGTCTTTTTTCCAAGCCGTGTTTTTAGCTCCTCTACTACATGGATCATAAACAAAGACAGACAGATGGGTACATGGAGGGGTGTCGACATCCTCTCCCCTCCCCCTCGGCCCAGTCAGGAGCCTCACAACATGTGTTCACTTCTGTCAAGAGCTGAAGACAGGTCTTTAAGATGAAAAATGAGAAAGCAGAATGTACATTTAGTTCCCAACTGCTGTACAAGCTTTGGGCCCTGGGCCTCTGTGAAGTGACATTTGTGATACATTCATAAAGTGATGGATACATTATGAAGTTATTTTTCAGTGTACTGATGTCATTTAATTGAAACATAGTTTGTTCTGCAGATAGCATAATCTAATTTTTAATAAATGCATGCAAAATCTCAAAAAAGTAATTAACTGCATAAATAATAATGCATTACCAGAGTGAATTTTTAGCCCCAAAATAACTAAATAAATGTGAAATGGGAAAAATAATTAAATTATTTACATTAGTATTTATGAACAAGTGAACTGTTTTTATACTGAATTAAAATATTTCTGTATAACAATAATGAGAAATTGTAAAATGTTAAAAATAGGCTTATATACTGTATTTCTTTGTTATTGTTATTTATGTTATTGTTGTTATTTATTATTTTATATATTTATTTTATATTACATTATATATTTGTGTATAACAGTAATGAGAATTTTTTTTAGAAAAAATAATTAAATAAAATATATTTAAAAGAAAATATGAAATGTGTGTGTGCACACACACATATTTCTCATTACTCTTATGCACAAATATAATATATGCATGACATTAATGAGAAATAAATGAAACATATTCTTTATTTATTAATTAATTTCTAGTATATTCTAATTAATTATTCTAGTATAATATATATATACATATATATATATATATATATATAAACATACTATTTATTAATTTAATTAATTCCAGTTTAAGTGTTATTTATTTAATATATTATTTTGGGGTTAAAAATGACACTAAGATTCAATACAGTAATAAGGTATTATTATGAGTGGTCAGGAGGGCCATCTAAACCTCTTTTATACTCTATTTTTGGTTCAGTGTTTTCCACATGAGGGCAGCAGAAGACAAAACTCCTGAAATCCTGATCGGACTCCTGGCAATGATCAAACACACATTTATTTTATTACCCTAACATGCAATTCCAGCACAGCAATGTCACATTCAACAATAACATTTCATAACGCTCTGTTTAGAGTGATCCAAAGTGTTTCTGCATTCTTGGTCATGTTTGTTGGGTTACCACTGGACTGAGACGCACCTTGCTCAATTCAATTAACAAGAGCTTTATTGAAGCCTAGGGCTCCTCGTTCACTGTAAATATGGGATTGGAAATAACACACTTGCCTTTAACAAGTCAGGAATCCTTAAATGGCAAGTTACAGTATCTCACAGAAGTGAGTACACCCCTCACATTTTTGTAAATATTTTATAACTTTTCATGTGACAACACTGAAGAAATGACACTTTGCTACAATGTAAAGTAGTGAGTGTACAGCTTGTATAACAGTGTAAATTTGCTGTCCCCTCAAAATAACTCAACACACAGCCATTAATGTCTAAACCGCTGGCCACAAAAGTGAGTACACCCCTAAGGGAAAATGTCCAAATTGGGCCCAATTAGCCATTTTCTCTCCCCGGTGTCATGTGACTCGTTAGTGTTACAAGGTCTCAGGTGTGAATGGGGAGCAGGTGTGTTAAATTTGGTGTTATCGCTCTCACTCTCTCATACTGGTCACTGGAAGTTCAACATGGCACCTCATGGCAAAGAACTCTGAGGATCTAAAAAAATAATTGTTGCTCTACATAAAGATGGTGTAGGCTATAAGAATATTGCCAAGACCCTGAAACTGAGCTGCAGCACGGTGGCCAAGACCATACAGTGGTTTAACAGGACAGGTTCCACTCAGAACAGGCCTTGCCATGGTCGACCAAAGAAGTTGAGTGCACATGCTCAGCGTCTCATCCAGAGGTTGTGTTTGGGAAATAGACGTATGAGTGCTGCCAGCATTGCTGCAGAGGTTGTCAGCCTGTCAGTGCTCAGACCATACGCCGCACACTGCTGATGATGATGCACAAGAAAGCCTGCAAACAGTTTGCTGAAGACAAGTAGACTAAGGACATGGATTATTGGAACCATGTCCTGTGGTCTGATGAGACCAAGATAAACTTATTTGGTTCAGATGGTGTCAAGCGTGTGTGGCGGCAACCAGGTGAGGAGACAAGTGTGTCTTGCCTACAGTCAAGCATGGTGGTGGGAGTGTCATGGTCTGGGGCTGCATGAGTGCTGCTGGCACTAGGGAGCTACAGTTCATTGAGGGAACCATGAATGCCAACATGTACTGTGACATTTTGAAGCAGAGCATGATACCCTCCCTTCGGAGACTGGGCCGCAGAGCAGTATTCCAACATAACGACCCCAAACACACCTCCAAGACGACCACTGCCTTGCTAAAGAAGCTGAGGGTAAAGGTGATGGACTGGCCAAGCATGTCTCCAGACCTAAACCCTATTGAGCATCTGTGGCGCATCCTCAAACGGAAGGTGGAGGAGCGCAAGGTCTCCAACATACTCCAGTGGCAACCTGTGAAGCTCTGGTGAACTCCATGCCCAAGAGGGTTAAGGCAGTGCTGGAAAATAATGGTGGCCACACAAAATATTGACACTTTGGGCCCAATTTGGACATTTTCACTTAGGGGTGTACTCACTTTTGTGGCCAGCGGTTTAGACATTAATGGCTGTGTGTTGGGTTATTTTGAGGGGACAGCAAATTTACACTGTTATACAAGCTGTACACTCACTACTTTACATTGTAGCAAAGTGTCATTTCTTCAGTGTTGTCACATAAAAATATATAATAAAATATTTACAAAAATGTGAGGGGTGTACTCACTTCTGTGAGATACTGTATATGCCTAAATATAAGAATAATGACGAGAACCATATTGCTAAAAGACGACAATAATATTACATTTCTTAAAATAGAACCTTTATTATATATAAAAATGATTTTGATACAAAAATTGTCACAAGTGTGCATTATATGAGGCATTTTTGTACACAAAACAAAGACATTGGTGGTCCACCAAAAAGCAAAACGCTCCTCGGTGTGAGTGGATGGGACGATCCAGACAGATTCAGTCAATCCACTGACCTGCCAAAGTGGTATAAAAATTCTAATAAACTCCATTCAGTCACATTCACAATGAACAGCATGTTACCTTGAGGGCAATGTAATGAGATCAACAGCTTGAAACATAATCTGCATCATCTGCTAAACTGGTCTTCGTTGAGTTTTCTAGCATGGCTATTTTATTTCATCTAATATTTGCCTTTAAAGACACTGTTTTATGTCTTTTTGCATGGCTAACTGTAAAAACACAACTAATGTAATCAGTCTGAGTTAAGAGGAAAACTCATTTTGTATCTTCTAAATCTATAATTCTACATGCACATCTAATTTCCATAAGTGCTCAATTTGGCAAGAAGAAAAAAATATTTCAAGATGGTTTTGATCAAACGGACATACATTGTGTGCTACAAAACATGTTTAAACCTGAAAAACAAATCTACTCTTTTGAAATAACATTTTAAAGAGGAAAACACAGTTTGATTCTTCAACGTTACCAAAAATGGGGGGAAAAATCTGAATTTCAATTTCAAAACACACTTTTCTAAATTGCATTAAAAACGCAGTTTGTTACCACATTATCACGGTAAGATTAACCACATATCCTTGTTCAAATCATAGCTTAGTTTTACTGTATTATTACTATAATTATTATTTTAGTTTTTTACAAAACCCCTACAATGAGTTCAGTCCATGAGATGTGATAAAATCCATGTAGTTCACTACAAAGCAGGTGACTTTCTGACCTTTAAAGAGATAGTTCACTAATATGAACACTTTGTCATCATTTTCTCACCCTCACGTCATCCCAAACCCTTATGACCTTCTTTCTTTTGTAAGACACAAAATGAGACGTTTAGCAAAATGTCCAAGCTGCTCTACAATAAAACTGAATGGTGACCATTGCTACCTAAGTCAATAGACTTCTTCAGAAGACTTGGAATTTAGTGGAAAAGTCTCATATGTTGCTTTTTTGACTGGTCCCCATCCACTTTCATTATGGAAAAGAGCAGCTTGGACATTCTGCTAAATGTCTCCTTTAATGATTTACAGAAAAAATGCAGTCATGCAGGTTCGAAACCACAAGATTTTCATTTTTAGTCGAACTGCCCCTTTAAAACAGAAGTTTAAACTAGACAATATCTCCTTCAAAGTAATGGCGTTTCACATGTAGATTCAGATATGACTATACACAACCGAAGCTCTTTTGCTATGAGAGATTAATAACAATTATACAATGGTCTATGGTCAGTTCTCATTATATAAACAAAACATTTTAGCTGACTGTTTTCATTTGTCATTATTTACAGTAAAAGATGTATGTACAATAGCAGCAAACACACTTTTGGTAAACAGGACAAACCAAACATATGCTTGGAATCGTATCATATTCACATAGAACATAATCAAAACAACACCTCGTGGCCATTACGGAAAAAATTAATTATTTACTTAATTACACGTATGTACAACTCCTCCGCAGCGGATGATTTTGGTGTTATTTTGACAATTTGGTTTGCATTTAAACTCCTTTTTAAGTGGTATTATGAAAAAAGAAAGATGATTAAATCATAACCATATTGAAACAATATGTTCATATTCTGGCATATTGAAGAGCTTGTAACAATATGGGGGGCACTTATTAAAAAAAATATCATAATACAATTCACTCGTGCAAGCACTGTCATGGCACGACTGCTGTACATTTATTCAGGAAGAAAATATCCGGAAAACCGTTTCCCGTTCCTCCCTGAAAAGCTGAAATGTTTCTTGAACAAAGCGTGTGGAAAATAAAATAAAATCTTTGTTTCTTCTTTTAAAACTATTTAAAACTATGTACAAAGCGTGGCCGTTTGCCGGGTGTCATGAGGAGTCTGTGCAGGGCGAGGGGGGCGGGGGGCACAGGTGGAAGTAGCTGCGTTCGGTGGAGGGCGAGGGTGGGCAGCTCTCCTCCGCTGACATGTACTGGCTGCGCGGGGTGGGGGGTGGAGGGTAGGGGTCAGAGTCTGAATTGAGGTCAATGTAGTACTTGTTGCTTTTCCAGCGGCTGGTGGTGTAGTCGCTGTCACACACGTCTGTGCTACAGGGGGTGGTAGGGGGCGCGACCCCACGCATCAAATACGGCCTGTGGAGGGCAAACATTTAGAGATCAGGAACTTGAGCTTGAGATATTTGACCTGTCTATCCATCTGTCTAGTCATCCTGTCAACTATTCAGCAACCCCATTATCTATGCAATTATTCAACTATCATCCATAAATCAGCATATATCTTAACATATTTAAGGTATCTACCTAAATTCCTACCTACCAGCATACCTACGCTAACACTCCAAATATTTGAGCTATCAACATACCTATCAGCATATCTATCTACCCTACCATTCCAGATATTTGAGCTACCTACCTACAGAACGACCTATCCACCTAATTATCAGTATATTAACCCTACCACATCAGATATTTGAGCGATCTATCTACCCACCTCTCAGCATATCTACCCTACCATATTACATATTTGAGTTATTTGCCTAACTATCTAACTAGATATTAACATATCTACCCTACATTCCACATATGTTGGCTACCTACCTACTAGCATATCTACCCTAAAATACTAGATATTTGAGTTATCTACCAAGCTATCAACATACACTATATTGCCAAAAGTATTGGGTCGCCCCCTTCTAATGAACAGGTTTGACTACTTTAGTAATTTCTATGAGTACAAATCTTCATGTTAAAGCATATAATGATATTCTAGGAAATTGTGTGCTTATAATATTATAGCAACAGTTTGGACAGGACTCTTTTCTATTCTAACATGACAATGCCTCTGTGTATAAGACAAGGTTCAAAAAGAAAATGATTGATTCAGTCAGTGTGGAAGAACTTGACTGGTCTGTATAAAACCAAGTCCTAATCCCAGTTTAACACCACTGGTGTGACTGTAAATGCAGACCTTGAGCCAAAAACTCATCACCAAACACCAATGACTTGTACATACACTATATAGACAAAAGTATTGGGACACCCCCTTCTTTAGAACAGAAAAATGCACTTCCAAATCTGTGGCAACAACGATGGGAACATAATTCATGTATTTAAAAATTGTATTTCCATCTCTGTTGCAACAGTTTTGGAAGTGTCTAAAATGACTACCCATATGTGCAAGTCATTGGTGTTTGGTGATAAGTTGGCCGATTAGGCAATTGACAATTCTGTCAAATGTACCGAAACGCGAGCTAAAGTCTTGTATTGCAGCGTGCTGCAGCTCTAGATGCGCAAATGTGAAGAGAAGGTCAAAGAAAGAGGACCTATTAGGTCCTTTAGGAAATTCAGGACCTAATTAAACATAATTCTATTATACAGAGAATTATGAAATAGATTTCCATGACTTTTCCAAAACTTTCTGGGTTTATTTATTTTTCCAAATCTTTCCAGGCCTGGAAATTGCTGTTTTAAAATCCCATGACTTTTCCGGGTTTTTCATGACCGTAAAAACCCTGAATGTGACAATCGGGTGTGGGTCGGGTGCGGTTATCTAAATCAGACAAAAATATAGGTGCAGGCTGTTGGCGGGTGGATAATTTATTTGAAGCTGCGGATTCGGGTGACGTTTAAGCTCATCCGTGCATCACTAGTAACCACATACCTTCCTAACTATTAGCATATCTACCCAACCATACAAGTTATTTGAGCTATCTATCTATCGGCATATCTATATTTGAGCCATCTATCTATGTTCCCATCTACCAGAATATCTACCCTACCATTTCAGATATTTTGGCTATCCACCTACCTACCTACCAGCATATCTACCCTACCATACCATATATTTGAGCTATCTACCTGAAAGCATATCAAAATATCTACCAAACCAAACCATATATTTGAACTCTCTACACTCTAAAAAATGCTGGGTTAAATACAACCCAGCGTTGGGTAAAATATGGACGAACCCAGCGATTGGGTTGTTTAGACCCAGCGGTTGGGTTAAAAATTTAACCCAACTGTTGGTTGAAAACAACCCAGCATGTGTTCTGTCCAATATTTACCCAGCACTGGGTTGTATTTAACCCAGCATTTTTTAGAGTGTATCTATCTACCCACCTTCCCACTCATTAACATATCTACCCTACCATTTCAGAAATGTCTACCTTTGTATGTACCTATCAACCTACCTATCAGCAAATGTACCCTACCATAATAGACATTTCATCCATCCATCCATTTATCTGGATTAAAACACACCTGTAAGACCTGGTTGTCGATGGGCTGTTGGATGAATAAAAGACTTCTGCGTTGTAAAGTGAGCGATCTGTCGCTGGTGATGGAGGAGGGTTGAGCATCTATACACAAACAAGTAAAAAATAAAAATTCTTAGTTATATGGTATAAACCACAACAAACCAGGCAATATATAAATATATGAAGGAGCCTTTAACTTAAAATACAAAAAACTTTTTTTCTATATGAAATTAAACAATAAACAATAACAATAAACTAATGAATAGCACAGTACCTGAGGGTAAAAAGCTCCTTTGGTGCTGGAAGAGCTACTGGATGATGCTCCCGTCACATGGTTCCTGTCGTAGAGAGGTGCCCCACTGCTGCTGCTGCCCATGAGGCTCACTGAGCTCATCATGGACTTCCCACAGGAAATACCTGCAACACAGCGAGATCACACTCATCACACACAAAAGACTCATCACAGACAGAGACATTATTCACCTTAAGAGACTGCAGCAGCTATCAAACAGCAGACCTTTACCTGTAAAAGTACCGTGCTGTGAATTTGTGGGTGCAATGAAGTTAAGGGGCACGTGAGGGGTCCCGCTGATGTACTCGTGTGGGAAGCCTCCGTTGGGGCCCTTGTAATGGCGACACACGACTCTCTGACACACAAAACACATGCCTCCCATCACAAAGACAGAGAGGATAATGCCGATGACAGGGCCGATGGTGCTGGTGTGACGTGGAATGTCGTTGGGGGGCGAAGGGAAATCTGTGAATTAGCCAAACAGGGATAAATAAGTCTCATAATTCAAGTTATTGCATGCACGTTCAAACACCTCATGCTTTTTTGTTATGGTAAACATACCGCAGAAAAGCTCATCAGATTTGTCTGTGCAGTCTGCGAAGGAGTCACACTGCTGTTTCTTCAGAATACACTGGTTGTTGCCACATCGGAACTGATTAGGCATGCAAATGGCTAATGGAAAAAAGCGAGAGGACAGATCAGTGACTGACACAACAATTAGTTTATAAAAATCCAAATGAAGCAGCATAAATTTATGAATGCAACAAGTTGTGGATGTGTATCTGCAACTATACACTGTCATATGAACACCAGTCAGTAATTTAAGATTAACGTTTTTCAAACCATACACAACACTACAATGGTTATCAGCTCACTTCAAGTTGCACATAATAAACTGCGATTAATTATTAAATTAAGTGAATCATTTGCGCCAATTCAGTGAGTTGTCTGACTGATTCGGTAAATAATTCAGAATCATTTTTACTGATTCATACGACAAACTATTGATTTATTTGCACAAGTTTGTTTTGAGGACTGCAAATTGACTATTCAGTATTTTGTGCCACCCAGTATTTCTCTCTTATTCTCAGGGTTTTGCATACAAGTGCATTCACTTATTTTTTTCAGATTTTTGTCCTTCCAAGTAATTTGAACTACACGCTATTGTACAAATCTAATAATGCATTATCGGTTCACAGAAAGGAGGAGAAGACAGGATTTCACCACATTTGGAATAAAGAACATTACAAAAAAGGTCAATTACACTTCAGTTGCCTGCCAAAATAATGGCGTAAGGGTCATCAAGAGAATAAAAATGCTGTGTGAAAGTAAAAAAAGTACTGCTCTTTCTGTTGGCAGCAACACAGGGGCAAATCATGACTTAATTTGTAGACAAATATTGTAAGTTTATAGTATTTGCACATCCTGTTGAAAAAGAGAGCTGCTTGTCTGGCTTGTCACGCTCATAACCTCAAGATTGTGTGTGTTTTTACAGAATTAGTCACAGGTGGAAATTCTGGTAAATCAGCAGGTTTAAACAGCGTAACATTTGGACATACAGTCGCAATCCTGTTCATCAGAGCCGTCCACGCAGTCAGGCTCTCCGTTGCAGCGCAGCTGAACGTCCACGCATTGGCCTTTGTCGCACTGGAACTGCATTTCGGAGCAGATGGGACAGTTCATCTCGTCGCTGTGGTCTGCGCACTCTGCGATGCCGTCACAGCGCCACGCCATGGGGATGCAGTCGATCTCGCCAGTAGCGCAGGTGAACTGCTCGCTAGAGCAGGTGGGAGGCTCTGAGGGGGGTTGTGGATAAATATGTGATCAGCACACATGCATGAAAACCAATAGGTGCGTTTTTGATTTCATGCCACACATGTGTGTGTATATATTTAAAAATGTACCTCCACAGCTGAGCAGATTTTGAAGCAGCACCAGGTGCATGGGACACGAGCAGCGTGGCGTCCCATCACCCTTAGCAATGCAGATGTGGGAGCAACCTCCGTTGTCACGGGAACAAGGGTGGGACGCTGTTAGGAAGATTAAAGCACAATTATACTCTTTAATCACAGGAACTCTGAGGCCACATGATCTTTAACTATGTAAACCGATTTTGACAACATATGATTTTTGCAACTCAAACAAGGTTAAATGCTGGTTTAAAACACTCAACTACCAGTGTAAATTTGTTTAGATATTTTTGAGTAGTCTGACAATTCATTTAGGTAGTTAACAAAGAAGAAACTGGGCTCTATTTACAGGTTTCAAGACAAGCAAGCTAAATTTTTTGCAAAAGATTATATATAATGTTAAAATACTGAAATATAATCTGATTAAATATAATTTAGGATATAATATTTTAACTATTAATAAACACATTAATAATATAATATAATCATATATTTATATTTTTATTAGTGCTGGGTAACGATTAATCGCATCCAAAATAAAAGTTTTTGTGTACATAATATATGTGTGTGTACTGTGTATATTTATTATGTATAAATACACACACACACACACGTATATATTTAAGAAAAATATTATGTTTATATATTAAACATTTATATATAATATAAATTATATGAACGTAAATGTAAATATTTTCAAAATATATACTGTATGTGTGCGTCTTCATATACACAATACATATACACAGAACACACACATATTATATTAACAAAAACTTTTATTTTGGATGTGATTAATCGTGATTAATCTTTGCCCAGCACTAATATTTATACTATAGTTGATCATTATATTATAGTAGTGTAGAAAATGACATAAGATATCCATAAAATATATAATATAATAAATTCTAATTTAAGATATAATAATTGAATGTAAATGTAATTTAATTGATATAATATATAAATCATATGTATATTATTGTACTATAGTAGATGATTATATTATATTAGTGTAGTAAATGACAAGAACTTTCTGTTCTGCTATCCATTAAGCAAATATTATAATTTTTTATATAAATGATAATAATTATATAATACTTATTCTAATAATAGAAATAACATTTTATAATATTATATTAGATTAGATTAGATTAATAGACGGGTAGCTCACAAGGTTTTCGTAACAAAATTAAGGTGTTTTTTTGGGGGGAAATATAAGAAACAGCTGTGAACTTACCAAACTCCTCTGGCTCCATGTACTCCACCGCATGGATGCCGGACAGGTACTGGAGTCGCCCCTGAATGCGGGTCCTCTTCTCTCCGGTCAGCTTATCCACGCATTCGATCATCTGCTGCTGTTTGTCGATCCAGTACAGGTGATCACCCAACACAGTCAGACCGACAGGCTGAAGGATGTTGGAGTCCTGGAGAACGATACGATTGGCCCCTGGGAAGGAAAACAAAGAGATCAGCAGAGTCATAATTCAAGTTTTTCCACTGTGTCATGTTATAAATCGTATCTTTTCGGCCTTTGTGTTGGTCATTTGGCTGCAGAGGGGGGTTCTTTTGCGTAAGGAGATTAGCCGTGGCTTAAGGTGTGATCATCTGTCTTATGCTAACATCAAACATCAGAGCTTAGCATCTGGAGAGACTTTGCTTTCTGGCAGCTCACTGGCAATAATAAAGCGATAGAGTGATTTTCTGTGACGAAGGCACTTAACCTCAGAAGAATGAACTAAGATACAGTCCATCAAATTCTTCATTAAATCTTGTCAATGTATATACAAGGTTAAGACAACACAGACTATACTGTTTTGATTAGTTTAGACTAGACGGTATTGATAATATACAGTGCAAGTATAGATAGTGACTGGCCTGTGCTCTTGGCCTGTATTTGTTTGGTTTCCATAGCTCTGTCATTTGACATGTTTAGAAGATCAAATCTCATTGGAGAGGTCAGAAAGTTGTCCTTGTTTCACATGGCGTTCCAGAATACTGCAGAACTGATTGCAATCAATTTGCCCACAGGCGATACAATACAAAAACATTCTGAGCATGAGATTCAGTGACATTTATGGTTACGTGTTGAGGGAAAAGACCTAATCTTTCTGGCAAATTTGTGACATCAAAATTATTCTTCAAAATTAATGACTAACATTGAGTTGCATGGGAACATTTAGTTTTTCCAAGTCTTAAATCATGACATTTTGGTATTGATATTTAATATTTCAAACATCAACATTTTCGTTATTATGAAGGCATAAATCTATTTTACATTACTTTCGTGTTAACAATTCATGTTATTTTTAAAACTCAACTTTCACTCTATAATTGTTTTACAGATTATTAGGTATGCACAATATATTGTTTTACTATTATTTATATACCATTACAGTATTTATTACTATTTTGAATTAGATTATTTTTTATTTCAGTTGTCATTTTAATTTTAGTTTAAGTTTTAGTAATTGTGTTATGTGCTTTTGCCATTTTTATTAGGTTTAGTTTTTTTTTATATTTTTAAATATTTAGCTTTTTTAATTTCAATTTTAGTTTTAGTAATTTCAGTACGTCGTCAACTTAAACTTCATTTATTTCAGTTAGCTGCCAATTTCTAATTTTCATTTGTTTTTAGGTTTATTTTTGATCCAATATTTTATTTTATTCCAGCTTTATTTCAATTAATAAAAACTATTTTAAAAGTTTTAAGTTTTAGTTAAAATAAAAATAACACTGATTCATACAATATTACATATCGGCGATTTTTTAATAAACTTATTATAAATATAGCTTATTTACAAATTTATTAAAACACTTCAATAGTAAATCTCAAAATGACTATCCACTATACATTTTAATCTAGTGATTTTAGTTTTTATTTACTCTAGTGATTTTAGTTTTTATTTACTCAGACAAAATAGTACAGATATTTTAATAAAGGCCTTAACGTGAGATATGCAAGCAAAAATGTAGTAGTATTTACCAGACAGGTCACTGCTCTCAATCCGTTTCAGGTCTGCGTCCACCCAGAACAGCTTGCCCAGCTTGTTGTCCAAAGCCAGTGCCACAGGGCGGATCAAACCGGTTGTAAACAGGGATTCGCGCTCCGTCCCATCCAAAGATGCACCTTCGATTTTAGCTGAGCGATCCTGGACAGTAGTGAAATACATGTATCTGTGGAAAAAAAGGGTTTGGAAGTTACATCCCATTTTCCTAATGACAAAAATATGCCTTAACATGTGACTAAAAATGTGGCTTTAATTGGATTATACAAACATCTTTCAAGATGTTTCAACATTTAATAAAAGTCTTTGTAGTAATTTATGTTATTGCATTGCATAACAAACACATGATCTGTAGGAATGGATAAACATTAATTTGTTGAACAGAGGGAACATCTTTGATGGGGCCATGTTGTTTTGACTGTGTGGGAGAATTGGTGTATATCTTCACACATCCCAAAAGCCCTTTAGCCCTAATGTTATGTCTAGACTAGTCTGTGATAACTCTCAAAGGTGCGTTTTCTCCTTTGTTTTCAGTTGCTGTCTGGGAAACCCACAATTTGCATCTGTTAGCAATTTTTCTCGGCTTAAAAAAAACAGAACGCTGATATTGATATCATACAGTACAGTGTCTTTAAAAATGACTATCAGAGCAACAAAGCAAACCACTTAATAAACAGTTACCTCCTTAGGGAAACGTTTGGGGATCTACATTATGTGTGATGCATTTCCAATGCTAAGATGGGAACAGAAGAAATTAATAAACCCCAAAATTGCTTTGGCTGATGGATCTGAAGATGCCTTCTCTGAGTCAGAGCTCTATGGAGTGTTATGTACTCGCTAAACGCCTGCCAATGTCTGACTTTAGCGCGGGGAATGTAGCATATTGTGTATTAAACATCCCACCTGCGATGTTAAACAAATCCTTATGCGAACATCTTTGAAGATGTTTTGATCCCGAACGATCTGAAAAACTAGGTAAAGCAATGCTTCATCAATTTTATGACATTTTGAGGTTGTCGAATTTGACAGCATGTTGGATCCAGATCTAACGACAAGCTTAAGCGAACTTTCAGAGAGGGTCAGCACAAGGTCACAACTAATAAAATGAGGTTATCATGTGAATTAAAATCTAAATCACACAAAAATGTCTTTAATCCATAATTTGTAGACTCAAAGTGAATCTAAAACTAAAGCTATTAAAATATTTTTTGTTAATTGAAAATGTTAAAATAAAATAGATGAAAACCTTAAACTAAAAAAAAAAAAAATTTGAAATGTCGGCGCCAACAATAATATCGAATATTATGATAGGACAGATCATAACTGACAGGAAGCAAAGTCGGAAAGAAAGAGGGGGGTGGGATAGGCAAAGGTACTTGAGTCGGGATTCGAACTCGGGACGCCCGTGCTGCTCACAAGGCTATCGTCGCCGAATCGCCGTTTTATTTAACTGAAATACTTTTATCGTATTTTTAGTTTTACCAAAAATTACTACGACTAAATCTGAAATAATAATAAATGGAAAATAAAAGAGCTCATTTAAAATATTAATAAATACTATAAAATATATAAATAATACTAAAAGAAAAGACTAAAACATGCTGATTCTATTTAGCCATCTCATAAACAAAGCAGCATAATCTGGTCAAATTAGAGATAAAAGTGAGACTGAATATAGCTTGATCTCAGATATGTCGGTTTTTGTGCCATAATTTGTCTGTCCTGCCACTCTTGTGGGAGAAGTCCCCTCCACCCCACCCAGACGAGGCTGTGAGGGTGAGACATAAATAGAAAACCCACTGATGACGGTCACGCTAACAATGGGACACAATTACAGTGCATGCAGCCAACGCCTGCGTATGGCCGACCCGCGAGTGAGTGCCGCAGCACGGGGACCACAGAGGGCCATCTGTTCCACATATTTGACTATTGGAGAGGCCTGGATGGAATCAAGAGTTTTCCTACAATACGAAAGAAATGGCGAAATGCCCCGTCATTAGAGTATCCAGTTCTGTGCTGTAATTTCAAGTCCGCCAGCCATAAATCAATAAACATTTGATAAGGTGTTGTTATGTTTATGGAAAGGAGCCAAACCGAAGCTGAATAATAAAATCTGGCCCCGAGGTTATGGATGAGCAGTTAAATTTAATGCAGGTTGTAATGATAATGACATGCCCTACATTTTATTTGCTAATTAATAATCGTACCCTTTCTCAGCATTCACCACGATAGCGCGTGGCTTGTCCACATCATCCTTCAGGACCTCCCCGATCACATGGCCGTCCATGCGATGGATGTTGATGGTGTTGGTGGTCTCGCAGGTCCAGTAGACAGTGCGACTGTAGGGGTCCAGACTCAAGTCATGAGGCTGCTTTGGGTGGAGGTTGGTTGGGGTCATCACTGTGGACGCCTGGATAATTCAGATGACATCAATTTAAATTAGGACTGCCAACATACAATTACATGATATGCTGAGTATTTATTTTTTTATTTATTTAATCATTTAGCAGACGCTTTTGTCCAAAGCGACTTACAATTGAGGACAATAGAAGCAATCAAAACCAGCAAAAGAGCAACAACATGCAAGTGCTATGACAAGTCTTGGTTAGCCTAACGCAGTACACGTAGCAAGGTTTTTTTTTATATATATTTTTTTATATAAAGATAACAAGTAGATAGAATATAGAAAAAATATATATTTTTTTTTTATTAATCAAATTAATTAAAAATCATATATATCAATGTCATGAAAAGAGTACCAAAAGTGGATCGAAAATGGTTTTAGATAAATATTGAAATATGAAAATGATTTATTTAAATAATAATAATTATTATTAATATATTATAATAGCATTATTAATATTAATAATATTTGTTACTATCAATTCAATATACTACAACTAATACTACTAAATATTTCAACTGACCCACTAAAACGGACCCTTTTTTGCATTATCTTAATTTTGGGATAATAATAATATATATAATTACAGGATAAGCTGAATAATTAATCAAATTAACAAATTCCGTACCATATAATATTTTATATCTTATCAATGTCATGAAAATCATACAAAAAGTGCATCAGAAATGGTTTTAAATAACAAATATTGAAATATTTAAAATTATTATTATAATTGATAATAATTAACAACAACAATAAATATTGTTTAGTAAACACTGACCCACTTTTTGTATTATCTTAATTTTAGGATAATTATAATAATTTACTGTCAACATATAATTACATGATAAGATGAATGATTATTCAATCGAATTAATCACAAATAATTTCATGTCAATATGATGGGAAAAGTTCCAAAATGAGGATAATGCAAAAAGTGAGTCAGTTTTATTATTATTATTATTACAACATGTAATACAGAACACATTTTTATAATAATAAATATATTCAAATAATTAATCAATTAAACAATAATAATGAGTATACTATTATGATCAAGGTAACATCAACATTGTTTGACTGAACAGTCACCTGACTGCCGTCGTCTTGGGCCCTGCGGATGTTTTGTCGGCCATCCACCCAGTAGACCAGGCGTTCCAGAGGGTCGAAGCTGATGGCGCGCAAGTTCTTCATAACGTGGATCGGTAGAATCATGTCTGGACTCTGTTCTCCCAGGACCATTCGACTGATGGAGCTCTTCTGGCTGAAGAGCAGGAAGCTAGAGGGTGCTGTTGAGCAAAACAAGAGGAGAGTGAGAATTAAGGAGCCAAAATAAGTTATAGGAGCACAGGTCAACAATGAACATCTTAGAGACAGCTCCATTCCTCTGATCAGAAGGTGAAGGTCAGCTAAATGCAATCATATGAACTAAACGCAATCAGCCTTTCCCTCCAGGCCATGAAAGAATGAAGAAACAAGAGGGAGTAATAACACAAGTAGAAACACATTAGTGTTGCCAAGACCTCTGCACTCTTGGCCAAATGCTCTCACCGTGCTCCCTGGCGTGCTTGTTTAATCCAAGTTCTGTAATTTTTAAGCTTATAAGGAATTAAATGCATATGACTGAGTTTTGCATGGCCAGGAGCCATTGTTTTCTAATGCCAACTGCATCTTAAAACCCATGACTCACTTTAATGTCGATAAAACCCAGTGAACTTCATGGCTGGGAGACCGTAGATTACTTTACTCCTGATGGCTGCTAAAATCTCCAAACACTGCATTTTAATAAAGGTTCAGCAATAAGGACAATATTATGGAATAATAATATTATTAATAGTAGTATTAGAAGTATAATAAAGTATAAACATATGTTTATACAACAGTAGCAATAATAGTAAATATTACATTTAAAATATTTATTTATATATAAATATAAATTATATATTATAATAGTATAAACACACACACACACACACACACACACACAAGACTGTATATCAGGGTTTCTGCAGGATTTTTAAGCTCAAATTTAAGACTTTAAGACCTTTTTTAAGACCTGCACAAATAAAATGAAAACCATATGAGCGGGGTAGGGCAATGTCTATAGTACCATATTAAACAGTAAAATGACTGTAAAAAGCATAATTTACAGTTCAGATACAAGTTTTCACAAAAACAAAAAGTTTTATAAAATGCTAAACTTTAAATTTCAGCCTTTAAACCATTTTTAAGAAAATGGATGAGTCGAGTATTAATTATTATATTGATTTAAACAATTATTATCAATAAATTATTACATAAATTAAATAACATGAATTAGAGGTGTGCGATATTGACAAAAAAATGGTATCTTGATATTTTCTGGGATTTTATCGATAACGATAATTAGACGATATTTTGCTGAGTGTGTTATTGTGCTGGTATCTTAAAGATTACCGTGGACAGCTGACTCCTGATTTTTTTTTGATATTCTTCATATTCTGTGTGGTTAGTTCACAGCAGTGATAGTAATTAAGCTTTTTCAATAAGTTCTATGGGCATTTTTACCTTTAAGCCATTTTTTCTAAAAGTGCGCATCATCTTTTGAGTCAAATTCTTGCATTTGGGTTGTTATCAAGCAAATTAAATCAGTATCAACAAAATGTATCTTTGCAATGCAGAGGAAACACAGAAGATACATCTGAAGTGGAATAGATATATTTACCCATTGTTTAATGCAACTCAGAGGGACATGGAATGCTTTAACCTGCAGTTACAAATGCATAAATAATGTTTTGATATTTGAAACATAAAACATTGAAAACTGATGTTTGAAATTATTTAAAATAATGAAGATACTTTAATGTGAAATTAAAACCACCAGTAGGTGTCAGCAAGTCACTGTTAATAAGTGAGTCATTGCGATTGAACCGAATCATTTAAACGGATGATTCACTGTCATGTTGCTCAGAGACGCAAAACAGTGCTGTGGCTGTGTTTGGAATTATTTTTGTTGGAGAAATAGAGCAAAAGCAGGAAATATGGTGTCTAAAACGTAAGTCTCTTAATATTAACTTCTTGATTATTGAACTGTTGCATAAAATCAATATCACATTTGTAATCATGCTGATTTTGGAGAAAAAAATGGCACTCTGTGTGATATTAACTATATGAAATGATATAAATATAGGCTATACATTTTCTGCCCCCATATCTTAAATTATGTGATCATTCTAAATTAATTTTATTTTCTGAATCGTGCAGTGAAAGAAGGCACTCGTACGCACACTAGTTTAACCTATGTTAACTTACTCGTTCATTCTCTGACAGCAGGTGTCGCGTTTGGCACAAATATAACAGTTTTCCCGGTAAAGACAGAACACAAAGCAGCGCAGCACCGGACTTTGAATGCACAGCGTTCATGTTTATTTAATGAAATCAAAGCCTTTTGAAATTTAATCATCACATTCATCCATATCGCAAATCTGGCCTTTCTGTCCCCAAATTTAAGACCTCCTGAAATCATAATTAAGACTTTCTTGTACAATTTAAGACTTTTTAAGACCCAGCGGAAACCCTGGTATATATAGTGTAGTATATATAATCTCAGTAGTAATAATAGTAATAATAACAACATTATTATTACACTACATATAAACACTAATAAATATATTATTATTAATACATATAAACATTCGATATATAATAATAATTATTATTAGTAGTAGTAGTATACATCTAAACATGTTACAATGATTATAATAATAATAATAATATTAATATTATTGATTTATTATTATTCATTAAAGTTATTTAATAATGTTGTCCTTATTGCTGAACCCTGATAATTCACTGTTGATATTATCATATTCCAATTATATTTATAATTAATAATAAATTGTATATATTGTAAATAATTCTAATAATTATTAAAATTATTATTATTATTATTTCTAATAAATTCTGTAAAAATATAGGCAGTGGAAAAAAAATCTAAATTACCTGCTCAAATCGGCCAGAAGAATATTTAAATATTTATTTATCGTTGAGCCCTAAAATAATTAGAAGTCAAAGGAGAAACAATGGTCCAAAATGCAGCAACTTTGAACACCTTACATTTCCCTTCTAAACCCTCTATGCCAAAACTCACAGCTGCAGTTGCGTCCGTTTGCCTCCAGGGTGTAGTGGGAAGCGCAGCGGCACTGGGCTCCAGAGGGTGATGCTAGACAGAGGTGGGCGCATTGGCCGTTGTTCTGCGAACACTCGTTGGCGCCATCTTGTCTGGAGGAGTGGAAAACCAGGATGTCCATGACATACTCCAGGTGCCCTTGCACCACTGTTCGATTCAAGCCACTGCGTTTGTCCGCCCGCTCGATGCTGCGCAGGTTCCAGTCGGTCCAGTAGATGTAATCGCGATACTGAGTCAAGCCAAAAGGATGAGGAAGATCGTCAGCCACTATCTCTCCTCTGCAAACCTGAGGACGATAAACAAAGAACATTGGAGGGTCTAATATCGTATGGTTTAAGAGGCATTTCTGATGATTTTTAAAACCTATGATTTGTCACCTTGCATGTTTGTCGACTCAATCATGCAGGTGTCCAGGTCTGTCCAGTAGAGTCGCTGGTCTGTGAAGTCAATTGTGAGTCCGTTGGCTCGGCCCACTTTGTCCACCAAAGTCACGATGTTACTGCCGTCCATGTGAGCTCGAGCTATCCTGGGTCGACCTCCCCATTCAGTCCAGTACATGTACCTGTAAACAAAAATCATTTACTCGTTTGCAAATCTAACAAAACTAGAATGAACTTTACCCATCATCACACTGACAAATATGTGCTAAATTTAGCCAAAATTGCTCATTTTCAACTGCTGTCCCTGGGTAGGTTGATAAACAACAAAAAAAACATGTTCTATAAATCATAAAGACATTCTTACTAAATATAAAATAAACAAACAATGAATTAATTAGTCATTTCCTATATAGTTCCTAATTTACTTGCATTAATACATATTTGATAAATAAGCATTAATAATATAAAATTGAGAAAATAATTATTAATAGTTACTAATATTAATTTACATATATACAAAATATTTAAAACCATTTTATTATTTAATTATTAAATACACTACTTCATAAAATACAGTAAATGAATGAAAGTTTAATCTAGCTACAGCAAATTAAACTAAATAAATACATGTGCTATTCATTTATTACTCATTTTAATTTGCTATGTAATTAATATAATATATATTAATTACACATTAAAAAATTTAATTATAAAAATAGTCTATTTGATTCTGAAGTTACTAATATTTGTTAATTTTTTAATATATAATATTTAAAAATTATAGTGATATGTATTATTCATTTATAAATAAATCAACATATATACATCAAAATATAATGAATGAATGACAAATTAATGTTTAATACAAATTCATTTTTAATATAATGAAAATGAATAAAATAAAAATACAATAAAATAATGTGCTATTCATTTATTATTCCTTTTATTTGCTATGTAATTAATATAGTTATTATATTAATATGTGAATTAATCATACATTAATATATATTCAATAAATAAGCACTAATAATATGTAAAAATTAATAATAAAAATAGTCATATTAGATACCGATGTTACTAATATTTATGTTTACACAAAATATAAAAAAATATTTATCGTTTAATTTATAAACTATTTAATAAATAAAATCAATAAATGAATGTCTAGCTACAGCAAAATCTTTTTTATTTGCAACAATACAATATTAATTATATTGATTAATCATAATAATTAATAAACTTTTAATTAATATGAAGTTACATTAATAACAAAAACAGATAAAAAGGTTTTGATACTTAAGTTATCATATTTATACATAATATTAAAAAATATATATTAATATGTATTTGAAAAAAAAAAAAAAAATAAAATAATAATAATAAAATGTTTAGTCTAGCTTCAGCAAAAGCTTGTATGACAGGTCAAAACTGAAAAGATTAGAAAGGCTGAGCTGCCAATGTTAAACAATGCAAAAATGTTACTTTTCCCCCATCGGGTAAGCAAGCAGTGAAAAGCACACCTAACCAACCCCTCAGCCCACTCAATACACCACTGGGCTAAGAGTCAACTGAGTCAACACCTCTCAGTGTTAAGGTGAGGAGAGACAATGCTGAAGAATGCGTTGGCTAATAGAGGCAGTCGTGCCTCAGAAGCCACAGGAATGCCTGCTGGGCGCTGGAGGACATGACTTCACTCCTTTGAGCCACATGCAGCGGCTGCGGCATGTTGGCACTTGTCTTCTGCCACACATACAACTTGATGCCCCGAGGAAGTGCTGTAATACCAATGAGTGTGTCTGTGTTGGAGTATGAGGGCGTTAAATCAGATATTTAACTAGTGGTAATCGATTAGCATACTTCCACAGAGCTACAGGAATGTAGGAAGCCTACGGTCAACCAAAACACAAGCGGATGGGTGAACACTAAACAGTGCGCATGCAACATGGTTAAAGTTATATGCAATGAATTTAAGGGTGAAACTGTAGCTAAAGGAGTCAGAGCAGGACAGATTTTAAAGCTAGTGTTCCTACCCATTGGCAGGATCCAGAGCAAGAGAGCGAGGGTTATCCAGGTCTTTGCACACCAGCACTTGTCGGTACTGGCCGTCCAGACAGGCCACTTCAATACGGTTGGTGCCGGTATCAGCCCAGTAGAGGTTTCGACCCATCCAGTCCACAGCCATTCCCTCAGGATAGTCCAGGCCAAACTCAATGACCGGTTCCACCGAACTGCCATTCATGAAGGCTCTGCTGATAGTCTAAACAAGAAAAGCCATCAAGGAAGTGACTAAATACTCAAGCTAAGAGCATTAATAAACACACACACACACACAATTGTGCAACTGTCACAAAGTTTGAAAAAAGCCCAAAAGGCTATTTAAGACTGAAGTTAAGTAGGCTGCTACATGCTACTGCTAAAATAAAGTAATACTCATTTATGAGTCATTTTAGAAATAGTCATTATTTGATGATGTTATTCTAATCTAATACTTAAAAATAATATCAATGGTTTATATTAATTTATACATTTAAAAAACATTTAAATAATGAATGTTTAAATTCATCATAAAACATGATGTTTTGAATGTTTAGCATACATTTCCAGTGTAGTGATTAGTGTTGTTTATGCTAGATGGTTTAGATGTATCTTCTTTAATAACTGTATTTTAATATTTTATTTATTATAAAAAAAAAATATTTTAATTTTTTTTTTTATATATTTTATATTAATATTATATATATTTTTTATTTTTAAATTTATATTTATTTTTTAATTTAGTTAGTTATTTTAATGTCATGGCTTTAAGGCATTTTTTATTAAATTTTTTATTACATTTTATTATTTTTTTTATTAAATTTATTAAATTATAATTAATTTTTTTTTTAATAATTATATATATATATATATATATATATAATTTAAATGTCATAAAATAATATATAAAAATATCTATTTCTCCTTAAAAACATGACATTAAAATATATAAAATTAAATATATATAAAATATAACATTAATATAACATATTCAAAAATATAAGTGTCACAAAATTAAAAAATGGTTCGCCCTTCAGAGCTTTTGAAACTGAAATTAGCCACTAATTGATAATGTTAAAAGCATTAATGCTGCTTTGTAACAGATATTTAGAACATATTTTAAATGGTTTTCTTGTCTCAGTAGCATATAAGAACAGCTCAGAATTTACATGCTGGTCCGACATGGTTTATGCTAGTTAGTGCTGGTTTAGCTGGTGGATTAGTATTGCCATACTGTTCACCAGCACAATACTTCCAAATATCTTCTTATAACCATTCTTATTGTTTTACAAGGAAAGATAATATTATCTTAAAACTGCAATACAAACATAATCATCACAAAATTGAAAAAGACAGGCTGCTTTAGATCTTTTGAGGTGAAACATCTTGGACTTCTTTCACACTGACGGTTTAAATCTGAGCGCAACAGCTGCTTTGGGTTAGAAGCTGATGGAATCGTTTTATCATCCTCCAGTGCGGAGGTAAAAATCGACAGCTAAACTTTTCATAATCCTTGGTTTATTTTTACTTTGATTTTAATGTACAATCACTCAGTCAAAATGTCACAATCGCTCACCGCCACAATGTTCTTCTTTCAGATACATTGAAGTTAAAAAGTTAAAATAAGGATGGACACAAAAGTAGTCCGTACCTTGGTGATGACATCGGTCCAGTAGATCCTGTTTTCCAAAACATCAAAGTCCAGTGCGGAGACCTCCTTGACCCCGCTGAGCGGGATGGGCACGTCGTTGCTGTTGGTGCCCAGAGAGATGCTGCGTATGTCAGCGCGGTTGGTGAAGAGCAGGAACGCTTCTGGAACCACACAAGTGCGCAGGTCACTCAGCAACTCCAAGCCCATGGGGCAGGCGCAGCTTAGACCCTGAGGCCGATGGAAACACAGGTGACTGCAGCCGCCGTTGTTTTCTGCACAGCCGTTAGTGCCTGAACACACACAAATAGAGATCTATGGATCAGCTTCATGGACATGCATTGATCTCACAGTGATATAGTGTAGCTGTTTGAAGTCCTCCTGTTAGTTTTGTGGAAGAAACCATTTTTTTTATAAATTATTTATAAATTAAACATTACATATAAATATAAAAATATTTTCACTATCAAATAATAAATCTATTCTATTTATTATAATTTGTATTTATCAGTGTTATTTTAGTATTACTTGTATACTATTATATTTATTATATTTCCAGGGGTACATATTTTTTTCTAAATAATTCAAAGATGTTCCAGGTTTGACATTTTTTGTCCAGATTTCTAGAATCAATAATTAGCGAAGGTCACTGGATATGATAAATAGATAGCAGCTCTACATCATAATACGTAATCATGTAATTAATAAAAAAAGTAACTAGTTACTAAAAAAGTAAGTAATCTGATTATGAACGTTTTAAAATGTA
The DNA here is from genome assembly GCA_027422415.1 of Schizothorax lantsangensis. Classification (NCBI taxonomy): domain Eukaryota; kingdom Metazoa; phylum Chordata; class Actinopteri; order Cypriniformes; family Cyprinidae; genus Schizothorax; species Schizothorax lantsangensis. The sequence continues at coordinate 20,634,281 of CM049854.1, read as the reverse complement.
ATCAGTTACTTTTCAATGTACCTTTCAGGAGGACCAATAAACTATTTCAAGTCAGAACAGTATCAAAAGTAAAAGATCTTACCAAAAGTTTCTGAGACTTTTGTGGCTTTGAGACCCATGAGGTCAGGGAGCTGCTCAACGATGACATCACGTGTGGCGTTGGCGATGTGAACTCTTTCGATGCTCCTCCTCTGCCAATCCGTCCAGTAGATATACTCTCCCAGCAGCGTAAAACCAAAGATATGAGGTAGTTTGTCCTCTAGAATGGTCATCCTATTAGTGCCATCCACATTAATGACCTGTTAACAAAAAAATAACAATTAGGTTTTGTCCCTGGTCATCATTCACTTTCACAGCGTGAACATCTCCTTTTGTGTTCCACATAAGAAAAGTCATACAATACATTAGGATGATATGTTTTTATGTTTAAATGAACTAGGCCTATCTCTTTAAGAAAATTGACAATTGTAGGTGGTCAGATCAAACAATTGCAATTAACAGCAGAAAACAGGAAACGAATGAACAAATCAGCCTGGATCTGTTTACGTTCGCCAAACAGCTGTACACCACATGCACCATTGGACAGATCTCCAAATACTCAGATATTTGAACTGCCATAATTGCAGTATCCTAATCCAAACCAGCTAGGATTTCCCAATTGTGGAAAAAAAATCCCCAACCAAATATGTAACTGCCAAAAGAGTAGCTATTTTAAGTCATTACAGAGTACGCAAGCTTGAGCATGACTCTTTGAATCTCTACGTTTAGTGTTTTTTTCACTAAAGAAAGGCTACACAATCATTCCTATTTCAGTGAACGTGACAAAATAAGATTCCAGTCACAAGGGTTGCATTACAGGGAGGAAAATAACGCAAACTGATATAGGGAGTGGAGCCAGGACATGCCTGAATCTTAAAAAAAAGAGAGGGAGAAAGCAAGAGAAAGTGACAGATGGGAGGTTGAAACCAAGTGGGTTGCTGGGAATTGGGTTTGTTTCTGAAAAGGTTGCAATTACCGTTTCTGGAAACCGTCCTGACATTACTACTTCTCAAAATAGACGGCTTTCCATTTTTCACATTTAGCGAACGGGTGTCAGTTGCAGTAAATGCTACCCACCTAATCAAATACATTCTGGAAAAAGCTTGAAACGGGCGAAAAACTGCAACGAAAAACCTTGAAAGCTACTAGCTTTATCCAGGCTTATTACGAAGGCCTGCAATCGATCCGAGTTCAAACACTTGCTTTCTTTTTCCAATACCAGAAAGCACCGTTTCACAAGTTTATTGAAGTCACGTTGATAAAAGCATTCCATTTTATTATATATAGATTTTTTAATACATGTACTCATCATGAAGTCATTACTGGAAAGCATCCATGCTTTTTATGTTGCAAAAGCTGTTGGGAGTTTTTGACATCCTATACCTGTGCAATCAGACACTAAGAAATGCAGAAGGCTCTTTTTTTTTACTATTTTCAAACCGCCTGCAGCCAGATGTCTTTGTTTGCCGAATGAAACCCATGACAGTTTACTCTATCATGTCTTCTCCCTGAATGATGAATGAGATTATAAACGCTCAAACGAGCAGGTCAAGATTGAGTGACGGGCGTATTAATGCAGCATATTGTTCCTGGGTAAAGTAGCTCTCTGAACAAAGACTTCCTGTGCGCTCTTTCCCATCCCAGAGTTCTTCCTGTGAGGACCAGTGGAGGGGGTTTTGGGATTGGGGTGGCTGCCAGCGGCTGCCAGGGAGGGGTGTCCACCTGATTTATTTCTGTAATGAAGGCCTGCGGAGTGGCTGACTATCAGTCTCAGTAAAGAAAGCAAGAAGAGAGATGGAAAAGTAATAAGTGCACATTATTTTAAATTAGCACCTTCCTTTCTCAGTAATTTCAGCACTATGGTGGAATCTTGTGGGGGGTTGGGAGGGAAACTGGTATATTTACCACCTCTGAGAAAGCAAAGGCTATGTTGGAAGAAGCATACGACCATATGTGCAGTATTTTAGCAGAATGCAGTATGTATACTGTGAAAACCCAGATAACACACTACATTTGCAAAAAATACTAAATTCAGAGCAGAACCAACTGCATCAAGTCCACACTTCCATTTTGAGTGTGACAAATAATAATAAAAAAAGAATAATAATAATAATAATACAAATTCTTGACTTCTCAACATTTAACAAGACATTTTTTAAACAAAACTGGATTCAAAATGTAAAATAGTTATATTTATTTGTGAGATATTTCTGAAATAAACAAGTAATGATGGTCAAGCACAACCAAAAGTTTCCATTTAATATTGCATACCATCCCACACACTATAACAAATATCAGAATATACTCCCTAAATAAACATGAATATATATATATATATATATATATATATATATATATATATATATATATATATACATACATACATATATATACACATATGTGTGAAGAGTTTGGTTCTAAAACACTATAAATCCATTTTGATTAATTTGAGTAAAATGTGTTTTCTTTACAAAGAAAGTGGCAAGATGAAAACCACTATTTTCTGTTTCAAACTTTCTCATAGCATCTTTAGGTTATAATAACATTACAAATTCAAATCCAGATTTTGATTTTCAAAGATTTATTATAAAAACTGATTATTTTCCCCCCAAAATGCAATAAATCCATGAAGGTTTTTTTTTTTCAAAATGCAATAAATCTGTTGAATCAATATAAAAGTTATTTTTCATATTGAAACTTTTGAAAATACACAAAGTAAGTTGATCCACACATGACAGCCTCTGAACTTGGTCAATACTAATCTTATATACAGGCACTGGACTAAAAATACATTCAATCAGTCATCGCTCCCAAAATAAATTCTTGTTAAAGCTATAAATTCCAAAATGACATTTCCCTTGCATTAAACTTCCAAAAGTGCATTCATCTTTGCCATGTTACATTCATTTAGTTGACTAGTGCTATACGCTGTATTAACAAAAACATTAATAGCATTAATAAAAACACTTACACTGACAAGCTACGCAATATCGCGTTCATAATCGAATGTGATTCATCTGCGATTATGAACGTGATATTGCATAGCTTGTCAGTGATCTATGGCTCTGTGTATTAAATGCTGCTCCATCTGAAAGCACGTGATGGAGATCACAGAACCGGCTTTACTGACATTTACTGAGATGAGCATGACAATCACATGCAATTTATCCTGCAGCCCTAATTTTGTTTGTTTGTTGATCACAAAGTACAAAGTAGATGAGGAAAACTAGGATGCCGGGTGTATTCAAAGCGCCGCCATTACTCACTACTTTTCAATACCGACCAGATACAATACTGATTTTGGCGGAAAATCAATTAAAAAAAATAAAATAAAATGGCGTTTAGGAACAAAACTCTTCATATATACATGTATTTCATGTTTATTTATGGAGTATTATATAGGGAGTGTATATATATATATATATATATATATATATATATATATATATATATATATACACACACACGTGTATATACACTATTTTGAAACTCATCACCAAACACCAATGACTTGTACATATGGGTAGTCATTTTAGACACTTCCAAAACTGTTGCAACAGAGATGGAAATACAATTTCTAAATGCATGAATTATGTTCCCATCGTTGTTGCCACAGATTTGGAAGTGCATTTTTCTGTTCTAAAGAAGGGGGTGTCCCGATACTTTTGTCTATATAGTGTATGTACAAGTCATTGGTGTTTGGTGATGAGTTTTTGGCTCAAGGTCTACATTTACAGTCACACCAGAGGTGTTAAACTGGGATTAGGACTTGGTTTTATGCAGACCAGTCAAGTTCTTCCACACTGACTGAATCAATCATTTTCTTTTTGAACCTTGCCTTATACACAGAGGCATTGTCATGTTAGAATAGAAAAGGGTCCTGTCCAAACTGTTGCTATAATATTAGAAGCACACAATTTCCTAGAATATCATTATATGCTTTAACATTAAGATTTGTACTCATAGAAATTACTAAAGTAGTCAAACCTGTTCATTAGAAGGGGGCGACCCAATACTTTTGGCAATATAGTGTATATATATATTTGTATATACGTGAATATACATGTATTTTTATACACACAAATTTAAATTTATATTAAAAATAAATAAGAAGAATTGTATTAATATGTAGTATTTTAGATTTGATGACCTATAAAATAATCATATTCATTTTCAAGATGATATCTGGATGCAACTTTCTCAACTAAACATGAAATGAGGTCATCAAATATTTGCATACTGCTTCACATTTTACTTAAGAGTAATAAAAAAAGTTTACATTTCCACATTGTGTACATACACAGCTTTTTATAAAAAAAATTGTACACTGTATAATACTATGCATGCAGTTCACACTACATTAGTATTGCATACTGAACACATTCAGATGATTTATTTAACAGAGAAGGAGGTCTTGCGGATGGATTGTGGTGTTTTGGTTCTTTGAGAAGGGAAAGATATGAGAAGGGAAGTTGAAGCTGTTGTGAAACTCTCCTCTTTCCTCACAGTTTGAGACAGCGGAGGCGCTGACACTCTGGAGGAATGCTAACAGACACAGACAGTGGGCTGAAACCACAATGGTACATTTTTCTTACACTCCTCCAAACACATAGACGTCTCGAGGGTTTAAACCTGGCGCCTTCCTGCGGGATGCAGACTTTTCTCAACCCTAGAGAAAGGTTAGAGGCCTACGGCACTGCAGAAGCATGATGAGATGGGCCAGAACTTACACCATCACTTTATCACAGTACCGCCACAATACTTTTTTCCCTAAGGAGGTGATATGAACATGCGTTTCAAGCTGCCTTCTGTCTGCTGAAAAGGCCACGACAGGGTCTTCAACCGAGGAGGGGCCCCAGTCTACAAAAGTGTTTGGTTTTTCCCACCTCCTTCACAAAGCCGTTGACACATGACGTGACAAAATGGTGTTTCTATGGCACCAATGCAGAGCAGAGACACAAAACACACCCATGGACCTTCCTGGAGGCCTGTCAGGCATCTTGTGTGGTACTCTACAAATGAACCAATTCAAAAATTACTTAGATATTCACTATCATTTAGTTTGGGGTCAGTAAGACACAATAATATAAGCACCACAACTGATAAAAAGAAATGATTCATGAACACCAAATCATCATATTAGAATGAATGAAAGGTCATGTGACACTGAAGACTGGAGTAATGATGCTGAAAATTCAGGTTTGCCATCGCAGGAATACATATTTTATGATCTTTTAAAACAGAACACAGTTATTTTAAATGAGAAAAATATTTCATTTTATTTCAAATATTTTCTTTTATTGCATTTTTGATCAAATAAATGCAGCCTCAGAAAATACTACCAACCTGATTCTACCGTTTTAACATTTGTAAAAAAAAAAAACTAACTTTGTGGGATACACAGTCTTATAAACAGTGTTGGGAGTAACTAGTTACATGTAACAGAGTTATGTAAATACAAAATAAATGTAACTGCAGTTACTGAGAAAAATTTGTAATTAACAGTTACTTATGAAAATGTTAACAATTACAAAGGGGGTTACATCTGAATATTTTCACGCATACAGATTTAATTGATTTCTTTCCCAAATTGCATTGACTGCTCTAAAATATGAGACACCAATGTTCCAGGAGTTTAGGACACAGACTAGGCCTTGCTTATTCGATTTCAATGTATGATTTTAAATCAGTATTTTAACCTCAGAATGATCTCAAAGTAAAAAAAGAGGTGCTAAAAACTGATTTTGTGGTGACGGTGTTCTAAAATGACATTTTTATCATTTTAATTCAAGTGATAAAGGATTTTTGAATGTCTGACAGTAATCAGTGTTGAATACTACTTTAAGGTTAACCCTGCCTGGTTAAAATGCTTGAAAATGAATAATAAAGTAATAAAGTAATTGAAATAGATACACTAAGTATTGCATTTTAAATAGGGTAACTTGTGTAACTATTACATTTCCAAAGTAACCTTTCCAACACTGCTTTTAAGGTTTAGGCCTACACATATTGTTTTCTCAAGCTTCAGAACAAAAAAAAGCAAGGTTTGGCCCAATTTTCCCACAGCCGCCTTTAAGTGAAATAGGAATTCTTTCCACTTGTGTAATCAGGAGTTTTATTGGATGGCATACCTTGCCGACATCTGTTTCCCCTTTTCTGCACAGCGTTGGACATTGTTCCTCTTGCACTGACCCCTCCTGTCCACTCCACCACAGCATCCCAGCAGCATTCCTCAAATCCCATTCTACAAACTCGATCTAGCTTAGCTCGTTTCAGCGGGAGTTGAGTGAAAGGGAAAGGGTGGAGTGCTACAAATCTAATTTGCTGATCTCTCGCAAAACCATACATGTTCGTTCAAGAGATCAAGTTTGCAGCTGATCAATTTAGAACCCCAGCAAAGTTTCTGGAATATTTCTGTTTAAGGGGGATGGGAGAGTGAAATGAGGGGAAACTGACTGGGGGAAGGTGAGGCCCATAGAAACGCATGGCTGCCAGTACACACAGAGGCTGTGTGTGTTTAAGGAGCGGCCAGCTGCCGAACCCCCTTTAGACCCCAGCAAACACAGGAAGGTCTCTGGAGGTCACCCAAACAAGGGTTGCCAGGTTTTCTTAGCAAAACCCACCCAATTGGTACTCAAAACGAGCCCAAAAGTAGCCCAATTGCTTTTCAGAGGGGATCCCCTGGTAAAAATCGGAATTGGGGTCGCCTCAACCCGCGGACATGAAAAATATTCAGCGGAAAGTGTGTTAAAGTAGCCCAATTCCCGCGGACTTGGCAACACTGACCCAAAAACACAAAAGCAGGCACTGGGGGGGGACTGAGGACTGAGATTTAAATACAATGCTAAAAACTAATAGTATATAGAACACTTACAGAGAAGCTGAATGTGCTTGCGGTGTAGCTAACAGGAATGAAGTAGTGCAAAAATAACTAAATCAAGTAGTTAAATTAAAATAGTTCTTTATATTTTCTGAATATATATCTATCAGTTATTACATCAATAAGATGAAATAAACAAACCAAATAATTGCACATTATTTATAATGAAAATTATTATGCATGTATAAATACATATGATAAATATATATGATATGATAAAATAATTTAAAAATAAAACAAATAATGTTCCTTGTGGTAATTTCATTTTTTTTTTTTCACACTGCTAAATTCACAGCCTGGCTAATAAATTGTACCACAAAAACTTGCACTTTGATAGTCCTCCTGTCAGCAGGAGTCTTTCTTCTCGCTTACAAAAATGCTATTCATTTTTTAGAGAGACAATTAGACATGGCCATCGAAATTGAAAGAAGGGTGTGCCTTTTTTCTTTGACTGCTTTTTTTCACTTCACCGAGACTTATGCGCTGAGAATACAGAGTGCGAACCCTAATTTTGATGAGGAAAAACAAAAAGTACACAACAAAGACCCCAAAAAAGTCTCATCAATAATGACAAAAAGTCAAGACGCTGAGTTTTTTTTTCTTTTCTTCAAAGCCAGATTGTAAAAAGTGTCCTGGCACCAGGGTGCCAAGCAAATTCAATATGAAAGCAAACGAGGTGACAGCATGGCCTCCGAAAACACAGAGCCATTGAAAAAGAGAGAAGGACACAACGGAATTAAATGAAGGCTGAGCTCATCAAAAAAACATTTCTATGTATAATACAGAAATGCTAAACTCATAAAGGCTGTTTAACACATCAGGATTGCTTTTTGTAACTTTCATGGTGTGAGTGTCCACAAAAAGTCACTTACAGTAAGTACAAAAAGTCTCTCTATGCCAAAATATTTAGCAAGAGAGCTTGCAAGCTGTACTAATAGAAAAAAATCATAAAATGGCAAGTATATATTTATATACTTAGAGAATTAATAGAAAACTATTTAAAAATCTATTTTTAAATTTATAAAATGTAACATTTGACAAAATGTAGTTTACTAATAAACTATTATAGTAATACTTACAAAATACTAATTCATTTATTAAATTATACATTTTGCATAAATATTAAATATATTTATATAAATACTAAATATTTTGCTTATTTTGTCAAACAAGACACTATGACTCATAGCAACATATGAATTGAGAAACTCACTCTAGATAAACTAGAAAGCACAGTAATTTTGAGATAAGAGAGGGACATCTGTTTTCTTTGTTGTCTATGTGATTAAAGAGTGTTCACGCGTCAAAACGATTGGACGGTGCATGTGAAACCTTGTAACATAGAATATGCACATCCACTTGGATGCCAAACCCTGAGGAGTCACCTGCCAGATTTTTTCAATTACCCAGTCAAGAATAAAATCCTGCAAAATAACCTCCCCTTTCTGCGTGAGCTTTGAAACATCATACGATTCCACCTGAGGTTTGGCCAGCTCTTCTGACAGGCCGACTCAGCTGTGGATGATATTATCTTTTTATCTGTTGTTTGCTTGTGTAGGCCAAGAACAGCACAGCCTTAATTCAAACAGAATGATTGGCCGCTGCTTCTCTTTTTTTTTTTAACCCAAGAGTCCAAATCCTTATGCCTCTCCGTTCTGCTTGGCGCTGCGTCTGCACTTCCTCTGACTTTGATAGAGCTCGTGGAGACAAGCGCTGAGAAAGTTCCCGATGAGAAGCACTGGTGGATCAAAAAGTGAATGAAAGATGCGACTTGACGGTTGTGAAATTGCAAAAATATTGACTCGTGTTCCTGCAGGTCATCTGCTCGCTGACGGCTCCCACGAGAGGGAAGTTATCATTCCCATGGCCTCAACTGACAGCATACAACAGAAATCAGCATGTTAAACAGTCAGTCTCTGATATTTATTATACGAGCCACATCTGAGACCTTTTTTGGATGTCTTGAAAGATAAAAGTTAAAATGATACTCTAAATATTTTATCTTGCCAAATAAGATGTTCTAAAGGTCTGAAGACAAAAACAAAAGACAGACCAATGTAAACAGAAATGTAAATTAAGTTACCATGTCAATTAACATGTTAAACACTAGTTTCATTGAGTCTGTGACGCTTTCAATTTGGACGTAATGCCATTGAATCTTGCTGGCACCATCTCTGGATTTAAGGAGACATGTAGACCAACCTCGCAAAAATGCTGGTATCCTGTTTACTCGATTCATAAACAGGCCAACATAAGTAAATACATCAACATCCGGTGGATATCAGACATTACTTTCAGACGCCCAACGCTTCTTTGGGAGGAAAAAGAAAAAAAAAGAAAAAACCTCACACGCCCAGACTCGGGGAGTGGAGCTCTTATGTTTTGACAAAGAGCAGTAAGATGAGAAGGTCAGACAGTCGAGAGGGAAGTATTCATCTAACCTAAACTGCCATGAATGCTACATTTAAGTTTATTTAAATGTGACAGCAATGAAGCATCAAAAATGAATAAAAATCAATAATATTGTCTTTGCTCACACAAAAAAGTATAATAGAGATAAATATCAATGTTTACATGTATATGTATATATAAGAGATAAATGTCAATGTTTATATGTATATCCATATATACAGGGGGCGGGATCAGGAAAGGTCCTCGAGTCAGGATTCGAACTCAGGATGCCTGCAGCGCAATGCCACACAATGCCGCCCACAAGGCCATCGGTGCCAACTTATTAAAATACTTTTAATACATACACAAACACAAACATATACATTTATAACTAAATAACTGAACTATTTTTCATTATATTATTCCAAAAACATACATTACTAATAATTTATTATTTACATTAAATCATATGCAATACAAATTATTTTGTTATCCATAACCCAACATACTATTCCTCAGTTTATGAAGGGATCATTCACCCAAAAATATAAATTGTGGTTCATCATATAAAGTGATCATCGTATCTCTTCACAATGCATGGATTAAACTGCTTGATACATTTTGGGTTTGGATCTTTTTGGTAATCTAGACTGTTAATAGATTGGCGGAAACCTCTCAGGTTACATTAAAAATATAATCATTTGTGTTTTGAAGATCAGCCGAAGTCTTAAAGGGATAGTTCACCCCCAAAAAAATCTAAATTCCGTCATTATTTACTTACCCTCATGTCTTTCTAAACCCGCAGACCTGCACAAAAAAAGTATTTTCGTAGCTTCATAAAATTAAAGTTGAAAAATTACCACTGATGTCACATGGACTATTTTAACGATGTCCTTACTACCTTTCTGGGCCTTGAACGTATTAGTAGCGTTGCTGTCTATGCAGGGTCAGAAAGTTCTTGGATATCATCAAAAATATCTTAATTTGTGATCCGAAGATGAACGAAGGCCTCACGGGATTGGAATGACATGAGGGTGAGTAATTAATGACAGAATATTTTAATTGTAGTGTAGCGGAGTGTCTTTCATTAATAGACCGTGGATCACTTTCACAAAACCCTGTGAAGCACCACCCTGACTGAAAGCAATGTTCTTTGACTCACGTAAGCTTTTAATGTTCCCACCCTGATCTGTCTACAGTAGTATGCTGCTCCGCCTGGGACAGCCAAAGGTTTGTCTAACCCGACCAGAAAGCTACAAGTTGAAATGGTGTCTCAATTGGCTGTAAATTCAGAAACAATGTGTTTTCTCAGGGGTACATATGGGATGCATTGCGAGCAGACAGCAGAGTCGACAGCTGCCGGTGACTGCTTACCACAACACTGCTGCAAAAAAAACTGGGACAACCGCTGCTGTATTACGTTAATAATCCGTGAACATCTCCAGAACAGGAGCGGAGAGCTGGGCGTCTTTCCCCTTCACTACCCTCCCGCTGACAGATGTGGGACAGTGGCGAACATCCCTCAGGAAATGAGACGGATTGTGGTGGCAATAACTGAGCTACAGGACAGGAACGACTAGGACGGCTGAGTGAAACCAGGCCGAGGGTGCCAGACGCTACACTTTCACAAGTCTCACTGGTAATGTGAGAAAACAGAGAAAGAGAATCCGCTTGTGAAAGCATGAAGCACTCATATAACATTTCTAGGGTAATAATGATAAGTGATAATAAACAGCATTTTGTAGTTGATAAAACAACCGATAGATTTACTTTTTTTGTGTTTTAAACCTTTCAGTGTTGCATAAAAGCTTAGAAACTGGGCTTTATAATGTTTACAAGCAATCTGATCAAATCTTAACTCGCGGAACGATAAAAATGTTCACTTACAAGATATGATAATCATAATAGCAGCAGGCAATAACATCATAAAGATTAAATTGTCATGTCATATATTGTTAAAACAGTCAGAGACTGAAGATGGCAGAAACTGACACAGGAGAAAATAATTGTTGAATAAAATCATTATTTTTGTTTTCTTTGTGCACAAAAAGTATTTTTGTAGCTTCAAAAAAGGTTGAACCACTGATGTAACATGGACTATTTTAACGATGTCCTTACTACCTTTCTGGGCCTTGAACGTGATAGTAGTGTTGCGGTCTATGCAGGGTCAGAAAGCTCTCGGATATCATCAAAAATATCTTAATTTGTGTTCCGAAGATGAATGAAGGTCTTACGCGTTTGGAATAACATGAGGGTGAGTAATTAATGACATAATTTTCATTTTTGGGTGAACTATGCCTTCAATATATTGTGAACCTCTAGCAGAAAAGCCAGAGATTTTGGATTTGGTTTCCTATTATTTTCTCCAAGGAGTCTAAACCATCATGGAGGTCTACAAGGATGTTATAATAAGTATGGATGCCACAACACTGTAAATCTAGCACTGTGCTCTAAACAAATGCTAATGGTTCTTTTTCAAGGGAAACCGACTTGGTCTTTTAAAATGCAACCATTAAACACTTTATGCACACACAACCATCTATTCTTCTAATTCATCACGCTTAACAGCAATTTTGAGCGTTTCTGCAGTCCGTCAATGCCCTGCTGGCCTGTAAAAATCTTACATTTGAGCGTATTTGTTTTCTCAAACAAAATTACTAAAAAACTGCATGAGTGAAAGAATTGCTGGAGAGTGTGCGCGGCGCTGGCCACAGGAGATGGAAAATATTACGAAAGTCAGGTGTCTTTTATACCCCTATAATTCAAGTGAAACCGTGTATCCTTGGAGCTTGGAACATCAAAGTTTAAGACCTCATGGTGAAACAGCCAGCAACAGCAACAAACTGTTACCAGGCAATTAACTATAGTGCTGTTTGGCTTGGACTACCACTGGCTGGATTTGGCCTGCACAGAGGCGCAAACTTGCAATTCTGTTGCAATTGAGCGAATTCTAGTGAGAAAACTAGAGCGGAGACCAGTTGCTGTACCTACATCATGGACACTAGCTGTATGTTACAGTTTTTCAGCCCAACATTACAGAATAAGACATAAATGTATGTGTATGTGTGCAACTGAGTTGTACATAATATTCTATTCAAACGTACTATAATATGCCTCCTTCCTGCCTGGGAAGGAAGTTCTCTGGATGTCTGCCAGACTTGTGTGGGACATCCATCACCTGTACGAACCGCATGTAAGCGGAGCAGCATTTGAAGATCACAGCCTCTTCAAAGCAGCTTATTCTAGCACTACCGTCCGAATCAAAACAGCCCTCGCTCTGATGGGCTTTGGATGTGCCGCTAACTCATAGACAAAGGAGCTATCATTAGCATGGCCAATGTTTTAGCGAGAGGCCCCTTGCTGGAAAAACCCTGCGCAAATCAAGTTTCACGGCTCCTGCCGGCCACAATGTGCCAGGGCCATTGGTGCAAACGCTTTGGGGGGACTTTAGAGAAAAGCATTATTGATCTTCTTCACACTTATGTTTTTTTTTGCCAGCATCCATCAGCAGACAAGCCCTCACATCGTTCCGCCGCAAATAAAGCCCTCTTTCAAGCTGTTGCTTTTCATTGTCACGGTGTTGCCATACTGAAGGGCCATCAAAATGCACTTCAGGATTCATTGTAGTCAAATGGCTTTATTGAGACGAAAATTAAGACTTTTAGGAAAGGGAAAAATGTAGCTATTAAGCAATGTGAATGGACAGAATACAGAATACATATACTGAAAAATACTGTAAATACACATAAAATGAAATACAAATGGCTGACTGGTATACATCATGTATCTATAATCTATTTGTCATTAAGTTATATTTTATTGTATTTATTTTTATTGTAAAAATAAATTAATAAAAGAATAATATGTATACTAATAACAACACATTTATAAATATACAAATATTGTAAAAATATGCTATCAATTTATAAATATACACATACATATACATATATACACATATATACACACATACATACACATACACACACATAAAGAGTTTATTTGCAAAAACAGATAACTCCGTTTTGGAAAAAAAATCAAAAATCATGTTTTTTTTTTACTGAAGGAGTGGATTGCAGATCTACAATGGCCCTCATAATCTAATGTTAATTATAATATTTCTTGAATAATTATTTGTCACAGTTACATTTACGCATGTTAGAAAATAACTTGAATATGGCTTTTCTGCCTTTTTACTCTCTAAGAAGCTGATCTCATTGTGTGTGTGTGTAGTTAACCATATTTGACAAGATTCAGGGCAGAGCCCGGCAACCTTGAAGTACAGATAAGTGTTCTCTGCGTATGTGTGTGAATGTCTATCTTTGCAGCTAGATGCAGAGAGAGAGCTCTAAGAGGAAATCATCATTTGCTGTCACCCTGATGTCCAGGGTAACAGATATACATCTCTGGAGAGACCTATTGCGTCTAACCTCTGATCAATTGTCACCAAAATTATCACTAGAAGATATGCTTCGAGTTTTACGTCCATGTGTGGAGATTTTCTAAGTTTATCTAACAACCAGAATCTTGCTTAACTATGTATTGACGCAATTAGTGACCTCTGTTAGAGTATAACTATTGGAGTCTAGAACATGTACGCAGAGTGGCCTACAAACTCCATCTCGAAGCGGACTTCTACTGATGAAACTGCAAACTATGTTCTTCAGTAAATCTTTCTTTAATTTATCGCATCTCTGACTCCTGGTCTTTGTTCATCATACCTGGTCCTTGGGTTTTAACTGTAATTCCCTTCATTACTATGTTATCATGTTTTATTGTTTTTTTATTGTGTTATTTAGCTAGTATTTTATAGTTATTTTTTACTTAATCAAAATAACCCAACTACAGTTAGATTGAGATTAATTGGAATGCACAATGAAAAACACATGATTTTTGAAAATGTTCATATATATATATATGTATATGTATATATGTGTGTGTGTGTGTGTGTGTGCATATATATATATATATATATATATATATATATATATATATATATATATATATACATACATACATACATATATATATACATATATATAATATTTATTTATTTATTTAATGCAAACAATACAGTTAGGGCAACTACCCTATGATGATGTCCTCTTCAGACCAGTGTACAAACTGTTTCCCTCAACAATATTTACATCTCTGCTTGAGATGACCCTAAAAAAGCCCTCCTGTTTTGTGCAAGTTCTGCTTCACTCTGTTCTACATATTTGTCTTTATGGGAACCCAGAGGGCACCCATGGCACTTCGCAATCAGGGTCACAAAAGACTCTGTGAAAGCAGAATCTACATAATTGCCCCACAAAGCAGGGGACTTTCTACACCAGGGATGGCACATCAGTCAAATGAGTTATCTTAAACATCTCTACACTGAGGGGGTGAATTGAGGGGGTCTGCGGCGACTTCTAAAGGGTTCAAAGGGGTGGGGTGAAGAAGGGGGTGAGTTTGACTGCTCAGAAAAGAGGCGAAAACACGGCGAGAGCGACAGAAATGAAAGCCCCACAATTCCCATACTGTTTAAGGAAAAAAACTTCCAGTGAAAGTGCCAATAATCAAGCCTCCTTTTCAGATGTACGGGACCTGAGATGAAAGGGGATGTTCTTGGCACACATTCAAAACGATCTTTCGGTCATTTAAGAGAACAGGCTGTGAACCTGAAACACCAGTTGGAGCTCTGTATCGTGAAGGTGAGGACATGTCAGGTGGTTGACCACAAAAGCAAATGTCCGTCTATGTAGTGAAACGTGAGGATAAAAACATTTTTTAGTGGCCATTTACATAATTCAAGAAATAGTTCACCTAAAAATGAAGTTTTTGTCATCATTTACTCACATCCACAATTTCTGGAGACTGTGTAGGTCTATGCACTTACAGTAAACTCGAGACTGAAGCTTTCAAGCTACAGAAAGAAGGCGAAAGCATGATAAAAGTATCTTAAAAGCGGTTCATATGATTAATGCACTATATACAGAGCCTTATGAAGTCATACAATAGCTTTGCGTGAGAAACAGAACAATATTTAGATTATTATTTACAGATAATCTTCAGTGAGCTGTTAACTGCTGAGTGAAGTGAACTCGAGTATTGAATTGTTCTGATTTATGAATGAATCATTGCGACAAATGCGAAGCCTTTGAAATGATACACAGCTTTAATATATTCAAGATTTTCAGTGAATAATGACTAAATATTAGTCTGTTTCTCACACAGTTTTCAGAAGACTTGGACAAAAGTGGCACTTTTGCATCGTTTTGATGTTTGAAAGCTTCAGTCTCCATTTCTAATTGTATGAAAAAAGTGGCCAGTCAATTCTTCAAAATTTCTCCTGTTGTGTGCCACAGAAAGAAAAACTACATTTTTCATAATGTCTTTGTTAATATTACCATTATTTCAGAAAAAGGAAGTAAACTGTAAGGAAAAAGAAGACAAAAAAAGAGGGTAAATGGCAGAACATTCAATTTTGGGTAAATTATCCATATAAAACCAAATATGACAGCCATATACTATAAATAAAAACTGTCAAGCCTAAAAATCATGTATCAAAAACAGGCTGGAGAAACTGCTACATGGTCCTTTCACAAACATGAAAAATGTTTAACAATGGAAATGTCCTCAGCCCCACATGCAATTCAACTTTTCAAGGAGGAAGGTAAAAAAAAAAAAGAAGCCCTTTCAGACAAGGCCTATCACCAGCCGTGTTAAAGGGGGAAAAAAAAGCAAGAAGGCAAGAGGGAGGGAGGAGGGCCTGAAAGCCTCCATTCCTCTATTTATAACCATTCAGGCAGTGAGCAGCCACATTCCAAATGCCAGAAGGCACTTTTCAAAACTCCTCATTTAAAACTTAATGTTGTTTTCAGCTCCTAAAAAAAGAGCCGCCCTCCCTCACACCCACCATCGACCAAAAGGAACCAAGCGGATGAAAAAAAAGGCAAACAGTAACATGTAAATGTGACTCTGTTCAGAGGCAGTCCAGAATCGGCCCTTTCAAAACAAAAAGGGCAGCTGAAATGAGGTAAGCGTGCATCAGCATGCAAAAAAGAAAATCTTTAATGAGAATTTACTGATGGCCGGGCCGTCCTGCAACTCTGGCGATTAGCACTTCAAGGGCTTTTCTTCCTTTCAGAGGGTAAGTGGGCCAGCTAAAGAATGGCCTCCGCCTCCATTAAGGTGAATCTGAAGAACCCTTGTGAGAAAGGAGAACAGAACACACTTGTCAGCTGCTGGGAGGCTGGGGAATGCGGCGCAGCCACCCAAAAAGTGCATCTGGTGCAGGGGTGGGGTGGTGTGCGTGGATGGAGGAGGACCTCCGCGAGATTTCACCTCTATTCTGTGCAGCTTTTGTTCTGGAGTAGGCAGGGGGTCAGCTCTGAACACATGACCACAGGGCTTCCCTCCTCAGCCGGGCAGGAAAAAGAGTGCATCCCGAATATCCCTTCAAAACACTTCCAAAGACCCAGTAAAATCACAAATAAGGCTTTTTAACGTGCCCCTATTATGGGTAATGAAAGGTTCATATTTTGGTTTTGGGAGTCCCCAACAACAGGTTGACATGCATTCAAGCTCAAAAAACACTTTCATATTCTTATAATAAGCATTTCTTTTTACCTTATTTGCTCAACGACACCCAAACGATTCGTTCAACGATTAATTTTTCCAAACTCCTCCTGTGCGTGACGCTAATCTGCGGTGATTGGTCGATTTCATTTAAAGCAGTGTTTGTGAGCTTTTAACACTCCAAAAGCAGCACCTAGTGGCAACGAATGAATTTGCATGTTCATTCAGACCAAGCGGAAATCAAGTTTTCCCAGGTCTGCGCTCGCAACAAGTGGGCGGGCAATATGCTAATGTTTCATGTTGACGTCAACATGAAACGGCTTGGGATTCATTTTAAAAACGACTCGTTTCAATAATTCAGAGTCGACTCTTTCTTTTGAGAGACGATACCTTTATACATGGTTCACTTTCAGATTTAAAACTTTGCAGGATGTTTTCATTCACTTAGAGCTGTGTTACACACTGTATGAAAGGTCATTTTCAAAAATCCATAATAGGGGCACTTTAATATCTCAATTGTTTCTCCTAAACGGTAATGAGATTAAATGTAGAGCAAATGAATAAAGTCTTCTGCTGAACAGATTTTTCTCTTTAGAAAATGACCCTGTCCATTTTAGAGTTTCAGAACTGTGCTCAGATCTGCCAAAAATATCAGTATGAACTCAAACATTTCTCATCAGATTCTTCTGATATCAAATTATCTGACAAATTGTCTCAACTGTTTGAATTTTTTGGATTTACACTAAGAAGAACCATTTAAGACAAAGTTGATATCGAGCAATAACAATGCCCCTCTGGGTGATAATCTCAACAGGACAGAAGAACCACAAATGAGATTTCTTCAATGTCTCAACTGTTTCTCAGTTATAGCAATGAGAAGAAAAAGACCCAGAATTTCAAAGTAGATCTCAACAATGTCTCACGCTGCAGTTGACACTAGGGGTGGAACGGTGCGTGGAAAAAAATCGAACTGTACGGTTCTCCATACACAGTTCGGCACGCGCTAGGACCGCGGTTCAACTTAAATCTGACAACGCATCTGCAATATGGTAAAAAATAACATGTAAAAAAACAGGGTTCAGCTAATGTATGTTTCTGTTAATAGATGCGCATTCTGGCTTCCCAGTGCATTACAACAACAGCGATGAAAGAAAAAAAAAAAGTGGACAAACCATTCACTCTTGTTCAATGAGAGTGCCGTATGCTGGAATATGAGCATTTATTCGTCATCACCCGGATGCTGATAGCGCGCGCACACAGGTGAGACCTGAACAGCACACGTTGATATCTGTGTTTAAACTAAACTCATGTAAGCTTTGCCAGTTTAAACATTTAAGTGCCAGAGGATGCGAGCTCGCGCACGCAGTGAGAAGATTTGTGCGTGTGCTCATCAGAAGCGCGCAAACCCGCGCCTCAGAACGCGTGCAAATATTAAGCTCTCTCTGAAGTATTGTGTTTAAATGGACAAATTCACACAAAAATTCTGTCAAAATGCCCGTCTTGGTAAGTATCCTATAGCAGACATAGCCGGCTAAACGTACAGTATCAGTGCACTGGATCAGTGCATTCTCTTAAAGTGACAGCACTTTCTTAATATTAATCAAACTGCAACAACAAAGAAATCACTCACTGCTCTTGATTGAATCACTTTTTTAACTTTAATAAAGATTAATCTTTAATTTATACAGTCAAATATGAAATGCTAAAACCAGTTTTGAAATTAGCAAAAATACAATCGCTAGAAAGTATTGTTTTTCTATAGGAAACACAGCTTTAAAACAGAGTCCCAGTGTTGAGTAGTCCTCCATTGGGATGTTTGGGGGAGGATTATTCTAGAAGGTGTTGCACGTGGACTTCAATGAGCATCTGGCCTTTTACCCGAGCTCACTCTGTCAGCAGGAGTGCCCTAATCCTCAACTCATTCAGCCCAGCTTTAACACAGGAAAACACCACCTTGCTCCTCCCTTTGACGGCCACAGAAAACACCTCTGCATCTCAAAGAGAGAGTAAAGCAGAGTGCACACAAACAGGGACTCGCACTGAGTCGTGGTGGTTTTTTTAGCCCACCCTTGCCCTGCTGTTCACCCTTGGCCCGCCTGTCCTACTGCCCCTTCTCTTTAAACACCACAGCAGGGAACCTGGCAGATTAAAAAAAGCCCTGGGTTACAAACAGGTTAGTTGTGATGGCATTTTGCTGGCTGTGACTGTCCGCAAACTCGCTGTGAGTTCAGTGCATCAATAAATAATACCTACCCTTTAAATGCAGTTTGAGAGCTCTTACCTAAACTTGCCACACACCTAGGTTAACAGGTTTATGAACCTAGACAACATGACATCAACTGTATTGTTATGCATTTCTAGTTTGAGCCATAACATACATAAATTGTTCAATTCGTAAACATTAGTCAATGCATTAGGTCCTCCACTAAGAAAAACATCTTTACAGCATTTATTAATACAGGTTAATATTAATGTCTAGATATAAAAACACATTTGTAACTTTTTTTTCTTCACAGAATTGTAGAAATTATGTCTACATATCAGAGATTATTAGTCAAAGTGTAAAAAGATATTGAGAGAGCCAGGTTTGGAAAGGTTGTTGAGAGTCAGCGTGAGAAGAAAAGCAAACGAGCGCGAGAAAATAAGAGGGGGATGTTTCCTTAGCTTCTTTGTGTTTACACGACAGGCTTTCAGGCATACTGACTGAATGAAAAACCTCTGTATTATGACACCCAGGGACCTGTGCCTACAGGTAGCTGACTAATTACACAATGCCAAAACCACGAAAACGCCCAGACCACGAAGCCTGTGCCACAAAAGAACAGACATTGGAGGAAACAAAAACAGACGGAGAGAAATTACGACAGAATAAATCAAGACATTTGGCCTGAGGCCTGAGTTAGAACGCAAAAACAGAAAATAATCCATGTAAATATGAGACCTTACACAAGTAATCCCTTCAAATATACTTGAGGTTTCACAATGGTTAAGTCTTCAAGCAAAAACAAAAGTGCGGGAATTGACCGGATGTCTGGTGTCCCTTTTACACAATCAGTATCAGATTCCAGAAACACTTTACACTGAAACAACAGCTTGATAAACTTCAATGTCAATGAAGAATGTGCACTCAATACACTCTTGAGTCTCACGGATCTCTCAAGACTCTGAGAATCTTCCAAACTGCAATTTTGCTCACTGCAGGAAGGGGGTGCTATTCAAATGGTTGTTTAAAAAAAACAACAACAACTGGATCCTTTCGAGAAATGCCCTCTAAAAGGCCATTAGTGAAATGTACATATGATGATCACTTCAGGGAAGTACTTGAAGGACTAGCTGCTCACTTTCAACAAAGAATTCGCCCTTGTACTCTCCAGCAGTCCTCAGGTCCCCTCTCATTACTCCACATACTCAGACTATTCAATCAGCACCAAAGCTCGAGTCTCAATTCAGCTATTGTCCAGCATGGAACACCATAAAATTTCACAGCTACTCGCATATGCTTCTGGGGAAAGGAAATTTAATGAGCAAACATCGCAACAAGGTGACACCACCTTTAAAGTAAAATGTTAGTTGACTTACCTCAATTTTGTCCGTTTTGGCATCGCCCCAGTAAAGCTTTCCTGCGACGTAGTCAATGGCCAAACCATTGGGCCAACCAAGGGAGGTGTTGAGCAGCACAACCCTGTCTGTTCCATCCAGGTTTGCTCGTTCAATCTTGGGCATCTCTCCCCAGTCGGTCCAGTACATGTATCTGCATAACAGCAACAAGAGGAAGGTAAATTACAAGCTAATTCAGAAGGAATTCTCTTAGAGATCTCAGAAATGAAATGCATAACTTCCATACCCGTTTATGGGATCTAACACGATGGCTCGTGGCTCGTCCAAGTTCTCGGATATGAGGATGCGTCGAGAAGTGCCGTTGAGTCTAGTCACCTCAATGCGATCAGTGCCGGTGTCTGTCCAGTAGAGGTTGCGCGCCACCCAGTCCACCGCAACTCCATCGGGATGGTTGATCTCATTGGTGACCAAAGTCTGGGCATCGCTTCCGTCTATTCGGGCACGGCGGATGGCCCTCACCTCATCATCTGTCCAGTATACATATCCTTCCACCGGGTCGTAGTCGATGGCAATTGCGTGCCGGATGTCACTGACTTGTAAGACGATGTCCGTGAAGTCAGGTAAGTCCAGGGATATCCGCCGAAGGTCGGTGCGGCGAGCCAGTAAAAGCACCTGTTCCGCCCCTGGTAATAAGATTGAGATTTGCTCATACGGTTGAGAACAACGGAGACATCTGCTACTGTAAAAGATCCATCATGGACCAGAGATCGCCAGGCCTTTGACCTGCACTGTCTACTTCAATTAGGAAACCAGTAACTCAAAAGCATCTCGCAAATAGGTCTACAAATATGCATATTAAGACTACTACCGTGCCTAGGGCACAGATTCAACTCGTCAAAGAAAACTGAGTCTGACAGTAGCAATTAGTAGCATGAATTGCAGAGTTGTCCCTGCAGACGGTGCACTGCAAGATCGCATTGCTCCATTACAAAAAACCGCATGCCAGGTTTAAATACCAACAGTAGAATCTGTCTAGACCCAATCTGTGGAAGCAATTAGGTCCAACCTTGTCCTTATTTAATCTCTCTTTGTAACCGAGCACGCTCCAGTACCCACAACACCAGCTGCGGTCCACGGCACCCAATAAGTAGTGACATCCATCAGCGCTGACACCAATAAGACGAGGAAAAAACAGCTCCTCTAGGGTTTCTTGGGCTCTTTTTTTTTTACTTCTTTTGGTTTTAATTTGTCCTTCGTTCTGCCTTGCATGTTATCAAAGCGAGTGGATGTCTGACTAAACCAAAACAAATGCGTTCAATTTAGCCATCCAAGCTAAACAAGTATGAGGTGTGGACGTTTGCTCATGCTAATCCTTTGTCCTACTGGACCCACTCGTGCCCTTGCCTTGCCGCTAATGAAAGTCCAGTACAATGGGCTATTGTTTGTTCTGATTAGTTGTCAACTTTTCAGGAGAGTTGCTTAATCCTGAGGTCAATGGGAATATGTTTCATTTGGCCAGACAACCTCCCCTGTCCTCTGCTAATGCAACATTGGACAGCTCCATGTTTCAATTGCGCCACTGGAATGAAGGCTTGAAGAATACTTCTCATTGTTTCCTGGCCTGGGAATACACTGCCTCAAATTTGAAGGAGTTATAAATTCAAGTAGAAAGGCAGAGCAACTTGGGAAGGGGTGAATGTATTTTTTTCTAATAAAAGAGCAGTCTGTCATTAGCAGGCTGGGTGCACAGATACAATGGACAAGTCTGTTCTGGAGAGGCTGGGAAATAAAAAAAACTCAAGCAAGCCATGGGGTGAAGTCTGATTTTAGAGTAGCCCTTAATGCTTAATGTACGTCCTCATCAAGAATAAAAGGACAAATGCATTCAAATTTAATTAGTCAAATGCATTTTGCTTTTGTACAAGAAAAGTCCTTTTTGGACATACAAATATGCCTGGATCTTTCTGTTGTCCTCAATTTACTTTACTACAATTTCTACACTCCCAACAAAGTTTCACCAATGAATTCCAAGACTTCTTTTTATTAAAAGTTACATTTTTGATTTGAAAGGATCATATTCATGACTTCTAAGATTGTATCTAATGCAATGACTTTTCCAGACCTGGCAAATGTCATTTTTAAATTCCCTGGTATTTCCAAGGACCCCATAATGACTACCAATTTACAACCAGCAGAGGGGCATTCCTTAAGGAGTCTGGAAATGAGGGAATGTATACAAAGTAATGAGTAATTCACTGAGTAATTCAACCAAACTGAACTGGACATAAACGCACAAACATTGGACTGACACGGTCAGCCCCTAAAAGGCGACCTTGACATGAGACCACCAAAGCCCCAAACTAGGTCTACCAGCTCTTCATCTAGGCTAAATCTCTCATTACAAAGAGAAAAAGAAGTAAAATGTGTCAGCTGTTCTGGAATAAGGTTATGATACATGATTGCTGAATCAGAGGAGAGTGATTTTGACTAAATTGTAAACTCAAATGAACCACCATCTGTCAAACATTAGTCTCTGTCATGGTCTTCTGTGCAGGACGGCATGCAAATGTTTTATAGATGCACAGTATGCCAATCCTCATACCAAAACCAGCCCATGAAAGGCCACAGTTCATAAAAATCAAATTTTACGCTCGAGAGCAGGAACATCATAATAAAATTACAAATGCAACAAAACCATTCCATGCTCTTCATAGAAAAGCAGCCATATCTATCTATCTATCTATCTATCTATCTATCTATCATCGTAAACTTTTTGGGTCTTTTTAAGCATTCAAACCAACATGTTTTTTTTACCTGGTCGACAAGTCTTTCCATCCTCTTTGAGTTTAACCCCAGTTGGACAAGCACATGTATAGAAGGGCGGCACGGGAGAGAGGAGACACAGGTGGGAACAGCCTCCATTTCTTTCACTGCATGGAGTTTGAACTGTGGAGCAATGACAGGGAAAGAGGAGAGCTATAAAACTGTTGTTTATTAGACATTACTGCAAAGAGCAAAGACCTCTTGGTTAAAAAATTACCAGAAAACACAGTGCTCTAACGAGTGTGTGAATGCTTCACCAAATTCCCATCTTAATTTGAGAAAGTTCATAAGATAGGGTGATTAATGTGTCAGAGCACTGAATTATATTGTAAATACAGGTCTGGTGTATAAATAACCACAGCTTGAATGCATTAACCCTGCTCTTGTATTGCTCAGGAAACTTAACAGTTAAGTTTTTCAAACCTGAAAATCTCAAAAGGAGATGACCTTAATTTTTTAACACTGATGTCTAGGGGAAAGTGAAATAAAGAGATCTAATGTGTGATTTTACTTTACTTTTTAACTGACTTAACATGATATTTTTGAGATTTCGCTCACATGCTTTATTTGGCACCAAATGATGAACTTCACCTATGAACTTCCTTTTCACACGTGACACGACATATTAGAAAAGAGGTAGAAAAACAGCATTGCACAGTTCCTAAACAAAACTGCAACCCTTGAACAAAAGCAGGTGGCAGCAAAACATTTTATTTCCTGTAACAGGTTTTTCCATTTCCACCAGGTCACGCTCTGCTCATTGCAGCCTCTCAGAAAACGCATCTGCTCCACCAGGAAAACATAGGCAGCCCTGACCCAACACTTGCTATCCCCCTCTTCTCCATGCTGCTTGCAGATGTGTTGTCTGCCCAGCACACTGACTGATGACTGGTCCACAGTTCAAGGACACATGAGGAAATTCACAAAATACCAATACAGGCACATTTGTGAGGACAAAATATAATGCATGCTTGACTATGCAACTGTAATAATATAAATACATATATTTAAAAAATAAATAATATTAATCATTATTAACTTGAAATTATATTTATTATTACTCATAAATACTGCTATGAGTGTAATCCTCACAAAATAATTAATATTAATCAAACATTTCTTTAAATCTTAGCAAATTATAAAACATACATAGTTTATACAAAATAATATTCTTAAAATAAATAATGCTCTAAAATTAATTACAACATCATTAATCAAAAATTTGTTATGACATTCTGCCATGTTATCCACACCTTTTTTTTAGGATTAAATTAATTTACATTTACACTACTGTTCAAAACTTTGGGCTAAGTTTTTTTTGTTTGATTTTTGTTTTTTAAGAAATTATTTTATTCTCCAAGAATACACTGAATTGATCAAAAGTGACAATATAGACATTAAGAATAAAAGTTTTTTGAGCAGCAAATCAGCATTTTATTATTTCTGAATGATCAAGTAGACTGGAGTGATCGCTGCTGAAAAATTCAGCTTTGCCATAACAAGAATAAATTACATATTAAAATAGAAACAGTTACTTTAAACTGCAATAATATTTCACATTATTCTATTATATTACTATATTTTTGATTAAATAAATGCAGCTATAGTGAGCATAAGAGACTTTAGAAACAAAAAAAAAAAAAAAAACTTTCAAACAATTTTCACAATTTTTTTTTTTTTATATTTTATTTATTTTTAATCTATTAGCAGTATTATGAATATATTATAACTGCTTTTATCTGTTATATTAGATATTTAGGTTTAACAAAACAAAACAAAAATCCAAGTGCCACTGGAGCCTGCTTGAACCACCCTGGTTGAAATCATTGGTCTTGATCTTCACTGTTTGTTTGCATGATGATTGCTTCCTCCTTTCTTTATTATCTTACCTCCAACACAACAAACACATACCTAGTGGGGTCTTTGCAGGCTGCTAAATGTTTCAGAGCAATCCACACCCACATCCTCACACACACAGACTAAGGTGGGGGTGGGATCGTGCTGGGACTGTTCCCCGTCTCCACTGAGGAACTGTGTTTATTTGTTCAGAGTGGAATGCAGGACACTTGAAATATTTCATTCCCTGAGAACTATTCTCCCTAGATTGCCTCACGTGCCAAAAGGCCGACACTTTTACAAAGAGACAGTACAGTAAAGTGCTGAAAGAACGACCTAAAAAATTAAACATGGAATGTGAAGGATCTCTTGAGGGAAATTGACCTGAGCCCAACATTGAAAATTGTGGTTTCTTCACAAACATGGTTTGTGAAACTTTTATGTGTATTAGAGCTTCAAATCAGTCTGAATCTTAGGGCCAAGCACTTAAACCTCATGGGTCCTGGGATAAAATGTGTATTTTGTTCTGGTTTGATAAAAACACAACCATCTATCAACTAGTGTTGTGAGCTCCTGAGGTGAGTAGACTCACTGTTGGGCTGCCGCTCTTGGCCCAGCACCTGGATGTCCATCGGCGAGTAAATGCCGTTGAGAATTTCTCTCCGTTCCTTTCCAGTATATTTGTTGCAGGCGTGGATGGATCGGGTCTGCCAGTCTGTCCAGTAGAGCGTCTTTTCATAAAGAGTGAGGGCGAATGGGTGAGTGAGGGAACCCTCCACAACGACCTCCCTGTAAGTGTCAACACATATATGTAAATACACACCCCACTTAAATGATCAACATATGTTGCATTTTGGTTGTTAGATGCTTTTTAAGTGATGCATGACAGCTAAAAAATTTGAGGTCTGTTTTATTCAGCAAGGATGCATTAAAGGTGACATATCATGAAAATCTGACTTTTCCATGTTCAATTTTTTTGGTAAGCCCTTCTCTGCAAGCTTGTAAAAACAAAACTAGCCGCTCAAACTTCGCTCCCCCCGTGATGTAGAAAGGGCATCTTATTAAAAGATCTGTGGGGTATTTTGAGCTGAAACTTCACAGACACATTCTAGGGACACCTGAGACTTACATTTTACATTTACGCATTTAGCAGACGCTTTTATCCAAAGCGACTTACAGTGCATTCAGGCTATACATTTTTTTTTTATCAGTATGTGTGTTCCCTGGGAATTGAACCCACAACCTTTTGCGCTGCTAACGCAATGTTCTACCACTGAGCCACAGGAACAGTATATTACATATTGTACAAAGGAGCATACGAGGTCTCCTATTCATCAAAGAATCTAAAATAAAATATATCAGTCAGCTGGTTTCATGTGTTCATAAACCAGCCTGGACCAGCTTGGAATGTCTAGTCTTTCAGCAGGGAACACACATTCCAAGCCAGCTTGCTTTATGAATCCAGTCGGAATTCTTTACATGGAATTAATTCCAGTAAATGTAAGTTAGGGACTCTGGTTGTCCTACACGTCTTAATTTCAAAGACATAAGAGGCCTACAGGTATTACCCTTTCCAAAAGGCATATAGAAAGGGAATTTAAGACCACAACAATAAGCCAACAACATCAACTGAGGACTGAGGTCTTTTTAGACCCTTCAGGAATTCTGGAGCTCATGCGAAACCGAACCCCCCCCCCCCCTCCCTTTGGGGGGCCCGTAAGGCTTCTTCTCCAAAAAGAGGGGGGAATTAAACAAATCAGGCTGTCATCGACCTGTAAGACCGCATCTGTTTCGGTCGTTAGTAGGGAGTCATCCCGTTCTGTAATGGCACAGCTGCCCTTATTAAGTGAAGTTCCCTCGGAGTCCATCGGAGCGCCGCGTGTTGCGTTTGTCCAGCCGAACGGCGGCCTTCTGAACCACTGGACATAAATAAACAGGAGTGGATCAAAGCAACAAGTGTTAAGAACCGTAGTGCCGCAGTATTCAGAGAAGAGTCGCTCATCAATCACAGAGCTGTAGTGGGTCGAGAGGGGATACATTTTCCTGGTTAGGTCGGGGGAGTCGGTATGCGTGAGCGTGCATGGAAGAGTTGGACTTGACATGTTGTTCACCCTACCGATTTTTAATAGCGTGTGACAAACAGCGGAATGGGGGAGGGGGGTCAGCACTCTGGAAAGGTAATTACAAACAGATTTTTCACAGCTTTTGACGCACTCTTGGTAGTGCCAACTGGTTTGAAGCCAGCAAACTGAAAAGGCTATTAAACAAAGGTGTTCGGGCTCTTTTATTTAAAAAACAACCGAGTGTAGTGTTTGAAGAAAAGCGCTAACAAATTTACATTATGACGTGACACTGAGCAGAATCCATCCAAAGCGTCTATTCTTCAGCCAATTCTGTGTGAGGACAGCAGAACCTTAAACTAATTGTTTATTGCCACAAGTGTCATTAAGAGGCCGGAATAAAGTACGCACCACTGATCCACAGATGTACGACAACTGCTTTTACTCACGTCTGATTCAGTCCAAAAGACCTTTGACAGAATTACACTAATGCTCTGCGCTGTTTTCAGCTTACACAACAAATGTGGGCAAAGAATAGCCAAACAAAGTAAATTATTACTTGAGAGTAAACATGAAAACTTTGCGAAAAACAAGCAATAAACAGAATTATTTTTATTTTTTATTGAAGACTGAGGATATGACTTGAAAATGAAGGAACCAACTATTAATTAAATAATTAAAAAATAAGTTAAATAAATCATACTTTTCAGATTGACAATTATTTTAATATTATAATAAATTAATAAATAATATTGAATATTGAAATTCTGAAAATTTAAGTTATAAATTCATTAATTTAACTGTAAATTTAACATTTTAATAAATTTAATAAATAATAAAATAAAAACTTTTCAGATTGACAACTATAGGAAAGAGTAAGCCATTAAAAATGCAAGACTCAATGATTATTAAAATTGTATTCCACTTAAATTTAACCAAATAAAAAAAATAATTACATCGCTTTAAACTGATGCCTTTTTGGTATACTAGGAATGACACTTAATTTAAAACTATGAAGGAATCAATCATCAAGTCTCCATGATATTCTGGTCTCCAGATATAGGTCAGGTTCCTCCTTCAATGCCGTCTGCTGGACTACAGGCCTAGCCAGACCATACGACTCCTGCAGATCGACTAGCAATGCAAATCTTAACATAGCAGAGGGTCTGACATACCTTTCTTTATTGAAGTTGCTACGAAATCCTACACACACAAAAGGAAATGTAACCCTTTGGCTTGGGGGCCCGAATCATACCCATAATGCCAGGCGGGATCGGGTTACAGTGGTATATGGCACGGAGGTCATCTCAAGTTAAGAGTGGGCGGAAGTAGGGAGGGGGGTCTCAAACCGGGCCTACGTGCAGGGAGTGTTTGGATTGGCCCACAGACTCCATACCATTCAGCTTCAATCCGGATGGGAAAGGGAAAGAAATACAAGGAGATGAATTGAGAATAAGTGTGAAAGAATGAGGAAACTGACCGAGCTGTTCCGTCCAAGTTGGCCCTGTGGATGAAGCTGAGCTTGGCATCCGCCCAGTAGAGTTTCTGCTCCTCGAGGTCGATGGTCAGTCCATTGGGCCAGTAGATTTGCTTCTGGACAATGATTTGTCGACTGCTACCATCCATTCCCGCCCTTTCTATTCTTGGCTCCTCCCCCCAGTCAGTCCAATACATGTACCTGAGAAGAAAAAAAACAGGCGTCAGTCAGCTGGTTTCCATTATCCCAGAGAAAAAGTGAAAACTAGTCAACCAGTCAACCCTCCAACTAGACGATGAAAATATATAGTTTTCACAACCGTATTTGCAAGAAGTATAACATGCAATCAGTAACAAAGAGCAAACAAACTCAAGTACAACGTGACATGGAGACGTTTGCAACGGTTTAAGTATTGACTGGAAGCTGCTCAAGGTTAGGCAACATGGATTTGGAGTTAGACTAAACAAACGTTTCAAGAGCAGGCTGTTTTCAAAGCAAACCATATCAGCATTATATTTGCCAGAGCCTGTCTCGCTTGAAACACTTCATATGGGAGAAACACAACACAGCAACCAAAGCAAAGCACATGCTCAACAACTCCAAACTTTTTTTGTTGGCAAAAAGCCTTTTTTGTGTGTTCAGGAAATACTAGCAGTCAATTCCAGTTTGCATGAAAATAAATGGATTGTAAACTAGCCATACTAACCTAATATATATATATATATATATATATATATATATAATATAAACACGGTGTAAAAGGAATAGTTCACCCATAAATCTAGAGCTGCAAGATAAATTTATACACAACCCAAAATTGTGATATGGCTTATCAAATTTGCCATTATCAAATCTCAAATAATCATATACATAAATATATGTGCTGTATGTTTCAGAGTGAAGCATGTCACTGTATTCATTTACACACAATCAGCTCACAGTTTATTGTTTTCAGTGTCTCAGAGCAGCTTGGTTTGCAGTACAAGCTGCTCCACACATGAAATATTATGATGGGAATATTTATTTTATTTAGTTTTTTGGTAATAATAATTAATACAAATTTATATAATATAATACTTATTATACTACACCTCTACAAACAAGCACAGAAACATTGCACGATTTTTAGAAAAAAGTTGAAATTTGATTTTTGTTTCTCAAAATTATATTTATAAAAAAAAAACGCAATTCGACCCCCCCCCCCAAAAAAAATCATACAACCCTACATAAAAAAATAAAATAAATGAACAATGGTGTTTGGCAACACTGACATCAAACCTGGTGCAATGATTCTTCACTTGCCTAGTCATAAAACATAGCGATTTTCAATGCATAGTTGCTTAAATTTCTGTCTTTTTCTAACACAATGCTATTTTATAATTTTAGAACACTTGGAGCATAAGATGCAAGCTATATGAACAACTTATGCTACCTTTTTTATTCATAGTTGCAGCTTGAAGGCGCTGTTACCATTTATTTTGAATGGAATACAGCGGCAATAACATTGTGCTAAATATCTCCTTTTGTGTACCTCTGAAGAAAAGAGATGAGCGTGAGTAAATGATGATAATTAATTTTTTTGAGTAAACTGCTAATTTAAAAACACCACTACTATCATAGGTAAAGGCACACCAAAATCTCAAAATGGAATTACTTAAGATGTTGTATTGTAACTTAAGCACAGTTGAGAAACTGTTGTATTCTTCTTGACAACATTTCAGTGAACTGCTAAATGGTATGGACTGCCTTTATCAGCAATGGTTAAGTTGTTTTATGCCTTCCTTAACCAGAACAATGCCCCGTTCATGCTGTAAAGCATCATGTGTGTGAGTCTAGCCGTTTTTTGTAGGTCACGTATAGCCTATTAGCCTATTTGTGAGGGAATATGACACAACTGAAAAATTATATTACAGAAGTGCAAAACTATATCCATAATGTGTGTCAAAAATGCCACCCTGTTGTCTAATCAACACAAAAAAGCAAACCTTTTTGGAATTAAAGGAAAAAAAAATGGGGAATGAAGACCAAAAAAAGGAAAAAAGACCACTGAAATTTTTTTGAAAATATTCATAAGGGGAAGCATTCGCCCAGGCAAGCCGTGATTACTTGTAGCGCACAAGCTACGACAGTAAGCGTGTCGCCAACGGAAACACTTATCAAATCTCATGCCAGCAGGGAGACCAAGCATGAAAACTCAACCAGCCCTTCCTCCCCTGAGATGCATCCTATTAGCCTGCCTGTGGCTCCAACGGTTGTGCTGTATTTTTCTCAATTAGGAACTTCAGCATTACACCGCTGACGAAATCTGATGGCTGACAGAACAAAGAGACGGTTGAACAATGGTTTTGCAGAAGGCCGTAACAAGGACAATAACTCTTTGAATGTCACACTGTAGCGAGGTTCATAACTGGGACTTTGAATTCAAATTTAGCAACTTATTAGCAAGGGATGAGTCAGAATGGTCGTCTAATTGACCAACCGTCTAAGAAACTTCTCTGAGAAGTTTAAATGTATAGCCTTTAAAACACCACAGCTACAGATAACAGGAGAAATTATGTGGTATAATTTAATGGCTAAAGGTGCACAATTACAATTTTCTTGTCAAAATTTTGCCTTCAAAATGGTGAAATTTCCCCATGGATTCAAGTTGGTCAGATGAATTTGCCACGTTGACCAACAGCAAGTTGCTTGGTTTGAAATGTCACCTTACGTCTAGCAGAAGTTGGCGCAACGACTAATACTGATAACAGCAGCTTTAAATCTTTGGGAAGCTACATTTTTAACTTTAGCTTATACAATTACATGTATATATAATCATGTTAATATGATTATCAGCACATTTTTAAAAACACTTCATAGTTTTACATCTGCTAGATAGGAGTTCCTCAGAAAGCTCATGCCAACACAAAGAGTGTAGTACTTCTCAGCTCTATTTAACACTTTTGCCATAATTATAACCAAAATTCTACATATTTTACTGTTTAGAGTACAATTTTTTCAATCTATATGAACATTAAGAAGGCAAAGTAGCTTAACAGTGCTAAAAAACAAATGAAGCTAAGTCTCATTTTGTTGCTGCTACCAAAACTAGATATCACATTAAAATAAAATTATCATGCAAAGACGTCAGTGGAGGGACAAACATCCAGCGTCGGCATCTCTGGAGTGCGTGCGAGCGAGTTTGTTGTGATTTTGTCTGTGTTATACACAGATATAAACCTGACGCTTGGCCACGCAACAGAGAATATCAGCTGGAGCCACCCAATGAAAGGAGATTGTGGAATGTCTACAGAAGATGGCAGAACGTCTCCAAACGTTAAATACCAGGTACATCTTTGGTATATAACTCCACATAAAACACTTTTGTCAGATATTTGGATGTGCCATGCCTGTCTGGCTATAAAAACTGCATTTTTTTGGTCATACTTTAAAATTCAAGAAGAGTCAGCAAACTTAACATGGCAATAAATAAAAAAGATCCATTCTTTTCATCTGATGGTAATTCATCTTTTCACTCCTCCCAAGCCTCTTTTGGAGAATGTGAAAACAATGAACGTGTCTTGAGAACAGACAAACATAATTCAGGGGCCCCTGCATGCGGTTGCTCTCACTCTGAGGGGGTTGTAAAAAGCAGAGCCCCACTTTCTGTGATCTGAAGCAGGGGCCGGACAGAGGTCTTGGATCTCCACGGTAAATCTCAACTCAAAGCTCTCAGGCGGTGACAATAAGAAAATAAAAATGCATGAAGCTTATATTAAGCATGTCTGCTCAAAAAATGCCAGACATTAACTTTCGGATTGCAGTGTAACTGGAGAACGGATCTCTCGGTCTGAAAATTTCTTTTAAACTCAATGAACTTCACAAAACAGGCAGCTAATGTTTTGAAAAAAAGCAAGCGGTATGGATGTGTTTCTTTAGGCTACAGCCCAGGAACAGTGTCTGGCTCCATTTTTAATGTCTTCATCACACAAAGTGAAATGCATTCTGGGGAAAAATGTCCCAGCTCTTGGGTGTCATAAATACAGAATGAGCTAAAATCCTTGTGTTCGCAACTAGGTGGATAAAAATGTGAAACGCACAGTTCAGCGGCAGTGCATTTAGATTTTTTTAACCTCAACTCGGGCTGTCATGACCGTAAACAGACTGACTATCAAGGTTGTTTTTGTTCACTTGTCTTAGGCCCAATTCCAATTCTATTTTATACCCCTTCCCCTTGTCCCTTGAAACAGAGTGTCAAGGGGTAGGGGTGAAAATATTCCCCTAAGAATTGGGAGACCACTACTATACCGTCACACGTCATCATACTTCGTCTAGCTCCTACAATACACACCTATACTGGTGTGCATTAGAGCCTTACAGTTCAATATAAATGCGCTGCTTACTGACACACACACACACAGGAGATCGCGCAGCTCACACATCCAAGGGCAAAGAAACTTGTCAACGCTGCCCCACGACTTTTATATCATATACAACATTATATTTTCCAGCAACGAGAGGATAAAATCGCTGTTTTTGAAGTAAACTCACTCATTGTAAAGAGAGACGCACAGAAGCGCTCGCTCGCGTTATCTCTCTCTCTCGAATTGGCAATATTTGAGATAAAGGTTCAGCGATTTCTATTTATTGGGGGGACTAGCCCCCCTCAATGTCTATGGTGGTTATCGCCCTGATCAGACATGAAAATATGTTGTGGCACTATCGTGCAGTCAGTAATGATATGACGTTTAGCAAACTTTAGCGGTTTTTTGCAAACATTTCTTTGAATAACATGACCGTAAATATGAACTCACGATTGAATATAACATAAACCAAATGAACCAAATTAAAATCTTTATTAATGCCAATAATGCTTACATTTATGTGTCTTTTTGTTCGCTCAGTCAGCCATGTTTCCGCTGATAATTGTAATACCTCTTCGTTTGAAGTGTGGTCCCGAAAAATCTTCGTTTGAAGGGCTATCTGGCCCTTCCCCTTACTCCTACCCCTCCAACCAAAAGAGAATGCCAAGACGTGAATGCGAAGGGGTAGAAATGGGATTGGGCCTTAGAGTGTATGCTAAATGTATACATACTCTATATAACATAAAAAAGAAAGGTTGAAGAACATATATTATAAATATAAAACAATAATAGCCTTTTCATAGTATGTAATGTAGATATATATATAAAGAGATAAATATGTATATATAAAATATATATAAAATACAGTAAAAATAATATAAAATCAAATATAAAATCAAATCTATGCAATATTTTAATGATAAAATATTATTATTACTTTATTAATTTGCTTTATTAATACAATTAATAATATTGTTATCATTATTACTGATGTTGTTTTATTTGATAGATGACAGGAGTGAACTGCACTGCCAAAAATCAAATAAATCACAACAAAAACTAGACAAAAAAGCATTAAAAATGTAATTCGCTGATATCATTCTTAAAACTGTTACAATCCCGCAACTATAAGACACAGCACAGACAGTGACTCACATTACCTAACATGTCTCAAGCCAAGTACGTGCGTACAAGCTAAGCCAGGGCTTAAGTAATGCAAGTGAGAGCAATCTCTCAGAACTCAAGTTACATGTTGCATATAAACATGCCAACTCGACAGCAAAGTTGGAGCGGACACACAAGTGGAATCTACTTCGGGCTGGACACACGGCACCAGAAGAGTGAAGGTTTGTCATGCAGGATCTACACACCGCACAACAACAGGAAACAGCCTGAATGCTACGTTGCATCCCAATCTCCCTTTTGGGGGGGAAGTTCTAATGGCCTATAAATAAACAACCAGGCCATGCATTAATGAACACTGGGGGGTCAAGGGTGGAAGGACGCATGTGAAGACCACCCACTGAATGGAGGATGGGGACGAGAGAAAGAGGAAATGAGAGCAGAGAGGAAGGGACTCACCTATGAGCAGGGTTCAGCGCTATTGCCCTGGGCTGGTCGAGATCTTGCCAGAAGAGCACCTTACGAGAGGTGCCGTCCAGGTTGGCTACTTCGATGCGGTTCGTCTCAGAGTCGGTCCAGTAGAGTTTGTGTCCGAGCCAGTCGCAGGCTAAGCCATCGGGAGAATCCAGACCTGATACCACCACCGTCTGCCCTCTGCCCAGTGTGGCCTCCTTCATAGCTGAAAAACAAGGCCTCCATTCAGTTCCACAACAGTATTATCAGTTTAAGCATTCCTTAAATGTTTCATTCTGCCTCCAGATAATGATACAACATTTTTGCTGTGCTACAGTAGGTTTGCTGCTCTCAAAAATGAATTAATATTAAAATACAGTCTTACATGACTAAGAAATGTTGCCAAATGGCATTGATTCTCAGCTGTCTCGTAACCAATCACATGCCTAGTTTTAATATGTGGAAGGACTGCGGTTATTTACCAATATTATTTATATAGTTTTTTATTTATCTATCAATCTGTCTGTCAACATTGACTATTTAACTGCTGGTTTTACATTTACATTTATGCATTTAGCAGACGCTTTTATCCAAAGCGACTTACATTGCATTCAAGTTACAGTTTCTACATTTTATCAGCTCTTGCTTTCCCTGGGAATCGAACCCATGATCTTGGCGTTGCTAGTGCCATGCTCTACTATTTGAGCTACAGGAAAGCTTTAAGCTTTATCCAAAGTTTTGGATATTTAATTGATGATTTCATTTTTGACTTTTTTTAAAATATTTATTTCTGCCGTTTTTGCCTTTATTATGATAGGACAGTTAGTTGACAGAAAGTGAAGTGGGATAGAGAGAGGGGAGACAGGATTGGGAAAGGTCCACGAGCTGGGACTCGAACTTGGGACGCCCGAAGCGCATTGGTGCTATATATCGGCACGCTGCCCACAAGGCTATCGCCGCTGACATTTTTGCCCATTTTTAGATTACTTTTCTAATATAGCACCCCTTTGGGGGATATAAAAGATCCCACTACTTTTATTATTATTTTACATACAGTGCTACTAAAAAGTCTGGAGTCTGGACACTTTTGTTTAGCAAGGATGTACTAAATAATCAAAATTGACAGTGACAGACTTTTATAATAATGTTACAAAAGATTTACAATTCAAATAAATCCTGTTATTTTTAATTTTCTATTCATCAAACAACAATCTTGACCACAGAATCACAAAAATATATAGATCATAACAGATCATGTGACACTGAACACTGGAGTAATGGCTGCTGAAACTTTGCCATCACAGGAATACATTTTTACATTTTAAAACGCATGAAAACAAAAACCTCTTATAATATTGTTTTGTAATAATATTTCTCAATATTAATTTTTTGACTGTATTTTGATCAAATAAATGCAGCCTTGGTGTAGGGCTGGTCCGAATACCATTTTTTGAGCTTCGACGCTTCGGTAGTAATCAACACCGAATATTCGAAGCTTCGGATGGAGGGGGCTGAACATATTCTTCTCTCTAATAAAGGCAGGAATCTCTGTGTGTCTGTTTGCATTTTTATTATGTCGAGAACCGTTCATCCAATCGACTTCATGTGTGGCGGGTGTGTTGCTGCGGACCCAAGGGGGTGCAGTGTTGCATTTTGGTGTAATATGGACACGCGACATTCAGAATTAATAAACTTTTAATAAACTACAGAACAGCGCGAGCCGGATATGCTCCGAGAACGGACACTGCACTAGTGATACAAAACACACAGGTCTGTCAACAGCAATACTTTTAAAAAGGTAGCCTAACATTTTTCTAACAAACAAATCACTCCCAAATCAGAAATTAGAAGCACAGTAATTACTGACACCGTAAAGCAGGGGTGGGGAACGTTAATCCTGGAGGGCCGGTGTCCCTGAGGAGTTTAGCTCCAATCCTAATCAAACACACCTGAACCAGCTAATCAAAGTCTTCAGGATGCAGTTAGATATTTTTTTTTTTCAGGGTTGGAGCTAAACTCTGCAGGAGAGTGGCCCTCCAGGATCAACATTCCCCACCCCTGCCGTAAAGGGTAGGCTATTTAAATAAAAGAAGAACGAAAAATAAATGAACAAAGTTCAACGAACTGTAATAAATAAAGAACACGGTAGCATACTTTCAATAACAGCATCACACATTTTAATTAAATGAATTCCCTTATATAGAATAAAACAAACTGTAATAGGCTAAATAGAACAAGGTAACGTTAGGCTGGCTAGACAGCTCACATTTCAATAAACAAACTATTTCTTTACAAGTCAAACTTTCAAATAAATCACAATCAGGTTGCAAGCTAGTGAAGCTACTTTGTCTACCTACACTCTTGTCATGTTGTGTGCGAGGAAGATGATTTTGTTCACATTTTCAGGTAAAAGGGAATTTCGGGTCTTATTCGCGACGTAGCCAGCTTTTGAGAAAATGCGCTCTGACGGAGCTGAAGTGGCCGGAATGCAAAGGAGGTGTTTGGCTGCAAATGCCAGTTTAGGGTAGCGGTCACTGTTTTGCTTCCACCATGCAACTGCCTTTGTCTTGTCCTCACTCAATTTAAAGTGCTCCCACACAGCTGAGGTCTACGGCATTTTTGTCTTCTCTTCCAGATGAACTGAATCATGACGTTCATGATGTTCATTTATGGGCGATTCATATTCAAGCGCGAATGAGAAACTGTTCGAAATATTCGAATCTCAAAATTGAAAATCGAATGCCAACCCACCGAACGAATAATCGAATATTCTGGTCCAGCCCTACCTTGGTGAGCATAAGAGACATTTTTTCAAAAATATTTAAAATTATATTAGATAAATAGATATTTAAAATATTAGATAATCTATTCCTTTAAAAATGTTAAAAATACAAACAGAAAAAAACAGTAATTTCCTTGCCAGTAATTCCAAACCACGAAACACTGATCTTACAGATAGTAGAGAGGTTGTAGTAGGTCTGTTTGATGGCCTCTTCACTGACGTCCGTCCAGAATATCAGGCCCTCCGAGAAGAGAAAGTCCACTGCGGCCGCATCCTCAAGATCACTGACAACCACGGCGGACTCCGTCCGGCCTGCCTCTGCGTCCACCAGCCGGACGTCCCGCCGGTTAGCAAAGAGCAGCAAGGGAGAACCTGGAGGCAAAAGTTGGATGTGACCAAAAATATGGGCAAGATTTCATTTCACTTGGTTAAATCATCCTCAAAAAATGAGGAACAGACAATAACATTTTCGTAACAAATTATGACTCTGCATTTCTGCTACCAAAGAATCTGCCATTTCAAAAAACGTGCTTCGTAATCCACTCCGTCTGTCTGCAGCAACCCAGGCTGCCTG
This sequence comes from Schizothorax lantsangensis, assembly GCA_027422415.1. Taxonomy (NCBI): domain Eukaryota; kingdom Metazoa; phylum Chordata; class Actinopteri; order Cypriniformes; family Cyprinidae; genus Schizothorax; species Schizothorax lantsangensis. The sequence goes on along the minus strand of CM049854.1, from coordinate 20,596,380 downwards.
TCTCTAAATAATCAGTGTTTTCATGAACTCATCGCGCTAAATGAGAGGCACATGTGACACTCTCTGGGGAATGAATAGCAGAGGAAACAACGGAAATGTCTGCCCTTCATTTTGGCACCCAGACATCTCCACAGGGAACGCCAGTTGGCACCTCGGGCCCATCCGCATGTGCCAGCAAGTGCCACTCACGTTGCAGTCAATAACTTCCAGAGGGTGAGGGGGGGAGAGGACATACGATGTCATTAGATTCAGACACAATGACTATGGTGAGAGTGCTGAGGGTTGGGACGTCCTGCTGTGGTTTACCAGCATGCCACTTTACTAAGAACCATGTCACCATCAATAAGCAACTGCAGCTTTCTGTTACAGTCGCAGAGCTGCTATTAATAATAACATGTAAAACTCCTCATAGGTAACTATTATCCTTAAAAAGCCTAGTGTGTCATATCTGGTAAGCAAATTTTGAAGGGCTCTAAATTATCAACATGATCAAAACCTGTTGTACATAATCTACTACAAGCTTTCTGTCATCTGATTGACAGTTTATAATTGTTTACCTTTTAGTATCATTCTAAAACTATTCTAAAATTGCACTGCATCAATTATGAGATCCATATTCTCCTACATCACACTGTATGAGCCTGATGTATCAAAATAAAACTATTTTATTTCAAAGAAAGTGGTTAAAATCTCTTAGAAGTAGAAGTTAATGACATTTGAGCCATTCAGTGCAAGTCTGCAGGACTTTTCCTCACCCATTTTCTCAGATGTTATGTAAAAATTGTAAGTATGATCATTTAGAAAAGTAAACAAACCACATGATTTCAGACATCATTCATGTCTGTAGCACAAACTTTACAGGATGACTGACGTGCCAAAGTTTAATACCTGTGATTAGAGGTTTGCTTAGAGGCCAACCTAAAGTATGAGCAAAAGTAACAGCAATTCTTGCCTTATTTTGAGATTTCGATGGTCCTAAAGTGGCATTTTCCATCACGTGATCGCAGCTTTCTGCCCAGGCCGGTATCCACTAAGCAAGCAGTCTTACGAGACTAAACAGTGCACGATATGTGATTTGGTGTTATCTGAAAGCAAACACCGCAGCAATTTTGGGCTTGAGGGTTATTTTATCAGCAACCACCAGGAAGGAAAACCAGCATGTAAGTGTCCTGTAAAGCTCCTCTGTGAAAAAAAAAAGGTGCTAGCGAACCACCACAGATCTCTTACATTTAAGAGTCATCACATTTAACTTTATGAATCACTGGCCAGCTAGGATAACATAATGTCTTTCAACTACAGACAACTATAAATAAGTCATTCATAGATTGAACGTGTGGCACCAAACATTACAAATGAAGATAATTTAAGATAATTATTGTGACTGATAAAAAAAAGTGGATTCAAAAGTTAACAGTTTGTTTTATGGCCATACTATTAAAATTATTAAACTAATATTATCAAAAAAGTTTACAAAAACAAACAAACAAAAAAGATAAGGCATCCTTAACCACTATTTTCTTCACATTATATGAAAATGTAAAATGTACAACACTAAAAACACATTAGGTCAGGATGCATTATGAAATGTGTTAATTTATTTAACATTTTGTAGGCCTACTTAAAAATTGTCAGACCTATTAAACTAGCTTGAAAGGTTGAACCTAAATAAATTTGTTAGAAAATCAAACATTTTTTAAAATAGAAACTAGTTTTTAAAGCTAGTATTAGCTAGTCACATCATTTAAATATCAGTGGCTTCCTGCTAAGAACACACAGAGTTTGTCAATTTTACATACACTTTGCTGTACCTGCAACATTTCACCAAAATAAGGGATCATACAAAATGCATGTTATTTTTTATTTAGTACCGACCTGAATGAGATTTCACATAAAAGATGTTTACATATAGTCCATAAGAGAAATTCAAATAGTTGAATTTATAAAAATGACCCTGTTCAAAAGTTTACATACGCTTGATTCCTAATACTGTTTTTAGCTTTTTTTTTTTTTTATAGTTGTTCATGAGTTCTTCAGAAAATCCTTCAGGTCCCACAAATTCTTTAGTTTTGAACCCTTTCCAACAATGACTGTATGATTTTGAGATCCATCTTTCCACACTGAGGACAACTGAGGGACTCGTACGCAACTATTACAAAAAGTTCAAGCACTCACTGACGCTCCAGAAGGAAAAACGCATTGCATTAAGAGTCAGGGGTGTAACATTTTTAACAGAATGAAGATGTGTACATTTTTCTTATTTTGCCTAAATAGCTTCTTTTTTTTTTGTACTGCCCGTCAAAAGCTACAGAAGATACTTACATGTTTCCTAGAAGACAACATTTTTTTTTATTTATCCTGATCTTCAAATTCAGAAAGTTTTCACCTCCAGGCTCTTAATGCATGGTTTTCCCTTCTGGAGCATCAGTGAGTGTTTGAACCTTCTGTAATAGCTGCATATGAGTCCCTCAGTTGTCCTCAATGTGAAAAGATGGGTCTCAAAATCATACAGTTATTATTGGAAAGACTTACAAATACGCAGATGGATGCTGTAGTTTAACTGTTCAGGACAAACAAGGGACTCATGAACAACTATCACAAAAAAAATTAAAAATAATCACTCAGGTAACAACACAGTATTAAGAATCAAGTGTATGTAAACTTTTGAATGGGGTCATTTTTTTTTAAATTCAACTATTATTTTCTCTTGTGGACTGTATTTAAACTAGGGCTGTACGATAAATCGCATGTAACTGTCAACTGACAAGCTACGCAATATCGCCTTCATAATGGAAGGCGATTCATCTGTGATTATGAAGGCGATATTGCGTAGCTTGTCAGTGATCTACGGCTCTGTGTATTAAATGCCACTCCATCTGAATGCACATGATGGAGATTTGCTACTAATCACAGAAACGGCTTTACTGATGAGATGCGCATGATAATCGAATGCACTTTATCGTGCAGCCCTAATTTAAACGTATTTTGTGTGAAATATCTTATTTAGGTCAGTACTAAATGCATTTTGATCCCTCTTATTTCAGTAAAATAATTAATATTTTGCAAATACTGCAAAGTGTATGTAATGTAAATGTTGACCACAACTGTATGCATATTTAGTAATTGCCACATATAACACTCTGAGAAGTCAGATTTTATAGATACTTCCCTCTATCCTGGGTCATTTAAAACTATTAAAGACCATCAGTTCCAAATTACAAATTACCAAATGCAAAACCAAACTTTTGAACTCCAGTTTTCTTACAGTTATCGCAAACTAAATGCTCAGCTATGACCGCAAGAAGTGTCTTGCAATTATTTGTCAAGTTTAAACGCAACTTTAGCGTGATTTACAGTTGTATACACTTCATACAAACACAGCACTCCGTCTACTAAACAGTGACAGAGGCGTGAAGTACACACGCTGCGTAAGCAACAGACCCCACACATCAAACAATAATCGTCTGTCCTCATTCTGCCTGGTCCACAGATTGTTTCTTCAATCATTAAGTCTACCTCTTTCACTCCTTTCTTCCATCTTTCCGACTACAAAGATAGATGTACTCGAATCACTGTGAAAAGGAGATGCAGGTCTATTCTTTCTTCTTATCAGCTAGTTTCTTCAAGCATATACATATTCCACAGTTTGGTGGGACTATTGGCAATGTACATGTCATTTAAGCGGCATAAATGCAGCATATGCTTCCATCTGCACAGAAAAGCCTTTGGAATGGTCCAGCAGAGCCTGGGAGGACTCGGACACCTCCTTCCCCGGCGAGCACAGAGCAACGGGGATTAAAAAGATAACCTCGTCCCAACAGCTGCACTGTTTTATGAGATCACACAGACCTCTGCGGCCCAAATGTGCAAGAAAAAACACCACCACCACCAGCATGATGCAGAAGAACCACAAGCAGCCCCCCAGCACAATCTCCCACCCAAATAAACAAGATTACTCACTAGAGTTCATTTCAGTTAGTACAACCAAATACATTAGCTGATGTTTTCAAATGGAGCGGCATTTAATACACAGAGCCGTAGTTCACTGACAAGCTACACAATATCACGTTCAATTCAGGCGATTCATCTGCGATTCTGAGCGTGAATTGCGTAGCTTGTCAGTGAACTACGGCTCTGTGTATTAAATGCCACTCCATTTGAAAACAGGTGATGGAGATTTATTAATAATCACAGAACCGGCTTTACTGACGAGATGCGCATGACAATCGCATGCGATATATCGTGCAGCCCTAGATAGGTAGATGTAATTTATAGACAGACAGAGAGACAGATCAATAGACAGAGAGGCAGACAGACAGATAGATAACCTTATAACCTTGATATCTACCTCAGACAGACACATAGATGGGTAGATGTCATTTATAGATAGAAGATTAAATTAGATTAGAAGCCACTCAAAGGCTCCTGAAAGGAGTTTCTGCAAGTTCACAACTTCTGTGGACAAATCTTTCTTACAGAGCACATCTGAGCTCACTAAGAGAAAGAAAACGGAAAACAGATGAACTCCAGCAACTTTGTAATGGTTTTAGAGGCAACGTGCCAGAGATCTAGAGGACAAAAGCAAAGCGAGCCTTGTTTCAATGGACATTTAAACACTGTGGCTTACTAGAGGAAACAAAATCAGTCAAAGTCCAGCAATAAATTTCAGCCACAGAGTGAAGATCTCTAATCTCTCTAAACAGACGTCCCTAAGAGAAATCGTTTCCAGTCTATACCTGAGCACCCATATGACTTAGGAACTTCCGCTCTTCTCCGACTTTTGTAGTGCCAGGAGGGGGAGTTGAGAGCACCTGGGCCCACCGGGCTCCTCCTTTGTAGAGGAAGAGCACAAAGAAACAGATGAAGGAGTCTGAGCTTGTCACCAGAATTAACCGTCTTCAGAAGGGAGGAGCACAAAGGAGGCTAGAGGTCTACGAACACGTAAAGAGCCCTGGAAAGTGGGTAAAAGAGCTTCAAAAAGCTGCTCAGCGCATTCACTATCTCCGTTTTCTTCCTCTGTCCTCAATCTCCTTTTACCTGCCTGATCTGCCTGATTACGATCAAAACTGGTCGCTCACTTCCTCCAACCCTTATCAGCAAGAGACCATACAGTAAAGTATGCAAACATCTTTTTTTTTAAACTGTGAACTCTGAGACACCTTCCTATGATCCTGATAAAATAATTCACACCTATCTATCGAGTCTAAATTGCCTATAAACATTTAAAAGTTTAAAAATTATTTAAAATACAAAAGAATCCTGCAAGTCCAGGATAAAAAATAGGGACTGGTTGTTACATTTCCTTTCCCCCCAAAATCCTTTCATTCAAATGCAAACTTGTTTAATTAGATTAAGAAGTGATTGACATTGGCAGTAGGAGCTTGACAATTACATCAAAAGTTTTGTGGTTTTTGTTATGCTAAAATTCAACAAGGCCTTTTGTTGTTCACGTGTGTTGAATTAGCTTTACATGCAACAGATTTTACTCCATCACTTTCATCTCGGAATACACAAAAATTGAAAAAGGTTTAAAAACACTGGGCTACAACTTCTAAATCTGTATTAATACTACTAGAAAAACTCCAGAGACGAGGCTCTGACATTTGCAGTGATGCTTGCTGGCAGACATTTCCAACCTTACATAGTGACATGTCAACAAATGAACCACTCGCTATTGACGTGACCTGAATAAATAAATAGGGTTTTTCACAAGAAACATTTAAGAACACCAAGCCCAAACTCCAAAGAGAAATAACATGACAGTCTGTTCTCAAAATGGCAATATAATAGCTTGTAATAACTCAACAGCAGCTGCATGCAGGCCTGCAATAATTTAAGAACAAAATCAGAACATTTCATCCAGGAAGAAGTATATTTTGTTCCCTCACTCTTAACAATAAAGGTTCTTCGATGGTTCTTTGCACCAATCATTTCTTCACATTACAGTTTTCAATTTGGTTTATGGTTCTCTAAAGCGCCAGTATATAAATGGTTTCCCACAGCACAAGATAATTAAATTGTTTGTTGTGGAACTTATTAAAGGTTTTCCAATAGAATCAGGCTGTAAAACCTTTTTGGATCTAACAAGAACCTTTATTTTTTACAGGACTGGATTGGATTCATGTTGCTCTAACAACTTAGTAACACTATATTATAACTTTTAATGTGAGTTCATTCACCAACCCTAAAAAATGCTTAACGGAACACGCTCATGAACATTCAAATCTGAAAGCATAAATGAAGCATTTCTTACTATTTGATGCACATTAACTGACTGTCTTAGCATTGTTTATGCAAAAACTATTCGATTAGAAGACTAGTCTAATACAGACTAATCATCTTAAGAAATATTTACACAATAAAGTTAGTTAAAATGTGTTCGAAGACTAGTCTAAAAGAAACTAATCATCTTAAGGATTATTTATGCAATAAAGTTTGTTGGAATGAGTTAGAAGACTAGTCTAATACAAAATGGACCATGTAGCTGTTGGTAAATGTTTGGAATAAAGTTCTGAATAGAAGATAAACAAATGAGTTAAGGCACATAATATGACTCAATCCATCTGAATTAAACTATTCACACGGTTCTGCTTCCTTGCCCCAGAAATAACACCAAACCAGAGTTCAATCTCTCTCTTTCTCTAGGCGTGAATACAAACATCCCAGCAAACCAATAATGAGTACATGGTGCTAAAACTATAAATATTTAAGCACAGGCCTGTTTGAATGGCAATTTCTCACCAGCAACTGTCACAGGAAAGTTTTCAGCAATGCTTCTTTATAACACTATGAAACTATATGATATTAATAATTTGTGTCCAGGGTTTTTAAAAGAGATATTTCCATTTATACTTATTTTTGCTCATATATAGTAGCTATATAAAGTTGATATACTTCATACAAAATTAAAAGTGTTCAGCCTTTCTTTTGTAATTTTTATGCATTTATTATCTTATGATATTGCAAGACTATAATTTTAAGAATCGATTTATTACTCTGCAGGTCCATTTTAAATGAACTAGTTAATATAGTGGAAAACTAGAAATGGTGGTTAATGACAGACGTAACATTCATACATATACATTTTAACCTTAAAAAATAAACAAACTACCCATACAGACGTTTACTAACTGTTAACTACAGTTTCCAACTTTCAAACTAATTACCTGTTAAGCACTAGTAATATCTGTTTAGGTTATGAATGTTATTATAAAGTGTTTTCATGAAAATCTAGCTCTTTGTACTGGGGTCTTTGAGCTGGCTTGAGAGTCTTTATTTTTTACTCCTAATAAACTTCAGCACTGTTTTTGTTGAAATTGCAACGTTTGTTTATCCGCCAAATTGTCAGTAACACTATTCGGATGAAGGTCAGGTAAAATAGCCGTCTTTAAAATAGTTTTAAAAGTCAATTTAATCATTTTTGCACTCTTTTTCAAGCCGTTTGACATCCGACACCACCGAGGCCTCCATAACACACAACCAGAGCACTTTACAAGTCCTGTGAGCTTAAAAACTCCGACCAAACATGTCAAATACTATCAAAAAAGTTGATTTTTCGCTTTAAAGCTTCAACTCAACTTCCAGAAGTGCACATCTCGGTTAACAATCCCACCGCAGACTTTAGTTTAGTTCAAACCAGCTCAACTTTACGCACTTAACTCTCTGAAGTTTCTCAAAAACTAGTTGCATTTCTAAATATGTAAACGATCAAAATACACGCTCGTGCGAACCCGACCGTGCGCAAGTTTGTTTCGCGCTCGTGCGTTTTACTTTGTATCACATTGTTCGCGGTGATATAATGACTTCAACACCTCAGAGCCGTAGGAAAAACTCCACAAAAACTATTTTACTCACCGCGAATCACCGTCAGACTACAACAAAGCAGCAGTTCTAGCAATAAAATCTCCATCGCAAGCGCTCCTTGCTTTAATTCCATAATCCCAGCTCCATTTCTTCGAGGTATTGTGTTAGGAGAAAGTTTGTAGTCCGTAGGTCGATCAGTCGGACTTTTTTTCGCCCGAGCGACTCTTCTAGCGATAGTAGAGGAGGCACGAGGAGGGGAATGACTGACAGCGGAAACTGATCGACGTCATCAAGTGGGATTGTCGGCGCCGTGGCGCGCGCGCTCGCTTCTCCAGTCCATTGAACAGAAGAGGACGCACAGTGTGAACTGTTAGTCAATTTGAAAAAGTGAAATACTACTGTAAATGGATAGGTGCAAGGATAAATGTACAGTCAGCCGGTCATTTATTTTAACAATGCAGTCTGTGGATAAAATGATATATTCAAGAGTAAATCTGTATTTTTTCTATTGGAGTTTTTATGTTGCATTTTGTTTGTTACCATGATGGTGTTTTATGTTTATGCGTGTATACTCTTTCATTATGTTATTATTGGCTACAGTTGCTTGAGAGGCCAATCTTGATGCACTTTTAGTCATCATGTGGGCAGCCAAAGCTGTTATCAGTACATTTTACAGTAACAAACTGATTTTAATCACTCAAACAGACTGGAATATTAACATTATAAGATTTATTGGCATATACTGTTAGGAGACGCCAAAAAAATATAGTCAACCTACATCAACGCTGTCAAATAATGTTCGAAATGTCTATTTGCTTTTGTGTAACCAAGACATTAGGCTTGCTTGTGTCTATAAAGAAACTGGCTTTCAGAAATAAACCAACTCAGAAAAATGTTCACTGGAATAAAAAGTGTGACAGCTTGGCCTGGTAATGTAATCAGATCAGGACAGAGTTAAACTGAATTCTGACATGTGCTGACTTTAAATCAGTGCATTTCACTTTTTATTGTTTAGATTTAATAATGTACAATGCTTAATTGTGATGTTTTAAATCATAGGACCATCTATATATATATATACGCCACGGGTTGTCAGCAGGGAAGGACAATGGGATCTTTTGTACTGGGTCCTGATGAAGGGAGCCCACTATAGGTTCACTATGATATAGCATACTCATCAACCCCAGTGGAAGGTGAGGGACATGATATGATCATTCTAAAAGTTTCATTTCTGTTTTCTAAACTAAGGTGGGGAAATTCAAAGTTGTGTCATTTCACTGGAATGGAAGTGAAGTTATGTTCTATATGTAATTTATGGTTAACACTAAGTCTTCCACTAAGACAGACTTCCAATTTCATATACTCAGAACTTCTGCGGCTTTATATTCTGGTATTTCAGGGGATTTTCAGTAGAAGCAACCATCAATGTTTCCTAATAATAAAAATCAGAAAATTAAAAAGAGACCAACATGATTCAATTGTTAACATGCAATACGATTATAGAGCTGTAAAATTTGGTGTTGGGAGAACTTCATGAGACATGTTGAGTTCTCTGATTGCAGATTGAGTTCTGAAACATTACAAATGTGAGATTAGTGTTTTCTAGAGTCTTTCTCAGGAGAACGATCTGAAAAGCAGGAGAAATGAATGAGAAATTATAATATCTTAGATCTCATTTGATCTTGGGAGAACTTGAGACATGCGTGAGTTCTCTGATTGCAGATTCTCAAATATGAGTTCTGAAACATTATGATACAAATGTAAGATTAGTGTTTTAGTCTATTTTCTCAGGAGAACAATCTGAAAAGCAGGAGAAATTATTGAGATATTAGACATCTCATTTGGTCTTGGGAGAAATCGATGAGATGTTAGATTTCTCTAATAACAGATTGTCAAATATGAATTCTGAAACATGATACAAAAGTGAGATTAGTGTCTATTTTAAAATAGAACAATCTGAAAAGCAGGAGAAATGATTGAGATATTACATAATCTCATTTGGTCTTGAGAAAACTTGATGAGACTGAATACATATTCTCAAATATGAGTGTTTTGAGTCTTTTTTTTCTCAAGAGAACAATCTGAAAAGCAGGAGAAATTATTGAGATATTAGACATCTCATTTGGTCTTCGGAGAACTTGAGACATTTTTGAGTTCTCTGAATGCAGATTCTCAAATATGAGTTCTGAAACATATGATACTTTACATTAGTGTCTTCTGTAGTCTTTTTCTCAGAAGAACAATCTGAGAAACAATTGAGATATTAAAGAGATATTGCTTTGTTAGGGAGAGATACAAGCTTTAATTTGCATACAATCTGCTTTGCAAGTGAATGACAGATCAATTCTTCTTTGTACTTCAAAAAACATCAGCTTAAACATGCCAAGCTTGGCACAGTTTCTCCTGTTTGTTGATAGTCTGTTATGTTTCTTCATGCTTGTATGAAAGCTTATGTTATAAAAGAGTACAATACAATATGCAAAGTCTTCTCGGCCTCTTTCATGAGTCCTGAGGTGCTGTAAACATCAAGGATCAAACCGAAACCCCTGGCAGACTAAAAGCGCTCATTGGGCTGAATGGTAAAGTTCTGCAACCAACTCCAAATCCAAAGTGAAAGCATATGTGCGCGGTAGTGCGTGTGAGCGAAGCAGGCAGTGATTCCCGGGCCTAGAGAAATATGCTGTAATGAAAGCTGCCTTCACAGTCACCTGTGCAATATACCTCTCGGCGTTCTCTTTGATCCGCCGAGCACTGCGCGCAAATAAAAAAACACTTTCTCCACTGCCCGTTGTTACTTTTGAATATTAGACTTTGTATTAATGCGTCCAAGACTTAATGCAAGACATATTTTGCGCGTAACAGATGCCATCTGGAACAAGTCCTCTTAAAACAAAGGGTTTATAGAGGCATCATGTCAATGTGCTTTGCGCTAACCCTGTTGCTTGCTACCTACTTCTCACTGGAAATTCATAGTCAGGATTTCATAGTCGGCCTGAAGCCGTGGTGAAAAATGTGTCTGCTGCTTAGTTACACAACCAAGGAAAACAAGGATATTCTGTTGAAAGTTGTAGCAAATAAACGGCTAATAGCTAGTATCAATACCAAATCATCAAAACAAATGAGAGGTCCACTGTTTTGTTTGGAGAGCGAGGTTAACGTTTTTATTGGAAATTTGTCGGCATTATTTCTGTTCTGGCATGAAGTAAAAATCTAGGATGTCAAATGCCAAAAGAAAGCGAGAGATTGGGAAATTTTGAGGCCTGAGACAATTCCTTTGGAAATAACAGAAATGCAGCACTCGACAAGAAATGTGGTAATCATAGGTTGTACATTTGTTTTTTAAGGCCAGATCAGGTCAGCAACTAGTTGCACAACCGCCTGCAGAAGATAACAATGAACTCCAAACTCTAACCCTGTGCTTCTCTAATAAAATCCACATTTCACATAACTTTGTTGTTTCCCCCCAAAACAAAACCGTCCCCTGGTGAGCTTGTTGTAAAGGTGTCGGCCCACCTTCCTTCCAACTCGTTATTTTCCTCCTTGACAATTAAACTTCCAGACCTTTAAAATTAGACAATGTGCATCACACGTTTCCAAGGTGCAATTATTGTCCGACAGATGTGGCTTGTTTATGTGTGGCATCTTGTTTACTCCAAAGAGAGATTGATATGCACTACTCATAAAACACTTTGAAACCATGGGAAACTTGGGGCCCTCTGGCTCCAGAAGCGAGGCGATGGACCCCTTGAACTTACACATCCTTTTCTGCTTGGTCATCAACAGGTTATTTCTAATTTTCCATGCTGATTTGGAACCATTGTAAATATGGTCAAATGTGTTAAAAAGAGCTGAGAGGACCAGCTGAAAGCATTAAGTTAGCCAAAACATTTAAAGAATTTACTCACACGACCCCAAATTGCAACTAAAATGGTCGAAAATACAACAAAAAAGTAAATAACCATTTAAAATGTAACCTAGCTGGGAGGCTGTTTGCGTCCATATGTGATTTCAAATATCATAGCTACAACGAAGGAACAAAATTTAAGCTGATGGCTTATTCACGAACAAATGATATGAACCAGTTCTTTTTTTAACAAGTACTTTAAAAAGATTCACCAAACAGTCTCCAAATCAGCTTGAATCAGACGCACAGATCTGTGAATCATTTGGAGTAGTTACTGAGTTCATATCTGACTCCCTCACTGAACCGAGTCGTTTATCAGTTATTAACAATACTGTTTTGTTGCAGTCAATTAATAATATATATATATATATATATATATAAAATGTAAATTAAATGCTTTACAAATATATTATCTATTGCTTAGCACAAGGTCTAAATGTTTAATTTTAGTTTTCATTTTTTCAGAGCCTTGACACGTTAATGGGGGGGGGGGGACTTTATTAAATTAAAGAGAAGTGACACACATTGAAGCTCCATGATGATGAAAGTTCAAATTTCTGTGGAAACCAGATGCACAGATTACCGTCAGCCTAGTCATGGATCAAAGTTAAGTAAACATCAAGTAGAGACAGACACCACACGCAATAAAATAACAGAGTGCAAAGTAAGTTTTTTCTTTATTATACATCTTTTTAACAGTGCAGCTATTAAGACTTACAAAATCAATTTGGCACATATCAAACTATCATAATTCATTCCTTCCTCTGATCTGTTCTTTGTTCAAGACACTAAATACACAATGGCTGAGTTATTCCCTTGGCTTTACAATAATGTGCTTCTGTGTCACAACTCCTGGTTTGGCATTAATTCCTCACACACATACAAAAAAAAATAAAAAAATAAAAGGCATTAATTCATAAACAATTCTTTGAATGTTCCTGAACCGTTCCAACAAACATAAAAAGGCAATTATTGCAGCCAACTCATCAGCCGCAGATGAAACACTGGACATGACAGATTAGACAAAACATTTCCATGTATTGCACTATGAATCCCTTATAATGACATTGTTGAATGAAAGTTGAGGGCTAAGTTAATACTAAGGCTTCAGCCCCATGTGCCAAGAATTACGTGGAAGCTAAATCTGCATAGAAATAAAAGATACACATCATACCAACTCACTCGAGCACCAGCTGGATTCTCATATCTAGAAGTCGTACGGGACTTTCAAGCGTTTGAGTGCTACCAAGGGGTCTCAAACCAAAGTCAATCTGCTACCAACCTTTGAAAATGGAAATATACTGAAATGTAAACCACACAATCTCGGTCAGACCCCCGAATCGGAGTACATTCCATTGATGAGATAGTCGACCTGAGTGTAGTCCTTCCGCTTGTAACTCTCGTATGCTTGTTTGAGAAACAGCGCCACCGTGACCACGAAGAAGAGGATGCCAAACAGAAGAACGGCCAACAAGGAGCTTGTGTTCAACAGGTGGCTGGTCAAAGGGTCCCCGGCCACCTCAATCATGGCTTGGTCCCTTTTGGGAATGTCCTTAGGCAGTGCAGACGCCACTACTGAGGGGCTCAATGAGGTTTTTGGCATGGTCGGTGTTGGCTTCTTCTCATCTGATGATGCTGCAGAAGTTTGGATTGGTTTTGTGGAAGGAGTGGATGAAGGTGCTGTAGGCACTGATGGTGAAATGCTGGCGGACATATTGGTCCCTGATTGTGACGATGAAGAAGGCTGTTGTGGAATTGTGGTTTGTGCAACTGTTGTGGTGGTTGTGCTGGTAGTTGTTGGAGATGGTTTAGGGCTAGTTGTGGTTGGTTTAGGTGTAGTTGTGGTGGTGGACGTCACGGCTGGTGTTATCGGAATGGTTGCGTTGATCGCTGGTTTTGGCACTGCATAAATTATGGTGGCTTTCTCTGTTGGAGTTGTCTGCAGGTTGGTGGTCGCTATAGTCGTAAGGTTGATTTGTAAAGTGGCCGGATCTGTGGTAGTGGAAGTCCTGGAGATCGAGACGTTAAGTTCAGTTGGCAACAGTTGTGTTACATTAGTTGAAGAGTTGGTGCCAGCAGACTGATGAAGAAGCGCTGATTTATCAGTCTGATTTTTGCCCACATTGATAGAGTCTGCAAAAACAAAGTTTGGGTTGGTAAATGGTGACATCTGGCTAATATTCACATAACCTCACAATTAACTTTTTTTTTAATCAGTGTAACAAATAATTTCAAAGTAAGAGGTAAAGTTAATAAATGAAACAAATACAAACATACTTGCAAGAGATGAAAAATTATATCATTGAAAGCACAAACATAAAAAAATGCAGGCAAACCAAGGAGAGGTATTACCAGTTGTGTTCACACTTGGTTCCGCTAACATGTCGTCAAAATTTGTGATATTTTCACAAGAAAAGTTCTGGGTATTATTCGGGCAGCTGATCAGAAAACACACAGATTGATTTCTATTAGGAATAGCCTTCGTACAGACTTCACGTGGAGGACCTGAAAAATGAAGAAAAAAGGAATCAACAGGACGTTCTCTTTGAAAAATCAAATATTGTTGCTTGAAATAAACCTTGTTTGCAGTCAATTTCGATGGACTTCAAAATGACATCAGATTGCTGAATAGACACAGTTGCCACGGCAAAAGAAACCTTATTTTAACAGGATTGTGAATGTGAGTTGAAGATAGAATTGACTGGTGAGCTAAAAAGACAACCAGTCTAATCTGATTCATAAATAAATGACTCTTATGGGCCAGTTCTGAATGAATCTTTTAAAAAGTAGACAAGTTAACGGTTTGAATCCGGATTAATAAAGACAAAATAGGAGGTAATAAACAAATAGAATACAAATACTTTCACAAGAGATGAGAAATTCAAGGTACAAACATATATTACACCAATTTGGACATATAATACAAAAAGATTCTGAGCCATCATCAAAATTTCCAATCCATAAATCAGCAAATAGCAAAACTGGACACTTTGTGCAACCATAACCCAAATTTAAGAGAACAAATAACCCAAACCCAAGTTTCTAAAGGCTGTTTTTAGAGTGTCATGGCCAAATATATTTTACAGCTCGCTCTAAAATATGAAATAAAACGAACAGTGCAATCTGTGACTCATCAACCTTGGTTGTTTTCATTGGGACAGAGACGTTCCCCGAATGCTCATTACTGGATGTTAAACTGCATATCCTGAGCTCTGCAGTCTTCGGGAACGAGCCACGTCTGGGAGGAAAAACAGACCTTGCCGCACCTCTCTTTGATCCCCTCCCAGCAGCCATGTGTGCGTTAGGTACAGCACACCTCAACCTCCACATCCGTCTCCACTCATTCCCTTATTCCCACTTCCCCTGATTACTTAACCAGGTGGCTGCAGCACGGCAGGACCAACGGGGCTATAAAGAATTTGCTTGCGCTGGCACTGCAGAATGCTCCAAAATGCCCCCATTTCCCTTTTAGGACCTTGCCAACGGACAATCATCCAGTGTTTAAAAGCTCCAGGTGAATCAATAATCAACCTCTGAAGTGAAAACCCCCGGTTGAATCATCTCTTGGTCAGCGTTGACACTAAATTGAGGGGCCAGCTGCATCGCGTGCATTTTTTTCCCCTTTTAAACACTTCTCCAGCTGTTTGAATCAGAAAACGCATGAAACCA
The DNA here is from genome assembly GCA_027422415.1 of Schizothorax lantsangensis. Classification (NCBI taxonomy): domain Eukaryota; kingdom Metazoa; phylum Chordata; class Actinopteri; order Cypriniformes; family Cyprinidae; genus Schizothorax; species Schizothorax lantsangensis. The sequence goes on along the minus strand of CM049854.1, from coordinate 20,581,007 downwards.
AAGGCGAAAGGAGAGCGGTGTGAAATAGTAGAGGACCTGGCCTGATTTTTTCGCAGTCGCCACAGGTTGCCCTGTAGTACGTTTAGTTTTTGACGTGTCCAAAACACACCGTTCCCTGCAGTGGAATGTGGCATGCTTATGTATTTATAGCTCGCCATCATTCCAAACATTTCAGACTTCCAGATGGCGGTGGCGATTCTGACCTTGCTTTCGATCTCTGTACGGTTAACGTGATGGAAACTCAATACCGACAACGTACGTGCGTGTTATCGGGCGGCGGGGGCAGGGCCAGTCGCTCTACCCCCGAACACAAAGCCAGCACGCCTCAGGGTCATTTCGGCTGTCTGTGTGTTTACAGAGGTGGCGAGATAGTCAAGTGCAACGTGTGTGGTCAAAGCGAGAGGGGGAAAAAAAAGAAAGCAATTTAATTAGAAAAAGAGCATGTCTTGACGAAGACTGTAGAAGGGTATGGCCCGCTGAAGCAACGCCTGGCGCATAAGCAGAACAGCCAACCCAGGCCTCCCTTTCATCTTAAATGCGAAACACATGGCCTTCTTTGAAAGTGCACGTCCTTCAAGGGAAAAACGTGATGTATAAAAGACAAACAACATATGGCTTTAATTTAAAAAAATATATATATGATATTCCGCAGGTACCCTGTTTTATCTCTGAAGGTAGCACGCAGATTGCATTTCATTCTCAAGCCCTCAAAGAAACAAAGAAAAAGAAAAACAGGCTGATTTAACTCTTGGAAATAGTGGAAAATAATCAAACAATTATGTTTGTGCAGGGTTAAACAATAAGGATGGCCTGTGTGAGAGAGTTTCAGGCCCGTTGATAGAACGGTCAAGACAGAACTTAGTTGATCATGTACATACAGAATTTAGCAAATTAAAAGGATAAAAAAATGAAAATTCTGTCATCATTTACCCAGACTCATGTCATTCCAAAACATGTATAACACACTTTGAACAATGTCTCTGTTTTCCTTTTTTTTTTTTTTGTCCATACAATTAAAGTCAATGGGGTCCAATGTTGTTTGGGTCTTTAATTTTTTTTTTTGTATTCCACAGAAGGTTCTGAATGACATGAGGGGGAGTAAATTAAGACAATGTTTATTTTTGGATGAACTATCCATTTAAAAATTTAATTAAAATTAAAAATTAAAAGTTAAATTAAAATTAATCTGATGTATTGAATATTGTGCTGATGAAGATATGACAAAGGTAAAGTTATCAAGATGCTTAGATAAGGGTTTGTGCGAAAAAAAGTATCCATATAATATATATTTATTGCATTATATATATATATATATATAATATATATATATATACACAATTTATTCAATGGTTACATCGTTTTTTACATAATATAATTATTCATCTTTAAATAGTTTCTTTGCGTTAAAAAAAGATTGACATTAAATGACAAATATAAATAAAAACCTATTAGTAAATATAAAAATATATGGAAAATGTTCTTCACACAAACAAAAACACTAAACTTTTGGAATGCAAACATCTGTCAGTAGTAGCCTTAACTCTTGATTTCCTGTCTTTCTTTCCTACTAAATCTATCAATAAGATAGATAGATAGATAAAGACCATCAAAAATACTATTGTACAGAATCACTTGTGAGTGTTGTACTGTTGAGCCCTGCTGTGTCTCACGTATCACTGGTAAATGCTATCTCAAATAAATTCAACAATATTAAAGAACTGTTTCTTAAAAATGTGACATTTTAAAAAATCCTTTTACACTAGAGAACCTCATGGCTCATCCTTTGTAGTTACCTTTATCTAAATATTTTATTAAAATCCAAGAATATTTATTCAGAAGTATTAATTTATAAAAAAACAATAATTACTGAAATGCAATTTGATTTATAAATCATTTAAAAGGATATTTGAGGTGCAGTAGAGATAGACTTACAATATATTAGGTCACAATCCCCTGTGTTGTTAACAGTCACATTAGCCACTATACCTGAGGCCACTGACCACATACAAGGGTGCACACGGAAGAAGAAGGAGCCCCAGAATGGGCAGCAGGACCAGGACAGGATGGACAGTCATGATCACATGAGTGGCTGAGACCATAATGTGAGAGAGGGTCACATCCCCAACACCTGCGAGATATACAAAAACAACAATAAAACTAACTCAACTCAAATATATTCATTTTTAAATACATCAGATAACAGAAAGATAGATATGAATTGTATCAGAGAAGGAAGTGAGAATAAACAAATGTGATTCAATTGCGCCATCTAGTACAAATTCCAAAACACTACAAAGAAAAGTTTCGAAATTTCGTCTGCTCTACCTGCAAAACAGCTGTTTCAATCCTGTTCAACTAAGACTAGACCACAAGTGCTATAAAACACTGAGGCATAATATAAAGTTACCTTTTATGTTTTTTTCACATTAGAAGGTCCCATTTTAAAGTAACATAAGCCATAACCTCTTCTAAGTGCTTTAAACTTGAGTTGAACCTGCAGTTATAAAGGCTTTGTTGGTTATAAGGAAGTTTCAAAAGTGAACAAATAGGTCTTGGGTGAAGCACATAAATGTCTGCCACACCCGTCCGAACGCCTGGTTACAGCTGTCACTGCAAAGAGCACTGAAGGGCTCACTAAACCCGTTCCAGGACGTACAGATCATATGACTTCCATCGAGGCTTGAACAAAGGAATGAAACTCACTAAGAGATGAAGCAGATTATTCACGGATGGTCCGTCCTGAGCTGGAATTAAAGAGTTTGTAGCTATAGAAAAAAAAAAGTTTAATTAAATCACTTCCATAGAACTATCAGCAAAGAATGCCAATGCATTATTGCATCTACTTTTCTTAACCTATAAAGGGTTAATAAAGACACACATGATACCCATTACTAAAGGTTTCATCATTTTAACTTTTAACACAAAAGTAGGAGTTTTGCAAATGAATGCTGTTACAAATCACAAATACAACCCAAAATACTTATCTGAGAGTATTATTATGATTACTAACTTCTTAAGAATCATAACTAAGGGAATGTAGGTCAATTAAGAGGAGTGTGATTACAAACACCACTATTGTTTGCTGTTAACAATGGAACATGTGTTCTAACTCACTTACATTTGGATCAATTTTTCTTAGAGACACACCCTACAGTATAAATAACAAAATATACATTAATTGCACGGAGTACAAATTTAATTAAACAAGCAATTGAATGGCTACAATAAAATTATGATACAAAAACGGTATTAACTATAAAGCAAAGATAAAAACGCTCACGAGGATGCACTTACCAACAAATACAAAGCGTCCTTTCACAATATAAATTTCAGTTTGTATACATGTAACGTTAACCAGCAGCGTTTCCAAAACACTTTCTTTACTGCGGTTTACAAGCGTGAGCAAAAGAATGCCGTCTCATTCCTCGTGCGGTGCGTGTTTATTGTCACTCTCCTGTCAAGTGTTTCATATTTTAATTCGGGTTGTTTATAGAAGTAAAAGCTAGCTGACAGCCACGACACACGAGTGATGCGACAACAGGAAATGCAGGACTTCCGGGTCACGCCGTGAACGCGTCAAAATAAAAGTCCTCAGCTCATCAATTCGACAATGTGAGTTCATTGAACGCAGGTGGAAATTGATTACGAAAATCATGAATCATTACAAAAATTACCACGATAGTCATAGTTTGTGAAGTATAATGGGATTATCTGTAAAATTGATTTTTATATGAATACTAACAAATACCGCCAAAATATCGCAATGTGAAGCGGACTTTTATAATGCAAAATCACGTGACATGGAAGTACCTAGAGTCGTTTTTTATTGACAAGCTGAAGCTTAGCTAAAAAACGAGTAACCACATAAAAATAATCAAACGCCAAGGATGATCAAGGCTATTCTCATTTTTAACAACCATGGGAAACCCAGGCTCATCAGATTCTACCAATATTTTGTAAGATAAGCGCATAAAAGACACTGAAACTGCTTTTGCCAGCTATTGCCATTCTTACTATACAGATTAATTTAATTAATTGTCTTTTATTCAATATATCATAGTTGAACATACAGCTTCAGATAAAATATTTGTGTATAAATATGTTTTGTGACATGGAATATTTATTTTTTGTCAAAAAAATACTGGAAAGTCAGTTCTTCATTTTGTTTTTGCTTATTTATTATATATGTATATGCTCATCTATATAAATGTAATAATTTATATTACATGTTCATAGTAGTTATTTTTATACAATGTTAAACCACTAATGTTTCATTCGCTCCTCTATATTTGAATGTGTAATTTAAAAGTTTATGTGTAAATTGAATTGATCATGTCTCTTTCACAGGCAGAAGACATGCAACAACAGATCATTAGGGAGACCTTTCATCTGGTGTCCAAAAGAGATGACAATGTCTGCAATTTTCTGGAGGGCGGAAGGTGACAATCAATCTGCATAATAATGTTACACATAAGGGCTTACTGTTATGATTGTCAACCGTGTCTCTGTATATAGTACTGTATAAAGATGCACACTCAACAAATCTCAAAAGTTATTTTAAGGTGCTCAATAAAACTCAAAAGGTATTTACTGTAGTCTTCACTTTTAGTTTGATCGGAGGCTCTGACTACAAGCTGATCTACAGACACTACGCCACCCTGTACTTTGTGTTTTGTGTGGACTCATCAGAGAGCGAGCTGGGGATTCTAGATCTCATACAGGTGAACATACTGCATTTTACATGCTGTAGTTCTGACCTACAACCACAAGGGGGTGGTTAATGTATCTCATATTCCATTCATGTATCAACTTTTTATTGAAGATGTATATAAAAACAAGGCAGAGTTTAAAACACTTGTTTTATTGCAATGGTCGTTTAACATCAGGATGCATTAGTTCTCACTGGACCATATTAACTCCATATTACCTGTAGGTAATATATAAATGCCATTCATTTAGTAGGGTATATATCAGAATACCATCTGATTTGTAATGCCATAGAACCTTTATGTTTTTTGCATGAGTAGTTAATTAGCTTTTTGTGTGTAACCTGAACCGTCTTTTGAAAATCTCGCTGAAAGAACATGTTGTTATTCACAATTGTGTATCATTTTGTCGTGCAGGTCTTTGTGGAAACCCTGGACAAATGCTTTGAGAATGTGTGTGAACTGGACTTAATCTTTCACATGGATAAGGTCAGTTTTCAGAGTTATTATCATTAACGAAAACTAAAATGAAACTAAATCCATAAAAATATGGTTTATTTTAAATACAACTATAAACCGTAAAAATTGTTACTTGAAATAAAATAAATGTTAACTGAAATAAAAGAGAAATATATATATATAAAAAACATAGTTCAGCAAGGCATCATTTCTAGATTTTTCATTTAGAAAAATTTTATTCATCTTGAAATAAAAATAACTAAAAATTAGTAAAATAACTAAAATGAGTAAAATAACTAAAAATGAGTAAGAACTATATAGATGGACCGTGTACTTTTGCGTTCTTCTTTAATGGTTCAAACACTGATGAATAGAATAAGCAGGCACAAACCTATTTCATTAAAAATCGTAAAAATGATTAAAGTTCATTAATGTATATAGGCAAAAGAGGTCTTCCTATTTCATTTAAAACCCTGATCAAACACACCTGAAGCAGCCAAAAATTATATAAAGTTTGTTTTTTAATGTATATAGGCTAAATGCTAAATTAAATTTCTACCTTTTTTAGCGTCTCTATACAGACACTATAGCGCCCTCTCGCGCTACTGACGTGACTACCATAACTGCTTTATGAAAACCTTTAGCTTCGATATTTTTATGATCTTAATAATTTTTCACGCCTAAAAACATGTATGAAATACTCATTGCATATTTCTTTGCAAATAACTGTATCCTGGGCAAGTTCTACGGGAGTACTAGAGGGAATGAAAAGAAAAAGCAAGAGAAGGTCAGTTAAAGCAAAGGGACTTCGGTTAAAGCTAGAAATAGGATGAGTGACTGACATTTTCTGTTGATTTCCTGAGTGGCCATGCTTTTAAGTTAGAATCATCTCCAAGACACAGTTTTGTTCAGTGCTGCACAATCGGGGGCCTGTTTCATAAAACAAGTTTACCAAATAAGCCAGGATTATTTCAGTTAGTCTGACTTATTGTCAGCTGATTTGGTTCAAAATAACTAACTGAAATAACCCTGGTTTATTTGGTAAACTTGTTTTATGAAACAGGCCCCAGGAGTCTCTCATTATAACAAAGAAAGTGTAACATGATGTAAATAAGAGATGCATTGTGCAGTGTAGATCTTCATTGATTATAACGGATTTTTGTGAGATCTCGATAAACTGAAATGAATGACAGTTTTATAATTATTATAGGGCTTTCTTGGCTAATCCATTCAGAATTTGAATAAGTTTTGTTTTTCATGATGCTGTTGGACCAGTGACAGCTGCACGCTGCAATGTTTCGGGAGTGACATCTGCATATAAATGCGGCATTAATTAACAGGGCAAAAATATGTCAACATGTATATTAAGGCTAGAGTACCGTCACTGATTTCAGAAGCACCCTCAGTGATTTGATTCAGGAACCGGCCTGCTTGTATCAGATTACAACTTTATATATTTCTATTTTTACCCCATATATTAAACCGTGTGTATTTTTATTAAGTCTCTGCATTGTTCCAAAGACTCTAGTTCTCAACTGAACGTGCGGGGGAAGCATTACTAAATTTGGCCAAAGAAAAATCATAAATCATAATTTTTAAAAAACATAAAATCGACATTTTTCTATATTAATTTGTGCATTTTTCAAATGTTTATTAAAAGTACAAAAATCTGAAAAGAAGTCAATATTTTACTCTTTCGTGCAGAATTTTGTGTGTACGGTTCTAATTTCAATTTAGGTTTTCAGCATAGCATATAAAAATACAATAACCGTTCTTTTTTCTTTTTTTTTCATCTGGGTTAAAAAACGAAAAACGAATGGACGCAAAAGTACACGGACCATAGATATAGGCTAACAAATGTTATAACTATGTAATAACAAAAAACACTAATAAAAACATAATAGTATATCATGATACTAAAATAACCCTAGTTCCTTTCATAATGACTCGTATAACTTCTTTCTTCCTTAGTTACCAAAAAGTGCTCTTTGCTGTTAAATGTTCATCAGGGCATGATTAATTGACAGTGATCATAATTCGATCCAGTATATAAGGGAAAGGTTATATGTTGGTCAGTATACTCTTTCTGATAATTGCCTGTTGGATTATGGCACCACTGTAAAACCTGTTCATGATAGAAGTGTACATTACATTGCTTTTGTTAGTTATCTAATCAGTAAAAATGTTTTATGAGTGGAGGGAATTACTTGGAAATGGCAATGTATGGCTTTATGGTAACTCGTCTGAGTACGCCATATGTAACATATTTGATAATGCGCATCAGTAGTCCTGTGCATGTGTGTACTTTTTGGGTTATGGTCCAGTCTCAGTTTAATGCTCTGATTCGGTCAGCTGAGCTGTTCGTGTTAAAGTATTGATTTTATGAATCGCCTTTTACATCCGATTCACAAACAAATGATTCCTATGAAGCAGTTCTTTTAGTACATTTAAACATACAGGTAAGTAAGTATAACTGGATTCCTGAACAAGTGACTCCTACGAACCAGTTCTTTTTAATAAATATATTTAAAATATTTACTGTAATATACCCCAATAAAACAGAATCAAATTGTGAAATGTGTTTTGTTACTCAGGCCTAGCTGTTTATTCATAAGTTATTATTTTGTTAAGTTACTAATGAAAAACAAAGGTTTGAAGGTTGATGTTTTTGTTGTTTATTCCAGGTTCATTACATTATCCAGGAAGTTGTCATGGGTGGGATGGTTCTGGAAACTAACATGAATGAAATAGTTGCTCAAGTGGAGCTGCAGAACAGAATGGAGAAATCGGAGGTGAGTTCACATTGACAGAGTAACCGGTAGTCGCTCCAGTTTATTCAGACATCTATTACATGCATTGCTGTGCCTCAACCCTAACAGGAAGGGACATTTTTAGATAGTTTTCTGTGAATTTTTAACAATAAAAAAATTCAGGTTAAATAATATTGTACACATTAACTTGATTTTTAGCTGCATGGTTGACACAGAGCCTTGGAAATGTTTGTGAAAAACATGAATGATATCTCAAAAGACATTTTCATTAATCTTGTTTAGCATCACTTTGCAAATCTTTTGGCTTTATCAAAGATGAAAGGCCTAAAATGGTGAAAGGTATCTGAGCCGATAACAGTGTTCCTGATATTCTATCTGGAGTCGAGGTGATTGATAATGTTTGACAACACTAGACGTACTCTTATGTATACATGGAAGGGTTTAAAATGAGGAAATGTTACATAAGACAATACAACACACATTAAAGAGAACCAAAACAACATCCATCCACAACATTTGGTTAAAGACCAAAGAAACAGGATGGTGGTGGTTCATAAACTCTACCGTACTTTGAACTTTGATAACAAAATGCAGTGTTTAGCAGTTCTGTTGAGGTCAGGCCGGGTCATGTAGTTTTTCTTGTATAACTTTGAGTTTGTGTTTGTAATTTTTTAATGTTTCTTTTATTTTAATTGTATCATGTTTTGTTTTGGGGCAGGTTTAGCCTGAAATTTTTCACTGGACTTATAAGATTGGGTTACAGAATATTGTTCATAGGCCAAGTTTGGGCTTCAGTTTAATGCTGAATAATTTCTGAGGTTAATAATATTTTTTGTGTGTGTTTTTGGCAGGGTGGTCTGTCTGCCGCGCCAGCACGAGCTGTTTCTGCTGTGAAAAATATGAACCTTCCTGAAATACCCCGTAACATCAATATCGGGGACATCAATATAAAAGTGCCCAGTCTCTCCCCGTTTTGAGTTTGCATGTCTGATCATTGTGTTTTGTGTGTGTTGTTATTGTGTGTTGACATTCATTGCCATAGATACTGTAGATAATGCCATTTACGGACTTACCATCACCTGAGGACTCTTAAAAGTCCGAAGCACACTACTGGGTCCAATCATTTACAATGTACCTTTTCAATTTCAGACTTTGGTTTGCAGACAAACCGTTTCCAATTTTGATTATAGTGTTGTTTTGTATTTTGTCTGTGATGTAGCAAAATTCCACAATACTGTACTAACATGTCATTTATGCCAACAGACCAACTACTAATGTTACACATTAATAATTTATATTAAATGTTACTTGGTCAGTAAAAATGTTTTTGTCCAAATTCAAGTCTTACTTTTTTATGGGTTTTATTAATTATTTAACAGATATGGACCATGAAAGGGTTCTTCAATGTTGGAAATATCTTATGGTTACATTGTATTTTGGAGACAAGTATGAGCTTGATTTCTGAACTTCTCCACATCTTGTCTTGCACCCTTCAACATTTCATGTTAAAAACATTTTATTGTCACAAAGAATCTGCAGCGTCACCAGATCGAAATGTAGAATATCATTTTGTGCACTTGCTGCCTCTAAAAATTGTCAACGATCATAAGAGCTGTTTCATATATGACAGTATGTCAGCAAATTTTTGACAAATCATGGTTACGCAACCAAAACAACAATAGCGTATTAAATTAATAAATCTCTGATACTCTGTTATCTTTGAAGATTGAAGTCTATCAAAGGTCCAGAGCCTTATGATGTCATGAAATCATGAACTCCATCTCTTCTGACTTTGAAGATGCAGAATATTTAATAACAAAACCAGATTTCATTTTAATCAATTTAAATAACAAGATGACTTTTATAAAAAGTGGAAATCACTGCTGAGGTCCTGGGATCCTTTAGATTTAATGAGGTAAATATTGCACAAAATAAATGAAATCTTTATTGTTTTAAAGGTGAGTTTTATGGAGTCTGGAGACTTTGTTGAACACTTCATTTATAGCTGATACGGATTAATATGATGAGGGTGGGATACCGTAAAAACTGATAATCATTACACCCATGCATTTTCAAATGAATGGTTCATATTGTGCTAGTGGCTATATTAGAGATACTAATCTAAATGATAAACGTCATCCCTGGTACAATGTTCCTCCATAAAATAAACATATTCCAAAGGACCAAATCTTTGTATTACTTTCATCTTTTATTTTACAGTTTTTGACATGTCCATCTTTAAAGTGCAGCTTGATGACCACAGAGAGTGGTATTTTTACAAGATCATTTGTTACTAACCCTGTCCTTTGCTCCTGGTAAACATGAGGTAATTTGGCTAAACTAAGGTTAAACTGTATTTTTTTTCACTCAAACAGTATAGTTATATAGTGCAAATGAAATTCAGCTTGAATGGATTCACAACAGTGCACTTAGATGCTTGTCAGTATGACCTGCCACAGTGTGTGTACAGAATAGATCCCACAGTTGGTCTGCACGGATCACTAATATTTTGTTTAAATCTACAATATATATACACATTTGTTTAATCATGTTTTTTAAATATGCAAAATGGCTATATGTCAAGAAAATATTTATATAAACAAATGATGCATATGCACTGATTAGCCACAACATTAAAACCACCTGCCTCTGTAAGTGTCCTGTATCTGGCACTAAGACATTAGCAGCAGATTTTTCAAGTCCTGCAAGTCCTAAAAATATTTTTTATTCATATGGATGTGATCACATCACTGAAAAAATGTGAGTAACAAAACTTAATTGTAAATTACAAACAGAACATGTGGCCTTACCACGTTTTGATAACAGGTATCAATGACCCTCTGATGCCCTCTTGTACACTGGAGCTGTGATGTGTTAATTGATGAACCATTAATTCATGTGGGAGGAGAATCTTATCATGTCTTAAATAAAAAGCTGTGCAGATGTTTCACTCCTCTCATCCTGTCACTGCTGAAGCATGGGGAAGGGTTTCTACATCAGTAAAACTATGGGGATAGTAGGAATTGTGTTAGCGGCTGGAGCGCTAGCCACAATCACTGCTCTCCCGGTGGTCTACTCCCAAGAGAAGTCCAAGAACTATGAGGTTAAACCCAGAGGTGCATTAACATCAGTTCTAACAACGGAACCATCCAATGAACCATGGGACCAGTGGCGCCTTCCTCAGACTCTTAGTCCAAAAACCTACAATGTCACTCTGTGGCCACGGCTCCAGCCGGATCCAACCGGACTCTACATCTTCACAGGGATGTCCAGTGTGGTCTTCAGATGTGTGGAAAAGACAAACCTCATCCTCATTCACTCCAATAAGCTGAAAATGACAAATCAACCCACCTTGACGGCTCATGGAAGCAAGCCAGCTCCTAACATTGAATCAATTGTGATGCACACAAAAACGCAGTATATGGCAATTCATCTGAAAGAAGAATTAACTGAAGGGGAAAGCTACGAGCTCTACACAGAATTTTTAGGCGAGCTTTCAGATGACTTGGGAGGCTTCTACCGAAGTGAATACTATGAGAATGGAGTGAAGAAGTAAGATGTTTCTTTGTCTTGTCAGTTCCTCCTATACTACAAAAGGCCTTTCATATATAGTTAAATCTCCTTCTTTCTTTTTTAGAGTGGTCGCCACAACCCAGATGCAACCAACAGATGCCAGGAAGGCTTTCCCTTGCTTTGATGAACCTGCAATGAAAGCAGTATTCCACATCACTCTTTACCATGATCCAGCAACCGTAGCCCTCTCCAATGGTGTTGTGATAGGTAAATGAACACTTTAGTTTGTACAGGAGAAGTGTTGGATAACTGCTTTGAAAGTGTAGCTTACCAAGCTACAAGTTAATCATAATTTGAAAAGGTAGTAGTTATCTATACTGACAGCTACAAACAAAAAGTAACTACATTAAAGGGGGAGCATATATCTTTCTAATTATAACATATATAACATAACCATTATACATTCATAATTTATTCAGAGCTGTATTTTTTGTATCTTTTTTTGTAACTTTTGTAAGTTTGTAACTTCTCCTTTTGAAGAAGATTCTGAAGTGGCTGCACATGTAAAGGAGGCTTTACCAAGCTCAGTTCTGACAAGGGGCACACAAAGATTATAATTTGATTGAGAATGTAATGAGTAATTGACAGACAAAGTCCTTTGAATGAAACAACAAAGATAAAATGGTAAATAACCCAATATGGCTTTATACATCAACAGATACCAATGCATTTTTCTCTGAATACTCGAAGGATGCCATGCAACTCTTTTGTATTGTTCACAATGATGAGTTGAAAATTTACAAACAGCATCCATAGACTACAACCTCATAATCGAGAACACGAAACACGACTTTTAAAAGTAAAACCCTAACATTTTCTTTGATTTCTTTCCTCAAATACTTAATGTGTGAACCAAATTGTGTGTTATCAATATGACCAAAGTTTTTGTACTCTGACATTGAAGTAATTTGGCTCCCCTGGGAAGTCCGAAGAACAATAGCATTTTCTGAAGAAGATTTAGAATTTAAAAATAACATGCATTTTGTGTTTTAAACAGTTAAAACCAGCTTCAAAGCACAGAACCTATTTTGGATAATATCAAAAGCAGACTGAAAGAAACCACAGATTGTTGCTTAGAGAGGGCTGAGCAAAAGTACCATAGTATACAATAGTATCATCTGCATAAAAAAAAAAAAAAAATATATATATATGTGTGTATCTGGATCTGTGTCGGGGCCGTTATTATTCAGTATGTATGTATGTGTATATATATACTGTATGTATGTATATCTGGATCTGTGTCGGGACCCTTGTGGGACTTCCTTAACAACCTTCAAAGGATCTGACTGAACACCTTCCATCTGTACACATTGGGTTCTACCCTTTAAATAAGCAATGAACCATAAAATAGTATTTTCTGACAGTCCTACCCATCTAAGCCTATTTAAATAATATGTCATGGTCCACCGTATCAAATGTAAGTCAATAAAATTTACAGTTTACTAACTAGGTTTTTCAAAGGTTAAAAAGAAAAGCAAACTCTCTTGTCCATAAATAATTCCTTTAGCTTAAAAACAGCAATTTGGTTGCCTTACACTGCTACTCATTTGATAAAGTAGTTTATTTCTGATGAATCAGTTTGCTTTATTCCTTCAAACTGATTTCAAGAATATTAGATGTTCAGTGTTTCATCAGTCAATGTCTCTTTTTGACTTTCAGATGAGGTTAACCTCACAGTGGATGGCACTCTTGTAACCAGAACAACATTTGCACCAACAGAAGTAATGTCGACATATTTGTTGGCATTTATTGTCAGTGATTTTGGCTTCATTGAACAAAACATTGAAAATCTGCAGGTAACTTATCTTTTCAAAGGATCTTCAGTCAAAATTCCACCAATTTAATAATGAAACCTACTGCTCTATGCCCTACCTAATTTAGTGAAGTGAATGTGTTCATCTACTAAAATTTATACAGATTAGAATTTTTGCCCGTCAAGAAGCTATAATTGCAGGACAAGGACAGTATGCGCTCAGTGTGACTGGACCAATTCTCAAATTCTTTGAGAAGTATTACAATGTCCCCTATCCACTGCCCAAATCAGGTAAGAACCTATGATATGACCTATATTTTATGAAGTAATTCAATTGTTTTTTTTTTATCAAAATGACAATTTAAGTAATATTTGGTTTAATACTTAAAATTTGTAGGCCATTTTTAGACGTTTTACTCATATCTCAAAATACTGCACAGATCAAATCGCTCTGCCAGACTTCAGTGCTGGAGCAATGGAAAACTGGGGGTTAATCACATACAGAGAGACGGCCCTGCTGTACGATGAAGAAATATCGTCAAATGAAAACAAAGAGAGAATCGTTACTGTTATTGCCCATGAACTTGCCCATCAGGTAAAATCAGGAGTCCTTTTTTATCATTTGAACCTTTATTTTTATCAACTTCACAACAGTACAGTTTACAGCCCCTGTAATTCACCTTTTCACCACCTTCCTCTTCCTTTTTTAGTGGTTTGGAAACCTTGTGACTATCAGGTGGTGGAATGATCTGTGGCTCAATGAAGGTTTTGCATCTTATGTAGAATATCTTGGGGCAGATGAAGCTGAGCCGGATTGGAACATTGTGAGTGTTTGAAGCAAAAGCCAGAGCAATAAATGGTAAATGCATAAAGCTATCACGAAGAGCAGATGAAATCATAACTGACTCTTCTTCTATTCCTATCCCACAGAAAGATTTGTTCGTTCTTAATGATGTGCACAAAGTTTTTGCCATAGATGCATTGGCCTCATCTCACCCCTTGTCGTCTAAAGAAGAGGAGATCCAAAGACCAGAACAAATTAGTGAAGTGTTTGATACTATATCCTACAGTAAGGTAGTGTGGGAATTGTTTGCTACTAATAATGAAGAACATACCGACTCCATGTGGTTTGTCTGGTAATTCTGAGTCTCTTCTTCTAGGGGGCATCAGTACTTAGGATGCTATCTACTTTTCTGACTGAGGAAGTGTTTACTCAAGGCATCCAGGTAAAAACCCTTTGTACACTATTCCTTGTTGTGCTGTACACTAAAAATCGAATATGCTTTTGCAATGGAGAATGCTTTTGTACATTCACAACAATTTGTTTCAACAGACTTATCTGGATCATTTCAAATTCAGCAACACAGTGTACACAGACCTTTGGGAGCATCTTCAAAGGGTATGCTGCAATTAAACAATGCTGTTCAGCCGTGTCATTATCTGATTTGTTGCCACAAAACACATGTGCTCATATCTGAAATGTTGTAGGCTGTGGACAGCAGTGGTACCACTCTACCCAGTACTGTGCAAGAGATTATGGACCGCTGGGTTCTTCAAATGGGCTTTCCTGTGGTCACTATTAACACTGCAACTGGCCAGATCACACAGGAGCACTTCCTCCTGGACCCTGAAACTAAACCAGACAGGCCATCAGAATTTAAGTATGTCAAAAAGAAAAACTATTCATCACAAAGCACCTATTACTGATTTCAATCACAGTGCAGTTTACTAGATACATTAAAGTCTACTTCATATGAAACTGAAGTAGTTTCTTCCATATTGTGACATACATTTGAGTAAAACAGACAATCAAAAAATAAAAAAGTAGGATGGGGACTTGACTCTATCAATCAGTTGTTGATTGGATGGAGGCAGATTATTTTGAGATTGTGAGATTGCAGTTGATTGTAAGAAAGGGGCAGGGTTTAAACAGAATTAATGATTGGAAAAGTCTGGCATACTTCACTAGAGAGAAGTTTGTAGTATCACCAGAATGAAATATATGCACAGATGAATTGTTCACTATTAGATCAATAACATACTGTATATTTAGAATGATTCCTTTTTTCAAACCAATTTATTACATGTATCCCACTTGTGGAATTACTATATCACAATATGCTTAATTTTTCAGTTATGAGTGGTTTGTACCAATTTCATGGACAAAAAAAGAAGCAGCACAAGCCCTATATTGGCTGCTACAGAAAACTGGTGAGTTTAAAGATGTATATTTACTGTGGAAGTGATGGGTCATCCAAAAATTGCAATTCTGTCATTACATATTCACATTCATGTTGTTCCAAATCCTTATGACTTTGTTTCTTATGTGGAAGTCCAAAGAAGAAGTCTAGCAGAATGCTCAAACTGTTCTGTTCCATACAATGAGAGGGAATGGAGACTTGGGGCTGTTAAGCCTTCTACACACTGTACGATTTTAGCAATCCTATAAGATCATTGCAGATCACACTGTGCAACATGAATCTAATAAACTGGGGTACAACATGCATGTAGACTGTACGATGATGACACCTATTGACTCGTACGCTACAACAAATGTTTCTATAGAAGAATAAAACGTCACCAGCATGTGTGCGCAAGACCGTGACAACTGCTGTCCTTGAACCTCTCTCACTGTACAGCCCGAGACACACTGCATGATTTTCGGCTGTCCCAGACGAAAGACTGGCATCGTGAAACAATCGCAACGATTTCTGATTCACCACAACTGTTTCACGATGCCAAAATTTCATCTGGGACAGCTGAAAATCGTGCAGTGTGTTTAGGGCTTACGACACAGGACCACCGATTAGGAGCCACGATCACAGAAATTGTCATGATTGTTTCACGATACCAATCTTTCGTCTGGGACAGCCGAAAATCGTGCAGTGTTGCAGTGGGCTTTAAGCCCAAAAAAGCTAAATAAAAGTAGTCCATACTATTTGTACTATATTTCAATTATTCTGAAAGCATATTATAACTATTTAAAAAATATGGACATTCTGTTAAACTTCTTTTTTATGTTCCACTGAGCTATGATGATGAGTAAATGATGCCAGGTTTTTCATGTTTTGGTGAACTTTGTTTGTAATTATATTTGCAAATTATCATTGGATGTCAATAAAGGGTAAATCTGTATTTGCTTTAACAAATCCATGTATTTCTGCTCTACATTTCTAATTTAGACCAATCGGATCACATGAAAATTAGTGGTGATGAGTGGGTTCTGGCCAACATCAATGTGACAGGATACTACAGGGTTAACTATGATGATAAAAACTGGGAACGCCTACTTAATGTACTCCAGACTTCAAGACAGGTGAGAAGAATTATTTAATTAAAACAGAAGGGAATATTGTTGAATATACATTATATATAACAGGCAGATTTGGATTGTTGGATTTTTTGGATTACTTTTCATTCAGTATAATAATTGACAGTAACCTTTTTAATTTGATTTCATTTAGAGCATTCCAGTTATTAACCGGGCACAGATAATTGATGATTCTTTTAACCTGGCCAAGTAAGATCTGAACTCCATTCTTCAAAGTTATGAGTGTAATTTCCAGTCAGTCCAAATGATAAAAGCATCTTTTTTCTTTACAGAGCAGGAATTGTTGAAACAACACTGGCTCTAAGAACCACACTCTTCCTAGACTCTGAAACGGAGTACATGCCGTGGGAGTCTGCTCTCGATAACCTGGACTACTTTTACCTCATGTTTGATCGCACAGAGGTGTACGGCCCCATGCAGGTAAGTTTGTCTCTGAATATTTCATGTCAACTCAACTGAGCTTGAATTCTAACATCACATTATTTCATACCTGCAGACATACATTGGAAATCAGGTTAAACATTTGTTTGAATACTTCACAACGCTTACAAATTGGGAGGATGTGCCTCCAGGACATACTGACCAGTAAGTCATGTAAATATACAGTAGTGACAATAAATGCTCAGATTTGCTCTCAAGCATCTATTCATTGTATTGATGTCTTTGTATCTGCAGATATAATCAAGTAAATGCACTCAGAGTTGCTTGCAGCACTGGCCTTGAAGCCTGTACCACTCTGGTCAAAACATGGTTCCAACAGTGGATGGACAATCCAAAAGTCAACCCGTGAGTTTCACTCAATACAAATCTTAGAGAGTATCTGATGATGTTTCCTGAGTGCATCACAGTTAAAATATATATTGATGCACACTATGTAAGCTTATTACCTTAAATTAAAGAGATAGTTCACCCAAAAATGAAAATTCTGTCATTAATTACACACTCTCATGTCGTTCGAAACCAGTAAGTCCTTCGTTCATCTTTGGATCACAATTAAGATATTTTTAATGAAATTCGAGAGCTTTCTGACCCTGCATAGACAGCAATATAACTGAAATTTTCCCAGGCCCAGAAAGGTACTAAGGACATCAGTAAAACAGTCCATGTGACGTCAGTGGTTAATTGTTAATTACAAAAATTGTAATTTTATGAAGAATTGTTGAATAACGTTGTTATTTTTGTTTTATTTGCGCACAAAAAGTATTCTCATAGCTTCATAACATTACAGTTGAACCACTAATGTCACATGGACTATTTTAACGATGTCCTTTCTGGGCCTGGAATAGGGTAGGTGTGTTGCCGTCTATGCAGGGTCAGAAAGCTCTCGGATTTCATAAAATATCTTAATTTGTAATCCGAAGATGAACAAAGGTCTTGCAGGTTTGGAATGACATGAGGGTGAGTAATTAATGACAGGATTTTTTATTCTTGGGTGAACTATCCCTTTAATAGTTTACCATTTAACTGTCATTTTAATTTTTCTCACTGCTTCAGGATTAAGCCCAACTTGAGGTCTGCAGTGTACTGCAGTGCCATTGCTGCAGGTGGTGAGAGGGAGTGGGACTTTGCATGGGAGATGTTTGAAAAAGCCACTGTTGCTTCAGAGAAAGATAAACTGAGAACTGCCATGGCATGTGCCACCGAGCCCTGGTTACTGAGCAGGTGAGCTCACTGCAAGTCAAGGGATGGTGACAAATACATACAGTTCTCATTGTATTTACCTAAATACATGTGCTTCAATTTATGTTGTAGGTATCTCAAATACACTTTGGATCCAGAAAAAATTCGGAAACAAGATGCCACCTCTACCATCATCAGCATCGCAAGAAATGTGGTCGGCCAACCGTTGGCCTGGGATTTTGTTAGAGCCAACTGGGAGTACATTTTCAATCAGTAAGAAAAAATACTGGGGGACTCTGTTTGCTTAACAATACAGATAGCAGTATATAACTTTCTATAACTGCATATTCACTTCTTTTATTCTCCATTAGGTATGGAGGTGGATCTTTCTCTTTCTCCAATCTGATCAATGGCGTCACAAAGAGATTCTCAACTGAATTTGAATTACAACAGGTATGTGATCTTCCCCAGAACTTCTTTATTTTTTTGACTGTCATCTTGTACAGGAGAAACGTATATTTGAATGTTTCTTAATCTACTTTCCTGTTTTAAAAACACAGCTGATACAGTTCAGGGATGAAAACGCTCACATTGGTTTCGGTTCAGGAACCCTAGCCATTCAGCAATCCATCGAGAGGACTACCGCCAACATCAAATGGGTTGAAAAGAACCAACAAGCAGTCTTAGAGTGGTTCAGAAATCCATAGTAACTCTAAAAGATGCACATACTATAGTTTGTTTGCTCAGAGGAGGAAATGAACACTGAGATATTGTTTTGCTTGGCCAAGATGAGCATTAAAGAAAATGCTTATTTATAACTGATGATGTTCTAAATCCCAATATTTCCCAGAGCTGCTTTCTTCCTATGATGATGTATGGCATGCAAATATATTTCTTTAAGGCGTGCCTTGTTATAATTGTCTGTTATAATATGTATTTTCTTAATGATCACAAATATAATTAATGGAAAGGTGGCAAAATTGAAATGTATTAAACATATACTTAATAAAAATGACAAAATATATGCCAACATTTTCTTTAATATAAGTAAATTAGCCAATTTAGTTTAAATGAAGGACTGCAGAAATGAGTACACCCTAGATTTAATTCAGCAAATGTATAATAGTCTAGTACTTAGTATGTCCTCCAGAACTTTAAGTATACTGCTTATTTATTGTGCTTTGGCTACATTAGGTAATTCTAGTGGTGACAACAACCATGCATGTCACTTCTGCAGGCTGCGTCATACTCTGTGAGATAAAGTGCTTTTGCCGGCTCTGAGACACTTGCATGTTATTTCTCCTGCTCTTTTTCTAACAAAAATTCACTCATCACTAAATGAAAACTTAAAGTAAAGACCTGATTATTTCAGGAGCCTTGTCACAAGTCCATTGTTTTTGAATGTCTGTGCTACTTCTGCTATATTTTGACACTTAAAACAATAATTTGGTATTCCTCTTGTAACATTGTCCTCTTTTATGCTAAGGAATAAGTCACCTAGTAGTTCTCTCCCAACTGGTTCCACTGCTGCCAGCATTAAGTCTGAGTATGATTCAGAGGACTATGTAACACTTTTAATTGTCAGAAAATTACTGGTCTTTAAAAGTTTTGGTTCAATATACTCACCTTTTGATCAAAAATAGCCTTAAACATTTTTTTTAGAAACTTTCAGGAGGGTGTACTCATTTTTGCAACACAACATTTTATCACTTTGATAAGAAAATCTTATTTTGATGAATAATTTTGACATTCTTCTTTGGTAATTGATCAAGCAGACTTGTTGGAACATTATATCTCCAAAGAACCCTAACGTGTCATCTAAGTAAAGAGTATTTACTGAATTTGTTAAGTATTAGAGGGGGTGTACTCATTTATGCTGTGCACTGTATAATTTTGATATTTGAAAATAAAAACCTCAATACATGTATTAATTTGTATTTTTCTAATCAATTTGGATGATAAACAATAACCATTATATATATATTTTTGTAATATAATATTATTATTTTTATATTGTGAATATGTATCTTAAATTACATGTTGTCATTTGAACAACCAGCCAGTAAATATCGTTATCTCAAGAAACCTATCAAGTAACAGTTTCTGGTTTTCATAATCAAAATTTCATATCAGACATGACCGATATATGACTTGCAGTTCAGTGAGGAAGTTGTCAAATCTGTAACAGCTCTAAATGACTGACGGACTGAGTGAAATGAACTGCTACCTCTAATGTGAATTCAAGGCTGTTTCATGAATCTTTCAGACTAATTCATTAAAAGGAACCGATTCATAGGAGTCATTTGTTAGCAAGTCATAATGTGATGATGTCTGATAATACCTCACAAAGTTTTCCATATGTTTGCCAATAGCATTTTTTTTTATCATTTCAGTCTTGGTCTGGAGCCCTGTTTATTAGATATGATTTCAGAATATGGCCTAACATCTAATACAAACATAAACAGTTACACTGACTGAACACATTCTGATTAAAATTGGTGATAATTTCATAGCTGTGATGCTGCCATGCTTGTTTTTCTGACCAGGTTTTAAAAAAACTTATCAGATTCTTTCACTGGCTAATCTCAGTGTTAATGGATAAGCCATTATACCCTTTGATAGGAGAAAATCCATTTTAGTGCAATGTGTGTTGGATGAACTTTCCTGGGGATGGCATCATTGGCCACAATTGTTGGGTTGTGGACCGTTCAACTCCTTCCTTCTACAGAAGCTCCAGCTGAGACCTGGAACGAGTATCGTCTACCTGACACTCATGGTTCCAGACTACTACAACATCACTCTCTGGCCTCGACTCCAGCCGAACATTCCTGGCCTCTTTGTATTCATTGGAGTGTCAGTGGTCTTCAAATGTCTGAGGGAGGCCGACCTCATCCTCATTCACTCCAATAAGTTGAACCTGACCTCAATAGATGGATATCTGGCCGAACTCTCTGGGCTTGGTACCTCAGTGGCACCCTCAATTCAGAAATCCTGTAGGACAGAGGAGATGACGCAGTACCTGGAGAGCTCTATGAGCTTTACACTGAGTTTGTGGGAGAACTTGCAGTGTGAATATGATGAGAATGGAGAGAAAAAGTAAGCCAACAATTATTTTTAAGCTCTGAAAATAGATCTTCAACAAAACCAGTCAGGAACTTTAATGGTAAACTCTCAAGTGGCAGACGGGGAAAATCTGCATAGATCAGCATCAAGGCTATTGCAGTTAGCAGGTCACTTTTTTGTTTGATAAGTCTCTCAGCAGATTTATGCCTGTTTAACCTTTGTACGATCATATAAACTTGGAAGATTACTGACCGGATCCATAAAGCAATTTTTGTATGCACGTGTTTAGGCATTACATAGTAACACAAGATTTTTCAGATTTTTCATGTAAACACTGTTGGACAGAGAAAATATATATTGTTTCCAAAATGGCATATTGTATTAATATCCCAGCACTTATTTTATGGTCTGTATCTACTGTTGGTGTTAGGACCACTATATCTTGTTTAACAACTGTGATTTAATTATTGTGATTTAACAATAATTACTTCCTCCAGGATAATTGCCACCAGCCAGATGCATCTCACACATGCTCACAAGACCTTTTGATGATACAAGACCTTTTAGACACGGTCACCGGAGCTGATTGCGGCCACTCTACTCAATGCTTGTGTTTATACCAACTGCGCCACGGCACGTTTCAGAAGCTTCCCAGAAGTGGCTTTCCATGCTGCTTCGCTAAAGAAACATGCCTACATCTCCTTCGATCCCTTGCCATGACTTATCACGAGAGGGCAAAATTACGTTTTAGAAGCACAACATTGGTAAGTAGAAATGCCGTCATTTTGCAATACTTTTTTATCGATATTTATAAAATATCGCAAAAGTTTTGTGCAAATCAGTAATGGAAATGCACCTAGTGTCAACAGGAAAATAGTTTGTCAATACTGCAAAAGGACAATAACAGTTATTTTCCAGCTAAAGTCAGTTCATTGATGATCCAGTGATGTCATCATCCAGTTCAGCGCTCTTGCAAAACATGTCCTCCAACCAATACGCCCAAATAGGTCGTTTGTCAAAATCCCTGAAATATGACCTATCGGAGCATATACTACATTTGCGCCCCTATCGGCAACAGGACACTTTCATGTTAAAGGGGTCATCGGATTCCCAAGTTCATATGATTATTTAGGGTCTTAATCAAAAGTCTATAATATACTTTGGTTAAAATTTTTCAATGGTAGTGTAAAACAACAGTGTTTTTACCCAGTCAAAAACAGCTCTGTTCATAGCAAGCCATTTCCTTGCATGTCCCTTTAAATGCTAATGAGCGCTGTTCACCCCACCCTTCTCTTCCGTGGGGTTCTCTGAGAGACAGTAAACTTTAGCCGCATTCATCTTGAAACTTGCTAACAAGCACATTATTAGGAAAGGCGATTTGCAAAGATTCATAAAAAAAATATTCTATAGGTGAGGCTGGATCACGAATGATTCGCGCAAACACAGATAGGTAGATCGGGGGGGCGCATTCCATTCAAAAACAAAGGTAACCTAATCCTCTGCATCTTCAGCGGCTCAGATGTCAGGAGTAAATTACAATTGCCATGTTCA
Organism: Schizothorax lantsangensis; assembly: GCA_027422415.1. Classification (NCBI taxonomy): domain Eukaryota; kingdom Metazoa; phylum Chordata; class Actinopteri; order Cypriniformes; family Cyprinidae; genus Schizothorax; species Schizothorax lantsangensis. The sequence continues at coordinate 20,558,180 of CM049854.1, read as the reverse complement.
TTGTTACATACAACAACAAAGCACCTCAATCGCTTAGGAGACATTCTTGTCTACACCCGCTCTGGCATTAAAACAATGTCGGACTGATGACAGCTCACTCAGGGCAGGTCTGTGCTAAAACCAAAGACTGAAGCCACTGTCAATCAACAATCGTGGGAGGGGCCTGTGCAGAACTATGTAATTCTGCCAATAATCTGTGAAGGGCTTGATATGAGAAAGGGGTTTGAATTTATCGGGATTAAAAAAAACACTGGGTGGATTTTTATCATTATAGGGTGGTTGTGTATACACACTGCCAAGACACATTTGAGTTCAAACAACATGTAAAAGTGAATTTTTCATCCGATGACCCCTTTAATGCTTTGTACTCTTTTATCTGCATCATAGTTCGGTTTCGTGTAGTTCAGTTGGTAGAGCATTGCGATATACGACAATATGCAATAATGTCAACATGTGATCATGGGTTCGATCCCAGAGAACGCACAGGCTCATAAAATGTATATGCACTATAAATCACAATATTGTACAATTTCTGTGAGGGTAGGTTTAGGGGTGGGGTAAGGTGTGGTCATTCGTACGAATTAGCCACCTAGTAAAATATGTACGAATTGCCGTGAGATTGGGTTGGACCGTATAAAAGTCCACACATTTAAATGAACAAGCATTTTGATTGGTAATGACAGTCATATGTCATTTCATGACGACAGACGCAACAAGACACTGTCATTATTTTTACGCCCGCTAGAGGGCGCTTAACTTTAAAACGTAAATATAGGTCGTAAAAAGGTGCTTGCACAAACAACCCATAGGTTCGTTTTTTGGAGGAGAACAGTCAAATTGTTTGATGGCAAATTCACATTTTAGGGTTCTTTAAATTACACAGCTCAACAAATAATACCATATATAGAACTGCCCATGTGCTGCCCAACTTTCTGTTAACATGCTTGGATACAGCACTCTGTGAACAGCCAGCTTCTTTGGCAATGAATGTTTGTGGCTTCCCCTCCTTGTGAAGGGTGTCAATGATTGTCTTCTGGACAACTGTCAGATCAGCAGTCTTCCCCATGATTGTGTAGCCTAGTGAACCAAACTGAGAGACCATTTTGAAGGCTCAGGAAACCTTTGCAGGTGTTTTGAGTTGATTAGCTGATTGGCATGTCACCATATTCTAATTTGTTGAGATAGTGAATTGGTGGGTTTCTGTTAAACGTGAGCCTAAATCATCACAATTAAAAGAACCAAAGACTTTGCATTGAATTTATTTAATACACGAGTTTCACAATTTGAGTTGAATTACTGAAATAAATGAACTTTTCCACGACATTCTATTTTATTGAGATGCACCTGTATAAGCAGTGAAGGTCAGTGAACAATCACTAACTACCCGTGCTGTATAAGTGTGGAACGAGACAAATATTTCAAATTTGATCATTTGCCAGTGAGTGCTGACTGAAAGCAAACAGTATGTATGTCAGCAATATAAGCAAAATTCTTCAGATTTTTCTGCTTTTACTTTTAATAGCTGCTCCAAAAGGTAAGATTTTAAAAGACTTAAAAAAACCTGTAGCAACTTTAATTAAAATTTACTTACACTTTGCACTGCAAATAACTCCTTAAATCAAGTTTTCTCCTGCTTCTTCACCATACTTACTGACACTGCCGCATTAGCAAAGACAGTAGCAAAAAGAAACAAATTAAACAGAGGATCACCGATTGTATGTAGTGTATATTAACTAGTGAAACAATATGATTATTTTATGAGTTTATGTAAATAGTTTAAGTATTTTTTAAGCATGTGAAGACTTTATTTTTCAGTCCTGTCTGCTTAATGTATGTGCCTGTATTTGTTTCTATAGATTTGTCAGCTAAGACTTTGACTAAATAAAAATACATGTTATGAAACATCAGTACACGTTTTCATATTGTTGATTTTGAGTTAATCTGCATATCTGCATTATTTCCTGGTTAGATACAGTAGCAACTGCTGATTACAAAAACAACTTAGTGGAGCACATATCAGTTGTTTAACCTATGACAGTTTTGTTAATTTTGCTATTGTTTTTAAATTTTGTTATTATATCACAGTCTCTCATTCTTTGTGTTTGCTTGCAACATACATTAAAAGACAAATGTTATAATTCTGTTCCGGCATGGCTCCAGCGCGGATGAATCTAATGTTTTGAGGTGAATGTGTAGTTGCCAGTCACTGCACCGGTGTGGATATTTACTGCCTATGTCTTGGAATATATGACCCAAATCAGAATTTTCACCGTATATTGCCATCTGAACAAGTAAGTAACAAGTCTGCCACGTTTGTTCGCCCAACTGAGGAAAAAAGCCTTACAATAAATCGCGCTACCAACGGTGATTAAATCTAAAGATCAGTTAGCTCATATCACATCTAACTGTGCAAAGTATTATCACTGTTATACTTTGTTCTCAAATTATTAATTTTAACAACATCAGCATTGCGTGACTATGAGTATAGTATTAGGGTGTAGATTTCAATTTTTGTATAGTCTAATATCTAATTGTCATACCATTAAAATTTCAAATTAAGAAATTCTTTTAATCCAAAAAGCAAATGAATCTTCCTTCAAACTGGTTCTATTTAAAATACAAATCTTGTGTTATCCCAGGCTATCTGTAATCAGAAGCACATTTAAAACTGGAATATAATTTAATTTCATTCCTATGTGTTTCATAAACACATAATCCTTTCTGGATTAAAATCCGCCATCAAAATGATAAATGTAATTATTCCAGCTGCTGTGAGAAAAGGCTATAAACTATCCGTCACCTGCAGGATCCTCACATGCTATAGCCTACTAGCCGGGACACCTTCTTTATGTTTACAGACGTGACGTAATGACGCAGTGCCATGCTCGAATTTCCCGCGGAAACCTACCCGTACCACTCAAATTAGAAAACATTATTATAAGCTAACGTTGTGAATCGGGCTAAAGTAAGGCGATAGTTTTGAACACTGGCTGGTTATGTACTTTCTAAATATTGATTTCGGATCATTTTTAACCAAAAAAAGTTACGGACTGCAGCTTTAAACTAATAACAAAACATACTTACATTCGCTGATTCAGAAGTGCCAGATTGTCATAGCAAAAGTCAGAATTACCTCCTCTCCTAAGTTCACGAAACAGTCATCCATAAAATGCGTTGCACAAATTCGAACATCTGGGTTGTGCTGTTCTGTTGTAAGTAATCTTAATGATTCCTAAATGCATCTACTTTCGGAAGGCCAAATAAAGTGCTTTTGCTTTCGCATAGAAACACACAGCGTCTCCCTGACATGGCTGCATCAACACTAACTGCGGTAACTGAAACCACGCCTTCTTTCTTTGCGTGAACATTTGGGCGGCATTACGCAAATATTTCCACATCGTGACGTAGACATGTGGGGGCGTGTTTGAATGAGACGTTTTAGGGGGGCATGGCAGAGTCTTAACTTTGATAAAGAATATCTTTTGGTTTTGAGACTTTAGTCTTTGCAACTTTAGGGATCTTATCTATGCACGAACAGCTTGTAACACTCCAAAGAGAAAGGAAAACTTGAAATCGCATCATATGACCCCTTTAATTCAAGTGATGAAGGATTTTGAAAGTCTGACAGTAATCAGTGTTGAGTGCTACTGTAAAGTTAACCCTGCCTGGTGGTTTAAATGTTCAAAATGATTAACAGTTGAAAACATCAAAATTTTTGAAAATAAGTAATCAAGAAGTAATCAAATGTAATAGGTTACATTACTTTAATAAAGTAATTGGCATAGTTACACTACATTACATTTTAAATAGGGTAACTTGTAATCTGTAACCTATTACATTTGCAAAGTAACATTACCAACACTGACTGTAACTGTCAGAGCCAGGGCTTGAACTTGGGTCACTGACATGAGAGTCAGACTCTCAATTCTTGAGCCTCTGGAGAATGGTGAACCCGATGGAACTCGAACCGGAAATGCACTTAGGATAATTTGAGATGCAGTAGATTTAATGAAAGTTCAACCCACAAATAAATTCCACAGACAGAGCAAGAAACATAATTCTCACATAACAAAAACAGGCCAAAAAAATAATAAATATTTCCAAAGTTCTTAAAGCAAAACACTCAGTGTTTTTTTAAAAAAAGTTAAAAAAACATGACAAAATTTTATTACATCACTTTTTCATTTCATAACAGATTTAGCTCAAAACACAACTCTCCTTCCACCACATTACAGACATCTTTCTTATAACACCACTGGTGTACAAAGATTTCAACATCATTCATTGCTCTATAATACCTAAAAATCTATTAGAATCCTAGACCTAACAAATGCTTTAAAAACTGGCAGAATCTCTTGACCATGTGCATTCTCAATTTTGTTTCTTCTTGTGGTATGGGAAGTTTTACTTGACCCACCAAGAAATTAATTAACTGCCATTTATTTTTTGCTTCTACATCCAGAATAAATCGGCAGCAGCTATTTGCACTAAGTGTAAATAGCGATTGATGCTATTTACACTAAGTGAAAATACCAGTATTTTTTGGTGATATGCTATTTACACTAAGTGCAAATAGCTATAGATTCTATTTACACTGTTAAAATAGAAGGATTTTCTGCTATTTATACTACTTATTGCAAATAGTGGCAATTATGTGTACCTCAGTATTGTAATACATTATAAAACAGTACGCAATAATAACTTATTAAGTGTAAATTTTAATTTTAATTCAAATTATTAAATGGATGCCACCTTATTGGGACAAAAGCCCTCCCTACACCTACCCTAACCCTACCTGATACTTTATTTTCAACTTTTTGATTATTTCCTAACTTTTTATAAAAAATAAATGCTTTTCTGATGTGATTTGAAAAGGGAGAAAAAAAAAGTTCTCCAAAAGGCGGATTCGAACTTGGGTTGATCGCGTCAAAACTAGTATGACACACACTTTACCACCTGCACCACCGGAGATGACAATTAACATTCGTCTTTTATAATGTTGACTAGCCCAATCACACGTTGGTGGGCAGAGTTAGTGTAAATAGCCTCTGCCAACAAGGCGGGCCATTTGCACTTAGTGTAGATAGACACTCTGGAATAAGTTTACATTGAGTATATTCCTCTCCACATTTAAAAAACTCTACTTAATAGGTCAAACAATGTCATAAATCTTATACTCAAAGGCAAAGAGCCTTCTGTCAGACTCACAGACCAAAATTCTTTATAAAACTCCACAGCGAGTCCGTCAATACCTGGAAACATCCCATCCTCCATATCTTTGAGGGCATTCAGATGTTCCTGATTAGACAAGGGTCTTTCCAGCTGTGGCTTTGAGTCTTAAGCAACATTAGGCAATCCTTCATAAAAACGGCCAGATAACAAGTCATTTTCTTCGTATTCACTCTTAAAAAGTTCACCATAGAACCTTACAGCTCTCCAACTTATATTATTCAGCACCTGGCAATTTTCAGACCATAAAGAGTGAATATACCTGCATTGGCCATTTTTTTTCTCCAGACTGAAGAAAAGTTTAGATGGAGCATCTAATTTGAGTTAAGTTCTGGTACCTTGATCTTACCAAAGCTCCTTGTGCCTTTTTACCAAACATATTGTCCAAAAGAGATTTTTTGGACTTTAATATCTCTTGATTCTCTTTTAACGTCAGCCAAGGCTTGTAAATTTGCTATTTCAGATTCCATTTTTCTCATAGCTTGAGTTATATCTTGAGAAACACTTAAAGTACTGTTGACAAAGTAATTTTATTTCAATCTTTCCATAATGCCACCATTGTCTTTAATCATACATTGATTTCTTAATTTAAATTGACTCTAAAAGAAACAGAACACTTTTTTAAAATTTAAGTCACTTAACAACGATGTTTTAAAATGCCAAAATGCACTTTTAACCTTAACATTTTGCGATAAAAACCTGACAAAAAACTAAAGAATGATCAGTAAACCCAACTGGCACAATTTCAAATTTCCTCATAATAAATCAGCCTTTATGAGAGGAGGAACATTCTTCCTTGCTGGCTGAACCAAAGGCATTACTGGGGTAAAAAATTGTTTTTATTATTACCTCACTTTGAACCACACTATTCAATTTCTCTACAGTGTCGAGAAAAATAACGACAGCACTATTCGTTATTGACACTGACAAGATACTCTCATAACTGGCAGCCTTTCCAACTGCCAAACTACATTCTTCAACCGAGCAATTCATCACCAGCAAGATTTTAATTCCGTGCCTCCGTGAAAGATGCTCAAATGCCGCATTACCTGAAGGCACTGCCACAGACTCCATGCCCGGCCACCAAATGCTGTCGAGTACATTCCCAACTTCTAACTTCGCAGAAAGCTTTCTTTTCTAGACAACAACTCAACCCTTTAAATTACTATCAATAAACTCCTAAAAAATGACACAAATAAAGGAAAGTTTTTAGAAAGAGGAGACAGAAACTTACTCCTGCTGCACGCCAATTCCACTCACAACATCCGCTCAGAGAGAGAGAGAGAGAAAGAGACAGAGAGTGTCATGGTCAGAATTATTGGCACCCTTAGTAAATATGATCAAGGAAGGCAGTGAATTTTTTTTAAACATCTTTGTTGAACATTTTGTTTTGTTGAAATGTTGAACCCCCCCCCCATACACACACACACACACAAAAATCTAAACTTTCTAAAAAATCACATGATTTTTTTTTTCCCCAGTGTACAGTGTGCCTCTAGAAAAGGAGTAAGAAAATAGCTAAAGCATCTGGAGTGATTCTGCATGAAGGAATTGTCTCCAAACTGATCAGGCATTACAGGATAAAATTAGTATTGCAAAAAGTATTGAATAAAAGGATGCCATTAACTGTGGTCAATGTGTATTAGAGAAAAACATTTATTTCATAATGAGAGCCCCCCACCCCCCGCCCGCCTTTTTTTTAAAGATTGAAATTATAAATCTCAGAAAATTGATAACTAATAACACAACCTTAATCTGAAGTTAAACCTGCCTCCTGGTAGGTTTAATTTCAGCCTCAACCTATTAAACTCTGGACTAGACTAAGTCTAAGACTATTTAAAACCATGACAGAAAAAGCGGATTACTGTTAATCTGGTTTAAAGGGCCATTTTAGTCTAGGACTAGGCTTAATCTTTGTCAGGGAAACCGTCACTTAATGTTAAATGTTCAACATTTTATTGTCACAAAGAATCTGCAACATCTCCAGTTCTAAATGTAGAATATAATTTAGTGCACTTCCTGCCTCAAAAATGTCAACAATCATGGGACAAGACATATATGACAGTATGTCAGCAAATTTCATATATGACAGTATGTCAGCAATTCAGGTTGCACAACCAAAAAAAAAAAAAAAGATAGCCTATCTAGAAATCTCTGACACTATGTCTTTGAAGATAGCGGTCTATCAAAGGTCAAGAGCCACCAGATGACATCTGAAGTCATCAACTTCATCACTTCTGACTTTAAAGATGCAGAATATTTAATAGCAAGATTTTATTTAATAAAAAAAAAAACTAGATAAATAAAATATTTATTCTGTTCAGGAAATTAAAATTATATTTTGACCTGTTAAAAATAATTTATGACATGGCAAATAAAAATTGATAATATAAAATCTTTATATTGTTAAGGGATTGCTAAGGTGAGTTTTATGGAGTCTGGTGACTTTGTTGAACACCTCATTTATAGCTGATACAGGTTAATATGATGAGGGTGGGATACCGTAAAAACTGATAATCATTACACCCATGCATTTTCAAATGAATTGTCCATCTTGTGTTATTGGCTATATTTTTGAGGTACTAATCTAAATGATAAACGTCACTCCTTGTACAATGTTCCACCATAAAAATACACATATTCCAAAGGCCAAATCATTGTATTACTTTCATCTTTTATTTTAGTTTTGACATGTCCAATTTCAAAGTCCAGCTTGACGACCACAGAGAGTGGTATTTTTACAAGTTAATTTTGTTACTAACCCTGTCCTTTGCTCCTGCGCAAGGTAATTTAGCTAAACTAAGGTTAAACTGTATTTTTTCACTCAAAGAATATAGTTGTATGACAGTGACATTTAGTTATCCTTTAACAGTTATGGCAGAAATTAAGTGTCTGTACCAGCAGTTACACAAACTGATGCTTCTGAGGACATTGTCTTTTTTGTGAAGTGCAGGTTTATGTCAGCAAATTAAATTCAGCTTGAATGGATTTACAACAGTGCACTTAGATTCTCTTTAAATAGGCAAAAATGGCTATATATCAAGAAAATATATTATGCATATGCACTGATCAGCCACAACATTAAAACCACCTGCCTAATATAGTCTCCACAAGACCTCTGAACATGTCTTGCTGTATCTGGCATCAAGACATTAGCAGCAGGTCCTTCAAGTCCTGCGAGGTGGGGCCAGCACATCCCATAGATGATCAATTGGGTTTAGATCTTAGAAAATTGGAAGCCAAGGCAACACCTTGGAATTTTTGTCATTTTCTTCAAACTATTCCTGAACAAATTTTGCATTGTGCCAGGGCACATTATCTTTCTGAATAAGCCTACTTCCATCAGGGAGCACCATTGCCATTAGGGTGTATGTGGACTGCAACAATCTTTAGGTAGGTGGTATGTGTCAAAATAACATCCACATGAATGCCAGAACTTAAGATTTCCCAGCAGAACATTGCCCAGATCATAACACTGTTTTTGTCAGCCTGCCTTCTTCACATAATGCCTTAATTGTATTTTCAAAACAGAATATGTGGCCTTACCACATTTTGATAACACGGGTATCAATGACCCTCTGAAACCCTGAGGTTCTAGATGCCCTTTTGTACACTGGAGCTGTGATGTGTTAATGGATGAACCATTAATTCATGTGGGAGGAGAATCTTCCCAAGCCTTAAATAAAACGTTGTACAGATGTCAGTTTCACTCCTCTCATCCTGTCACTGCTGAAGCATGGGGAAGGGTTTCTACATCGGTAAAAGTGTCGGGATAGTAGGGATTGTGTTAGGCGCTGGAGCACTAGCCACAATCATCGCACTCTCGGTGGTCTACTCCCAAGAGAAGTCCAAGAACAACGAAAATGAGGTTAAACCCACAGGTGCAGTAACATCAGTTCCAACAACGGAACCATCCAATGAACCATGGGACCAGTGGCGCCTTCCTCAGACTCTTAGTCCACAAACCTACAATGTCACTCTGTGGCCACGGCTCCAGCCGGATGCAACCGGACTCTATATCTTCAGAGGGCTGTCCAGCGTGGTCTTCAAATGTGTGGAAAAGACAAACCTCATCCTCATTCACTCCAACAAGCTGAACATGACACTGCAACCCACCTTGACGGCTCTTGGAAGCAAGCCAGCTCCTACTATTGAATCAATTGTGATGCACACAAAAACGCAGTATATGGCAATTCATCTGAAAGAAGAAATAACTGTTGGGGAAAGCTACGAGCTCTACACGGAATTTGTAGGGGAGCTTGCAGATGACTTGGGAGGCTTCTACCGAAGTGAATACTATGAGAATGGAGTGAAGAAGTAAGAAGTTGATTAATCTCGTCCTCCTATTCTACAAAAGGCTGTTCATGTATCGTTAAATCTCCTTGTTCTTTTTTAGAGTGGTCGCCACAACCCAGATGCAACCAACAGATGCCAGGAAGGCTTTCCCTTGCTTTGATGAACCTGCAATGAAAGCAGTATTCCACATCACTCTTTACCATGATCCAGCAACCGTAGCCCTCTCCAATGGTGTTGTGATAGGTAAATGAACACTTTCTTCTGTACAGGAGCAGTTTAGGCAAACTGCTTTGAAAGCGTAGCTTGCCAAGCCGCAAGTTAATCATAATTTGAAAAAAAATTAAACTACAGTGAAGTAGCTGCTTTGAAAAAGTAGTTAGCTATACTAACAGCTACAAACAAAAAGTAGCTACATTGAAGTTACTTAGGGGGACCGTATGTCTTTATAATTATAAAATATAACAGTCATTATACATTCATAATTTAATCAGAGCCATATTTTGCTAATTCAAAAGCAATGAGGGATTTTACATGAATGAATGTCAATTAGTGTGATATCATCACATTTGAATGGGTAAATTATATTAAATACAGCAGAAACACTATAATTTACATAACCTAGTCGACAACATAATACACAGTAGGGTATCATATTGGTGAATTATTTATGCGAACATATTAATTTAAATGAATTGCCATTATGAACCGATTCACCAGAATAAATCAGACTTTTCAATGATAAATATGAGTGAGAGAGCAAAGTTCAAGATGAATCGATTGACTAGAATGAATCAGATTTTCCTACACTGTATTATTTCTTTAGCTTAAAAACAGCAATGTAGAATTTGGTTGCCCTACACTGCTACTCATTTGCTAAAGTAGTTTATTTCTGATGAATCAGTTTGCTTTATTCCTTCAAACTGATTTCAAGAAAATTAGATGTTCAGTGTTTCATCAGTAAATGTCTCTTTTCAACTTACAGACCAGGTTAACGTCACCGTGGATGAAACTTTTGTAACCAGAACAACATTTGCGCCAACAGAAGTAATGTCGACATATTTGTTGGCATTTATTGTCAGCGATTTTGGCTTCATTGAACAAAACATTGACAAACTGCAGGTAATAGATCATTTAACAGGATAATTAGACAAAACTGGACCACTTTAATAATGAAACATACTGTACAATTTACCAAAGATTTTAAAACAGCATGTGTTCATCTAAAACACTGTATATTATAATTTATACAAACAGATTAGAATTTTTGCCCGTCAAGAAGCCATAAGTGCAAGGCAAGGGCAGTATGCACTCAATGTGACTGGACCAATTCTCAAATTCTTCGAGAAGTATTACAATGCCCCCTATCCACTGCCCAAATCAGGTAAGAACCTAAGATATGACCTATAATTTATGAGGCTGTTCAATGGTTCTCTTATCGAAATTACAATTTATGTCAGACTAGGTTAATACTTAAACCTTTTAGGCCATTTTAGATGTTTCACTCATTCCTCAAAATATTGCACAGATCAAATCGCTCTGCCAGACTTCAACGCTGGAGCAATGGAAAACTGGGGGTTAATCACATACAGAGAGACGGCCCTGCTGTACGATGAAGAAATGTCCTCAAATGGAAACAAAGAGAGAATCGTTACTGTTATTGCCCATGAACTTGCCCATCAGGTAAAATCAGGAGTCCTTTTTTTCCAGTTTGAACCATAAGAAATGCTTTACAGAAGTTACTTTTATCAACTTCACAACTATAACGTTTACATCCCCTGTAATTCACATTTTCACCACCTTCCTCTTCCTTTTTTAGTGGTTTGGAAACCTTGTGACTATCAGGTGGTGGAATGATCTGTGGCTCAATGAAGGTTTTGCATCTTATGTAGAATATCTTGGGGCAGATGAAGCTGAGCCAGATTGGAACATTGTGAGTGTTTGAAGCAAAAGCCAGTGCAATAAAGGGTAAATGTTAAAAGCTATCACTAAGAGCAGATTAAATCCTAACTCTTCTATTCCTATCCCACAGAAAGATTTGATCGTTCTTAATGATGTGCACAGAGTTTTTGCCATAGATGCATTGGCCTCGTCTCACCCCTTGTCATCTAAAGAAGAGGAGATCCAAAGACCAGAACAAATTAGTGAAGTGTTTGATACGATTTCCTACAGTAAGGTAGTGTGGGAACTGTTTTCTATGTTGACTATAATAATGTCTAATAATGAAGAACATACAGACTACATGTAGTTTGTCTGGTAATGCAAGTCTCTTCCTCTAGGGGGCATCAGTACTTAGGATGTTATCTGATTTTCTGACTGAGACGGTGTTTACTCAAGGCCTCCAAGTAAAAACCCTTTGTACACTATTCATTGTTGTACTGTACAATAAAAATCAAATATGCTTTTGTGATGGAGAATGCTTTTGTATATTCACAACCAATTTGTTTCAACAGACTTATCTGGATCATTTCAAATTCAGCAACACAGTGTACACAGACCTTTGGGAGCATCTTCAAAGGGTATGCTGCAATTAAACAATGCTGTTCAGCCGTGTCATTATCTGATTTGTTGCCACAAAACACATGTGCTCATATCTGAAATGTTGTAGGCTGTGGACAGCAGTGGTACCACTCTACCCAGTACTGTGCAAGAGATTATGGACCGCTGGGTTCTTCAAATGGGCTTTCCTGTGGTCACTATTAACACTGCAACTGGCCAGATCACACAGGAGCACTTCCTCCTGGACCCTGAAACTAAACCAGACAAGCCATCAGAATTTAAGTATGTCAAAAAGTATTTTGAAAAAAATACTATTTATCACAAGGCACCTATTATTACTTTCAATCTCAGCGCAGTTTACTAGATACTTTAAAGTCTTCTTTTCTTCCATATTGTGACATTATACATTTGAGTAAAACAGACAATTGGTTGTTGATTGGATGGAGGCAGATTTGCTAAATGTGAGATTGCAGTTGATTGTAAGAAAGGGGTGGGGTTAAAACAGACTAAATGATTGGACTTGTATACATCACCAGAGAAAATTCTGGAAGATTGAGCTGACATTCTGATTAAAAATTACGAGATAATATTTTTAATGAAATATGCAGAGATGAATTGTTCATAATTAGATCTTATTAAATATATCCTACTTGATAAGTTCTGTTGAAATATGGAATTACCATATCACAATATTCTTAATTTTTCAGTTATGAGTGGTTTGTACCAATTTCATGGACAAAGAAAGAAGCAGCACAAGCCCTATATTGGCTGCTGCAGAAAACTGGTGAGTTTTAAGATGACAGTGACAATAATGTTAGCATTATATTTATTGTGGAAGTGATAGAATTAAAATGATAATTCTGTCATTACGTATTCATGTTGTTCCAAATCCTTATGACTTTGTTTCTTATGTGGAACACCAAAGGAGAAGTCTAGCAGAATGGCCAAACTGTTCCATTTCATACAATGACAGTGAATTGGGACCTGGGGCTGTCAAGCTCCAAAATGGCAAAATAGAAGTAGTCCAAACTTTTTGTATACTTATACTATATTCCAAATCTTCTGAAAGCATATGATAACAATTTAAACAAATATGGACATTCTGCTAAATTTTGTTCCACAGAGAAAAGAAAGCCATGATGATGAGTAAATTATGACAAATTTGTCATGTTTTGGTAAACTTTGCATGTGATTTATATTCACAAATTATCATTCGATGTTAATAAAGGACAACACAACACTGTATTTGCTTTAACAAATCCATGTATTTCTGCTCTACATTTCTAATTAAGAACAATCGAATGACATGAAAATTAGTGGTGATGAGTGGGTTCTGGCCAACATCAATGTGACAGGATACTACAGGGTTAACTATGATGATGAAAACTGGAAACGCCTACTTAATGTACTCCAGACTTCAAGACAGGTGAGAAGAATTACATTTATTAAATTAGAAGGTGATATTGTTGAAGATATTTGGATTGTTTTTCATTCAGCATAATAATTTGATTTCAATTTGATTTCATTTAGAGCATTCCAGTTATTAACCGGGCACAGATAATTGATGATTCTTTTAACCTGGCCAAGTAAGATCTGAACTTCTTTCTTCAAAGTTATGAGTGTAATTTTCAGTCAGTACAAATGATAAAAGCATCTTTTTCCTTTACAGAGCAGGAATTGTTGAAACAACACTGGCTCTAAGAACCACACTGTTCCTAGACTCTGAAATTGAGTACATGCCGTGGGAGTCTGCTCTCGATAACCTGGACTACTTTTACCTCATGTTTGATCGCACAGAGGTGTACGGCCCCATGCAGGTAAGTTTGTCTCTAAATATTTCATAATGTCTACTCAACTGAGCTTGAATTCTAACATCACATTATTTCATACCTGCAGACATACGTTGGAAAACAGGTGAAATATTTGTTTGATTACTTCACAATGCTTACAAATTGGGAAAATGTGCCTCCAGGACATACTGACCAGTAAGTCATGTAAATGTACAGTAGTGACAATAAATGCTCAGATTTGCTCTCAAGCATCTATTCATTGTATTGATGTCTTTGCATCTGCAGATATAATCAAATAAATGCACTCAGAGTTGCCTGCAGCACTGGCAATGAAAACTGTACGACTCTTGTCAAAACATGGTTCCAACAGTGGATGGACAATCCAAATGTCAACCCGTGAGTTTCACTCAATACAAATCTGAGAGAGTATCTGATGATGTTTCCTGTGCATTAAAGTTAAAATGTATATTGATGCAGGCTATTTAGTTCTTAGTTTTATATGATTATTATTCTAAATGTTTCTGATGTTTGTAATAATCACAGATATTATATTTAATATTATTGGCAATCAGTTTTATTTAATCCAATTTTATTTTGTCCATAGGCATTTAAAGTTGCGCCAAAAAGTATTTGGATATTTTAGACACACTTAAAAATGTCTCAAAGTGATTGCATTAGATACAGGATAAACTTCACAAAACGAAAGATTGCTAATGGTTAAGTTTTAAAGTATATAGCAATAAATATGTTAAGAAATATTTTAAAATGCAATACAAATATTATTTAGACACATTTTGGTTGTCAAACAGTATTAGAACATGTCTGTGGTGTGAATTATACTTGAATTGTACTCAGAAAAGTTTTCAGAAAAAGTTTTGAATCATTTTGGACACTTGGTATATTTAAATAAATTCAGTACTTTTGCACTTTTATAAATTATAAAGCTTATTACCTCAAATTAATAAATTACCATTTCAATTTTCTCACTGCTTCAGGATTAAGCCCAACTTGAGGTCTACAGTGTACTGCAGTGCTATTGCTGCAGGTGGTGAGAAGGAGTGGGACTTTGCTTGGGGGGAGTTCGAAAACGCCACTGTTGCTTCAGAGAAAGATAAACTGAGAGCTGCAATGGCATGTGCCACCAAGCCCTGGTTACTGAACAGGTAAACTCACTTCAGATTACTGCTGACAAATGCATACAGCTCTCATTGTATTTAGCTAAATACATACAGTATGCTTCGATTTTATGTTGTAGGTATCTCAAATACACTTTGGATCCAAACAAAATTCGGAAACAAGATGCCACCTCTACCATCATCAGCATTGCAAGCAATGTGGTCGGCCAACCGTTGGCCTGGGATTTTGTTAGAGCCAACTGGGAGTACATTTTCAATCAGTAAGAAAAAATGTTGGGCCCTATGTTTACATTTGCTTAAAACACAGATAGCAGTTTTCTATAACTGTATAGCCACTTCTTTTATTCTCCATCAGGTATGGAGGTGGATCTTTCTCTTTCTCCAATCTGATCAATGGCGTCACAAAGAGATTCTCAACTGAATTTGAATTGCAACAGGCATGTGATCTTCCCCAGAACTGCTTTATTTATTTGAGTGTCTTCTTGTACAGCACAAACTTATATTTGAATGTTTCCTAATCTACTTCTCTGTTTTAAAAACACAGCTGAGACAGTTCAGGGATGAAAACGCTCACATAGGTTTCGGTTCAGGAACCCTAGCCATTCAACAATCCATCGAGAGGACTTCCGCCAACATCAAATGGGTTGAAAAGAACCAACAAGCAGTCTTAGAGTGGTTCAGAAATCCATAGTAACTCTAAAAGATGCACATACTATAGTTTGTTTGCTCAGAGGAGGAAATGAACACTGGGACATTGTTTTGCTTGGCCTAGATGAGCATTAAAGGAAATAATAATTTATTATGGATAATGCTGAATCCCAGTATATTCCAGAGCTACACTCTTCCTATGATGATGTACAGTATAGAAATATCATTCCTTAAGGCATGTTATAATTATCTGTTTTCCCTTTGAATTTTTTTTGTAAAAATTTATTGTATAATGATAAAATAACTTTGTAGAATGAAACAGAACTGAATATGCAAATAGTACAGAACTCCTTGGTATTTATCATTTTGATATTTTGTCTAATGAAAATAAAAACCTCGATCCATGAACCAATTTGTATTTTTCTATACAAGAAAATGTATTTTATATGTTACAGTATCCTACAGATGGTAACCAATAACAATTCTTTTTTGTCTTTTTTTGTTGTATACCATTATTTTTATATTGTGTGAATATGTATCTTTAATTACAAGCTGTCATTTGAACAACCAGTCAGTAAATAGCCTTATCTCAAGAAACCTATCAAGTAACAGTTTCCCATTTTCATAATCTGAATTTATTATCAGACAAAAAGATAAACTAAATGATTGAGACTGAATGAGATAAGCCGCTATCTCTAAAGTGAATTCAAGGCTGTTCCATGAATCTTTCAGAATTTTCAGTCATTTGTTTGTGAGTTATAATATGCTGATGCTGATGTCTAAAAAATACCTCACAAAGTTTTCCAGATGGTTGCTAATGGCAATTTTAAATTATTGTTAAATTTATTTAATTTTTTATCATTCCCAGTATTGGTCTGGATCCCTGTTTATTGTGTACAATTTCAGAATATGGCTTAACATCTAATTTAAACATAAAATTACATTGATTGAAAATATTTTGGATTTAGATGATTTCATGGCTGTGATGCTGCCGTGCTTGTTTTTCTGAGCTTTTTCCCACGATTCTCGGCGTCACACTGTACTAATGAGTAATGGCTGCATAAACATGTCAGGGAAGACACATGCCATAATATATTATCTTAGTGCACCTCAACTTATCAGGTTACCAGATTTTTCACTGGCTAGTCTCAGTGTTAATGGATAAGCCATTATACCATTTGGGAGGAGAGAAGGTGGGAAGAATAAATAAAATGCCATCACAGTTTGGTCTGATCTTTACTAATCTGTGGTGAAGGGGAACATGGTGAGAATCCATTTTAGTGCAATGTGTGTTGGATGCACTTTCCTGGGGATGGCATCACTGGCCACCATTGTTGGGTTGTGGACCGTTCAACTCCTTCCTTCTACAGAAGCTCCTGCTGAGACCTGGAACGAGTATCGTCTACCAGACACTCTGGTTCCAGACTACTACAACATCACTCTCTGGCCTCGACTCCAGCCGAACATTCATGGCCTCTTTGTATTCACTGGAATTTCCAGCGTGGTCTTCAAATGTCTGAGGGAGACCAATCTCATCCTCATTCACTCCAATAAGCTGAACCTGACCTTAATAGATGGACATTTGGCCAAACTCTCTGCACTCGGTACCTCAGTGGCACCCTCAATTCATAACACCTGGATGCAGGAGATGACGCAGTACATTGTCATACAGTTGAAGGGCAAGCTGAAAGCTGGAGAGCTCTATGAGCTTTACACAGAGTTTGTGGGAGAACTTGCAGATGACCTGGCAGGGTTCTACCGAAGTGAATATGATGAGAATGGAGAGAAAAAGTAAGTCCGACTATTATTTTTAAGATCTACAGATCTTTAATAAAACCAGTCAGGAACTCTAATAGATGAAAAATCAAAGCTATCAAGATCAGCATCAAGACTATTGCCGTTGGCAGGTCACATGTTTGTTTGATAAGTCTCTTGGCAGCTTTATGCCTGGTTAACCTTTGTACTGTCATATAAACATGGAAGATTACTTCCTGGATCCATAAAGCAATTTTTATGTGTGTGTTTGGGCACTACATAATATCCACAAAATTTTTCAGGTTTGGGAAATTCAGTCATCATGTTGTTTGGACAAAGAAAATACATACAGTTTTCCAAAATGGCATACTAATAACCCAGCTCTTATTTTATGGTCTGTACCTACCATTGGTGTTAGGAACATTTGTGATATAACAATAATTACTTCCTCCAGGATAGTAGCCACCAGCCAGATGCATCCCACACATGCTCGCAAGACCTTTCCATGTTTCGATGAGCCTGCAATGAGAGCGGTTTTCTACATCACTCTCATCCATGACAGAGGAACCGTGGCCCTGTCGAATGGAATGGAAATCGGTCAGTTCTACCAAAAACAGTTTCGTTTCACACACAATGACTATGTTAAATATGGTAATGTGAACACTGGGTTTAATAAATCGGGGCTCCTAGAGCATCTGTAGAAAAATTTCAGACAAAAAAGAAAAGAAAAACTCTCTCTGCTTTCTATTGTTAAATTGATTTTACATAAATAGATAGACAGAAAGACAAATAGATAGATATCTAATAAAATAGAATCAAATTTACAGCTTGTTTTCTTCATTCAGAGAAAGTGGACACTGTTCTTGATGGACAACCTATTACTGTGACAACATTTGAACCCACAAAGAACATGTCCTCCTATCTATTGGCACTGGTTGTCAGTGACTACACAAATGTTACATCAGCAAATGATACTTTGGTACGTCCATCATTCATCTTTCATGAGCTGTAGAGCTGCTTTAAAAGATAAAAATCTCACATTTATTGACCACAAAGTGTGCCTTACAGCATATTTACTCATGGTGCATATGACCAAAGTATGTTTGCTCTGAACAGATACGAATATGGGCTCGTAAAAAAGCCATCGAGGACGGCCATGGTGATTATGCCCTGAATATAACTGGGCCAATCCTCAAGTTTTTTGAAAAATATTACAGTGTACCATATCCACTCTCTAAATCAGGTATGTTTAAACCATCTTTTGAAGATAATTGCCTGGGGAAAAATAATATGTATGGATTTTTAATTCTCTAACTTGAAGACCAGATTGCCCTGCCTGATTTTTACTTTGGGGCGATGGAGAATTGGGGACTGGTGACTTACAGGGAGACAAACCTTCTATATGATCCAGTTATCTCCTCTAATGCAAACAAAGAGAGAACGGCCACCATTATAGCTCATGAACTGGCACACATGGTACTTACATTTATAAAAAATATGATATAATAGGTTTTAAATGGCTATAATATGTGTAATACAATAATATTATGACTTGTTTGTCTTCTTGGTCAGTGGTTTGGCAACCTTGTGACTCTAAAGTGGTGGAATGAAGTTTGGTTAAATGAAGGTTTCGCGTCTTATGTATCATATCTTGGTGCAGATTTTGCTGAACCATCCTGGAACGTGGTGAGTGTTCACAAACTAATGAACTTTTAATGCACTTACTGCACCTGCCAATGGTTGGTCAACTAAAACAACATTTACCAGTCATAAACTTTTATTTAGCCTACATCTTAAAGTGTATTTTTTATTCCATTATACTAATTAATTTCATGTTCATATGGCGAAACATATAGCCGTTTGCCTGAATATTTGAAGAAGAAAAAAATAAGTATACCTTAGCTGACATGCGGCCCATCGTGATTTAACTCTGGGTTATGGGTCACTTATGGGTTTTTAAATAATATATGTTAAAAATAATTACTCATGAGAATTCAAAATTGTATATAGATTAGATTTTCTTTTGTGCACATTTTTATATCTTTCTCCCTTATCGCTCTCACAGAAAGACTTGATCATCCTTAAAGACGTACATCGTGTTTTTGCTGTGGATGCTCTGGCCTCTTCCCATCCCCTGTCTTCTAAGGAGGAAGATATTATAAAACCAGAGCAGATCACTGAGCAGTTTGATACAGTCTCCTACAGCAAGGTGCCGGACGCTTGATAAACTTAACTTTGAAGTACATTGATCATTACCAGTATTAGACTTTTTTCTCTGGTAACCTGCAGGGGGCGTCGGTGTTGAGAATGCTGTCAGACTTCCTTACCGAGCCTGTGTTCGTGCAAGGACTAAATGTGAGCAAATTACAATACAGTTATGATAATCAGATAAACACGTTTTGTTTTGTTTTTAATCTGCTATATTTCTGATATTTTTCTCCCTAAAAGACATATCTCACCATGTTCGCCTATCAAAATACAGTGGGTGAGGACCTGTGGAATCACCTTCAAATTGTGAGCTGCATCAAAAATAAAATCAAAACCTGTAATATCATACTAATAATTAGCACGTAAATTATTTGATTAATATACACATAACACGAATTACTCAGAAATCCAAACTAACTCAAAAAGTTTGTCAGTACTGTCATCTAGTGGTTGATTAATCACTCATTTATCACCTCTAGGCTGTTGATAAGTCTGGAACAGTTCTTCCCTTAAGTGTCAAAGAAATCATGGACCGTTGGGTTCTTCAGATGGGCTTCCCGGTGGTCACCGTCAACACTACGACAGGCCAGGTCTCTCAGATGCATTTCCTTCTGGATCCTGAGTCTTCCATTCAGAGGCAGTCTCCATTCAAGTAGGTCTAAATTCATCTTCAAAGCTACCTGAGCAGATTGTGTTGTTTTTAGTTCAGTTTCCTTTAGTGTTATGTTCACTTTTTGCTGTTTTTTCTTTAGTTATGAATGGATTGTACCCATCAACTGGATGAAGGCAGAGGTCGAGCAGTCACGCTTTTGGCTCACAGAAAA
This sequence comes from Schizothorax lantsangensis, assembly GCA_027422415.1. Classification (NCBI taxonomy): domain Eukaryota; kingdom Metazoa; phylum Chordata; class Actinopteri; order Cypriniformes; family Cyprinidae; genus Schizothorax; species Schizothorax lantsangensis. The sequence continues at coordinate 20,537,798 of CM049854.1, read as the reverse complement.
AACTAGTATGAACACAAAATAAGTTTTTTAGTGTCATTTGTTCCTATGAATGGGACAAGCTCACCATTTTGATGCATACATTTTTATATAATAAATAGGTTAACGTGATTGTCTTTTCATATACAGCTTTTCACTCTGATATGAAGACAACTGGAAATGACTGGGTGCTGGTGAATCTGAACATCACTGGATATTACAGAGTGAACTATGACACTGAGAATTGGGAGCATCTCCTGAATCAACTGACTGAGAACCATGAGGTAAAGACAGAGACATGTGAGTGAAATCAGACCCAGTTCTAATTAATAGCTACATTTAACCACATTTATTGCTTTTTTTTTTTTTTAAAGGTCATCCCAGTCATCAACAGAGCTCAGATAGTGGATGATGCATTTAACCTTGCAAGGTAAAACGACATGAAGAGAACTGGGGTACAGTTTCTTTAGATGTAAAATATAATTGTAAAACAATGTGATAATATAATATGTATATTTTATTTATGCATGCTCATTAAATTAATTCAGTGGCATACTGAGTCAGAATTATTTTTCAAGGGCAAAGATAATTCCTGTCACTTTAGCGCTAAGAACTACCAAGTACTTGTCTGAAGAAAGAGAATATATTCCATGGCAATCTGCTCTCAACAACCTGGATTATTTTTACCTCATGTTTACACAAACTGATGTCTATGAACTTCTACAGGTCTGTTCTAATACTTCATACTGTATATATTAGCATTTGAAACCTAAGAAATGTTTTATTTATTTAATTCTTGACTATATGTGTGTTGATTTCAGAGTAATAGTATATATGAGTTTTGCATTTTTTGTTGTAGAACTACACCAGAAAGCATGTGACCCCCCTTTTTGAATATTTTAAGATTATTACTGAAGATTGGTCACATGTACCCACTGGACATACAGACCAGTAAGTGATCCATAAATATTTTTGTAATCATTAATGACATGTCAAAATTTTGTTCCAATGAAATGATCTTATTTATTGAGGTCTTTATTTTTCCTTGTGTAGGTACAATCAAGTTAATGCCATTAGATTTGCCTGCAGCACTGGTGTAGATGAGTGTCAAAATCTCACTACAGGCTGGTACAGACAGTGGATGGACCAACCAAACCACAACCTGTGAGTTTACCCATACTTTAGGGCACTCGGTATTTTGGTCTTCTAGTCAAGCAATCCAGTGTTGTACTGCATATTACATAAATATATTACATAAATCTAATTAAGATCTCTTTTTCCAGGATTCACCCCAACTTGAGGTCTACGGTGTACTGCAGTGCACTTGCCTCAGGTGGTGCTGACGAATGGGACTTTGGCTGGCAGATGTTTAAGAAGGCCACCGCAATAGAAGCTGATAAACTAATGTCAGCTCTGGCTTGTGCAAAAGATACCACACTTTTAGAAAGGTTTGAAATATGTTATTCTTTGGGAACATATAGAAACTTTTCAAAGGAATAACATTAGAAAAATTATTTTAATACAAAATGTTTTTTTATTGTCATAAATATAGGTACCTTGGATACACGCTTGATGCATCAATGATCCGTAAACAGGATGCTACCTCTGTCATTGTGTATATTGCCAGCAACCCAGATGGTCAGACACTGGCTTGGGATTTTGTCAGGAAGAACTGGGCGTATATGTTCACAGAGTGAGCTTTATGAGCAACACAAATGATCGTTTACAAGACAACTGCAAAATTTTTACTTTTTAATGAATTTAAATAAATCTTAAATGCAGTATTGTGATAAACAGAATGAATTTGTGTCCTAGGTATGGTGTGGGGTCTTTTAACTTTGCCAGTCTTATAAGTGGTATAACCAAAACATTTTCAACTGAATCAGAACTTGAGCAGGTGTGTATATTCTATAAATATACTATTAATACAATAACATTTTAAGAATGTACTTCATCGCCTAAACTCGTGATGAAACTAAACAGGTTGAACAGGTTTCTTGTCTAATTAATTTCTGTTTTGTTTTGTTTTTCCCCTCCTATCTCTAAACATGTGAAAAGCTTCTGCAGTTTAAGAGTGACAATTCAGAGATCGGCTTTGGATCAGGGACAGCAGCTCTGGAACAGGCCATCGAGAAGACAAAAGCCAATATAAAATGGGTGGCTGAAAACCAGAAAGAAATCACAGAGTGGCTGGTGGCTGAATCTGCTTAAAACCACTAGACATCAGTTTCCTTCATGTAGCCTATATGTGTAATGATAAAGAAACACATTAACACTTTTGTAGGCCCTATAGTACAGCCAGGTGGACAAGAAGATTTTTTTTTTTAAAGTATATAAATGTTTATCAAGTTAATTTTGATTGTTAAATTTTGTTCTGTTCTGTAATCGAATAAATACTCAAGATGAAAAGAATGATTACTGCACTCTACTCTTCTGTTTTATCATGGCATGAAAATAAGCTTAAAATCAAATATTTCTAAGAACCTAAACATAGTTGCTGACATCAAATATGCCTACTTTTTTATATATACTAAACTTATTGTATTTTTGCTTAAATGTAGGACGTTATAGGCTCTGTAGTCTTACAGCATCGCAAAGAAAATCCACACGGAAAATTTCACAATAGTTAAACGATAGTATTGCCTGTCGTGTTAACAGTTCGTACAGACCAATGATGACAGCCCATGAGTGGAACGCGGAAAACGAAATGTGCTGCAGGCAGTTAGAGAAGAAACTCAAGAGTATTTTCTTTCGTAATCGAGAGCAACAGGCGGTAAACAAAACTTGTTACATTTTAAAAGATGCTAGTCGATTTATGTGCAGATCATTTTCTATAACATGAGGTGATAGAAAGAATGCAGGGCATATGGATAGAATCACCGTGCTTCTTGTACTTTTAACAACATCCGCTTCAAATGGTAAGTTTCAAAAAGATCGGATGCAGTTCAATGGATTCAGTTCGAGAATATCATTAAGATCTTCACAGTGCATTACTCCTGCATGAAACTGAAAAGTCATTGTCAATTTATTTAAGACCTATATGTTTTAAAACGGTACACTCTCTAAAACTCCACGGAATAGGATGGAGAAATAGATAGAAAACAACTAGGCCTACTTATTGTTAAAAAGCAACGTTTTATTTTTCAGCTTCTCACTCTTTGTCCTTGCTTTCAACTTACATTGAGGGAGAAACGCAATTTCCTAAATTTAGTTACACAACAGCTCTGGATGACATTACAGTCGGATACTATAATTCAGAGAGGTATATTCCAAAAGGGAATACGACGAATGAGGATGATGTGATTGATTCAGATTACATAAAGAGTGTAAGTGACTACATGTATAACTCCTTTATAAGACGATCTGCACTGTTCAGGCAACACTACCAAAATGACGGTAAGTATGTGATTATGTAGTTCTTTCCTTCTTTTCAGAGGCATAAATAAAAAAATTGTGCCAGGGTCTACAGTTAATTTTGCCTGTGTGATGAGGAAGACCAGCCATCACAATCTTCTCTAATTTTCCTCACAGGTCGGCCTATTGATGTTTATCAGACACTAGTTGTCTGTGAGCTGCTGGAACTTGACAAGCCTGGAAAGATGTTTACTAAAGATGCTGTCGGAGGCTGTACCACAGATGAGCTGTGTTACTTTAACAACAACTTTACTTATACAGTGACTGTAAATATTACACAAGAAAAGCTCAAACCCCACCTGGAAGAATTCAAGCAGAAATACGAACATTTCTTTTACAAAGTTTGTATAGATACTCTCAAGAAGTACTTCAAAAAGAGACACAATGAAGTAAATAGAAAGAGTAAGTACTCAAGACCTGAAGACCACTACTTACAACAAACATTTTTGCTGTGTTAAATGTACCAGTAGTACATCAGTGTTTTATGACCAAGGATGTATTTTTAAAATATATCTGACATTATTAAAGACGATTTCTTGGATGTAGCCATTTGATAATAAAGGCTTTTTAATTCACAAGAGTGTCATGGTCATTCTGAAGTATTCTTTGATGGACTGTGATAAACCCTAGACCAGAGAGCACCTTGACCTTACAGCACCTGGACCCCGAGATGCACTCTCTACTATTGGACTTTATATCTGACATTATACCTGACATTTTCCTGAGTGACATAATTTTAAGTCTACTGTAGAATACTAACATTAAATGGTATCATTTATGATATAAAAGAGTGTATTCCCATATTCATGATTTTTTTTTTTTTCTGCAGAGAAACCTAAAATCAAATTCATCCAGAAAGCAAACTCTGATTCTGGAGGATCTCGTGTGAGTTGTTTGGCAACAGGATTTTACCCTCGTCACATCAACCTGACCCTGTTCAGAGACGGGCAGCCTGTAGCTGATCATGAGATCACTGGAGGAGATCTGCTGCCCAATGATGACGGGACGTACCAGATGAAGAAGAGTCTGGAGATCAGTGCTGCAGACAAACACACATACACCTGCTCTGTCACACACCTCAGTCTGGACAACAAACTGGACATTGGTTTAGGTAATGAAGTCTTACAAATACACAAAGGATCTGAAGTCTTAATGATCTTAATCTAAATTCTTCCTTTTTTTCAAAGATAAACCTTACAGTTATCACATAGGTGTTCTGCTATCTGCTGTCGCTGTCCTGCTGTTGGTTTGTGTGATTTTGGCAATAGCCATTTGCACGAGCAGGCGTTCAAGGCAAGCAGAAGGAGAGAGAGGTAGGCCTAATTTAAAGTTCTGGTATTCTTACCTTTGAGGTTACTTCGAGATTTCTTTTGAATTTTTACAAGATCACTTTGTGTATAATGACATATGCTTTGTTTGTATTAGTCACATACTGTATGCTTAATGTCTGTAGTTTCCTGGAGTGTGATAAAAATAAAATACACCAATTTTGATACAAATTAACATTACTTTACTATCCTCAGAATGGAATAACATCTATGCAGATTAGTGTCTTATGTTAAATAACATTTATGTCCATGTACAGATGATGATGAAGAGGATGATGATTTGTAATCTTCTGAAGACATCCATCCTATTTGCAAGGGGATCAAACCATCACATCTTGTTTTATACAATGGAGATGTCACACATGATGGAATAATAAGCAGAGCTTTGTTAAGATACATCTGAGCTGTTGCAGTATTTGCTTTTGACAAGCTGTGAGATTTCCAGTTGAGATTTACTTCTCATGCACTATAATAGGAGAATAACAGTGAATTAACAGCTACTCTGGTCATCCCTTAAAGTCTATATATACAGTATAATATTTTACAAGAAATTTAAATTAATTTATTCATAGTCAGGATTGTTGTCAAGAGGGTTTATTCTAGTTTCTTTTTCAGGTGGCATTTTATGGTGTATGCATGTATTAGTATTTAATTGTTACTGTATTGCTGGGTCTGATTTTGTTTTTGTGCATTCTGCTATTTTTTATTTTTTTTTTTTTATTTTTTTTGTCTGCCTTTTTTTTCTTTTTTTTTTTTAATTAAATATATTTATTTATTTATTTATTTATTTATTATTTTTTTTTTTTAATATTAATTAATTAATTAAATTTTATATACCCTTTTACTTAACCACACTGATCAACAAAGAAGGGGAAGAGAGAGAGAGAAAAAAGGAGAATGCTTGCTTCAATACCTGCTGACAAAAAGAGAAAACAACCGAAGACACAACATCAAAGAGACTGCAGCAACAACCAACATCTGTTAAATCACAATTTGGTTATTGAGCAATAACTACAAAATAAGTTTTGAAGCAACAGCAGATCAAGACAATGTCTTGGCTAAAATGTGAATGCATGTACACCTGTGTGTGTGAGCGCGCTTGTGTCATAAGGTTCCTCCATGTTTTTATTGTAACAACAGCCCCATTGTGTGCAGAGGAGAGCCCGAAGGCGGGACCTCATTATTCATTGATTTTGCTTTTTTTCTTTGGCAATTCTGTCTGTAAACATGATTGTAACTCATTTCATTTTTTTTTATTGGTTGATTGTAACCATTGATAAGAGGGGTACTAAGAGAGCAAATAAAGATAATGGTATTTTGTTTAATGTTTTGCTTAGTTATTGTAACATTTGAGGTGATAATCAATTGATCAGTTTAATCAATTTATCAGTTTAAAAGTGAGCAATAAGAGATCATGCTAACTGTCTTAGAACAAAACCTGTTTGTGTATTTATCCATCTGAATTGAAAGTATGTGGTGGCATACAATAGTAACCTGGCTGAGTATTACAAGTCAATATTAAAAATGTGTTGGTTTACTGATGTTCATGTTAGTATAGTATAGAGCACTTCACAAAACATTCACAAAAAGGGGGTACTTTAGGGTCTGTATATATATATATACAGTATATATAAAAAGCATTATATGATGAATGGTATTATTATTATTGCGGCCTGCCAGCAATTTGTTGTAATGTTTTGAAGTGACACAGAATATGCTGATGTTGAGTAATCCATGCTGCTATCTGAACTGAATGCATGTAGTGGATCTAGTGGTCTGATTCAGTCAATGTAAAGAATCTTCGGCTTATTTAGGAAATAAGCATTAAAATATAAACGTGTGTTAAAATATAAATTTGTATTGTATTGAGGACTTCACAATTTTTTTTTTTCAAAGAACGCAGTGACCCCATGGATGCCAAAGACCCCACAGAAAAAAATACATTAAAATTTAGTGAAAGTGACGTGACATATGGCCAAGTATGGTGACACATACTCGGAATTCGTGCTCTGCATTTAACCCATCCAAAGTGCACACACACAGCAGTGAACACACACACACTGAACACACACCCGGAGCATTTATGCTACAGCACCCAGGGAGCAGTTGGGGGTTCGGTGCCTTGCTTAAGGGTCTCACCTCAGTCGTGGTATTGAAGGTGAAGAGAGCGCTGGACATTCACTCCCCCCACCTACAATTCCTGCTGGACCTGAGACTCGAACTCACAACCTTTCGATTATGAGTCCGACTCTCTAACCCCCAGTCATTTTTGAGCTAAAGGTTCAGTTAATTGATCATTGGATTAATGTTCTTTTGACTCCAAAACTTTATATTAGGTATATCTTCTATCTGAATCAACAACATTAGGTGATTACAGTAGAAGTTGAGAATTTGAGAAGTTGAGATTGTTTACTGTCATTACAGCAGCACACATTGCACTGGAAACTGCAGCCATTATGGACATAAAACTTGAAGTGATAGTCACAAATATTGCAACAGGCTATTTTAAAGAGTAAATAAAAAGCCAGGCAAGGAGAGTCTTTTAAGGTTAAACCTATATCTGCAAATTATTTTACACTGTCACCACATTTTATTGCCTAAGAATACAGTTCTTACACCTTTATATAGCCTACTCTTGTGAGAAATGCTGGTGTCAATGTGCAATGTGTAAAATAATTTAGCAAACTATACAAAACAATGACTCTGATGTCGGGTGTGACAAATATAAGAACAACGTGGATGGGCAGGTTAAAGGTGTTCTATTGTGTGTGAAACTCAGTGCAGTTTTCGTGATTTTGCCAAGTAAGACATGCTCCTGGATCAACATCTTTTGTTCAGAATCAGAATCAGAATCAGCTTTATTCGCCAAGTGTGTGCAAACACACGAGGAATTTGGGTTTTTAAGAAGCTCTTGGTACATACATGCATACATACATACATACATATAAACATACATATCTGACATGAGAACAGAACATTTACATAAGCCTTAACAATAATAATAATAATAATAATAATAATAATAATAATAATGTGTCTGAATCTGGAACAGAAGATTTATGTACAGATTTGTGCCTTATTTACTCTATATATACAGCTGTATAGAAAATTATGCATACATATTTACATAGTAAATACTATGAGAGTAAATAATTAGAGATGGGGGATGAATTACAGGCAAGAATTAGGGTTAGAGAATTACAGAACACGGGTAATAATTCCTGTGTTAGCTATTTAGGCTGGAGATGGCATAGGGGAAAAAACAGTTTTTATGCCTAGATGTTCTAGTGCACAGAGATCTGTAGCGTCTGCCTGAAGGGAGAAGCGCAAACAGGTCATGTCCAGGGTGAGAGGGGTCTGTGATGATGTTACCTGCCCGTTTCTTCACTCTGGAGTAGTACAAATCCTGAAGGCTGGGCAGGTGCACACCAATGATCCTTTCTGCTGTCCTAACAGTCCGCTGCAGTCTTCTTATATCTGATTTGCTGGCTGACCCAAACCATACAGTTATAGAAGAGCACAGAACCGACTCAATAACAGCAGAGTAAAACTGTGTCATGTGCGCCTGTGGCAGGTTGAACTTTTTCAGTTGACGAAGAAAGTACATTCTCTGCTGGGCCTTTTTCACGATGGAGTCGATGTGAGTGTCCCACTTCAGGTCCTGAGAGATGGTGGTTCCCAGGAACCTGAATGACTTCACTGCATTGTTCATGATAGTGAGTGGGGGGAGAGCTGGGGGGTTTCTCCTGAAGTCCACGATCATCTCCACAGTTTTAAGCGTGTTGAGCTCCAGGTTGTTTAGACTGCACCAGACAGCCAGCTCCTTAACCTCCTGTCTGTAAGCAGACTCGTCACCATCCTGGATGAGGCCGATGAGTGTGGTATCGTCTGCAAACTTCAGGAGTTTGACAGAGGGGTCTTTAGAGGTACAGTCGTTGGTGTAGACTCTACACCAACGACTCTTCTCTAGGGAGAAGAGCAGTGGGGAGAGAACACAACCCTGAGGAGCTCCAGTGCTGATGGTGCAGGTGTTGGATGAGAATTTTCCCAGCCTCACTAGCTGCTGCCTGTCTGTCAGGAAGCTGGTGATCCACTGACAGATGGAGGTGGGGACGGAGAGCTGTGTCAGTTTATTCTGAAGGGTGTCCGGGATGATGGTGTTGATGGTGTTGGTCCTGGATCAATATTATTGTCCAAAAACATAGACCTAACTCTACCCATAATTTATCCCTAAAATCAGGAGGAAACGAAGCTCGCGAGTGAGTGTGAAAAACAAGAATGTAGACGAATGTAGACACCTACATCTGTTCAAGAGCTTTCCTGTAAACGTATCCCTCAATTCTAATTGGTTGCTTGATGTTGTTCCAGGATCAACATGTTTATACAGAACATTTTGCACTTGGTGAAATCATGTTCACCAGTGGACAACCTACCTAGGCTATAGGCAGAGCAGTCTTACGCAGTCTGCTTATGGCACCATCCTGGGGGCACCAGATGAGAAGCACAGGTGTGATTGGTCCGTTCTGTAGGTAATCTTCAGTATGATAAAAAATATATACAGTGCACAGCATAAATGAGTACACCCCCTCTAATACTTAACAAATTCAGTAAATACTCTTTACTTAGATGACACGTTAGGGTTCTTTGGAGATATAATGTTCCAACAAGCCTGCTTGATCAATTACCAAAGAAGAATTTTAAAATGATTCATCAAAATAAGATTTTCTTATCAAAGTGATAAAATGTTGTGTTGCAAAAATGAGTACACCCTCCTGAAAGTTACTAAAGTTAATTTTAAAGACCAGTAATTTCCTGGCAATTAAAAGTGTTACACAGTCCTCTGAATCATACTCAGACTTAATGCTGGCAGCAGTGGAACCAGTTGGGAGAGAACTACTAGGTGACTTATTCCTTAGCATAAGAGGACAATGGTACAAGAGGAATACCAAATTATTGTTTTAAGTTTCAAAATATAGCAGAAGTAGCACAGACATTCAAAAACAATGGACTTGTGACAAGGCTCCTGAAATAATTTACTTTAAGTTTTCATTTAGTGATGAGTGAATTTTTGTTAGAAAAAGAGCAGGAGAAATAACATGCAAGTGTCTCAGAGCCGGCAAAAGCTATGAAAAGAGTGACACTTTATCTCACAGAGTATGACGCAGCCTGCAGAAGTGACATGCATGGTTGTTGTCACCACTAGAATTACCCTACTGTAGCCAAAGCAAAATAAACTCATTTAACCTCTTCCAAGGCCCATATCTACAAAATAGAGACTTCTGGGAATCCATACTCTGGTCTCAAGAGACCAAGTCAATCATTTCAGATCCAAAAGCATCCAAAATGTTCTGGTGTTGCTAGAGGAGGAGTACAGTGAGAAGTGTTTGGTACCCACAGTGACATTCAGTGGTAGTAAAGCTCTTGTATAGGGATGAATGAGTGCTGAAGGTATGAGGGAGTTGTGCTTTATCAACGCTGTCATGAATTCACACACTACTGTGTAATGGAATACAAAAACTTGAAACAGAAGATGCTACCCTCCCCTCATTCCCTGCATTATTGGGCATTTTTTCAGCATGACAATGAAGATATTCAATTCTCCCAAGGTGAAAATCCTTCAGTGGACATGTATTTCACTCAGTCTTAACGCTCTTGAGCAGCTGTGGGGGATTCTGTAGAGACGAGCTGAGCAAAACTTGCCATTAAAGACCAGAGCATTTAAGGAGGTCGTCCTCCAGGAGTTAAACAGGACAGATGTGAAAATTTGTCATGAACTTGTACACTCAGTGCCAAGAAGAGTCAGAGCAGTATACTTAAAGTTCTGGAGGACATACTAAGTACTAGAATATTATACATTTGCTGAATTAAATCTAGGGTGTGACTCATTTCTGCAGTCCTTCATTTAAACTAAATTGGCTAATTTACTTATCTTACAGAAAATGTTGGCATATATTTTGTCGTTTTTATTAAGTATATGTTTAATACATTTAAATTTTGCCATTTTTCCATGAATTATATTTGTGATCATTAAGAAAATACATATTTTATATTTATTCAGAGGGGTGTACTCATTTATGCTGTGCACTGTACATCTGCATAGGACAGCACAGTCGCAGAGGAGCTGTTATTTGCTTGCCAGAATGTTGAAGCACTTTGACTCAGAAATGGAGCTGCTAGATTGTTAAAAGCATACAGTGGAAACAAGATGTTTCTTGCACGAGAAGAATACCACCTTTATTTAACACTTAGGGGAAGTCATACCTTGAGATTTATGATAGCAGGAAGCCCTTCATTAAACAGACATCTAGGGGAAAAAGTCACACTTTTTTGTTCAGGTGTGTTGAAGACCTATGCTTTAAGATAAAGATCCTCTACTCTCTGAATGTAAGTCATCTTAAAAGGAAATCTGTTCACTGATCTAAATGACTGCAGATTGTCTTGGCTCTTGTGGTTTATTTTCAGCATCTTCTGTTTACTGCAGTTATAGGCTCTGTCAATGTAGGGAACAACAGCATTAACAAAACATCTTCCTCATTTCCAAACCTCATCCTCCACCGAAGAACTGACTTGACACAAGTTTGCACATTCATTTTACATTTGTGGTTTTTCCACTTCTCATTTCATACTGCCTGACTTTGAGCTCCATCGACCACATCCTGTATAGTTGTTTGACATTATCTCAGCAGACTCAAATTGACCATTAATGTTGTTATTGTGCATTTAGTGAGATTGTAAAGTTTGGATTATGTATTTATTCCCTACTATTGAATTCATCAGTTAGTCATGATATTTTGCACTCTTTTTTGATTAATGGAATTATCAATTTTACTTTTCTGGGGGGACAACAATATTGTGCAGTTTTATTATTTTTGTTGAATTAGTATGTCTCATTATTATATTATGATTTAAAATAATTAGAAATTACAAAGTATTTACTACAACTGCATTCACACATAATCAACGAGAGGCGTTGAAGCCGACGCCCCGTGTAAATGGGGCGTAATCAAACACACCTAAACAACCTAATCAACCTAATCAGAGCCGAGAGCTTCAGGCAGGTGGATTTCATCAGAGTTGGAGTTGCGCAAGGTCTCCTTGGATCTTTAAAACCCTCCTGATCCACCAAATCAGTGTATTTTCCCGCAGAGTCTACTGTGATAACAGGTCGAGAGGATGACAGCTCGTGTTTGCTGCTCGTTAACTGCTGTTTTATTGTGTCTCTCTGTGTACTTGAGCACAACAAATGTTGAAGGAGCAGCTACAGGTGAGGGCTTTTAACTTCGTTACAGAGCGCGGAGAAGTATGTAAATAAGAACTTCTTTTTTTAAAAAAGGACTTTCGGCACATCTCAGAACTTATGAACATACAGTACAGACGTCCAGTGAAAGCTAAACTTTGTCTTGGTGTAGTTTAAATAATTGATAGTAAGCACCCGCTGCAATATTTCAATCATTAAACAGTGCGACAAAACATTGTAAAAACACTTAAAGTGCCTTAATATATTTAAAACAGTAATATTAAAAGATCAAATTCACTAATCACCACATTAACGATGCATAGTTTACACAGGCAAGCAGATGAGGCTGGAACATGAACGCAGTCCGCTTAACGGTTCAGTGTTTTACTTCTAATGGTTTTTTTATGGGAAGCCATTTAATGTGGAGCTTTGCACATTGTGTTTATATTCTGGCTTCATCTTCTTGCCTGTAAAAAAATATACATCAATAAGGTGTCCACTGAATCTCGCCTTTAAATATCTGCGTTTTACTACATTTATTATTATTATTATTATTATTATTATTACTTGATGCAATCTGCGTAAAAATAACTGGCGGTCAGTGGATCAAAGCTTCGTTTTGCCCGCCAGGTGGGCGTTCCTATGAGAGTGACGTCACGTGAACTATCAATAGAAGTCATTAAGTTTAAGTTGTCATCTGTTTTTATTTCTTCCACTATACAAGGAAAACACAATAACGAAGATGTTAATTTATTAATTTTATTTATAAAATGTATGTACTTTGTTTTTACAGTAAATGGATCCGTTCATTTGGCTGCAGGGTTGTTACCAGGTGTGTATCATGACTCCTGAACTTTGTATTATTATTATTATTATTTTGTTTTTTTTCCCCCAAAATGTTTTTTTTTTACTTTACATGCAATTTAGCATCGGGGGCTAATCATGACTTGTAAGCCTTTAATGAAGTATTAAAATGTAACCTGTGGTAGTCATTATGTGTATGTGTGTGTGTGTGTGTGTGTATATATATATATATATATATATATATATGTGTGTGCTGTCAATCGATTTAAAAAAAAAAAAAAAAAAACAATTAATCGCACATTTTTCTAAAATGAATCGCGATTAATCCCACCTAACATTAAAGTTTTTAAATATACTTTCATATTGCTATTTCACATTCAATCTTCAAAAGTACAAACAACAAAGACTTTTTTTTTTTTTTTTTTTTTTTTTTTTTTAATTTCTTTAATGGTATATTTTTTTTTTTTTTATGGTTGAAGGCCAGCATCACTGATATCAATACTACTGATGTCTCTATAAAATGTTTTTTCCCCCTTAATATTTAACCATTGACTAGCCATTCAGCATTACAGTATAATTGACAGCTATCAATTTTAACATTTATTAGAATTAAATTCTAATTTAAGTGAACTTAAGACAATCTTCACACAAACCCATTATAATAAATGACACATTTAGCTACCTGTGCCCTTCAGAAGAAATGTATAGAAAATGAATAGTAACCAAACACTAATTTCTAAATTAACTGTAGATGAATCCCTTAAAGCTATGTTATTGTTTTTTTTTTCTTTCTTGGATTAATAGACATCACAGCAGCTGGTTATTAGCTTATTTGCCTGCTATTTCTTTTAAAAGTTGCTGCTGCTGAAAGTGACGCGGATCTGACATTCATCTTATTTTTTTCACAACTCGCTTTAACTTTTCTGACTCACTTCAGATCTTAAAGTCTCTTCTAATGAACTGACGAGTTGAATCGGGTGTGTTAGATGAGGGAGACAGTGCTGGGGTGCCTCAGGACAGTTTTCAGAGACGATGTGTTCTTAAATGTTACTCCTATATAACACATTGCATGCGTGCAGGGGCGCCGCTATGAATTCTGGGCCCCCTGGACAGCATATTCACTCGGGCCCTCCTGCCTTCCGGAGGCATATCCTTCTGGGGATACCGAGGGATATCCCCCTCGGTTGAAATCGCAATTGTGTTCCCGAGCCCGTCTTTTTTTCCCCTTTTCCCAAATCCGATTATACTGTTTCAGTTATTAAAATTGTTCCGTTTTGTATGTAATGGCAAAGAGATAATATTTCGTTTTGGTTTTTATACAGTTAATCTAGAAAAATGTTTGGAGCATTTTTTTTTTTTTTTTTTTTTGTTAAATACGTTTTTTTTTCTTAAGTAACGACCAAGCGGCCAGCGGCAGACCGGTTGCAATTTTTTTTTTTTTTTTTTAAAATACAACATTTGATTAATCAATGCATGCTGATGAACTTTTATCATAGTTTATAGTTGTATGGTAACGAAAGTGTTCAACATTCAACCCGTTCTTTTTCATCAGTATTATTTGTGCTTTAAATTTTGTGAAAAGGAATTCCTCTTTTTGCTTTCACTTTCAGATCTTGGTGTCATGCTTTACAAGAAAATATAATAGTCTGTTTTCCTTATATCTATACACCTTTCACTTTAAGACAAAAGATGGATTCATTGTTATTCTTAATTAAAAAGCACAACAACAATAAAACAGTACTTTACAATGACAAACTAGCATAACATTTATTAACAAAAAAACGAATAAGAGGAGGTATGGTATTATACCGACTAATACATAACAGAATGTTTAGCAAACACTGAGGAATCTAATAATAATAATATTAAAAAAATAAGGAAAGCCTCCATACCATAACTTGAGGTAAAGATAACAAGCTTTGCAAAACGAAAACAAAAAGTAAAACTAAACTGGCTGTCGCTGACAGGACTTGCATGTTTTCTCTACAAGAATACGAACATGTTCACCTTCTCTGGTTTAAGAAGCGGTCTTTTACTTCCTCTGCTGCGCTCCGTCCGCTGCATGCACCTTCGCGCTTGTGCTGACACGCGAGTGAAAGCTCAATGGGCGCTGCCTCTGCTCTGCTTATGCGTGCGGTGTGAAACCAGGCTCTACTGAAGCGCTCAAGCCTGATCAGTGAAATCTTTCTCCTGCTACAATGTGCTGCGGCTGGCAGCACGCGCGCTTTGGAGCAGGCAGACCATGCACTAGCACAAGTGCGACCACATCAAATTTTTACTCGCACACTCAAAAAATGGTCGCATTTTGGTCGCAGTCTAGAGCCCTGAATATATAAAATAATGAAAACGATGTCTCGTCTTGAAAAGGAACACTTCACAAAAATGAACCGAAAGTCAGCGAATACATGCCTCACAGTCATGATAAATATATCTATAGAAAGCTTTAAATTACTAAACGAAATGAATCAAATCGAAAACAAACTATTTCATTATAATCCGCGAAGATGCACTTCTCTCTAAAGACGCGTCTATAGGCGAGTCAGGATCTTCATCTGATTCTTCATCTTTGCGACACTGACTCAGAAAACACTAGTTTATTAGTAAATAATTCAAATTCTGGGTCCGGGCTATACGCCGAGCTCGGACCCCTCTCCCCGGTCGGGGGGAGTACCCCAGGCTCGGGAATAATTACCGAGCTCGGAGCCCTCTCCTCAGACAGCACGCCAAATATGCATAACCCTTTACTCGGTTTATTATATGTAAGTGTGAACTCGTGAAACACTGTCGAGCTGCTCTTGACAGCCGCTGCAGCACGGACTCCTATTGTTTCCACCAGCGCGGCAATTTTTTTTTCTATCACTAATTGATGGATGTCTAAAATATAAAGATAAGGAGAAACCTAAAACAGGCCCGAGGCCCGGCCCGCATCTGAACTATGATGTGAAAATTGGCCTGATCGAAGCCTGGTGAAATGCAGGGCTCTAGCGTTCCCCTCGGTAGACATCACATTTCTCCCTCGGGGGGGCCCCCTGCCATCGTCGGGCCCTTAGAATCATCCTAACTTTCCCCCCTTACGGCGCCCCTGCATGCGTGCACAGTTTTAAGGCAGCTTTAATCGGCTTTTTGGTAACTTCATGCCTTAACTGACGGCATAACTAGGACATTGCATGCACATAGTTTCTTTCGCTGTTTGATATGAAGTGATACAGGCTACAGCGCGCGCCGGCACCTTTGTGCGTGTATTTGAAGAGCGCGCGCTACGAGCACAGTGTCTTCCGCTCTTTTGACTTGCGCCTGCATGTGTTGATGCACTGAGAAAAGGCAATTTCAGCACTCTCTGGTCTTTCCTAATGAAGCCTCTTCATTAGTGGCCAGTCTGTGTCTGGCAAAGCTGACGGTTGTGCCATCCTGCCAAGGATGTTTCTAATAAAGATTGCTCTAGATGACAGGCATGCATTCTATATGATTGTGGGGCTGTGTGTTTACACCTGCTTTCAATGAGTTTCAATTAATGGTGAATATTAGAGGTTTTCCAAAAGAAACAGATTTTTTTTCTCAAATTGCTAGTTTGACATGATTGCAAAGAAACCACAAGCAACACATTGATTTAAACTGGAAATTTTTCAAGGAGATGGATTAAACGTTGTCGTGTTTTGTATATCAGCAGGACCAGCAAAGCCAGGAGTGTGTCCAAAAAACAATGTTGAAGTAGCGGTGTCAGGACTGTGTGCTGAGATGTGTTCTCATGACAGTGACTGTCCCAAAAATCAGAAATGCTGCAGCAATGGATGTGGACATCAGTGTATGGCTGTATATAAAGGTGTTTGTTATATTAGTGTGTGGGCCAGCTTGCTTTCCGTGTGTTTTATATATTTATATTTTTATTTTATTTTGTCATAGTTTTTCTGTTATGCGTTTTATATCAGCAGGACCAGCAAAGCCAGGAGTGTGTCCAAAAAACAATGTTGAAGTAGCAGTGTCAGGACTGTGTGCTGAGATGTGTTCTCATGACAGTGACTGTCCCAAAAATCAGAAATGCTGCAGCAATGGATGTGGACATCAGTGTATGGCTCCATATAAAGGTGTTTGTTATATTAGTGTGCGGGCCAGCTTGCTTTCCGTGTGTTTTATATATTTATATTTTTATTTTATTTTTTGTCAGTTTTTCTGTTATGCGTTTTATATCAGCAGGACCAGCAAAGCCAGGAGTGTGTCCAAAAAACAATGTTGAAGTAGCAGTGTCAGGACTGTGTGCTGAGATGTGTTCTCATGACAGTGACTGTCCCAAAAATCATAAATGCTGCAGCAATGGATGTGGACATCAGTGTATGGCTCCATATAAAGGTATGTTATACTAATGCATTGGTCAGATTTTTCCCCATTACAGTGATTGAGTCATTCAGTGATCTGGTTTCCCCGTTGTGTTTGTGTAGCAGAAAAGCCAGGAGTCTGTCCATGGAGCTTCTCTGGAGTAGGCACTCTGGAGTGTGCGGAGTTGTGTGTCAATGACTTTGACTGTCCAAAAGATGAGAAATGCTGCAGCTCTATATGTGGAGGACTTGTGTGTTCACCTGCAGGTAAAGGAATTGTTCTATTGATGCTTGGGTCCCCAACAGACGCAGTTTTAGTATTTTATCGTATGAAATGGCAAAGTAACTGAATTTGGCCCATGGCACAATTTCAAGCACAGCTTTTCAAAATAAGTATTAATTCTTTGAATACAACTTTCTTTAAAAGTAAAACTTGTGGTTCATGCTTTGAGTGTTTTGTAATGTGTTTGACTGCTTCTAAATGAACAGACTAATTCTCTATCCATGCAGTGTAGCCTGGCCTATGTCTCAAACCAAAAGTGTGCTGATAACTCTTCCCATGATGATCAATGTCCTGCCAGACTGAAGTGTTGCCCAACCACCTGTGACCATGCATGCAGCTAACCATGCTAATTTAACCATTGGAAAAAGTTGTTGGTTGTGCTCCCCCCACCCCCCCCCCCCCATGTTATACTTAAGATTTATCAAATAAATCTTGCAGTTTAGTAAAGTTCTATGTGCATGTTGTGTGTTTTCTTTTATTTATTTTTTTTAATTAAAAGAACTACATTTTGATAAGTGATTTTTAACAGAAGTGACCGACAAGTCAAACAATGAATCCCCAAAAATATGTATATTGAAAAGGACCGACCTTTCACAGGCTTTCTTCTGTGGAAATACTAAATATATTTTGAAAAGTGTCTCTGGTTAGTTGCCAAAATTCTTCATCGCAGCAACTTTAAAAAGTTTTGAAAGCAAAATTAGACTATTGCATCAGTCTATAGCCATTGTCTCTTTTAAAATGTTTGATCAAAGTAAGAGCAAATCATTGTATTTGGAAGTTACATTTTGGCAGAACAGTCTGTGAGGTTTGTGACTCGAGTCACTAAGTGTTTGAATCTGGATTTGGAAACCAAAAAGAGGATGTTTAAATTTCAAGAAAGCATACTGGACACTGTTCATTAAATGTTTGCATAGAATAGGGAAACTGGAAATTGACACATAGAAACCGTAGAACACATACTTATGAAATGTGATGCATAAGAGAGCGCACGCAATCAAGAATATTATGAATTTATTACCAGACCAATAGACTTCAGGATACCATTTTATTTCTTGTTTTAGCCTAATTGTTTCCAAATATGTGCTCCACATTCCTGTCCAGTAGGTGGGGTGGATGTGCCATTGAAGTTGGTCTACCAATAAACACCAGAAGAAACATTAATACTCAAATCAAGAATAAAACACAATGATACAACCAACATAAAAAAATGAAAGTAGAAAACGATAAAGACCAGGAAAAAAGTGTGTGTGGGGGGTAATACATTACTTGTATTTACTTGGCGATTACTTGCATGTCATTAAAGATAGGAAAAAAGTTGGACTTTTTTTTTTTTTTACTTTTTTTTTTTTTCATAACACATCCATTTAAAAAACAAACATGTACTCAATATCCCAAAAGTCCAGTCAAAAGGGAGGGAGAGAAGGAAGGACAAGGAAAACGGAACAAGTCATTCCTTTATACAAGAGGTCTTCAACTCTGTTCCTGGGGACCCACTATCCTGAAGAGTTTAGCTACAACCCTAATCAAACACCTGAAGTGGCCAATCAAGCTCCTCAAGACTGCTTGAAAATTGCAGGCAGGTGTGCTGCAGCCAGTTGGAAATAAACTTTCCAGGACAGTGGGTCCCCAGGAGCAGGGTTGAAGACCTCTGCTTTATACGATCACTTATGTTAAAGAAAAAACCCTGGCAAGCATCAATGGTCGAAGGCCTGGCCCCACCAACTCGCGCCGTTGCACATTCACAAGTCACTATTTGCAGGAGGCTATGGATCCCATATGTTTTTCCACACATGTGCGGTGTAAACCAGTTCTGTATTATTGTCGTCTTCGCAGATGTAAAACCAGCAAACAACATTCTCTTTTGTATTGAACTTATAAAGAGACCAGAATCATCATTAAGAAGACACAAACTTGGGTTAACAAGCCAATCAATTTGTAGTAAGGATGATAAAACCAGGTTTACATGTGTCCATAGACTAGTGACGACAGGACATTCCCAAAACATATGAAGAAAAGTGCCTGATGATGCAGTATTACATATATGGCAGTTAAAATTTGGTTGTAGTTTAATTTTTAATCTTTTGTAAGGAGTTATGTATGCTCTATGAATGACTTTGAAGTGAATAAGATGATGAGCCACGTTTTTAGATGTTAAGCTGAGGTTAGACCATACCCAGCAAACATTGGTCCGATGGCAACGTCGTGTCCCTGGCCAAAAATAGTCGCGGTAGGACGGCATAAATATGTAACACAGAACATTTCCTAAAAATGCATTCAGATACGTTTGTACGTGTCCATAGTTCTCTGGGGTTGCATGTATAATTGTCAGTGGTGGTCAGTAACGAAGTAAAAGTAATTTGTTACTGTACTTAAGTAAATTCTTCAAGTATTTACTGGAGTAGTTTTATTTTGAGTAACTTTTACTTTTACTTCACTGCATTCCAAAGCATAAGATCGTACTTTTTACTTCACTACATTTCATAAAACATATCGTTACTCCTTATAATACATCACGTGCTCCGAGACGCAGAAGCAGTGGTTTATTCATGAACAAACTGATTCTTTTCAATGAACCTGTTAAATCGGTTCGCAAATCGCAACAAACGATTCATTCATGAATTGGAATGATCCGATTGCAGCTGTTCTTGAGTCGAAAACTCACTGATTCAAATGAACCGTTTAGAGCGAGTCTTCAGTTAACTGAACTCACAAGTAAAGAACCGGGCGCGCGTGCGCAACTGATGCTGTGAAAAGTAAGTTACTAATGTCGAATTTTAGGATTAATTATTGTAACTGAAAATCATATTTAGCTCAAAACTGTCAGTTGTTTGTGAACTAAATCTACTGTAAAGGGTGATCTATTTAAGCCCACTGAAATGCTTGAATGCAGACAGATCAATGGCAGTGTCTCTGTTTTAGGTCAAAAAACGAAACATTAAAATAACACATTAAATAAAATAACTCATGCACGTTCATATTCCCCGCTGCTGTAACGTTAGCAGTTTTATTAAAATGCTACGCATTTAGCCCTATGTGATGTCTGTTTTTATATTGTTTATCAACAGTATAATTTTTTATATTGTTTAGATCAACTAGCCGAGTAGACAGATATGAATGTTTATTCATAACCATACTGAAAATAAGTAAATATTGTTACCTGATGCTAACTGTCTAGCTAACAAGCTTGCTGGTGTTAAGTTGAGGAAATTTTTAGATATAAAGTCCAAATATTTTTATTCAACCACCTAGATAGATTCCATCTGAGGTAAAAAGAAAGCGTGTGATGTTCAGAACATAACTCACTCAAAAAAATATTTAGGCCCAATTCGTAAGATTTATGTATTTCAGTTGCATGTAAAATTTCCATCCATTTTGATTACATATTTCTTAACTTAAACAAATTAATAAACTTTATGTGATGCAAATTTGCCAACCTTATGTAAATGAAACAAGTAAGTAATAAGTAACTTATGTAATAGTAACAATAAATCCAATTTGTTTTAAATGCATAAGAAACATGTATATGTATTATTAGGTAATAAACCAAATGTACTTAAAATGCATCAGATTTACATATTTTTTTTTATCATAAACCCAACATATTTCATATATTTAATCCTACCCCACCCAATCACACTGTGCTACAACAAAATCTAACTACAACACACAAAAAAGAACAACAAGACCACCCTGTTACATTAGATCAATTTATTAATGCTTCAAAGCATTTGGCTATATGAGCTAGCAAGACATACTTCCAGTGTTCATACACTTGTGTGCAACAACAAGAAACAAAAAGTGCCTTCATATTTACATGCACATTAAGGTTAAATGCTATTTTCAAACATTTTTGACACAATCAACCATACTGCAGTAATAAATGCAAAAAACAAAAACAGCAACAACAAAAAAACAACTTTAACAGAAAAAACATTTTTAACAGTGCAGAAATAAGACCAGTTTCCTCAAGAACTGTGCAAATTTGATGTAGACAGATACATGAGGTAAATCGAAGATAACAGTACTGCTTACGTTGCACTAACATTTAAAAAAAAAATTGTGACATGCAATAATTTAGAAAAATAAGATAATGGTCAGAAAAAAATGCCGTAAGGCTCAGGGATTGAGTGGCTCTGCACCACAACACTTTCCATGCATATTTAATTACATGTTAGGAGTACAGGAGTACGAAAGAAACATTCTGCATCTACATTTTAAACTTTTAACACTTAAATGGATTCAAGTACAAAAATTTGATGTCTCAAAAATGACATTATCATTACTTAAGAGTAGTTTGGTGAGAGCTTGGTTGTATCCAGGATTTTCTTCAAACGTGCACTTGAGCTCCGTTGCGTAGCTTCAGTTAAGCACATAAATCAGTCCAAAAAGCATCCACACCCAAGAGTGACATTGAAGAACTTCCACACCAACATCCGTAGGTTGGTCAACAGGACCAACACCAGCACCCTCTGAATGAAAGATGTACATACCCACTGTTGTCTGTGCAATTCCAGACTCAGCCTCTGCACTTTCAACAGTCCTGGAGGATAAACAAAGAGAATGAGTAGTGTTCCAATGCCAGTCACAGTGTCATATTCAGAAATTTTAAGGGCACATTGTTTACAAACTCTGACATTTTGGATATGTAGACTCATTCAAATGTACACTGCCTGGTCCAAAAAAAAAGTCATCATTTGGATTTAAATAAGCAAATACTGAAGAGTCTAGAATTGGATGATTATTCCAGTGATTTTTAAGTTTCCGGCTTGTTGTATTTTGGCAATAATTCTTTTAACACAAACTGATGCAGTGTGTAGCTTTTCATTTCTTAAACAACCATGTCGGAGGACGTACCAATGTACACATTCCAGCATGACAATAACAAAATTAATCAGGCTCAATTTGTGTAATAGTGGTTCAGTGAGCACGAGGAATCATTTTCATATATGAATTGATCACCAGTCCTGAGTTTAATTCTACTGAATGTCTTGAGGATGTGCTGGAGTCGACTTTACAGAGTGGTTAGACTCTCCCATTGATAATACAAGATCCAGGCCAAAAATAAATGCAACTCTTGATGGAAATAAATGTTGTGATGTTGCATAATGTTGTTTAAACAATGCCACAACACAGCAAAATGTTATGAAAGCTATAGGTGGTCCAATTAAATATTAGAGAGTGCAACATCTTTTTGGACAGGCTATGTAAAGTCGACTCCAGCACATCCTAAAGACTTTCAATAGGGATTAGGTCAGGACTCTGTGGTGGACAATCTTTCACAGTTTGAGCCTGATGAATCTTGACATGGTTATCCTGGAATATAGACATGAGTACGACTTCCGAACTGGTTGTTTGAGAAATTAAAAGGCTACACACTGCATCAGTTAGGGCTAAAAGAATTGTTACCAAACACACAACATGCCAGAAACATAATCACTTCAAGTAAAGAGTCAATCCTTAAATATCAAGTATTTACTCATTTAAATCCAGACAGCGACTTTTTTTGGCCTGGCAGTATAAAATAAGAATTAAATGTATAGCCAGTTATTTTGAACTATACTACCTTATGGAGAAGAGAATTCTGAAGGAACTGGACACAGCCAAGCTTAAAAACATGAGCACACGTGTTGTTCCAGGACGGTCAAGAGGATGGATATCACTTGCACTGCATTTAAAAAAGAAAAAAAAAAAAACATTAAACGTTGAGTACATTTTACAAGAAAACGCCATTTCAGTATTTTACTTCAAAATGTCATATTTTTTTAATTTATGAATCGATCTTTCTTTGTAATTATTTGTACTTAAACTTTACTCTGCATTGCCATAATTTGTAACAGCTGCAAATGTGCTAATGTGCAAATTTCTCAAATGAACTGTAGAGAACAAGCTTAAGAAAATTGTTTTGAATTTAATGTACTTAAATATTTAACTTGTAAAACAGTTACCAATACTCAAGTTTTCATACTAACTTATTGTTACCTCTACTAAGAGATAGTGAGTTTTATCAAATCAAAAATGAGCTAATTTGCTGCATACTACACACACATGGGCAAGTGAGACTGTGATGCTAATAAGAAAATTAACATAACTATCAATGTAAATTTATCCCCAAGTCATTTATAATGTAAAAAGAGCAGGTTGACATACACTTACCACATATTCTTTAATGAGTGTCTCCATGTGTTCATTGAGGTAGATACTTGGGCTCCTCGGGATGTAATTGCAGTTGAATTTAGTCTTCATTCTCAAACATGCAGAACAACAAGATCCCAAAAACACAACATTAGTCATTGATTTACTCAGATATAAAACTAAAGTTGAGTTAAAAATCTCCCTCAACTAATGCAGCAACTATACAATAACCCCTGTCAATTGGTATTAGTACTGTATATTACAGTAATTTGTAAAGAAACTTTTAAATTGCATGTATGGCTGGTTTTATATTATTGTTTTTTAAATAATATTACTAATGATATTATTTTTCTTCACCAGTTTGCTGAAATACAAACATTTAAACAGTGGATATCATTACTTGTTTTTTTAAGACTAATTTATTCAAAATTGCATTACATATTGAAGAACAGGTTAAGTAAAAAATATAATGAATGTCATCTAGTGCATATATTTAGCAAAATTATCCTTTTTAATTTATTTATTTATAGTTAAGTAACAAGTTTAGGAGTTTATACTCACTCAGTGGCTTTTCTTTGACATTGTTTACAAGCCGTTTCTTTTGTCTTGAAACTCTGACTGAGTGATTACTTGAGCTGTGATTCATTCCAGTAGGATGTTCTGTTCCTTTCAACACCTTCTGATTATCGTTGATGTTTATTTGCTGTAGTAACTAGAAGTAAAGAGGAAGAGATGGTCGGTTCATGTGAGATCTGCACTGCTGCTTGTACTGAGGCACTAAAATGATCTTTCACGTTACATTTAACACCAAAACTGTATTTACTGTTTAACTTTAGTGATACAATTAACAGAATCTGAAATCTGACACTTTTTTCATATCACAAGTAATAAAACTTACTGTGATTTATTGTGTTTCATTAAGTTTTGTTCACGCATCAAGTGAAAACAGCATCTATCGATTCTTAGGATTTACAATGAGATCACTGTCACAATGAGAAACGATTAAAATCGAAAAACAGATTTCAACCCAGCCCTAATTAGTACCATTAGCTAGCTAGTGAAATAAACTATAGGCCATGCATTCGATATAAGTGTAATACGATATCAACCGCACTAATAATACATAACTAATTGTATCTGAATTGTTTCAGAGCAAGCTTTATGTAAACCCTATACATAATTTTTAACCGATTAAATCTAATAGTTTTGACAGTTAACAGATTTATATTGATTCTAATTAATCTGAGTACATACATTTTAAAAAAAAGATTATTTAAATAAAATCAAATAGATGCAAATACTTAATAAAAAAACTGTGCCAAGAATCATTTTTTTGAGTGTACAGTAATTATCAAAGTGGGAAGTGATGCCCTCTGGGGGCATTTGGACAGGCGTGTTTTACACCACAGACAAGGTTTGAGAACAAAAACATCATTATGAAAATATAATTATATTTTCCTTAAAATTTTCTTCCTAACTTCAGGCCTAATTCTCATTTCATATATAACTGTGACGTTCTGCAAAACAACAAGCTTTAAAACACTTTCTTATCTGTAAGCTTCACAGTGAACATTACTACATCACTCTCGTCAACGTAGTCCATATCAGCAACAAAATATATATCTTGACTCCATATAGTGGTTATTTTGGGAAAATCCCAGGTATTTTGGGCAGGAGGATTATAAAAATATGTGCTAATATAAAATTAAATAAAGTAGTCTATATAAAATTGGAAAATAAATCTATCTATCAGTACCTTTTTACTTAAGTACATAAAAAATCTAGTACTTTTGTACTTTCACTCGAGTAAAATTGAAAAAACAGTACTTTTACTGGAGTAATATTTTATTATACGTATCTGTACTTTTACTCAAGTACTTGATTTGTGTACTTCGTCCACCACTGATAATTGTTACTTTGACTTTTAGTTCAATATATAACCTGTTGCGATTCAGTTGTGAGACGGCGTCCAGTAGGTGACGTCTTTTACACGTGCATTTATAGTCCATCATGACCCCCTATGAAATCCTTATCAAGTCAAGTCAAGTCTGCGTTATTGTCAATTATTCCACATGTACAGCACATACATACAGAGAATTGAAATTGCGTTACTCTCAGACCCTTGGTGCATACAGTTAACATTAAACACTGACAGTAGACGTTCAAATACAGATAAATACAGTTTAAACATTTGTACATACAAACTATACAGATATACAAATGAGGACATTGTAGAAAAAGAAAAAAAGAGATGGATAAAGTGGCATAAGGCACATGGCAGATAGAGAGCAAACCAGTTAAATAAAACAAAACTGCAGATATATGTGTAGTGCAAAAAAGAGCTAATCAGTCTGTTAAAGTGATAAGAGCTCAGCGAACAGAGAACAGTCTTTTATCAGACTGTCAGAAGAGGTAGTTTGCAGTCAATGCTGGATGAGGTAGTGATCAGTCCAATGCTGAACAAAGTGACTGGTGCGGGTCACAGTTTGTAAGTGGGGGGGGGTGGGGGGTGTAAGGTCCTGGGGATGTAGGGAGCTGGGGTGGGGGGTGTAAGGTCCTGGGGATGTAGGGAGCTGGGGGGGGGGTCGTAGTGTCAGGGTTCAGTGTTTTGTGGGGTAAAAGAGGGGAGGGAGGGCAAGGACGGGAGGGAGTTCAGCTTCCTGACAGCCTGATGTATGAAGCTGTCCTTCAGTCTGCTGGTCCTTGCCTGGAGACTCCACAGTCTCCTCCCTGATGGCAGCAGACTGAAGAAGCTATGTGTCGGGTGGGTGGGATCACCTGCAATGCAGAGGGCTTTGCGGGTGAGACGGGTGCTGTAAATGTCCTGGAGGGAGGGGAGAGAGACACCAACGATCTTCACAGCTGCTCTCACTATGCGTTGAAGTGACTTGCAGCAGGATGCGTTGCAAGCGCCATACCACACAGTGATGCAGCTAGTTAGAATGCTCTCGATGGTGCCTCTGTAGAAGGTGCACATGATGGGGGGCCGGGGCTCTGGCTCTTCTGAGTTTGCGGAGGAAGTAGAGACGCTGCTGTGCTTTCTTGGCCAGTGCCGCAGTGTTGTTAGTCCAGGAGAGGTCCTCTGTGATGTGCACACCCAGGAACTTGGTGCTGCTCACTCTCTCCACAGTCGCATCGTTGATGGTCAGAGGAGCATGCTGAGTGTGCACTCTCCTGATGTCAACAACAATCTCCTTCATCTTCTCCACATTCAGAGAGAGATTGTTGTCACTGCACCACCCGGCCAGGCGGCTCACCTCGCTCCTGTAGTTTTTCTCATCTCTGTTGCTAATGAGACCCACCACAGTCATGTCATCCACAAACTTAATGAAAAGTTTAGTTGTGTGACGGTGTGCAGTCGTAGGTCAGCAGAGTGAAGAGGAGGGGGCTCAGCACACATCCTTGGGGGGCCCCTGTGTTCAGTGTGATGGTGCTGGATGTGTTAATGCAGATACATACTGCCTGAGGTCTCCCGGTCAGGAAGTCGAGCAGCCAGTTGCACAGAGAGGTGTTGAGCCCCAGCTGGACCAGAAGACCAGGCATCATCGGTCGAGCGGTTGGACCTATATGCAAACTGGAAGGGGTCCAGGGAGGGGGGGAGGACAGACTTGATGTGTTGCATTACTAGCCGTTCAAAGCACTTCATGAGAATAGGAGTGAGTGCTACTGGACGGTAGTCATTGAAGCAGGATGGAGATGACTTCTTCGGGACTGGAATGATGGTGGTAGCTTTGAAGCATGTGGGGACAACAGCCTGACTTAGTGAGATGTTGAAAATGCCTGTGAAGACATCAGTGAGTTCCACTGCACAGTCTCTCAGTACACGCCCAGGAATGTTGTCAGGACCCAGAGCTTTGCGTGCATTGATCCTGCTGAGGGATCTCCTCACGCTGTCCGGGGACAGCGTCATCACCTGGTCGCCGGGAGGAGGTTAAGTCTTCTGTGCAGTGGTGCTGTTTTGTGCCTCAAAGCGAGCAAAGAAGGCATTCAGCCCGTTCAGCAGGGGGATGGTGCTGTCACAGGTCTGTGGTGGGGGCTTGTAGTCCGTAATGGTCTGTATCCCCTGCCACAGGCTCCAAGTGTCTCTGCTGTCGCTGAAACGATGGGCTATCCTCCTGGAGTACTGTCTCTTGGCCTCTCTTGGCCTGCAAAAATTTATTTAAGTTTTTAGTTTTTAAGAGGTTGTGAACAGACGTTCACTGACGTCCTTTACACGTCTAGTCAAGCACCCATACAAAAAAAATAAAATAAAATAAAAATACGAAAAAATAAAACAAAATCACGGAAATCTTTATAAAAAAACATGACCATTTGTATTTCCATCTTGATTAATGTCAAATTATATCAAATTATATACGTGACGTCTGAGGCTGAGACTATGAAATGGGTAAACTCATGTCCACACTCCAATACAGTAGGTGGCGATAATGCGCCTTAATGTTGGCGCTATCCGCCATAAAACTGAAGAAGAAGCGAGGAGAACTTGAGGACTTTGTTGTGTTGCGAAAGTTGACAAATTATTGAAAATCTACTTTTGGGTTAGTACATTTTGCATTAATGTGATTGAGTTTTACTTGTTTGACACGAGGGAACTGAAAGAAATGATGCGCACATTGTCAGCTGAAATGTATTTAGAGTTTAGCTAAAATTAACTAGTAGGCTAAAAGTTATTTGGGGTAACTTTAGGCTTTACCCTAAAAAAGAAACTCTGCTGGCGTGAGTTCGCCAGTATAAACCACCATGGGGTCTCTACACTTGAGTTGTGTTGTTTTATGCAGTTAAGCAAACTTCTTGGTGGGAAATTGATAGCAAAATCACCATGTCCCCAATCTGGGGATGTAGCTCAGTGGTAGAGCACATGCTTTGCAAGCTTATCCAAGCACTGTTTAATGAGTTTCATGCAAATTTGACTTTCATTTTTGTCCAGGAGGGGCAGTCGTGGCCTAATGGATAGCGAGTCGGACTTGTAAGCGGGAGGTTGGGGGTTCGAATCTCAGGTCCGGCAGGGATTGTTGGTTGGGGGAGTATCCTCCTTCAATACCATGACTGAGGTGTCCTTGAGCAAGGCACCGAACCCCCAACTGCTCTCTGGGCGCTGTAACATGGCTGCCCACTGCTCCGGGTGTGTGTTCACTTAGGATGGGTTAAATGCAGAGAATACATTTCACTACTGGTTATATACTCTCTATGTAATTGTGTATGTGACAAATAATCTTAATCTTGGTTAAATGTCATGCTACTGCAAGAACATGTTGTAATAGATCCGGGGTTCCCAACCCTGGTCCTCAAGGATACCTGGGGCCTGTACCATGATAGTAGATGAACAAATTCAGAGTTACAGGATTAGTTTCGAGTTGACGAAAGCAAACCACTCCAATCCAGCTTTGTTGGTATCATGATGCGGATCATCAACTTTCTTGAACAACTCAGGCTTTGATCCTGAGTTTGTGGAGCGCGTGCACATGAATGTGACATCATATATATGAAATATACAGCAATAGAGACTCGAACATATAAGGTCACGTAGTCATTTTTAAAGCGTTATCTATTGATTCTACAGCTTATATTATATACAATCTGTATATATTAATCAGAACATAACCTGCCCCGGAGCAGGTTAGCTGTGGAGTGTACGTTTCTATGGCATTGAACGCAGCTAAAAGCCAAGCCACTTTCATGGTACCTAAATCCCAGGACTGGTGCAAACTAAACTGAAACTTACCTGGCTAGCCAGCTAAACTGGCTTCATGGTACAGGCCCCTGGCTTAATTATTTTCAAACTATCCCTGCCCTACCCACTGCTGGTTACCTGGATCAGGTGTGTTCAGTCAATCAGAAGCTGGAAGATACCATTTCAGATGAGGTTGGAATAGGGGAGGGCAAAATTAATTATCTTCTAGCTTATAATTCATTTTCCAGGTGCTATTGTAACAGCTAGAATTGGAATTTAAAATGAGAAGTACGTTTAGTGAAATAACTTTTTTTTTAATTAAAAAAATAAAACATGAATTCGTTAAAACCCCAAACAAATGGATATGTAATTATTGTAGTAGCTATGACAGGCAGCAGATAATAGCACACCAGTATGTATAATGATCCAGTAAAAATTATTACTGTCAGATGTAGCCTTTTCAGAGTTTCTTTCAGAAAGTAAATTACCTGAAAAGACTGAAATGTTAAGTAAATGTAGAAAGAGCTCAAGAATAACATGTGCTGAAGTCTGTAAATTAATTTGAACATGGATGTTTTCAGTAACTGCTTTAAAAATATTTTGTAATTTTAGATTTGTTAAACATGTCCTCTGAGTACCAAAGGAAGTGGAGACGATGATGGGCAAGGGTTGATGCCTTAGTGGAACATGATAGCAGCTCTGAATCTGAGGGGTCAGTGGAGCCAGGCTTGGCAGGGGAGAGCAATCCCCTCACGGAGTGATCAATACATGACGAATTATATCTCATACTACAACAGTCGAACAGCATCACTTCTTGAGTGTTTTAATAAACAGCTGGGCTGTCACACTTACAGGAGGAAAGAACAGGTATGCCACCAAAAATGACTGTGAATGACTGAATGTAGTAAAATTCTCGTTTGATTTTTATATGATCATTAATGGGTTATGGAAGTAATGTCACCTTCCATGGAAATTTAAGTATTTTAAACAATTAATTCACAGGCCTGTAAGTTTTGGATGCATTATATTGCTTGTTAGCTTTGATTTCAGATAATAGGGCCCTCCCTCCATTATGTAGATGCATAGGACAAATACATGTTATTGTTATAGCATTTAATAGTAAAATTGGACAGTGAAATGCTCCAAAACGAACACATCCTATGTAATATTTCCAAGAAGGACAATTTACTCAAAGCCTGCTGGATCTCCAAGTAAGACGGAGGCAAAGACCCACATCTCATGAAACAATGATGGCTACCTACAGAAATATGTCCTTGTTTTTTTTTTAATTTTCACAATGTCCTAATGTATAAATTTTAACGGAAGTGGTTGCAAAGCTCTTTATAAACATCTTCAAAATTCTATAGATAAAATGGTTCTTTATTTCCATTATTTGTTTTTTACTCTTTTCAACAGTTGATGCACAACATAACACCTTTGTAGGTCAACAACACAGAAGCCCTGAATCTTCACAGACCTGTGGACATATGTTGAGGCGTAGGTGCTAATGTTTTGAAAACTTTATATCTGAATGTGTACAACTAAGTTGATTTTTTTGCCCTGTTACAGGGCCCACCCGATGGCGTAATTCAGAATTGAATGTAGTTTTCCTCCACAAATCCAATAAACACAAATGTTAACATTTACCTTCAAAGTTGAAATCCATCTCTAGACTGTAATGAAAATAATCTCTATCTTCTGGAATAAGGTCTGATTGTTGCAGGGTTTGATAGTGCAAGTGTAACAACAATTTTAAAGTCATTTATATATTTTGAGATATGAATTCCAAAATTAATATAAATTTTGTTGCATTTTCTCCACAGGTGATAACAGGCTTCATGACAGTGAACATCGGTCGGTATCAAGGTGGTGTGGTGGTGTGTCTAGAGTTGGTGGATCTTCTCTCAGAGACTGTGTGAACAAAGTCATGCACAGGTATGTATTTACCTTGCATTGTTTGTGTGTATTGCTGCATAATATTTCAGTAAATTATATATATATATATATATGATTGCCACAATAATAAAGCCAGCCTTTGATATTACTTGAATTCAGGATATAACCTGTCGCACACCATTATATCTCCTTATATTCCTGCCTGTTTTCTTGCTCAGAAGTTTTATGATATCTGTACTAACTCGGACAGTCAGCCAGACTTGAAAAGAAGCCATTCAAAGCTACACCTTAAGGGTCTTTCTCCAGGGCACCACAGTGGTATTGAAGAGGGAGTGGAGAAACAGCTAAAAACAGCTAAAATCTAACACATTTAATGCAGATAAACTTTTACTGACAAGATTATTGTACAGTAAAATATCATTTAATACATGTTGATTACGTTTTTCTAATGCTTCGTTTATGAAACAGATGCAAAATCTTGTTCCATTGTATATTAAATTTAGTTGTAGGACCATAAAGACATTTTCAAAATAAGCTTTTTATTTATTTATTTTTAAATATTCATATTCTCTTCCCTCAGATGTTTTGAAGAGGTGGAGCCCCAATACTACAGATGTCAGACATTGATGCAGCACTGGAGGAACACCTGAAGCACGCTCCAGGAACAGCTGGGGGTTGTGGATATAAAAATTGAGCCATAAACAACTTTCACAGACTCTAAAAACTTTTACATATGTGTTAACCATGATCCAGTATTTTTGTTGTTTACTTGTTTGATTTATGGCTGTTTAACAGTAATGCAAGACTGTTAGGAAAAAAAGTAGTACTTCCACAGCTCTGACTTCATGCATCAATGATGGAACACATGAATCACACTCCTGGAAGAGCTGGTGGTCGTGGACCAAGAAAATGAGAATAAATATTTAGAATTTTTTTTTGAAAGACTCTAAAAATAGTTACATATGTGTTAACTATATGATCCTGTACTTTTATTTTCTTGTTTAAATAATGGCTGCTTAACATTAATGTAAAACTGTTAGAGAAAATGCCATTGCCACAGAATTAACCACATTATTTTTATTTTCTTGTTTGGATAGTAGCTGTTTAACAAATGGAAGACATTTTTTACAAAATGTAGTATTCACAATAAAATAAGTTGTGCTAAATTAGAACACTATTCACTATTCTAGAACACTGTAATTCACGGCCAGAAGACGTCAGTTCAATTTTCATTTTGGATATATTTTTCAACCATGACGGGACGTGTCGGAGGGACGTCTTTTCAAAGGCCATTAAACGTCCAAATGTTTGCTGTGATATGTTTCAGCTTGATGACAGCCTTTTGTCTAACAGCTTCTTGTGCAGTTCACTCATGCTAAATGTTTATTTAAGAAGTAACAGATTAAAGTCATTCTCTGGAATACATGTTTCTGAACTGAAATTTTAATTCTGAAACCGTGCTACATTCATATGTTCGTTTCATCTTGTTTCAAAAAATGCAAATGGCTCCATCTTGTGTCACAGTTATCAAGTGATATAATCTCTGATTTTTATGATATCTTAGGCCTCTATATGTGCTGTTATATTACTGTTGTTCTTGATTGTTGAATATTTTACAAGGAATTTAAATTAATTTATTTATAGACAGGAGTGTTGTCAAGAGGGTTTATTCTAGTTTCTTTTTCAGGTGGCATTTTATGGTGTATGCATGTATTAGTATTTAATTGTTACTGTATTGCTGGGCCTCCTTTTTTTGAGCATTCTGCCATTGATCCTGCTTGCTGTTTTACATTGGAGTTTTTCTGGCAATCACCAAAGTCTGTCTGGCTAAACAATATGTGTGACTGTGTCATATGTTTATTGTATTGTGTGCTCATTTCATGTTTTTTATTGGTTGATTGTAACAAGGCCATTGATAAGAGGGGTACTAAGAGAGCAAATAAAGATAATGGTATTTTGTTTAATGTTTTGCTTAGTTATTGTAACATTTGTGGTGATAATCAATTGATCAGTTTAATCAATTTATCAGTTTAAAAGTGAGCAATAAGAGATCATGCTAACTGTCTTAGAACAAAACCTGTTTGTGTATTTATCCATCTGAATTGAAAGTATGTGGTGGCATACAATAGTAACCTGGCTGAGTATTACAAGTCAATATTAAAAATTTGTGGTTTACTGATGTTCATGTTAGTATAGTATAGAGCACTTCACAAAACATTCACAAAAAAGGGGTACTTTAGGGACTGTATATTTTTTTAAAACAAAGCATTATATGATGAATGGTATTATTATTATTGCGGCCTGCCAGCAATTTGTTGTAATGTTTTGAAGTGACACAGAATATGCTGATGTTGAGTAATCCATGCTGCTATCTGAACTGAATGCATGTAGTGGATCTAGTGGTCTGATTCAGTCAATGTAAAGAATCTTGGAAATAAACATTAACATATAAACGTGCATGTATTTGTGTTGTATTGAGGACTTAACAATTTTTTTTTCAAAGAAGTGAACGCAGTGACCCCATGGAAAAAATACATTAAAATGTAGGAGCTAAAGGGGTGTTAAATTCAGTTAATTGATCATTGGATTTATGTTATTTTGACCCCAAAACTTTTATATTGGTATATCCGTGGTGTAGTGGTGCCTGGAGAAAAGGGTATACTCTTAATTTATGCCCCCGATTTTTTTATTTATTTTTTTAACGGCCCAGCAAAGGCCTGTACATAAAGAGTGACATGCAAAACTAGTCTTGCATATTTAGTTCACTCCAAAATGGGCCAGTAATATTTGCACACTGTCACTTAACTTCTGCTGCTTTAGTAAGGATCATTATAAAAATAATATTATCCACAGAAGAGGTGCAGATTTTGCAATAAATAATTAAAATAAATAAATAAATATATAAACAGACTGCAGCAACTGACATTTTGTCAGAACCTCTAGTAAATTGCATGCTATTTTGTTTAGTTGTCTGTTCAGAATTGTGATCTCTACTTGAAAATAAAAAGAAAAAAAAAGTCATGATTCTCAATCATTTCAGAAGTGAGGGGGACAGAAATGTCAAATATAATAACTTTGTCTAATTGACAGATTTTGTGACTATTATTATTATTTATTAATTATTACCTCTTGCTTTTAATTGGCTGAGAAATCAAATACACTGCTGGATGCTATGTGAATATACCCGGTACAACCTGTTTTGCACATTCCTCTTGCACATCCCTGTTTATATTAATATTTATTAAATCCACAGTAGACTGTATTGCACATTTTATTTTATTTAATGGCACATTTTACTCCTTATTTTATTTTTATTTTATTTGATCTTTTTTTTCATATTTTTTATCTTACTCTTACCTATATTTATATATCTTCTCTTGTGTTATGTATCATCTTTTATTTTTATTTTCTTGCACTGTCCATTGAGCGGACCTGTCCTGACCTACATTTCACTACTGATTATACCCTGTATGATTGTGTATGTGACAAATAATAAAGAACCTTGAACCTTGACAATAACCAATAATTTATAATATT
Source organism: Schizothorax lantsangensis (assembly GCA_027422415.1). Classification (NCBI taxonomy): domain Eukaryota; kingdom Metazoa; phylum Chordata; class Actinopteri; order Cypriniformes; family Cyprinidae; genus Schizothorax; species Schizothorax lantsangensis. The sequence continues at coordinate 20,503,210 of CM049854.1, read as the reverse complement.
TTTCCTGTATTTTCCTAATGACTATTTTATTATTTGTTTATATACTACATTTTTCCCCCATTTTTATCACAGAATAAGGCATAAGATATATTTTATAGCCTAGTATCTATTGCCAAGTGTAATAAATGCTATGTCAATTAGCACTGCATTATTCAGAATCAGATGCTTTTTTATTACCTGGAGATGACTTGAAAAACACTCATAAACCATATAATGTCGCAATCATGTGTTTACTGTCTACAGTAGAGATAGCTTTGGCTACAGCGATAGCTGGGTTCTTGCATGTCGTGACTCGTAAGTTAGTAGCTACTTTTATGAGGCCGTGTCGGACTTTCTGCGCGAGAGCGCCATCCGGCTTCGAGTATAAATGAAACTATACACTGTATGAGAGTGTTTACGTCTCGTTCCTGACCGCATCACTGTCTTAACTGGATGTTTTTAGAGAATATTTGCATTTATTCACATGCCATTGGATTAGTTACTCATATGCTGGACTGTCATGATTTGGCTAATGCAGGACACTACTGAATGACGCGCATCAGAGGGGATTTAGAAGTGTGTATACGGAATGCTGACTGATAAAGAAGTGGGTATACGCCGTAAACTCAGCAGTCTTCTCCATTATTGTGGTTTCAAAGAACAAGAGATACCCGGAATTTATACTGTATGGATGGTCATTAATTGAAACTCAAATGTAAATATATTTTGAGATACTGATTTTTGACTTTCATGAGTTGTAAGCTCTAATCATCAAAATTAAAACTTTTTTTGAATCTAAAATATATGAAAGTTTCACTTTTTGAAATAACTTACAAGAAAAAATTAACTTTTTCACGACATTCTAATTCATTGAGATGCACCTGTACACTGTAAAAAAAAAATCCGTAAAAAACGGAGAACTTGCTGGCAGAAAATTACCAAGTCATTTTCTGTTAAATTTACGGACATTTCCTTCAACATTAAAACAGAAAATTCTGTAGATTTACATTTTCTTCTGTACCATAAACGGACAATCCGTTATGCAGAAATTTTAAAAAAAATTATAGCATAGACCTATCTTTAGCAGCAAATAAGTCCAGCACAATATATACAAATTGAACATGGTTTATTTTTACCTCATGTAAACATTTTTAAAAGTGCATTCAGTAGCTTTTATTTGCCTTTAACAGGTGAAGACAAAAAAATTATGACATCAGTTAATTTAATAATGTGTAAAGCACCATAGAAAATGCTTGTATTGTGGAAAACTTTTTAGTTTTAAACAGAAACAGGCAGAAAAAAAAAAACATGAGCAGGTACTTGTACAATACTGGTGTTGCACCAAATAGTGGTCACAAAGATAAACTTCACTGTGAAGCAGTCAAGATTCAAATCATTTTCAGATACAAATTTATACAAAGACAGGGCTGTCATTAATAACAATTGCTATAGACTTATAGCCAATAGTCAAGTGAAATGTTATTTAAAAGGACAGTAAAAAAAAAAAAAACTTTCTTGTACAGCGTTTGAAAATAAAGAACAAAGATTAATGCACTCATGCCTGACATTTCAGTGTGAAACTAAGAGAATTATACAATCTAAATTAAGAGCAGGGCTCCAAATGTTTGTGTGCTCTTAGTATCTCTTGCCATCTGCCAGCTTGAGGAAATTACTTTTTTTTTCTTTTGCTGCATGTTCAGTCAAAGTTCCAAGTTGAGATTTGAAAAAAGCTCAGATTGTACATGGATTCTCGAAGTTGTTCATACATGAGTCTTGGAAGCGTAGGTTCCCTTCATTTGAACCTTTGACACTCGTTCAGGATTTCTTCACAGGAAGACTGGAAATGATAAGAAATGAAATGAATGAAAGTGAAGTACAGAGTAATGTGCAGAAAAGGTTGAGATTGAATTATCAAGTTCCAGTTCAAACATTGTTTATAAAATGCTAAACTTGCATTTCTAGTGGTCTCCAATTGCATCTGTAATGTGATCTTGTCAACAATGTTTTATGATATACTTAAAGGGTTACTCCACCCCAAAATGAAAATTGTGTCATTAATCACTTACCCTCATGTCGTTCCAAACCTGTAAAAGCTTTGTTCGTCCTCGGAACACAATTTAAGATATTTTGGATGAAAACCGGGAGGTTTGTGTCCGTCCCATTGACTGTCAAGTAAATAACACTGTCAAGGCCCAGAATCACTGACAAGCTACGCAATATCGCGTTCATTATCGCAGATGAATCGCCTTCGATAATGAACACGATATTGCGTCGCTTGTCAGTGAACTACAGCTCTGTGTATTAAATGCCACTCCATTTGAAAACAGGTGATGGAGATTTACCACAAATCACGGAACCGGCTTTACTGACGAGATGCGCATGAATATCGCATGCGATATATCGCCCAGCCCTAATGAAAAGCATCGTCGAAATAGTCCATCTGCCATCAGTGGTTCAATCTAAACTTTATGAAGTGACGAGAATACTTTTTGAACGCAAAGAAAATAAAAATAACGATTTTATTCAACAATTCGTCGCAACTGCCTCACACTAGCGCCATTTTGGAGAATATCCGCTGGACGCAAACTGCGTACGCTGTTCTGTGTCAGCCGCACCACACGGATACACTGTTTTTGTTAAATAACGACTTGAAAGAAGTCATTATTTTTATTTTCTTTGCATACAAAAAGTATTCTCGTCTCTTCAAAGTTCAGATTGAACCACTGATGGCAGATGGAACGTTTTAATGATCTCCTCACTACGTTTCTGTGCCTTGACCGTGTAAGGACCCTTGCAGTCTATGGAGGGTCAGAAAGCTCTCGGATTTCATCAAAATATTGTAATTTGTTTTTCGAAGATGAACGAAGGTCTTCTGGGTTTGGAACGACATGAGGGTGAATAATTAATGACAGAATTTTCATTTTTGAGTGAACCCTTTGATTATTTTCAACTAAACAGAAACACAACAAAATGCTTTATACACAGTTTCATTATTATGTTCCTTACATTTGTATGAATTCCAGCATAGGTGCCATTCTCCTCTGGATGTTTTACGTTTAAAATAAAATGAAGAGAATGTGTAGCTCAGCCACAATGGGGGAGGAAATGATAACTTCTTGAATGACAGCAATCTGGAATCACCAATAACAATAAACAAATAAGAAATTATAAACATCATTGTAAATTCAGAAAGCCACTCCAAACATTGATTAAATCTTTCCTACACAAACAACTTCAATAACAAAGTCAACTGGATAAATGACTCAATGACAAATTTTTTGTCAGTATTGAACATCCCTAAAGGTAAATAAAAATGGAAGCATATGGGTAGCAAAATTCAATTTGAAATATTCAATTTGAAATATGCAAAATGGCAATGTAATTCTGTATTTTAATTTACATTTTGCCATACATGTGTCCAAAATTTAGTGCAAAATAAAAATTCAGTTATATAATTTAGATATGCCATTTTCTACACTAGTTTTAACATGCAAATTAAAAAAAACATACTTTAACACTTTATAAGTTGCAAAATTAAATCGAAAATGTATTACAAAGATTGATTAGATATGTTTAATATGTCCAAGCAAAAACTGTAGTAAAATTATCATTTAAATGCTGTTTTTCCTAAATGCATTTAGACTTAGGGGTAGGACACTTGGGATGACTGGGATGACTTGGGAAAAACTGGCTATATATAATGGATAATAATAATAATAATAATAATAATAATACAAACAATGAATAACTGACAACGTGCCACTGAATAAAAAAAAAAAAAAAAAAAAAAAGACACGGTACTTCACAAATTTCTTGTTTGGCAAAACTAATATAAGCTATTCTGTGTCTTAAGACAAGTTAAGTTAGAAAAAGTTCGACAAAACATCTTTATTATATACGGGCAGAGGAGATCAGAAAACAATGTAATATTCCTTAAACTGTACACAATGGACTGCGCACACGTCTCTAGTGCCATCTAGTGGTTGCTGATTTTCTTAGGCTCAGCTGCGTGTGGATCGCGAGCTGTGTGTGTGTGGATTGAACAAGGCTAAAAGGGCGGAACAAAAGTCTCAAAATTCAAATGAATCAAATAGAATCGACTCAGAAGAGATGTGAATGAATGCACGCGTGTCGCCTGATTCACAAATGCACATTTTAATCGCTACATGCACAAATGATGATACTTTAATACAAACTATAACATTTGTATTCACAAATGTCTCTCTTTGAACAAAATTCTGCACATTAATGCAATTCTTAACTCTGCAGACACTGATTGAAAAGCATTTGTTTCAGTGTAGTGACGCACATTTGCGAATATTTCAAATCGTGTACGCGTTAATGAATTGCACTGGGCTTTGTTCATTGGTAGTTGTGTGTATGAGGGTCGTGAAATGTTGTAAACTGTGAAAATGAAGTCTCAAAATCCAAATGAACCGAACAAGATTGACTCGAACAAGACGTCGATAAATGCACGCGTATCACCTGATCCGCAAATGCACGGATTCCTTTTTGAATGAGCAATTTATGATATATTAATGCAGAACATAACATTTTTATTCGCAAATATGTCTGTATTTGTATAAATCGCTGCACAATTATTTAATCCCGAATTCCACAGACTCAAATTGAAAGGCATTTGTTTGTGGTTAGTAAGATACACGCATAAAATTTATGCAGTCCATGGATAATTGTGCGTGCATCTATAAATCATTTTGAGTCTAATATCATCCCATAGGGTAAGCACATACGTGACATCACCGCGCTACAGTCTGCAGCGAGGGGTGTCTCGTGCACTCTGGGGCTACTCGTAAAAGACGCCGCCCTAGCCTGTAACATGTTGATAGATAGGCTACCTGTTTAAAAATGTGCAGGTACATTTTTGCAAGACATTTTAAGATTAAACGTATGCAGTGCAAATGGACAGGATTTCATGTCCTCGTCTTTTTACTTGTACTTTCACTTCCATCTGCGTCATATGGTAAGTAGGCCTACTTTACGGTTTTACATAGGCTATTAGAATTTTAAAACCTACTCCTGTTCAATGAATTAAATTAAAGATTAATGAAGATATCATTGCATATAGGTTAATGTCCTCTCTGACCTCAATAGCGCGTTACTAATATCACTTTCATGAATATGAAAGTGAAAGTCATTGGCAAGATTTCAAGACTTACGTTTTAAATCAAAAATAAATACGTGGATACAGTTTAAAAGTTTTATTTTAGCCTAGGCGTCTCGTATTAGTAAATAAATATACTGTCTCGTATTAGTAAATAGATACGAAGCATTTGTTCATAATAAAAATAAAAAACAATCAATTTGTGTTTCAGGTTCTCACTCTTTGTGGTTACTTTCAACTTATTTTCAAGGAGAAACACAATTCCCAAAATTTAGTTGCACAACAGCTCTGGATGACATTACAGTCGGAAACTATAATTCAGAGAGGTATATTCCAAAAGGGAATACGACGAATGAGGATGATGTGATTGGTTCAGATTACATAAAGGGTATAAGTGACGACATGTACAACTCATTTGTGAGACGATCTGCACTGTTCAGAGAGAGTAAGTATGGTTTTCTCCATGATTTTTTAACATATTCTATTTAAAAATGCAATTCATACATATTCAAATACATCTTGATGAGCATATAGATAAAGTCTGACTTTAAATTTATTTTGTGAGGTTAAATTTTGATATTAGAATAAAAAGAAAACCTTTTATAAAAAGTTCAGCTTAATATTATTTCTTTATTAAAGATAACAACAATATTATTGTGCTTATAATATTTGAAAAAACATTTGTTTGCAAAATCAAAAGTCATGTGGTCCAATCTCCATGCAGAAAACGCACAAAACAGGAAATTATATCATAGAGATGCCCCCTGCAGATCCTCATGACTGTGTGGCAAGGTCAATAAGTCCCTTAACATTAATTATATTTAAAAATATGAGTTAATTAAATTTTTAAGTTTAGCTTGTAAAATACCATGTGATGTGACTTCCCCCAATTTGTGATATTCATCAATTAATATATATATTTTAAATGTTTCTGAAAATAATAATTCACAGATATACGGTATAAGGAATTTATTTATTTATTTTAGAAGACATTTTGTCATTGAGTTATTAAATTGAAAGTTTTCTTTAAAATGGTTTGCAAAACAAAGCTTTTTTTTGATGAAGGAGGCCACTCCATGACCATCTCTGCCTTATTTTCTTCACAGGTCTTAATGTTTATCAGACACTAGTTGTCTGTGAGCTGCTGGAACTTGACAAGCCTGGAAAGATGATTATCAAAGATGCTGCCGGAGGCTGTAGCACAGATGAAATGTGTTACTTTAATGACATGTTTACTTACACTGTGACTGTAAATATTACACAAGAACTGATCAAACCTCACCTGGAAGAATTCAAGCAGGAATTTGCAACGTTCTTTTATCCAGTTTGCATAACAACTCTCAGGAATTACCTTAAAAAGAGAGGAGGTCAAGTGAACAGAAGGAGTAAGTCCTCAAGGACACATCTGTTAAGATTGTTAAGATTCATAATACAAATCTTCTAGATGTTTAAAAACAATCTTCAGGCTCAAAAGTAAACTTAAATGTGACCCATTGTTATATAACCCCTTGTGTCATCTCTGGACCTTTATGTTGTGGTGTTTCCTGTTTTCTGAGCCTTTTGTAGTTTGTAGTTTTGTTTGGTTTTTGATTAATCAGCCCATCTTTTTTCCCAAGTGTTCCTTGTTTCCCTTTTAGCCCTCTATATTTGTACCCCTGTGTTTCTTGTACTTGTTCTCTTGTACCTTGTCAGTTGTTGTAACTTTTGTTCTGGCTATGTTCCGTGGTCCTGTTCCTGGCCATGCTCCTGTGTTTTTTTTTTTTTTTCTCCTTAATGTTTTTGTCCTTCTTGGTCCCCTGTTTCCTGCCCTTTTGTTTTAGCTTTTTAATTTAATAAAACCTAGTACTATTGAGCCACTATACCCTCTGCTTACCTGCCTGTTTCTTGGCTGGCTTGGTGTTACACCCATGCATTTATGTGAAATTTTTTTTTTTAAATACAGTAACACCCCATATCAGGCTCATCCAGAAAGAAAACACAGATTCAGGAGGGTTTCGTTTGAGTTGTTTGGCAACAGGATTTTATCCTCGTCACATCAACCTGACTCTGTTCAGAGACGGGCAGCCTGTATCTGATCATGAGATCACTGGAGGAGATCTGCTGCCCAATGATGACGGGACGTACCAGATGAGGAAGAGTCTGGAGATCAGTGCTGCAGACAAACACAAATACACCTGCTCTGTCACACACCTCAGTCTGGACAACAAACTTGAAGTCACTTTGGGTGAAACTCTTATGGAAACAAAAATAATCCAATAAGCTATATTTTAAATATTTTTTTTAACTGATTGTAAAATATTCCTATTATAGAAAATCATCCTTCCAGATTTCACATATGTGCTGCTGTCCTGATGTTTGTATGTGCGATATGTGTGATTTTGGCAGCCATGTGGATGAGAAGGCATGGAAGACAGATACCAAGAGGTATGCCTTGAAATTCTATGTGTTCTCTCAAGATAAAATTTTATCTATTTGAATTTATAAAATAACTGGAATATTTGTTTGTGTCAGTTACAGCATATTTTGTAAGGGTGTAACGATACACACATTTTAGTCGAATTCAACCTTTTTGCCATTTGCCATCATTGTCTTTGGTTAAACTAAAATGTTCCCAAACACCCAGTCTGTGTGTCAGGGGACACCAATTCTCAAATAGTATTTTAGTTTTATTTAATTATTATTATTATTTTATTTATTTATACCAAATCTAAGACTGTGTATCAAAATATACAATACAATTGTTTACACCCCTATATCTATTTACTCTTTCAGGTTTCTTCTGATAAAAGTTCTTCAAGTGAGTAGGCGGTCTGAAAAATTGTTCTGTAACTGTAATTGTAATCTGTAATTTGTTGTCTTGTGGATTGAATTGTGGTAAGTGGAGCCATTTTCACAACTTAACTGAATTCACATTTCAATTTTTTGTACAGGCTATTCTTTGTCTATTCAGTTAAAGAATACTCTAGAATAGACCTTGACCTCATAGACTGATGAACCTTGTATTTTCTATTAAAGAACACTTATCACTTGTGTGTGATTTAAAGTTAAACACTTGAATACAAATTGATACGACTGAACAAACTTCAGAATGCAGCTATGCAGATGAATGGTCTGCATGTTAAATCATATTTATGTGATTTTACATATGTTGAAGAAACTGGTTGTTTGTGTATGTCTAGTTTTGTTTTTGTGCATTTACCTTTTACATTTGAAAATCAGCAAGTCTCTCTGCCTACATTTCATGTGTGACTTTGTCACTCTGTCATAACACTGTGTGTGTGTGTGTGTGTGTGTATACTGATTGCAAATAAAACATTTACATAAAATATTGCCTATTTGTGCCTTTACAGTTTTTCTCAATCGATTTGACACATTTCTCCAAACTCAGGTCACTGTTCTCAAAACAGTTAACACGGTGATCTGAACACTTTGTAATTGTCCTAAACAGATTGTGTTTTCATTCATTTCATACAAATTACAAATCAGGGAAATAATTTTCTCAAAACAATGTGCACAAAACTCTCAAATGTTTTCATAATAATTAATACAACCAACCAATACTTTAAAATATCTGAAAAAAGGTTTTACACAAATCACAAACATTTATGTACCATTTTTCCAAACACAACAAACAAAACTCTGTCATTTGTCCTTATGTCAAATGAACATGGTGTATTTTCAATTGGCCCTAAACTGATAACTACTCGGGTAATCATACACTCAACACAGGAAATGCAGTTTTCCTAACCGTTTACACATTTAATCACAATTGCTTTAGAGTAATAATAAAAGGGAAAGTATACAAAGAGCAAGAATGAATATGCAAAAAATAATTTTAATAATAAAATAAAAATATAATAAATAAAAATAAAAATAAAAGGGGGGGGGGGGGTAAAGAAAGACGTGTAAGTCTAAAAGGCAGTGGAGTGGGTGGAGAAAGGGGTGTAATGAGAGAGAAGAAGAAGAGTGGAACAAGTAGAAAGATGAGCAGAGAGGAAGATGTGAGAAAAGAGGAGAGGAGAAGGAGAGGGAGAAGAGATGTGTAGATAGGAGGGCATTGGTGTAGTGCAGGGGTGTCAAACTCAGTTCCTGGAGGGCCGCAGCCCTGCAGAGTTTTGTTCCAACCCTGCTCCAACACACAAATCATGTAGTTTTCAAATAAGCCTGAAGGACTTGATTAGCTGGATCAGGTGTGTTTAATTAGGGTTGCATCTAAACTGAGTTTGACACTCCTGGGGCCTGTACTATGAAGCCAGTTTAGCTGGCTAGCCAGGTAAGTTTCAGTTTAATTTGCATTGATCTAGGATTTTAGGTACCATGAATGTGGCTTGGCTTTTAGCTGCGTTCATTGCCATAGTAACTTACACTGCACAGCTAACCTGCTCCGGGGCAGGTTATGTTATGAGTTAGAGATCTCAAACTAAAATTGGACTAATCAGATGTGAGCAAAGTGACACATGTCTGACACAAAAAAAGTCACTCCCCCAGTCTCTCTTCCTACAAATTAAGGGTGAATCCCATTTCTCTGTCTTACCCCTTCACCTTCCCCTACCCCTTCGTCTTACCCCTAGCCCTTGTCCCTCGAAACCGAGTGGTAAGTGCTAGGGGTGAAAACATACCCCTATGAAATGAGACACCACTTGGTTACGGTTACGTCATCGTACATCGTCGCTAGCTGGCTGCTACGTCACCAGAGGCGACAAGTGTTGATCACAAACTTCCAAGATGCCGTCTGCAAGTGTGTGTATGTCGATTGCGTGGGTTTTATTAGTGATGTTTTTGCGATTGTTGTGCAAATCAGCGATGTAAAGCGTAGCAAACTAGCGATTTTTTTAAAACGTTTCAATTAAGAACATGGTTGCAAATATATATGTACAGGACTGTGTAGAGCACAAAACAAGACTGTCGTAATTTTTAAATCAATTATTTAAGCCGAAAATGGGACTCTCTGGATGATCTGGCCGACATTGTTGACGGTTGCGCAGTGTGTTCTGGGTACCCCTTGGTTTCAAGTAAGCTCGCGAAAATGCTTGGTTTTAAGGGGTATCTACCCCTTCCCCTTAGCCCTACCCCTCGATCAAAACGAGAATTGGGATAGCCCTTACTCTCACGTGAACGCGCAAAACTAAGTGGAAGGGGTAAGGGTAAGGGGTAAGACAGAGAAATGGGATTCACCCTAAAGCTCACTATGAAGTACCTTAAAACAATATATATATATACAACAAAATTGTCTGGCTTTAATGATAATTACAATTTACATATGATTTATATAATTATAATATAATTTATATTATTATTACTCTATTACACACAAGCACTTTTAGTTTAACAATTATTATAAAACGTTTATTTTAAAGGAATATTAATATATACAGATCATATGTAATATAAATAAGTGGTAGACTCAATAGATAACATTTTAAAAATGGCTACATGTGACCTTACATGTTTGAGTCTCTATCACTATATATTATCAACTATATAAACTAACTTCACAAGTTTCACTTGTGACTGCACTGATAGAGCAAGATAATCTCCTTTATTTGTCCTCTTTCATGGACAAGTACTTCAGTGGAAATGTGTTTAAATTCCTCATTCTTTAATCTCTCAACCTTTAACAAAAGAGTTTTGAATCTCGCTGGCTCTCTCACGAGAAGTGAATCACACTTGCTCTGTGTTGTGATTGGCTGTTCGCCGCTGATGTCACACATTCATGTGCACGCGCTTCATTAACTCAGGATCAAGCCTGAGTTGACAGAGAAAGTTGATGATCAGCTTCATGGTACCAACAAAGCCAGATTGGAGTGGTTTGGTTTTGTCAACTCAAAACTTATCCTATAACTCTGAATTTGTTCATCTACCATCATGGTACAGGCCCCCGGTGGAAAGAGCAAGAGCAGAAACTGTAAGACGACATGGACAGAGAGGGAGTGGAAAGCAGGGTGGAAGGAGAAGTAGAAGGTACAGGCACATTTCAAATGAAATCAGAATTACCCTAATTGACCATGTTAGAAATCATGGCCTCTCCTTTAGAGAAGTTTTGTAGAGGGTATTGTTGATGGTACACATTTTTTGTCCTCCTAGGACAACTTATGTTATTTACTGTAAATGTCCAAACGTTTTTTTCAGAATTGACTTTTGAGATCATTCAGGTGGACGATCAAGATTATTTTGAATGAAACGGGAGAATTGTTGACATGGTCCAGAATAACAACACCAGCCACAAAGGAAGAGGCCTGTGGATATGTTGAGACAGGAGCTTGTCAAGCATGGATTCAATCTTCTCACATTTTTTCCCCTATGATGCAAGTGCAGCAAATATGTAGTGTAGAATAGATAATGCAATGAAATTCTCTTCCAGATGAAAATGAATGGCAAGATCAATAATTCAGGATAATTCATGTATACAGCAAACACACACATGTGTGTGTATTAACAGTGGTGGCCAAAATTATTAGAGCACTAGTATTTTCACCAGCTAAAAAAGTTAGTCACTAGCTATATATATATATATATATATATGTATACACAGTATATATATGTATATACAGTATATATACTTAATAAATGCATTACTAGAAAAAATTACAGTGCTTCATTTTGCAGTAAAGTTGAACTGTTTGGTTAAGGTAATTTTGTGTTTGGATGGGTGTGCTAATTGTTTTGAGAACAAGTACATTGTATTGGAGAAAATTGTCAAATCGACTGAGAAAAATTGTAAGTGGTATTAAGTGTATTCCCATATTCATTTTTTCTGCCGTGAATCAGACCAGAAAGCAAACACAGATTTTGGAGGAGTTTTATTACTCTTTTTAAAGATTATTTACTCTATTTTAAAGAGTAAATAAAAGGCCAGATAAGGAGAGTATTTTAAGGTTAAACCTATATCTGCAATGTTGAGTAATCCATGCTGCTATCTTAACTGAATGCATGTAGTGGCATCTAGTGGTCTGATTCAGTCAATGTAAAGAATCTTTGGCTTATTTAGGAAATAAGCATTAAAATACTGTATAAACATGCATGAATTTGTGTTGTATTGAGGACTTCACAATTTTTCAGGATCAACATTTTTGCAGCTCCTGCATCAACCCCGGGTCGGAACTACCCTCGTGCATTTCTTTAAGTGCCTTGGCTTGGTGAACCTGCAGGATCGCCATGGCATGCAGGGCAGAGGCTGCCTGGCCCGCAGCACTATAAGCTTTGGCTGCGAGAGCAGCCGTCAGCTTACAGGCCTTGGACGGGAGACGTGGACGATTCCTCCAAGTGGTGGTTTTTGTGCCCGCGACCGCTCTCTCCACCTGGGGAATGCCCGCGTACCCCCTGGCAGCCCCGCCATCGAGGGTAGTGAGGACGGATGAGACAGACGAGCGGCTTCTGGCCGTGAAAGGGGCCATCCACGACTTCGTCAGCTCCTCATGCACCTCCGGGAAGAAAGGCACCGGAGTAGGGCGGATAAAAATGATAACTATAATGTGTGGCGGAAGAGCACTTTGCAGCACTTCGACCTCGGCGCAGTAATATCATCACTCCTGAAAACTCTCCCTCTCCCTCTTCCGTCAATACAACCAACGTGGCCTGCACTATCACTATCAGGGAGAGCGAGAGGAGTGTTATTACTGCGCCGAGGTCAAAGTGCTGCGAAGTGCTCTTCCGCCACACATTATAGTTATCATTTTTATCCGCTTAGAAAATCGCCACGTTTTATTTTGTGTCGCCATACTTACTCGTGTAACTACTCATGTAAATGTCTTTAAATAGGGAAAACATGGAAGTGTTTGGTGGCTTCTAAATTCATCCCAGTTTGGATCCTAAGAAATGAATGGTGCTAAGCTAAACGCTAACATAGTGGTGCCGCGCGCTAGAGCGATTAAGTGCACGCACTGAGACGGGAGAGGTACATATCAACTCGTCTAAGTTGAGGGAAGAACATATTGGAATATGGAAAAACGGTGGCGTTTTCCTTTAACAAACGCACTGCCGCATACAACGAGGCTCTTTTGTCTGGGAATATGAGCGTGTATAAAGCATCGTGTTATGCTCTCAGACGAGCAGTAAGTGCCGCCAAACATCGATACAAAGAGAGAATTGAGTCTCATTTTCAGCTCAATGACTCTCGACGCATGTGGCAGGGACTAAGGACCATCTGTGCCTTTGGAAACAAATCCTCCGCGGAGGTGAGAGCAGATCCGTTGCTGGCCGACGAATTAAACACCTTCTACGGCCGCTTTGAATGCAATGGCGGCAGCGCGGCTCTGCCGAGCAGTGCGTCAGGAAGCAGCAGGCAGAGAAGCGAGAATCATGTGATCACCGTGACGGAGGACGAGGTTCGGAGGGCACTAAAGAGAGTGAACATCAGGAAAGCGGCTGGACCTGACGGAATTACCGGCCGGGTTCTGAGATCATGCGCCGATCAGCTTGCTGGCTTGTTCACTTCTATCTTCAATGAGTCCCTTGCTACCTCTATAGTTCCCACCTCCTTTAAAAAATCCATCATCATCCCTGTGCCTAAGAACAATAAACCCTCTTGCCTGAATGACTATCGACCAGTGGCCCTCACATCTATAGTCATGAAGGTTTTTGAGAGACTTGTTAAGAGCCACATTAGCTCATCCATCCCTGTTACTTTGGACCCTCTTCAGTTTGCCTATCGTCCCGATAGATCAACTGATGATGCCATCTCTCACATTCTCCACTCCTCCCTCACACACATTGACAGCAGCAATGGGAACTATGCAAGACTGCTATTCATAGACTATAGCTCAGCTTTCAACACCATAGTCCCCATCAAGCTGAATAATAAACTCACAGGCCTCGGCCTAAACACTTCACTCTGCGACTGGATTCAAGACTTCCTCACCGGCAGACCTCAAGTGGTGAAGGTAGGCCAGTACACCTCAAACTCCATCACCCTGAACGTAGGATCCCCGCAGGGTTGTGTCCTGAGTCCCCTGCTCTACTCTCTCTACACACATGACTGCGTGTCCTCTCACAGATCCACATCTATTATCAAATTTGCTGATGATACCGTGGTTCTGGGCCTCATTTCCAACAATGATGAGACCGCATACTTGGATGAGGTGGAGAGACTTACATCATGGTGCCAGGACAACTGTCTCTCTCTGAATGTGACCAAAACTAAAGAGCTGATTGTGGACTTCAGAAAGAGACACCTGCTGCCCTACACTCCTCTTATGATCAGTGGGACCCCTGTGGAGAGAGTAAGCAGCTTCAAGTACCTCGGTGTAAACATCTCAGAGGACCTGACTTGGACTACACACATTCAAACACAGGTTAAGAAAGCAAGGCAAAGACTGTACCATCTGCGACAGCTGAGGAAATTCAGGGTCTCTCCAACAATCCTGAAAACTTTTTATTCAGGGACCATAGAAAGTGTACTGGCTCAGTGCATCTCAGTGTGGTATGGTAACAGCTCCAACCAAGATTGCAAGGCCTTGCAGAGAGTTGCTTAGCTGAGTGTATCTCAGGGTCTGCTCTCCCCTCTCTGCAGGACATCTACCTCAAACGCTGCAGAAGCAAAGCTGTCAAAATCACCAAAGATTTTGGTGATCACCCTGGAAACTGTCTATTCACTCTGCTGCCATCTGGTAAGCGCTTCCGCAGCCTGATGGCAAAAACTGAGAGACTTAGGAGGAGTTTCTTCCCCCAGGCCATCAGACTCCTTAACTCAACTCAGCCTCTTAACATCATCTGACTTACTTCATAATCAGTAACAATCAGTTAGATTTTCTCACTCATTATACTCTACCTCATACTGACAGTGTAATTTACACACAACACTTTCTGTGTCTTGATATCTTGATATCTTATCTTATTTTATATATATATATATATTTTGTGATTGCTGCTTCATGTCAACCATGTTCAACCAGTTTGCACATTCCTCTCTCGTACAGTCATGCTTATCTTAATATTTAATTCTACAGCATACTGTCATGCACATTCTTTTATACTTTATATTTTATATTCTGTGCTTTATATCTTATTTTTTATTCATTTTATTTTATGCATACCTCCCTTGTGTTGTACTCTACAATATTTGCACTGTCCATGGAGCGGATCTGACTCACATTTCACTGCTGGTTATACAATCTCTGTATAGTCGTGTATGTGACAAATAAAACTTGAACTGTGGTTCGCTGGAGTCCCAAAGCTTTAGAAATGGCTTTATAACCTTTTCCAGACCGATAGATCTCAATTACTTTCTTTCTCATTTGTTCCTGAATTTCTTTGGATCTCAACATGATGTGTAGCTTTTGAGGATCTTTTGGCAGGTCCTATTTAAGTGATTTCTTGATTGCGAACAGGTGTGGCAGTAATCAGGCCTGGGTGTGGCTAGAGAAACTGAACTCTGGTGTGATAAACCACAGTTATGTTTTAACGGCGGGTGGGGCAAACACTTTTTCACACAGGGCCATGTGGGTTTGGATTTTGTTTTCCCTTCATAGAAAAACCCTTCATTTAAAAACTGCATGTTGTTTACTTGTGATATCTTTGATTAATATTTAAATTTGTTTGATGATCTGAAACATTAAAGTGTGACAAACATGCAATAAAATAAAAAATCAGGAAGGGGGCCAACACTTTTTCACACCACTGTATATCTGCAAATTATTTTACACTGTCACCACATTTTATTGCCTAAGAATACAGTTCTTACACCTTTATATAACCTACTCGTGTGAGAAATGCTGGTGTCAATGTGCAATGTGTAAGATAATTTAGCAAACTAAAACAATGACTCTGATGTCGGGTGTGACAAATATATGAACAATGTGGATGGGCAGGTTAAAGGTGTTCTATTGTGTGTGAAACTCAGTGCAGTTGTCGTGATTTTGCCAAGTAAGACATGCTCCTGGATCAACATCTTTTGTTGGTCTGGATCAACATTATTGTCCAAAAACATAGACCTAACCCTTCCCATAATTTATCCCTAAAATCAGGAGAAAATGATAGTTGAAAAACAAGAATGTAGACGCACCTAAATCTGTTCATTTCCTGTAAACGTATCCCTCAATCCTAATTGGTTGCTTGATGTTGTTTCAGGATCAACATGTTGATACAGAACATTTTGCACTTGGTGAAATCATGTTCACCAGTGGACAACCTCCTACCTAGGCTATAGGTGCAGCAGTCAGCCTGCGTATGGCACCCTCCTGGGGGCACCAGATGAGAAGCACAGCTGTGATTGGTCCGTTCTGTAGGTAATCTTCAGTATGATAAAAAATATATATCTGCAGTAGCTTCGCATAAATCGACAAGATTGTAATGAAAGTGGTTAGGCTACACACAAACGGGTTGAACAGACAATTATGAACCATGAATTTTGCGTGGTCATATTCTGGCCAGAATTTCTATAAAATAACCATGGTTTTACTTGTTTGCGCTGCGCCTTCCCATAAATGAATCCAGCGATCGCAAAAATGTACATAATAGATTTGTAGATCATTAATTTATTTATTTTTCAGCATCTAAAGACACTATATGGAACAAGCGTCTTGACACTGTTGTTTCCATATCGACAAAGCATTTGAGGACAGCTATTTGCAAAAAAAATGAAACCAGTGTCACAGTAGTGCTTCATATTTATTTTTCTCTTAGTGCAATTCAGCTTTATTGGCATGACATTGTTGTAGCCTATTAGGACTGGAAGGTTTTCTATGGCCACAGATTTTAAAATTGTCATTTTAAATTTATATTTAATTGTCATTTTTGCCTTAACAATGTCCAGTTTACAATCACTTTGTTTTGTTCATTTATCTTTGTAGTCATTAAAGTGGCCTATTTCAGGCTACTTTCATATTTTGTTTTCTATTTGTTAATTTGCAATACGGGAACTCTTAACTTTTCAAGTAGCCTAATCAATCAAACTGTGATTTTTATTCATACAACTCACACAAGAGCTTAATTTCCCAGAATAGCCTACTGTGCCCGATTTCCAAAAGTTACAACGTCAGGCAGGGTGTTGGTCCTCGTCCTATCCAAATTTTGTACTCACCCTCCCTACACTTTGAATACGTAGCCGCCAGTAAACGCTGCTTTGACTATGGGATACAAGTCTGCTGCGCAGTTCGCCTCAGTTTAGTCGGCTGAAGTGGTTATCGATGGCGCTCGGGATTCTTTAAACCTAAAATGACGAATGGGACACCATACGATCTCTTGGATTAAACGGACACGCGCACGCGGCAGCCAAGTGAACACCGCAAGTTTACATGAAGTGTCCCATTTGGGACAGGGTCGCTTCCGCAGTTAACAGTTCATATTTCATGTTACCATCTCACGGGAACCAGCTGTGATTCTCAAAAATTTAATTCTCAACATTCTCTGTGATTATCAGAACCAGATACAGGTGTTTTCGTCAACAACAAAATGAACACACCCTGTGCTGCTATTATGTGTTTCCTTTTGGTTCCAGTTCCTGTTTTAGCAGGTATGATTTCACTGTATACTACTTGATAAGAAACATGTTTTGATTAATTTTGAATGTTCATAATTTTCTTTTGAACATACACGCCTTTGCGTGGAAGCTAATTCGATTTTTGTGTCTGCCAGTATGGGGGTTTCCTTGAGACTGAACCACTCATTTTACGTTGCTAGCGCCAGGTAAACTACGGGTGCTTTTCATTTCTCGTTTCTTTTCCTCGCGTCTTAGCTCTGAGAACGAGGACAGAGGAATCGCGCGTCAAGTTTTTCGACAAAGACTTCCGCATCGGATTGTTAGGGAAGGGACTGTTGCCGTGTGCGAAATCGCCCCCATATACATTCATACTATTCCCTAGATTAGACCAGTAATATAGTGTACTTTAAGGAGTGAATGAAAACTAGTAAACAAATTTGGACACTGGGCGTGCCGGAAGCTTTTACATAGCCTAGTATAGTTTTTGCTTGCCTTTTAATAATCATTTGAAAATTAGCAAACTGGCAGCTCCAGTAGTAATGTATTTATTTCGAACTCTGTCATGGAAACTCGCATGTATAAACCTTAATTAAACAATTTAATAATCAATTAAAAATAAATATGTACCTGTATGATCAGGGCCATCCTTAGGGCGGTGCAACTGGAGCGACTGCTCCAGGCCCCGTGCTTCAGGGGACTTTGTCTCCTCGCAGTGCAGTTAGAGATTTGAGATGTGTTAGAGATGGCTAAGTTTGATCAGTTTCCAGGTCATGGACTAGAAGACAGAGAAGCGAGGAAATGAAGAAGCATCTATTTGAGTATTGAGACGCCCTAAACCAGGGGTCACCACACTCGGTCATGAGGGCCGGTGTCCTGCAGAGTTTAGCTCCAATTTGCCTCAACACACCTGCCTTGGAAGTTTCAAATATACCAAGAAAGACCTTGATAAGCTGGTTCAGGGTGTTTTATTAGGGTTGGAGCTAAACCCTGCAGGACAACGGCCCTCCAGGAACATGTTTGGTGACCCCTGCCCTAAACAGTTTTAATTAGCCTTTTTTGTAAATCATTTTATAAGTATTTGCCACGCAGACAGCTTTTTTGAACTAAAATTATTTGTGAAAGTACAGATTATTTGTAGTTTTAAAAACAGATCTCGAATGCAGGACCTTTGTAGTTTATTTCCAGCAGTTTGAAAGATTGATTGTTTTAATAAATAAAAATTATCATAGATGTATTACATTTTATTTTAAAGTGTGTCATTATTCCATTACATTAAAATAAAGCCCTACGAGTATCCACTGTCACTAGAACCTACCACTAATTAACATGCTTTATCTGTTGTTTCAGGTTCTCACACTTTGACGGGGCTTGCAACGTACATTACAGGAGAAAGGAGCATTTAGTGCTACAATTATGTTGGATGACATCACCGTAGGATATTATAATTCAGAAACAAAAATCTATGTTGCAAGAGGAAATGATACAAATGAAGATGATGTCGTAGGTCCAGATGAACTCAGGTCTTTAAGTGAGAATCTGCTTGTTCATTTTATAGAAAGATCACATCACCTGAGACCTGTCAACAACACAGACAGTGAAAGTAAGTTCAGTTGGTTAAAGTTATCAGCTCAAATATTGCACAAATACTTTATATCACTGCATGATTGTGTTTGATGTTTATGGCTATGTAAAAACATTAAGATGTATGAAAAATTATGTTATGTAAAAAAAGGGTTTAGTTTTATAACAAATACATTGTTAGTTTACGATAGATGTGGTAAAATAATTCAGCTGTGATTCACACTCACAATGAACTATTTATTTAAAAAACACGTTTCATCTCTCAGGCCTTCTTCATTGTGATTCAATTCAATATCTCCACCCACTATTTAAACAATTAATTCTATTCTGACATCATTATCTATCAACAGGATTGACTAACATACTAACCACATCAACTCACGAGTCAATCAAAATAAAAAAAGTGCCACATTGGTTGAGTGGATTATTCCGCTGTGGTGACCCCTGATGAGAGCAAACTGAAAGAGAAACAGAGAAAGTTATTTGCATGACTTCAAAGGGCTCCTGAGGCCAAGTGTGTTGAAATTTGACTGTCTTTATTTCTTAACAGGTCATGAAGTTCATCAGGTGATGGGTCTTTGTGAACAGAGTGACAATAAACGTGGACAAATAATAAGCAAAACTGCTTATAGAGGCTCAACGTTTAATGAGCTGCGTTTTTTTGATGGCAACTTCACATACCAGGTATTTTCAAATTACACGCAATCAGAAATAAAACACAATCTTGAAATGTCCAAGCTACGTCATGAGAAGTTGTATTACCCAGCCTGCATAAAAACCCTGAAGAATTACCTTAAAAAGAGAAAAACTCAACTAAACAGAAAAGGTATAATGCAATCTACAATCAATAGCCATCATTTTTTTTTTTTTATAGGTAAAATTATCTTATTACTAATTTTTCTCTGCCCTTCTTTCCTTTTGCAGTGAAACCACGAGTCAGACTCATCCAGAAAGCAAACTCTGATTCTGGAGGATCTCGTGTGATTTGCTTGGCAACAGGATTTTATCCTCGTCACATCAACCTGACGCTGTTCAGAGACGGGCAGCCTGTAGCTGATCATGAGATCACTGGAGGAGATCTGCTGCCCAATGATGACGGGACGTACCAGATGAGGAAGAGTCTGGAGATCAGTGCTGCAGACAAACACACATACACCTGCTCTGTCACACACCTCAGTCTGGACAACAAACTGGACGTCACTTTAGGTAAAACACAATCTAACAATAAAAGCAAACACAATTCAAGTCAGTCTCTCAGTCTGTGGTTGATGTTTCAGAGTTTGATCACAGGGAACCATTTAAATCTGTGATTAATTCAGTTCTGACAGTTTTAGCTCTGATGATGGTGTTTGGAGCTGCAACTTCAGTAATGAGGTGTGAAAACATTATGTGACAGAACTGTGTTTCTAAACATTTTGTGAACTTTTTTTCAGAATCTGATCCAAGTGAACCGTTTAATTCAGCGATTATCTCAGTGCTGATAGTTTTGGCTCTGGTGTTGGTGTTTGGGATTGGAGCCATCATATATAAATGCAGGAAGAGACAAGCTGGTAGGACAATGATAATTAGTTTAGTTTTGTTTATAAAATACTTGATTTTTATGAATAACATCCTTTTGAATTTGTAGATTCATTCAGAAGTGGTTATTCTGCTGCTTCTAGTAAGTACTTTTATTTATTTATTTTTTTGCTGAATTAAATGATTTTTATTATCTTTTTGCATATTCAGATCATTGATTAAACTTTTTTTTCAGCATCTAAAGAACAAGTCGAAACAGCAACATAATCAAATTAAATATCATGACTTAAAGCTACATGGATCAACATCTTCAAACAATGAAAAAATAAGTTCCGACAGTTGATTATCCTTATGATGAAAGATGCCGAACAGTTCAAAATTGTTAGTTTTTATGTTGTGGTCTGCACAAATCATTTTTTTTATTTAACACAATCTGTAAATTTTGAAAGCTGCTTTTCTGCATGTATAAATTTGCTGTCTTAAATATTAAATAGTTTGTACACAGACCATAACAGTGTTATTTCACTTGTTCATGGGGCGTAGCCATCATTTCAGAAGTGAGTGGCCAGAAGTGACAAATGTAATAATACTTTTTTTTTGTCTAATTGACAAACAAACAAATAAATAAAATGAATAAATTTTAAAAATAACATTAACAAACATCTTTTTTTAATTGTCTAAAAAAATCAACATATTGTTGGACAATAACCAATAATTTGTATTATATTATATGTTTGGCTATATTTTCATAATGACAACTTTATGATTGGTTTATATTACTACAAACACTTTTTCCATTTTTATTACAGAATAAGGCAGAAAAATATTTTATAGTTTCTGTACTGTAATAAATGATAGGTCAATTAGCACTGCATCATTCATATACTTTATTTATTTATTTATGACTTGAAAAACACACATAAACCATATATTGTCACAATCATGTATTTGTCTTCACGTTCCATTGGTCAAAACATTTCTGCTTTTTATTTAGCTTAGGTACATCGATATCTGGATGACTTTGTCCATATTAGGGATTTCCTGGCATGCATAAGTTATTACTTCTGTGAGTCAGTTTTGGATTTTCTGATACATTTCAAAATAGTTCACAAAATTTACCCATGTAAAGTAGCTCTTTCTAAATTCTTGGAAATTATTGAATTAATTGACAATAGTTGTATTTTCTGTACTGCACATGAGGTAAACTTGTCTCATTTGTTTTATAATTGTGATTTGTCTTTTAGATTTTGGTCTGATGTTAGTTCCTTTTTATTCAAAGAAATGTTAATTACTCTCTTTTAGTTCCGCCACTGTAGTCCTTGATTCTATCCAAAGGAAGAAGGGAGATAATTTGAACTATTGTTTAGTTGTGCATATGTTGTTGTTTTTTTTTTTTTTCTTAAATGCTGTCTTACAGATCAAGATTGCTCTTCTTTCTTGTGTATGTGGACTTAATTGTTAAAATTTATTGTAATGTGCAATAATTTCTTCAATAAAAAAAAAGGAGAAAACTTTTGGACTTTCTGCGTGAGAGCGTCCTCCGGCTTCGAGTATGAATGAAACACACACTGCATGAGAGTGTTTAGCACTCTTGTATCTTTGAATTTAAATCTCATTTTATTCACAGCGGCCCTTGAAAACCTCTACAATGACCGAAAAAAGTGCGGGGGGTGAATTTACATCCCCAGGTCCCCTGTGTATTCTAGGCCCATGTGGAAATTTATTTCGCATAATTTGAACTCATAAGCTTAATTGTTCAGTGATTTCCTGATGAACTGTGAGCTGTTTAACACTTATAGATGTTCTGCTATTGAATTGCAAATTATTAGTTGTATATAATAAAGAACAGGAATAAAATTAAGAGCTGAAGTCTTTTTTTTTTTTTTTTTTACAATTGTCTTTCAAGATATTTTAACATTGAAATTTGAATTTTGGCTACTTTAGAGCATTAAGGAATGTTTCTGATTTAACTGTGCCTTATGTGTACAATTGGAACAAAAGCAATTATTGTCATTATAAACTGTGGAAAATATTATTGGTATCATTGATCATTATTTCTTTAGTAGCCTAGACAAATTAAAGAAATATCACATGTAAACAAACTTCCAACTGCATGATCTCTACTGACTAAAAATGTTCAGCTTTATTTAACAGTTACAATAAAATTCACATAATCAGCTGTAACATTTTGAGGATTAAATATTAAATTGCAATTTCAGCATCTGAAGAAAATGTGGAAACATAACATGTATGTGAATGTCATGCCACAAAACAAACATCTTTAAAAAACGAATAAAAAATGATTCTTTCAAACTGCTTGAAGGTTTATTTAAGAGAAACTACCAGTATTTTGCATACTAAATATATGCTGTGCGACACCCATTACAATTCACTGGTCAAGACCTAAAAGGTGTGGTCTGTAGGTCTTCTGGTTGGCCACTCTTAGTTTTCTTGAAGGTTTTAGACAAATGTGAAAGGGAAAGAAAAAACTGTTTGTGGTGCAAATGGGTAAAGGAATCACCCATTTCCTTTAAATTACACTGTAAAAAATCTAATTAACAAAATGTTGGAAGGGCAAAAATATTTAAGTTGAGCTAATTTTATTGCTTGGCCTTAGTTGAGAGGACATATTATATTAAGTCTACAGAAATATATTTGAAAAACATTGAATGAATGGTTATTTTCAAATCCAGTCAACAATTAGCTATTTAGTTCAGTTTACCATATTTCAATCTCATATCTGCAATCTTCAGTCACATGTGAGTTCAAATAGTGCTAAAACCAGCATGTCTGTCAGGACTAGTGTTTTTCTGGTGAAGTCCATGAGAACTTTCTGAACTAACACCGTAAACATTTCAGAGGTGTGACTTCACTCCTTTGATTAGGAAATTACATCAACATCTTTTCTTGGTCTGGATCAACATTATTGTCCAAAAACATAGACCTAACCCCTACCCCTAAACCTAACCCTACCCATAATTTATCCCTAAAGACAGGAGGAACTTATAGTTGAAAAACAAGAGTGCCTAAAATAACCAGGTTTTGGCTGTTTGCGCTGTGCCTTACCATAAATAAATCCAGCGATCGCAAAGATGTACATAATATATTTGTAGATCATTAATTAGGCCTAATTTATTTTTCAGCATCTAAAGAAACTATAGCAACAAGAATCTTGACACAGCTGTTGTTTCCAATATCTACAAATCATTCGAGGACAGCTATTTGCAAAAAACAAACAAACAAAAAAATGATTCCAGTGACAGTAGTGATTCATATCTCTTTTTCTCTTTCAGTGCAATTCAGCTTTTTTTGCATGACATGGCTGCAGCCTATTAGCACTGGAAGGTTTCTATAGGTAGGCTATAGAAAACTATAATTGTCATTTTAAATTTAAATTTAATTGTCATTTTTTAAATTGTCAAATTGTGTGGTGGTGTGATTTTTATTCATATGCCTCACACAAGAACTTAATTTCCCAGCCTACTCTGCGCCGGCGCCCCATTTCCCAAAGTTACAACTTCAGGCAGGGTGTTGGTCCTCGTCCTATCCCAAATCACATCCACCCAACCTACACTTTGGAGAAGTAGCCGCCAGTAAACGCCGCTTTGACTATGGGATACAAGTCTGCTGCGCAGTTCGCCTCAGTTTAGTCGGCTGAAGTGGTTATCGATGGCGCTCGGGATTCTTTAAACCTAAAATGACGAATGGGACACCATACGATCTCTTGGATTAAACAGACACGTGTACACGGCGGCCAAGTGAACACTGCAAATTTACATGAATTTGGGACAGGGTCGCATCCGAAGTTAACGGTTCATATTTCATGTTATATCTCACAGGAACCAGCTGTGATTCTCAAAAATGTAATTCTCAACATTCTCTGTGATTATCAGAACCAGATACAGGTGTTTTCGTCAACAACAAAATGAACACACCCTGTGCTGCTATTATGTGTTTCCTTTTGGTTCCAGTTCCTGTTTATACTACTTGATAAGAAACATGTTTTGATTTATATTAAATGTTCATAATTAGGGCATTGCTTAATTATTTTAAACATACACGGGCCATTTCACGGAATGGGTGCCATTTGCTTCCAAAATCTTAAAAAAAATAATCATTTTTTATATTTTTTTAAAGACAATCTAGTAATACACATATTTTACTATTCAAAATCTGTATTGGTCCATCTCAGGCAACTTTATTAATTTTTTTACACAATTTTTAAGTGGAAGATGCAATTTATTAAACAATGGGATAAATTCAAACTTAATTTAAAAAATTGTGTTTTAA
This sequence comes from Schizothorax lantsangensis, assembly GCA_027422415.1. NCBI lineage: Eukaryota > Metazoa > Chordata > Actinopteri > Cypriniformes > Cyprinidae > Schizothorax > Schizothorax lantsangensis. The sequence continues at coordinate 20,478,305 of CM049854.1, read as the reverse complement.
CTTTATTTTTTAAAGAAAAAACTATTTAGTAACAGGAATGATACTGGGTAACAGGAATGAGTATATGTTGTATTAGTATATACAGGTTTGACTACACATGTGAGGTATTAATGCATGCACTGATATAGTGAAAGTGTTGAACATTGACTGGTTAGCTGACCTCACTGCTAAAAAAGGCCAAATCATGTTTCTGTTTAAATCTAGTGGTCTGCAGAGGTTTTTGTTTGGGTTATGTTTAGGGGTAGAGGACGGATTATGAGATAAGATATAAATAACAAAAAAATAAATATAAATATAAAATATAAAATTAAAATTGATATTAAAAATAATAAACTTATATAATATATTTTCAGTTTTTCTGTGGATATTTAAAAAAAAAAAATTATAGCGCAGGTCACACTCAAACGCCATTCCATATATGTGTCTAACACATAATTGCCACAAGACAGAAATTTTAAAATACATTTTCTGTCATACTTGCAGGAATGTAATATAAAACAACAATGCAGGAACAACCATAGGTTTTCTCTGGGCAAAAGCGTTGTCTCATTGTGGATAGAAGGCCAAAACTTTGAGAAAAAGATGCATTTTCAAATTTATCTAGATTAATATGGATGTAGCCTAATATTTACATGAATAAATCTGATGACACTACTCACTCCTGTTACTTTTACTTAGTAACTAACTATATATAAGTATAGGATATATGAGTATATGAGTAACAGAATTCAACGTAACAGGATTGAGATTTTAGTATAAAATTAGCAATTACATATAATTTAGGCACATGGCGTACATGCTAATATTATGAGAATACTCAGCAAATTATAGTGATTCACCAAAGATTTGTATTTTTAAAATAAACAATTAACATCTAAGAAATAATTTAGGTAACAGGACAGTATATTTATAATGACGCTCCCAGCCACCGTTACAATATCATCAAATATTCAGAAAAGAAAATGAGGCCACATGCTTTCGGTCATTTCATTGCCTTCAGAAGATCCAGATGTTGCAATGTTATGTTGAAAATGTGTCTTGTGGAATTTTCCCAGTTTTTTAAAGGGGGAATGTGTTAGGGTAACAGGACTGAGTGAAAACCTAGGGACATTATTTTGAAATAAATATATGTAAAGCACAGATGGGATATGGAGGTACACAAAAAATGCAAAATAAAAATGATTTCTGAAGGATTTTAAACATTATATTTCATGTTAAAATGTAGCTTTAGACACTGGGGACATGTACAAATGCTATATTTTCAGTGTTTTAGGTAGTTTTTAATATTTTTTTAAAAATTATATATTTGACATTTGCAGTTAGATTAATATGCAGGATACTTTGCTTAATAATAAAATGCATTTTATAGTTAATTTTTATGCATTTTTGTTCCTATTCAATAATCAATTAATTCAATTAAATTAGATAAATATGTACCTGCTGATCAGTGTCCTTACAGGTGTTGCCCGTCCAGCTTCTGCACTTTGGCCCCGCAGTTGCAGGGGACTGTCTTCCAAGTGCAGTTAGAGATTTGAGATGTCTTCAAGATGACTGAGGTCATGGACTAGACAGAGAAGCGAGGAAATGAGGAAGCATCAGTTTGAGTATTGAGAATCCCTAAATAGTTTTATTTAGCATTTTCAAATTCCTTATTCTCAAGTATTAGACAGCTTTTTTGAGCTCAAATTATTTGAGAAAGTATGGCTTATTTGTAGTTTTAAAAACAGATCTCCCACACAGAACTTTTGTAGTTTAGTTCTGGCAGTATTGCAAGATTGGTTGTTTAAATAAAAATTCTCATAGATGTCTTGCATTTTATTTTAAAGTGTGTCATTATTTCAATATTACATTAGAATAAAGCCCCTATCCACTGACACTAGAACCTCCCACTGATGAATTGTTAACATGAGTTTTATCTGTTGTTTCAGGTTCTCACACTTTGATGGGGATTGCAACGTACGTAAAAATAATGCCATGTACATTATTCATCCCAATGTAGGCTACATAACATAGCAGTTTTCAGCAGACTTGAGATAAGAGTTAATGTATATCTCTTTCTTCCTGATTTCACGTGTCTAAGAAAATGTTTAAAAATCTATAAAAATCATTCTCAATCTTACTCTAGAACATAGTAAATCTGAAGACTTTTTGCTTTCGAGTGCTGTGCATAGGAAAGTGATTTATATTATAGGGCTAATACAAATATAATTTGCTTATTAATTCACATGCATTAGCCTATTGTATATACACACTGGTAGTTAAAAGTTTGAAATAATTAAGGCTTTTTATTTATTTATTTGAAAGATTTAATTTATTTGATCAAAATACAGTAAAACAATAGCATATGAAATATTACATTAAATAGTGTTTTTTCTGTGATCAAAGATGAATTTTCAGCGTGAATTTTCAGCGTCATTACTCCAGTCTTCAGTGTCCCTTCAGAAATCATTTTAATGCTGCTTAATTATTATCAGTTATCATTTGTGATCAATTATTACAGTAATAATGGTTTATTATTGGTATAATGGTTCTCAGTTAAAGAACAGCATTTATTTGAAATATGAGTACTTCGTAATAAGTGTAAATATCTTTACTGTCACTTAAATCAATTTAGTCAAAGTCTCTTTTTGTATTCTATAATCTTTGATTTAATGCAACATTGTTGAAGAAAAACAGTCTTACACAAGACTGAATGGTATCAGATTTTCCACAAAAATATGAAGCAGCACAACAGTTTTCAACATTCAGAATAATCAGAAATGTTTCTTGAGCAGCAAATCATCATATTAGAATGATTTCTGAAGGATCATGTGACACTGAAGACTGGAGAAATGATGCTGAAAATTCAGCTTTGATCACAGAAATAAATTATATTTTACTATATATTCGCATAGAAGACAGCTATTTTAAATTGTAACATTATATATTTCACAGTACTGTTTACTGTATTTTTCATCAAAATAATGTGTACTCTTTTCTACAATTGGAGCTCTATTCCTTAAACTGGAGCAAGACAAATACTGTATACAGAGGCGTCATGCCCATTGAAACTAATTTGATTTCTGATTTCTGAGCCAAGTGGATTTTGAATGCAGCTTCCAAAAGACAAAAAAATAGCCGAATCATATTTTTATATTTGATACAATAACACTGGCGTGATTAGAACGTTCAGTGCGTCAAATCACCAGCTACTAAATTCTAATTTGAGTTCGCTGGCTGGCGCTGAGCCAGAGACAGACGCGTTTTTACAGCGCTAAATTATAACCAATCACACACGATTCTGTTGACCTTATGAATGCAATGACCAATCAGAGGCGTTCAGATGAGTCACCGCTGAAACACGGTGTTTTGTTCAGGGCGCGCGGTCTCTGACTGAATTCTCTGAAGAATTCTCATCAGAAACAACAGTGCGTATGATGTAAGAGATTAATTTCACAGTGAAAACAGCTTCAGTGATTATAATGGAAGTTTTTGAGACTGAAGTCTTGATAATGAAATGATAATGTTCTTTGATAATGTAAGTTTCCTTTGCTGTGTTTCTGAACAATGAAAGTGATAACTTACGTTTTATTAAATTCATGTTAAATATAAAGTCAGTCATAAAATTTTTAAGCCATGACACCCATATGTAAGTAAAAAGTCGGATTTTATGCGTAGTTAATGGGTCGTTCTACAGAAATGTCCAATTTTGGTATGGCGAGATGTCTTAAAATATATTTCTTTTTCTAACATTTAAACTTAGACCACATTATTAGATTACCTTTTGACTTTATGAATATACATAAATGACAGCTTTTTTATTATTATATAATTTTTTTTTTATCTTTTGTGCATTTATCTACCCATAAGGAAGGTGGCACCATGCAGTGACAGTAAGCGTTGACAATTTTCATGAAAAATGCGTTTTACAAAATGGCTTTTGCAAGGTATCAAACCACATGTTGTCAATCATGGTATACTAACTAAATTAAGTAGTTTAATCCATTTGTATTCTAGTTTTTTACAATTCCCTAACAATAAAGCAACTTTCAACTAAAAGCTTCATATGAAATCATGAGATAAATAAGAACATTTCTGATAACTGAAAAGAGACAGTGGTCTTATCACGGCCTTTCTTCATAGATCTTCAGGAAACAGGAAGAAGGAAGTCAAGTGATGTCATCAGTGTGATTTTTATTTCAAAATAAACTATTTTTGTTAAACCGTAAAACCAACTCCAGGGGACCACTACTTTTCATTATTTTATAATATTTATTCACCATTTAGTTTTTTTAATGTCGTCATTATTGATAGTTATGAATACATTATTGTATTTTAAATGGTAGAAAAACCTGTTTTGGACCTCAAAATAAAGCACCTTTTCTCTGTACATGGCTTTGGGGACGAGCAGTTTTGTGGTGCTTGAAATTCTATATAATTAATAATAATAATAAAAAAACATTGCCACATTGATGGCTCAAGAAGGTGTAATTGTTCAAATAACAGATTGTTTCATTTTAAAATTGTAACCCTAAAGTGTTTTTCAAGTGTAATATTTCTGTAAAGGCTAGGGACAGAAAAAATGGACATTTCCATAGAATGACCCTAATAGAACATTAGGCTAATTTGCCCATCGGCCGTTATAGATTAACTAACATGATATATAAAAGGTGCAAAATGCATTTACTTACAGTTTAATTACTGGGAATATTTCGAATAGACTAAAAAAGGAAAAAATAAGTAAAACATAAGCCTACTGCTGTGTCAACCCCCATCTCCCCACCTACCTGTGCCCCCTCAAAAATAATAAGTGCATGACACCCCTGACTGTATATGACCAAAAGAGAGGCACCATAAAAACAGTCTGCATTCTGCACTATTCAAGTGTTCTAGACGATACCAGAGTATTGTGTCATATGGACTGATTATATAGGTATTTAACTTTAGTGATATTAAACTGTCCCTCATGAAAAAAATCTTTAGAATGATTTACTATTTGCCATATACAACAGAAAAGAGAAATTATAGTGTAAAGAAGTATGCCACTCATTTATGGTGTGTTGCGGACTGGATTTGGTGGGCCGCTCTGTGCCAAAAAGTCCAGGGCCACTTTTTGGCCCCAGTCCGCCCCTGCTGTAGTATATTATAATTCAGAAACAAAGATCTATGTTACGAGAGGAAATAATACAAATGAAGATGATGTCGTAGATCCAGATGACCTCAGGTCTGTGAGTGAGAATGTGCTTGTTCATTTTCAAGAAAGATCAGATCACCTGAGACCTGACAACAACACAGAAAGTGAAAGTAAGTTCAGTTGGCTAAAGTTATTGGCTCAGATGTTGCATGAATAGTTTATATCACTGCATGATTGTGTTTGATGTTTATGAATGAAGGATATGTAAATACAGTAAAGCAAAAAAAGGTTTGGTTTTGTAACAAATACATTATTAGTTTACGATAGACGTCATAAAATAATTCAGCTGTGATTCACACTCACAATTAACATTTGATTTATTTATTTTATTTTGCACATGGAGGAAAAACACGTTTCATCTCTCAGGCCTTCTCCACCCACTATTTAAACTATTCTATTTTGACAAGATTATCTATCAAAAGGATCGACTAACATACTAACCACATCAACTCATGTCTCATAATCAAAAGAAAAAGAATAAAAATAAAAAACTTGCCAAACTGGTTGTGTGGATTATTCTGCTGTGGTGACCCCTGATGAGAGCAAACTGAAAGAGAAACAGAGAAAGTTATTTGCAAGACTTCAAAGGGCTCCTGAGGCCAAATGTGTCAAAATTGGACTGTCTTTATTTCTTAACAGGTCATGAAGTTCATCAGGTGATGGGTCTTTGTGAACAGAGTGACAATAAACGTGGACAAATAATAAGCAAAACTGCTTATAGAGGCTCAACGTTTAATGAGCTGCGTTTTTTTGATGGCAACTTCACATACCAGGTATTTTCAAATTACACGCAATCAGAAATAAAACACAATCTTGAAATGTCCAAGCTACGTCATGAGAAGTTGTATTACCCAGCCTGCATAAAAACACTTAAGAATTACCTTAAAAAGAGAGAAACTCAACTAAACAGAAAAGGTATAATGCAATCTACAGTCAATAGCCATAATTTTTTTAATTTATAGGTAATATTCCCTTATTACTCATTTTTATTTGCCCTTCTTTCCTTCTGCAGTGAAACCACGAGTCAGACTCATCCAGAAAGCAAACTCTGATTCTGGAGGGTCGCGTGTGAGTTGTTTGGCAACAGGATTTTACCCTCGTCACATCAACCTGACTCTGTTCAGAGACGGGCAGCCTGTAGCTGATCATGAGATCACTGGAGGAGATCTGCTGCCCAATGATGACGGAACGTACCAGATGAGGAAGAGTCTGGAGATCAGTGCTGCAGACAAACACACATACACCTGCTCTGTCACACACCTCAGTCTGGACAACAAACTGGACATTGATTTGGGTAATGAAGTCTTACAAATACACAAAGGATCTGATAAAGTCTCAATGATCTTAATCTAAATTCTTCCTTTTTTAGAAGATGAACTTTCCAGTTATGACATAGGTGTTCTGCTATCTGCTGTTGCTGTCCTGCTGTTGTATGTGTGATTTTGGCAATAGCAGTAGTCATCTGCATGAGAAGGCAAGCAGAAAGACAGATAGGTAAGCCTCATTTTCTGCTATGCTTTCCTTTGAAGTTACTTTGAGATTTTTATAGATTTTTTTACAAGATCACTATGTGTATAATGGCTTATGCTTTGTTTGTATTAGTCACATACTGTATGCTTAATGTCTGCACATAGTTTCCTTGAACGTGATAAAAAAATACACCAATTTTGATACATATTAACATTACTTTACTATCCTCAGAATGGAATAAAAAGCAGATTAGTGTTTTATATATTAAATAACATTATGTCCATGTACAGATGATGACGATGTTTTGTAATCTTCTGAAGACGTCCATCCTATTTGCAAGGAGATCAAACCATCATATCTTCTGTTTTATCCAATGGAGATGTCACATATGAAGGAATAAAAGATGTTGCAATATTTGTTTGTGACAAGCTGTGAGATTTCCAGTTGAGATTTACTTCTCATGCAGTATAATAGGAGAATAATATTAGTGACATAACAGCTACTCTGTTTATCCCTTAAAGTTTAAATGTGTAATGTTTTTTTACTATGAATTTAAATTAATTTATTTATAGGGTTTATTCTAGTTTCTTTTTCAGGTAGCATTTTATGGTTGAGTAATGGTTTTATGTTGAGTAATCCATGCTGCTATCTGAACTGAATGCATGTATCGACATCTAGTGGTCTGATTCAGTCAATGTACAGTAAAGGATGTTTTAAAAAAAAAGCGTTAAAAATATAAATGTGCATTTTGTGCAATTATTTGTGTTGTATTGAGCACTTTATTTTTTTTTTTCAAAGAAGTGATTGCAGTGACCCCATGGATGCCAAGGGTCCCATGGAAAAAATACATTAAAATTTAGGAGCTAAAGGGGTGTTAAAGGGATAGTTCACCCAAAAATGAAAATTCTGTCATTAATTACTCACCCTCATGTCGTTCCAAACACGTAAGACCTTTGTTCATCTTTGGAACACAAATTAAGATATTTTTGATGAAACCCGAGAGCACTATAACCCTCTAATAGACAGCAAGGGTACTACCATGTTCAAGGGCCAGAAAAGTACCAAAATGATCGACAAAGTAGTCCATGGTGTTGAATCAGTGTTTCAACTGTAATTTTACGAAGCTACGAGAATACTTTTTTTGCGCAAAGAAAACTAAAATAACGACTTTATTCCACATTTTCATCTCTACTTGTGGATGCGCGTTCATGACAGTACCATGACGCAAGTGCGTGGCGGCGCCGGCGCTGACCCAGATCCGGCTTGATGAACGTCTTGCGTCATGGTACTGTCGTGAACGCAAAGAGGATGCAGTGTCTCTTTCCCTTCTCAGGGAACCATGGTTACATGCGTAAGCTGAGACGTGAACTGTGTCATCTAGCGGTCGCTATGGGGAACAAAATACCCACGCTGTGATTCTGAGGGGAGTGCATGCCAAGCACCAAGGTGAGCACTAAGTACCAACTCTACCATGGCCATGGGAGTCGCCCCTTGGATGCATCAGTGGCTGTCAGTGACACTATCACAGTGAGCTACATACCCAAAATAACTTGCCTGTTAAGGGCTTGGCAAAACAAAGCCCAGTCCCAGTGCAGAACTCAAAGGCTTGGAATCAGATAGCAATATGATTCATTTAAGGGGATATGGCCGGGCGTCACCATATTACCAGACCCTGGCCTGTCACCTAGGGGGACTTCATACATTTACCCTAATTCTCCCAGGGGGGCTACTCGTAGGATCTCTCTCACCAGATTCTCTACTCCTGGATTAAGAGGAGGACTCACATACTCGACCCTTGTGCATAACAACTCATGAGAGAAACATGCTTAAGGTGACCCATTAAGCCACAGAGGGGCACTGTTGCTCACAGTCCACCAGGGGGCCAAAAGGAAGACTTACCTCTGTTCATTGGCAGTTTTCCAGCATCCCTCCGCCACCCCTTCTCCGCACTTACAACTATTCCTGTCCTAACCTGTAGGGGGGTACTCTGGGTTCGGGCCAAAATTCCGAGCTCGGAGCCCTCCCCTCGGACAGCACGCCAAATACGCATAAACTTTATTCTATTATTATATGTAAGTGTGAACTCGTGAATTTGAAGAAAGAAAATATATGCCATGGCAGTCTGCTCTCAACAACCTGTTTGTTATTATTTTAACATGTTTGTTTCAGAATTTGACCCTGATAAACGATTTATGATTTCCTCAGTGCCAATAGTTATCTCTGGTGTTGGTTTGGAACTGGTGTCGTCATATATAAATCCAGGAAGAGACAAGCAGGTCATACAAAAAATTTAAATAATGATGAATAATCAAGTGTCCTAAATGTGATGCAAGATACAGACAGGCTAATGTAATTTGACACAATGTATAATGTAATCTTACTTCCTTGTAGCTTCATCTATAAGTGATTATTCTGCTCCTAGTGAGTAATTGTTAGTGATTTGTACTTAGGCTACTCAATGTCTTATAACAACACAAGTTACTGACTAATGAGTGAAATTCAGTATTATTGTTTTCTAGGTTACAGTTCATCTCATACCAAGATAATCTCTCATGAAGTTTACACTTGATAAAGAAAATTAAGTATTAATTAACAGTATATCAAAATAGAAAATAATAAAGTAGGCTAAATCATTAAATAATTTAATTTTCAGCATCTGAAGAAACTACACAAGCGTCTTTGTAGGCTACTGTCCTCAACATAGCTTTAGTTTTGTTTTGACAGTCAGACAAACTCCCTTCCCTCACACAACTCTGAAGACAAGAAGTTATTAAAACCACAGGTTTAATGGTCTTGGGTACAATTTAAAGTAACATTGAACTTGCCACTAGATGGAGCTCTAAACCATTAAGTGAAAGTGAAAGTGACATACAGCCAAGTATGGTGACCCAAGCTCGGAATTCGTGCTCTGCATTTAACCCATCCAAAGTGCACACACACAGCAGTGAACACACACACACACACACACACACCGTGAACATACACCCGGAGTAGTGGGCAGCCATTTATGCTGCGGCACCCGGGGAGCAGTAGTTGGTTCGGTGCCTTGCTCAAGGACACCTCAGTCTGGTGTTGAGGGTGGAGAGAGTACTGGTTATTCACTCCCCCCACCTACAATTCCTGCCGGCCCGAGACTCGAACCCGCAACCTTTGGATAACGAGTCCGACTCTCTAACCGTTAGGCAATATATAAATAAATAATAAATATATAATAATAAATAATAAATGTTCATTAATAAAGCGAATAGGAGAATTACAATAGGCTGCTACTGTCATTAAAGAATTGTACTCAATAAACAATTAAATCTCTTAAATTAAACACTAAACATGGAATCTGTTTAAATCAAACTTCTTCCAGCAAGTCTAGCCTATCCAGTGTCAGCACAGCATTTAGGACTGGAGCTATTTACAAAAAAAATCATAAAAATAGGCTATTATTATTTTTTTTGTGTTAATTTGGTGAAAAACAAGAACACTGTTTTTTATTCAAAATGAGACAAAGAATCCAGTGACAAAGTAATGCTTTATTTTTTATTTTTTATCTTTCAATGCAATTCAGATTTATTGGCATGACATTGTTGTAGCATATATTAGCACTGGAAGGTTTTGAAAATTTTAAATTGTCATGGCAAATGTTTGCATATTATCTGCTGTTTTAGTAGCCTATCTGTGATGTCTTTCATTTCAAAGCCAGCTCATAATCACTTTGCCTATTTTGTTAATTTATAGGCTAGGCTACTTGTAGTCAAAGTAGTTCAGTCAATACTTTCATATTTTGTGATTCGATTTATTCATTTGTAATAGGCTACATCATGGGACGTGTAAAGGACGTTAAAAACTCTGTATTCTTTGCCTTTTCAAACATTTCGGTCCTTACAATCAAACTGAGTTGTTGTGATTTTTATTCATATAACTCACACAAGAACTTCATTTCCCAGACTACTCTGCGCCCCGACTTCCAAAAGTTACATATTCACTAACACAATAACACAAACACGGGGTGTTGGTCCTCGCCCTGTCCCAGGTTGCACCCTCCCCACACTTTGGAGAAGTAGCCGCCAGTAAACGTCGCTTTGACTATGGGATACAAGTCTGCTGCGCAGTTCGCCTCAGTTTAGTCGGCTGAAGTGGTTATAGATGGCGCTCGGGATTCTTTAAAACCTAAAACGACGAATGGGATACAATACATTCTCCTGATCTAATGGACAATCGTACGCGGCTGCCACGTCCACACCGCATTTTGACATGAATTGTCCCATTTGGGACAGGGTCGGGCCCGAAGTTGACGGTTCATATTTCATGTTAATATCTCACAGGAACCAGCTGTGATTATCAAAACTACTGTAGGCTACATAAGCCTATGTTTTCGTCAACAACAAAATGAACATACCCTATGCTCTTATGCGTTTCCTTTTGGTTCCGGTTTCTGTTTTTGCAGGTATGATTTCACCGTATCTTGGTAAGAAGCATGTTTTAATTTATTTTGAATGTTCATTCCTAGAGCATTCCCGCCTTCAGTCTAGGGCAGTGGTCGGCAACAGGCGGCCCTCTAGCAATAATATCTGTCCCGCGCCCGCAGCCAGATTATTGATAGCTGCTGGTTCTGAATAGATTGGTCATGGCAGCAACAGTTACTCACAATCAGAGTAGGTGAGCGGAGCGGTGTGATTTTGACTGGAGCTAGAGCGTCGTGGTTTTCACTCGCTCCAAGAGCGCTCCATCACGAGTACAATTCGTGCCAACGACCCGTAATATAACTGCATATTTAGCAAGAATTCACATGTTAAACATATTTAGCTAGCTTGATAGAGAAGGATCACTCAAATCAGAAAGAATGTAAAGGCTATGATCAGGGGCGGACTGGGGCCAAAAAGTGGCCCTGGACTTTTTGGCACAGAGCGGCCCACCAAATCTGGTCCACAACACACCGCACTACACCATAAATGAGTGGCATAATTCTTTACATTATAATTGGTCTTTTCTCACAGCAAATTTTAAAGAGTGGATTTAACTCCCTCAGAGTTAAAATTAACACTTGCCCAGAGTACATATGGGAATCACTGGTTAAGTGTTAAATTAACACTTTTGAAAGAGTTAACATTATTAACACTCTGACATTGTTAACTAACCAACTCTTAAAGTGTAACAACAGGTGAAAATATATAAAAAACAAACCCACTAAACAATACGTTTACGTTTATTTATTCATTTTATTGAAACATTGTAAATATTTTTCCCTGCACCAAAATGTCTTCACATTCAATGTTTTCAATACATGTAAAGAACATGTTCTTACAACAATTAAACATAATGTCAAAGCAAATCAGTGCAAAGACACAAAAAACATATTCTTATTTGGTCCATATACTCTTAATGTCATAATGTTTATAATGCTGACACTTATCAGGTTAAACAACAACAGCATTCCATTCATTACCATAAACACTGAATGCATGTTAATGCTCACTAATCAAAGTCTGTGCTGGTGTTTGGACCTCCTTGGAGAGAATACTCTTATTCTTTTTTCAGCATGATGAGATGTGTTTCTCTCCAGTTTTCAGCCAAGCAAGGTATCCACTCCTATTTGCAGCATCACAAACTGCCCCTGTAAAAAAAAAATACAAAAAACAAAACAGGATCATTTCACATCCATTTATCAAAACTATTATCAGGTGAAATGTCAGAGACAAGTATGAATTTCAATACAAGAACAGTTAACCCAAAACTGAAAATTCTGTTATCATTTATTTATCCTCATGTGGTTCCACACCGGTATGACCTTATGTCTTCTGAGGAACACACAAAAATATATTTTGAATAATCTACAGAAGAAATGCATGGGACCACTCTGATACTTTTGCATCTTTTTTAAAAGCTTGATATTGATTGGCATATACTGACATTATAAGGACAAGCAGGTCCGAAAAAGAAAGAAGGGCATACAGCATTAGAACAACACAAGGGTGAGTAAATGATGACTTAAAGGGTTAGTTAGTTCACCCAAAAATGAACTAAGTGAACTATCCCTTTAAGGAAAAGCATTTAATTCACTGTAAATGTATTTTGTAAAAAGAAAGTCAGTCTTACTAGAAAATGGGTCTTTAATGACAGACACAGTCACAATTCCAAGTGCATTCTAATCTCTCTGCGTTGAGGTTGGACGACTCCTATCAAAATTAATGCACATAAATGGGACAGCACATAAATAAATGACAGTCCATGCATATCAAAAACTTAGTTGATCATTTTTTAGAAAGAGATCAGACTCTTTATTATTATTGTTTAAAAAAATAAACATGACAATCAATAATCTTAAAATATGCAATTGTGGCTTACCCATGTATTGGTAGCTTCATACTCTTCAATCACATCATCTCCTTTTGATTTTTTCTGTTAAGTCAGCATGAACCATCTGTAACAATATTAAAAAAATACAGTAGTTTACTTAAAATTGTAATTCCAAACCCATACGACTCACTTTTGCTGAATACAAAACACAATTTAATGCTTAAAGATAATAAGATAATAAAGTGTCTAAAGTAGTTCATTGCAACTCATGTGCCATACTCCAAGACTTGTGAGGAAAAATCACTTTGAATAATGAACTATGTAACTCACTCAGTAGAGAGAGTTTGAGTTTACTGAAAATAGTTATTTTCAAATTAATTCAATGAAAACAGCACTCAAATCTAATATAACAACACATCAACATCATCAGGCATGTGATCAGCTAGAAACAAAAAAGAAGGAAAATCTGACCACGCCCCAAGTCACACCCCCAGCACTTATTAAAAATATATATTTTAGCACATTAAAAGATATATCTTATACTGTAAGAATACATACTATTGTGTAAAAAATAAAAAGCACTAATAATCATGATAACAATATAATATATTATAAATAAGTACTATAATATATTATAGTATAGTATATAGAATTGTTACTATTATTAAAGTACATGCCAAAAGTTTGGAAACATTACAATTAATGATTCTGAAATAAATATCTTCTGCTCATCAAGGCTGAATTTATTTGACTAAAAAAAAAATAAAAAAAATACAGCAATATTGTGAAATATAATTAAATTAAAAAAAGTTTTCAATTTTAATACATTATAAAATGTAATGTTATTCCTGTGATGCAAAGCAGAATTTTCTTCATCATTACTCCAGTTTTCAGTGTCGCATGATCTTTTAGAAATCATAATTTATTTGACTCTCAAGAAACATTTCTGATTATTATCAATGTTGAAAACAATTTTGCTGCTTCATATTTTGTGTGGAAATGGTGATAAACTTTATTTTTCAGGATTTTTTGATAAATATAAAGTTTAATGAACTGCATTTATTTGCATTTATCAAATATATTAATTAAATTTGTTAATGCATTTATTAAATAGAAATCATTTTAAATGTCTTCACTCACTTTTTTATCACTTTCATGCATGAATAAAATTATTAATTTCTCTCTCTTTTTTAAATCTTATACAAATGTTTGAGTGGTATCATTGTTTCCACAAAAATATTCAGCAGCAAAACTGTTTTTAACATTGATAATAATGAGAAATGTTTCTTAAGCAGCATATTAGAATGATTTCTGAAGGATTATGTGACACTGAAACTTCTCTTTGTAAACAACAACATATTTATAAACGTTTCTAATGACGAATGCTGCATTCCTAAATGCAAATTAAAGCTGCTCAAACCAATCGCAGCGCAGCTAGCACTAACAGTGAATCGAAACTAAACACAGTACTGTAACAGCAGACATGTAGCGCCTCAGACTACAGCCTGTTATATAATTACAACACAACCGTTGGGAGTTTTATGATAGCACTAGCAATCTGAAATTCTCACGCCATTCATAAAAAAATCACCGGGTCGAGTAACACATTTCAGCGCTGAATCTACTCGCGTTTGGCGCTTTGAATCATTTTACTGTCCTGCAGATGGCGCCGCAAGCTCGTGCAGCGCTCTCAGGATCATTCCGTCCATGATGTTTGAGAAAACAATCTTTTCGCAGTTTATTTAGGTAATAGCTCAAGGCCATTTGCGCAATTTCAAACATCATGCAGTAACCAACCAGAGACACACAAGAACCAATGACTGATATTGCCATTTAGATATGGGCAGTTTACAGTGGTTTGATTTGACAATATGACGTTGCAAAATACATATTATAAATGAGGTAAAACACTTCTGGCATTTCACTTCAAATTCAAATGTCATGTGTGAGAAACATTTCGGATCGTTTAGGCGCGCACAGCATTTAAATATTGTCATATAGTAATATTATTTTACAAAATACATATCTTAAATGAAGTAAAACACTTACTTTTGGCGTTTTCCTTGATAAAACCAACTTCCCCGTCTGCTCCGCATCGCGAGTGAAAGAAAATCTCTCTGTGAAAAAGTTTAGTTGTGCAAAGTACATAAATATCACTATAAATCAATATGCTGTTATAAAATACTTATTTTAAATGATGTAACGTTAAAACGCTTACTTCTGGTGTTTCCCTGTTAAAAGTGACCTCCATGTCTGCACTGCATAGCAATTCAAATCTGTGAGAAACATTTAACGTTAGGCTCCTTTAGGCACGCAGAGCATATATCGTTAAATATCGTCATAAAGTAATATTATCTTATAAAATACATAATGTAAATGAGGTAAAACACTTACTTTCGGTGTTTTCCATGATAAAACCAACTTCCCCGTCTGCTCTGCATCGCGAGTGAAAGAAAATATCTCTCTGAGAAAAAGTTTAGGAATTCACAGCATGTAAATATCGCTATAAATCAATATGTTATTATAAAATAACGTTACATATTTAAATGAGATTAAAAACATTTACTTTCAGATTTTCCCTTTTAGAAAAGCAACGTCCTCGTCTGTTCCGCATCGCGAGTGAAAGGAAATGCCTTTGAGAAGAGTTTAGGCGCACATAGCACAGAAATATCGTTATAAAACGATATGATATTACAAAACACATTTTGTGAGTAAGATTTAACACTTAATTTCGCAGTTTTCCGTCCTCGTATGCTCCGCATCGCGAGCAAAGAAAATGGCGTCTGTGAAAAAATATTTCAGATGGGTGACGTGCGCACACGAGAAAATGTCCCGGATGTAACTAACAACACTCAATAGTGTTAATAAGGGTGACTCTCTGTATTTACACCGGTCAGAGGGTGGTGTTTACACTAACTAGTGTTAATCCCCTAAAATTCAACACCACAACTTTAACACTTTACTCTAAAAGTCCTTAACACCGAGATTTCAACACTGGAGATTTTGCTGGTGTGTGGTGAGCGCACTGGCGCCGTTGTCATGTGGCTGCCGTCGCATCATCCAAGTGGATGCTGCACACTGGTGGTGGTTGAGGAGAGTTAAAGTTCAAGTTCAAGTTGAGCTTTATTGTCATTCCGCTACATGTGGGGACATACAGTGGAACGAATACAGACATAAATACAGACATACAACAATGAAGTAAAACACTATAAACCTATACACAACTAACCTACTGACAGATTTTGACTAAGTATACTATATATAAATGTTTTCCCTATACAACTAAAGATAAAGATAAAAAATACAAACTATGCGAATGCTTCACATAAATACTGTACATGTGCAGAGAGAAACATTGTGAGTCAAGCAGCTAGCTGAGGAACAGTACAAAATGATTTGTGGTAGTGCATGAGCATGTAAACATACATATATTGCTGAGTCTTTTGTGGGATTGTGTACACACAGCAGTGTTAGGAAAAGTGTCTAGTGCATAGAGGAGAGTGTGCTGCTACAGGTGGTTTGTACAGGCCCATTCACCTGTGTGTAGCACACTTGAATTGCACAAAAAAGTTCACAGTTTTTTCTTTGGTGTGGTAAGGTTGGAGGGTGTTTGTAGAGGGGGGGGGGGGGGGGGGGGGTTTGGGGGTCCATGTTTCAGGAGGTAGGGGGTTTGCATGGGGTTTCAGAGGGAGCGGGGTGATCTGAGTTCAGAGCTCTCACAGCCTGGGGGAAAAAGCTGTTGAGCAGTCTGGTGGAGCGGGCTCTGATGCTCCGGTACCGTCTTCCTGATGGTAGGAGCTGGAAGAGACTGTGAGAGGAGTGGGTGGGGTCCTTCACGATGCTGCTGGTTTTGCTGGAGCATCGTGCAAGGAAAATGTCCAGGATGGATGGGAGAGGGGAACCGATGATCTTTGCAGCCGTGTTCACTGTCCGCTGGAGGGTCTTGCGGTCAGCAGCACTGCAGTTCCCGTACCAGACAGTGATGCAGCTGGTCAGCACACTCTCAATGGTGCCCCTGTAGAATGTGGTGAGGATGGGTGGTGGGAGACTTGCTCTTTTCAGCCGGCGGAGAAAGTGTAGGCGCTGTTGTTCCTTCTTGGAGAGTGACATGGTGTTGGTGGTCCAGGTGAGATCCTCCGTGATGTGCACCCCCAGGAATTTAGTGCTGCTGACTCTCTCCACAGTCGAGCTGTCGATGGTCAGTGGGGGGTGGTCAGTGGAGTTCCTCCTCCTGAAGTCCATCACAACCTCCTTTGTCTTCTCCACATTGAGGGACAGATTGTTAGCGCCACACCATTCAGCCAGCTGTGCCACTTCCTCTCTGTAGTGCGTTTCATCGTTGTTGCTGATGAGACCTACCACTGTTGTGTCATCAGCAAACTTGATGATGTGGTTGGAGCTGAACTTGGCAGTGCAGTCATGGGTCAGCAGCGTGAAGAGCAGCGGGCTGAGCACACAGCCTTGTGGGGCACCTGTGCTCAGTGTGGTAGTGCTCGAGGTGTTGTGGCCAACACAGACTGACTGAGGTCTTCCGGTTAAAAAGTCCAGGATCCAATTACAGAGGGAATTGTTAAGGCCCAGCAGGTTTAGTTTATTTATGAGCTGTTGTGGGATTATTGTGTTGAATGCCGAGCTGAAGTCAATGAACAGCATTCTAACATAGGAGTCTTTGTTTTCTAAGTGGGTAAGAGCCAGGTGGAGGGTGGAGGAGATTGCATCGTCCGTAGAACGGTTTGGACGGTATGCAAACTGGAGCGGATCGAGTGTGTTGGGGAGGCTGTTTTTGATTTTTTGCATTGTTTTTCAATTTGACACATTTCTCCAAAGTAGAAGGTACAGACAAATTTCAAATCAGTTACCCTAATTGACCATGTAAGAAATCATGGCCTCTCCTTACTAGCTACGACACAGATCTAAAGAGTTTGTTGTCAATACACTTATATATTTCTATATAAATATTGTGCTATGATTTTTAATAGTGCATATTTGTAGTCCTCCTAGGACAACTTCTTTACATGTAAATGTCCAAAAAAAATTCAGAATTGAAGTTTGAGAACATTCAGGTGGACAAACAAGTATATTTTGAATGGAACAAGAGCATTGTTGACATGGTGATCCAGAACAACATCACCAGCCACAAATGAAGAAGCCTGTGGATATGTTGAGACAGGAGCTTGTCAATCATGGTTTCAACTTTCTCATATTTTTTCTCCTACGATTTAAGTGCAGCAAGAATGAAGTGTAGGTAAAATGAAGTGCAGATGAAATTCTCTTCCAGATGTAAATGAAAGACAATTCAGCATAATTCATGTACAACAGCAAACACACACACACACACACACTTGTATATTACTGTGTATGTGTGTGTGTGTGTATATACAGTATATATATATATATATATATATATATAGATGTGAGTTTAGATATACACAATAAAACAAAACTCCATTGAAGAATTGCAATAAACATATATTTTCATTATTTGTGCATCTTCAGCTCACTATATTTTATAATCATTAGAGAACAAACCTATAGCTTTGCTGTTAATATTTACTTTTAATAAACACATTACTAGAAAAAAATTGCAGTGCTTCATTTTGCAGTAAAATTGAACTGTTTGGATAAGATAAGTTTGTTTTAGATAGCTTTGTTAATTGTTTTGAGAACAATTACATTTAGAGAAAAGTGTCAAATCGACAGAGAAAAACTGTAAGAGTATAGGGGGTGATTTTAGACACAGCCTGTGTTTTATTTGCTCATAGCTCCTCTGGGAGCTTCCCCATTCCTCGTTCCTTGCCTCCTCAAAGTGCAATTAGAGAATTGAGATGTCCTTCGAGATGGCAAACTTTGATCAATTTCCAGGTCACAGGCTCTGTCAGAGGAAAGAGAAATGAGGAGCAGTATCACAAGATTGACTGTATAAATAAATAAATAACAATTCTCAAAGATGTCTTGAATTTTTTTTAAAGTGTCATTATTACATTATTACATTAAAATAATGCCTATCCACTGACACCAGACTCCCACTGATGAATTACTAATGAACATGTTTTGTCTGTTGTTTCAGGTTCTCACACTTTGACTGGGCTTGCAACTTACATTAGAGGAGAAGGAGCATTTAGTGCTACAATTATGTTGGATGACATCACTGTAGGATATTATAATTCAGGAATAAAGATCTATGTTGCAAGAGGAAATAATACAAATGAAGATGAGGTCATAGATCCAAATGACCTCAGGTCTGTAAGTGATAATGTACTTGCTCATTTTACAAGAAGATCAAATCTCCTGAGACCTGACAACAACACAGAAAGTAAGTTCAGTTGGCTTAAATAA
The DNA here is from genome assembly GCA_027422415.1 of Schizothorax lantsangensis. Lineage (NCBI taxonomy): Eukaryota > Metazoa > Chordata > Actinopteri > Cypriniformes > Cyprinidae > Schizothorax > Schizothorax lantsangensis. The sequence goes on along the minus strand of CM049854.1, from coordinate 20,459,038 downwards.
TTGGCTCAGATATTGCATGAATAGTTTATATAACTACATGATTGTGTTTGATGTTTATGAGTGAAAGATATGTAAGATATACAGTTAGGTCCATATATATTTGGATGCTGACACAATTTTCCTAATTTTGGCTCTGTATGCCACCAGAATAGAATTAAAATGAAACAATCAAGATGACACTGAAGTGCAGACTTTAAGCTTTAATTCAAGGGGTTGAACAAAAATATAACATAAAATGCTTAGGAATTAACCATTTTTATACACAGTCCCCCCATTTTCAGGGGCTCAAATGTAATTGGACAATTAAATCATAAATAAAATGTTATTTTTTAAGAACTCATGGTCATCACCAAAAATTGGGTTTCCCCCTTTGTGATGCTTTGCCAGGCCTTTACCGCAGCTGTCTTCATTTATTGTTTGTTTGTGGGTCTTTCAGCCTTTAGTTTTGTCTTCAGCAAGTGAAATGCATGCTCAGTCGGGTTGAGATCAGGAGATTGACTGGCCATTGCAGAACATTCCACTTTTTTACCTTCAAAAACTCCTGGGTTGCTTTTGCTGTATGTTTTGGGTCATCGTCCATTTGTACTATGAAGCGCCTCTCAATCAACTTTGCTCCATTTGACTGAATCTGGGCAGAGAGTATATCCCAGTACACTTTAGAATTCTTCTGGCTGCTTCTGTCCTCTGTTACATCATCAATAAACAGTGCCACTGGAAGCCATGCATGCTCATGCATCACACTGCTCCAGATGATGTTGTATGTTTTGGTCTTTTTGGCAAAGTCTAATCTGGCCTTGTTTGCACCTTGTGGTGAACCCTCTGTATTTGCTCTCGTGAAGTCTTCTCTTGATTGTAGACTTTGACAGTGACACACCTACCTCCTGGAGAGTGTTATTCACTTGGCTGGATATTGTGAAAGGGTTTTTCTTTATCATGGATCCTCCGATCATCCACCACTGTTGTCCTCTGAGCTCCTGAGCTCACCAGTGCATTGTTATTATTTTTTTCTCAGAATGTACCAAACAGTTGATTTGGCCACTCCTAATGTTCCTGCTATCTATCTGATGGATTTGTTTTGTTTTTGAAGCCTAACAATTGTTTGTTTTAGTAGCATGGAGAGCTCCTTTGACTGCATGATGTGGGTTCACAGCAACAGCTTCCAAATCCAAATGGCACACTTAGAATCAACTCCAGACCTTTTACCTGCTTAACTGATGTAGAAATAACGCAGGAATAGCCCACATCTGTCCATGAAATGGCTTTTGAGTCAACTGTCCAATTACTTATGGTCTCTTGAAAATGGAGAGGTACATATAAAGATCTGTAATTCCTTAACCTTTCCACGAATTGTGATGATAATACCCTCAAATTAAAGCTCAGAGTGTGCACTTTAAGCCCACATTCATTATATAACTGTAACTTGAATATGGTTTGGTCAACAGCTAAAATAATAAAAAAATATATGCCTGTGTCCAAATATATATGGACCTGTATATGAAAATGATGTTCAGTAAAAAAGGGTTTGGTTTTGTAACAAATACATTGTTCGTTTATGATTGATGTGATAAAATATTTCAGCGGTGATTCACACTCAAAATTCTCAGTTTTTTTGTTAAACAATTTTGAACATGTTTGATACCTAAAATCTTTCCAGACATACAGTAATAACCACATTGACTCATGAGTCTCATAATCCCCCCCAAAAAAAGTGCAAATTGGTTGTGCGGATTATTCCGCTGTGGCGAACCCTGATGGGAGCTAGCTGAAAGAGAAACAGAGTTTATTGCAAGACTTTTGAGAGTTTATTCAAAGGAATCCTGAGGCCGAATGTGTTGAAATATCACTGTCTTTATTTCCTAACAGGTCCTGTAGTTTATCAGGTGATGAGTGTTTATGAACAGAGTGACAATAATCTTGGACAAATAATCAGCAAAACTGCTTATAGAGGCTCTACAGTTGATGAGCGATGCTTTTTTGATGGCAAATTTACATTTTCGAATTACGCAGAAGAAATAAAACCCAATCTTAAAATGTCCAAGCTGCATCTTGAGAAGTTATATTACCCAATCTGCATAAAAACTCTGAAGAATTACCTTAAAAAGAGAGAAACCCAAGTAAACAGAAAAGGTATAAAGCAATCTGCAGTCAATAGCAATACATTTTAAAGTAATATTCCCTTATTACTATTTTTTCTCTGCTCTTCTTTCCTTTTGCAGTGAAACCGCAAGTCAGACTCATTCAGAAAGCAAACTCTGATTCTGGAGGGTCTCGTGTGAGTTGTTTGGCAACAGGATTTTACCCTCGTCACATCAACCTGACCCTGTTCAGAGACGGGCAGCCTGTTTCTGATCATGAGATCACTGGAGGAGATCTGCTGCCCAATGATGACGGGACGTACCAGATGAGGAAGAGTCTGGAGATCAGTGCTGCAGACAAACACACATACACCTGCTCTGTCACACACCTCAGTCTGGACAACAGACTGGACGTCACTCTGGGTAATGAGCGCTTACATAAAACACACTCTAACAATTAAAACAAAAACATTTAAAGTCAGTCTCTGTCTGTGGTTGATCTTTTAGAGTTTGATCACAGGGAACCATTTCAATCAGTGATTATGACAGTTTTGGCTCTGATGATGGTGTTTGGAGCTGCAGTTGCGGTAATGAGGTGTGAAAACATTAAAAATGTCACAGAACTGCGTTTCTAATCATTTTGTGAACTTTTTTCAGAATCCGATTCCAGTGAATCATTTAAATCAGTGATTCTCTCCGTGCTGATAGTTTTGGCTCTGGTGTTGGTGTTTGGGATTGGAGCCGTCATATATAAATGCAGGAAGAGACGAGCAGGTTGGACAAAAACTGGAATTAGTGATAATTAGCCTAGTTCTGTTTAGAAAATACTTAATTTTAATGAATAACATTCTTTTGATTTTGTAGATTCATCCAGAAGTGGTTATTCTGCTGCTTCGTAAGTACATTCTTTAAACTTTTTTTGATAAGTATATGAATTAAATTATTTTTATTAAATTTTTGCATATTCAGATAATTCATTAAACTTTTTTCCCCGGCATCTAAAGAACAAGTCGAAACAACATAATCAAATTAAATATCATGACTTGATGTTGCAAGGATCATCATCTTCAAGCAATGAAAAATGAGTTCCGATAGTTTCTTGACTTTGTGATGAAAGATACAATCAGATGCCAAGAGTCAAGTGTCAGAAATGCCCAACAGTTCCACATCAAATAATGGAAGAAGAAACACTTTAAAGAAACTATATACTGCCATGGAATAAAAAGTGTTTATTTGTACAGTTTCGTCTTTCACTATTGCTTTACACAAGTTCCCAGTTTAACCTCAGCACGAGTAACGGAAACTTGCAATTTCTAAAAAAAAGACTGGTTCCATAATTTGTTTCCTGACTCATATAATGAACATAACATGAACAGTGTTGTTAGTTTTTATGTATGCCGTTTTAACAATTGTCCTTAAAACACATTGTGGTCTGCACAAATCATGTTAATTTAACACAATCCGTTTATGTTGGCATCTTATGACATGAATTTGTGTCAAAATACCATAGAGTTTGATTGGTCGCACTGCCTTTGACATCGCAACATCAAATATAGAAAGCTCTTTTCTGCACTTTAAATATAAGCATATATAAATTTGTCTTAAATATTAAATACATAGACCATAACAGTGTTATTTCACTTGTGTGGAAGTGTATTTGTGAGTGAGGGATATGAATCTAAGTATTTGCTACTTTATTGGTGTTTGCAAAGAGAGTGGTCTGAATGAAGCCATAACCCTTTATGTTAAAGGGCAACTATTATGAAAAATTAACTTTTACATGTTGTTTGAATATAAATGTGTGTACACAACCACCCTATTATGATAAAAATCCAGCCACACTTTTAAAAAAAAAAAACTTCATAAATCATGTGCAGTGTCTCAGAACAAGCCGTTCGCAGAGTCTGTAAAATGTGACGCCACATATTACAAGCCCTGCCCACGACTGTTGACGGACACTGCCGCATTAGCAGAGACCTGAGTGAGCCGCACACAATCCACCATATTTACCTTCATGCTCATTTAAAAGCAGCATTCAAGTGAGAAACGTCTTCTTATTGGATCTACATAAATTATTCATTCAAGAGCAGTGAGTGATTTTCTGTTTTTATTTTATTGTTTGAGTCATATTGTCAGCATAGACAGCAGTATAGGTACTGTATATTACACTGCTGTCACTTAATACACAGATCTATATAAACGTGATTTCTTTCCAGTTATTTACCTTCACAGACATAATCAACTCTGTTTTTGTAACTTATGTTTGTTTTTCAACATAAACTTGTGTGTATTTGACAGTTTAAGCGCAATAAGACACAAAAGAGAACTTAGTTTAGTACTCACATGCCGTGTGACAGATACTTGTGATGTGTGCTTCGGATGTGTGCGCTCAGAAAACCGTATATCAGAATTGTAAACTGATATGGCTTTAAAACGCATGATTTCAGCACGAAATACATGATAATTAAAACCAAGCAGATGTTTTTTGCATTTAAAGAGGCATGCACGAAATGTATTGTTCAAAGTGGAGTGTAACATTATATAAATATAAACCTTGCTACATGTACTGTGTTAGGCTAACCGAGAATTGTCATAGCACTTGCATATTATTGCTCTTTTGTTGGTTTCGATTGCTTCTATTGTCATCATTTGTAAGTTGCTTTGGATAAAAGCGTCTGCTAAATGTAATGTAATGTATCTTAATTGTTTAGTGATTTACTGATGAACTGTGAGCCATTTAACTCTTAGATGTTCTGCTAATTATCAGTTGTATATAATAAAGAACAGGAATAAAATGAAGAGCTGAGGTGTTATTTATTTATTTTTCAAATAATATCTTTCAATATTTTAACATTGAAATTAGTTGTTTTGGCTACTTTAGAACATTTAAGATGAGTTTTTTACTCAACTGAACCTGACATGGATACAATTGAAACAAAAGTACTTCTTGTCATTATAAACTGTGGAAAATATGAACTATGTATTGGTATTACTGATCATTATTTCTTTAGTAGACTAATGAAAGAATTATCACAATTACAAGTTTTTAACTTAGTTTTTGTGTGGTAATGTAAAAATCAAAAAGTTTTCCAACTGTACACGGTCTACCCTACTGACTAAAACGTCCAGATTTATTTAATAGTTACAATAAAATTTACATAATGAGCTGCAACATCAGAATCAGAATCAAAATCAGAAAAAAACAGAAAGAGCTTTATTGCCAAGTGTGTTTACACAGACAAGGAATGTGTCTTGGTGTCAGTAGCTTCCAGTATAGAAAGTACAGACATAGAGCAGACATACATATAATTTAAAGTAATAAAAACACTAATAATAAATAGAATAGACAATAAATTATAAATAATAATGCAGTAATAAAATATATAGAAAAAGAAGTCAATAGAATTGTGAATGTGCATATGTGGTATTAACAGATTAAAGTTTTGATAAGTTATTTACAGATGTAATGTCCTGATATGTGCTATGTGTTGTTCAGGTGGGATATGGCCTGGGGGGGGGGGACTGTTGTGTCTGGCTGTTTTTGTGCACAGTGCTCTGTAGCGCCGGCCAGAGGGCAACAGTTCAAACAGGAAGTTTGCTGGGTGTGAGGGGTCCAGAGTAGTTTTGCCAGCCCTTTTCCTCACTCTGGAGCTGTAAAGTTTTTGGAGATTGGGCAGAGGGCCACCAATAATCCTCTCAGCAGTCCTGACTTTCTGTTGTCTTCTGATGTCTGATTTGGTAGCTGAGGCAAACCAAACAGTTATAGACGAACACAGGACAGACTCAATGGCCGAGTAGAACTGTGTGAGCAGCTCCTGTGGCAGGTTGAATTTCTTTAGCTGGAAATACAACCTCTTCTGGTCCTTTTTCACAATAGAGTCAATGTGATTGTCCCACTTCAGGTCCTGAGAGATAGTGTTGCCCTGGAACCTGAATGACTCCACTATCGTTACAGTGCTGTGGGAAGAGTGCAGGGGGGTTCCTCCTGAAGTCCACAATCATCTCCAATGTTTTGAGTGTATTGAGCTCCAGTTTGTTGTGACGGCACCAGACAGTCTGCTCTTTAACCTCCTGTCTGTAAGCAGACTCATCTCTGTCCTTGATGAGGCCGATGATGACTGTAGTGTTGTCCGCAAACTTCAGGAGCTTGACAGAGGGGTTTTTAGAGGCGCAGTCATTTGTGTACAGGGAGAAGATCAGTGGGGAGAGAACGCAACCCCGGGGAGCACCAGTGCTAAAAGTGAAAATCCTGGTCATGAGGAATAAACATTAAATTGTAATTTCAGCATCTGAAGAAAATGTGGAAACATTATAACATTTATGTGAATGTCATGCCACAAAACAACATGATCATAGAAACAACTTTAAACAACAAACTGCCAGAAGGTTTAGTTTTTACAAGAGAAATAATACTTCTACAGTATTTTGCATATAGATGCTCTGTGACATGCATTACAATTTACTGGCCAAGACCTAAAAGTTGTGGTCTGTAGGTCTTCTGGAAGTTGGCCACTGTTAGTTTTATTGAAGGTTTTAGACAAATGCGAAAGGGAAAGAAAAAAACCTTTGTTTGTGGTGCAAAGGTTGCCTGACAGAATCATTAAATTACCTAGCTAAATATTAAAAGCTGTAGGCTAAAGCTCAGTCAAATCACTCAACTACACCCAAGGCCGGAACAAGTTTATTTCAAAGTTGATCATTGGCAAGCGAGTGTTGACTGAAAGCATACAGGAGCCTATATGTCAGTAATATGGATAGTATCTTTACATTTTTTCTACTTTTGCTTCCAATAGCTGCTCCAAAAGGTAAGATTTAAAAAGAATTCTATAAAATCAATTGTTGTAAACTTAAATTTGTTAGGTCTTAGAATCTGCTTTTAGATACAGTATATCTTCTCAAACAAATCCACCCCTTTTACAAGTTTTAAGTTTAACTTGCATGCTGAGTTGTTGATCAATAGCTAAATAGAAAAGCACATACAAACCAAAATATAAATGAAAACAAAACAAAATGATTATTGTGGACTTTTATGAGTTATGATTTTTTTTAACTGTATTTTCAATGTTGACTGTTTAATGTATGTGTTATTTGTTTTTGTCTTTTTTCCTTTTGACTTTTGTCAACCAAAACTTTGACTTATTAAAAATACATGATGAAACACCAGGAAACTTCTACATTCTTTTTTGCATTTTTGACTATATATTTAACCTCACAATTTCCTGGTTGCACAGAAACTGCTGGTTAACTTCATGAGTTAACATGTTCATAAAATCTTGAGATAATGATTTAACTGATTTGGATTGCTGCAGTTTTGAACATGACACTCCTCTCTGTACTGAAGGAACAGTCACTGGAAAGTGTTTTTATGAGCCTTTATTCTTGAGAGATTAGATAAGCTTCTTGTTCTTGTCTAACTTTATTATAATTATTGAATGAAAAACTTGTTATTGTATCACTGTTATTATACTCCTGTTATTGTATTACAGGCTCTCATTCGTTGTGGTTGCTTGCAACGTACATTAAAGGACAAACACCATTTCCTGAATTTAGCTATGTAGCGATGCTGGATGATGTCAGAATTATGTATTATAATGGTGAAACGAAAACTCTCCATCCAAGAGGAAATACAACAGCTGAAGACGATGTGTTTGATTCAAATGTTCTCCTCACAATAAGTGACTACATAAAGTCCTCTTTTATTAACAAATGGGCAGTCGCAACAAGAAATGTAAACAAAACTGATGGTAAGCATACAGTACTGTAGACTTTTATATGTATGTATATATATATATATATATATATATATATATACAGTGCCTATAAAAAGTCTTCATACCCCTTCATTTTTTTCACATTTTGTAATGTTGCTGCCTTATGTTAAACTGCTGTAAATAATTTTTTTTTCCCACATCAATCTACATTCTATACACCATAATGGCAAAGCAAAAAACAGGCTTTTAATATCTTTGCAAATTTATTAAAAATAAAAAACTTAAATGATTCCATTGCATAAGTAATCATACCCTTATCTGGGACAGTTGAAATTTAGCTCAGGAGCATTCATATTGCTTGTAGATGTTACTGCACTTCAAGTGAAGTTATCCTGTGGCAAATTAATTTGAATGGGTATGATTTGGAAAGGCACACGTGTCTTAATAAAAGGTCTAACAGCTGGAAATGCATATCAGAGCAAAAACCAAGCCCTGAGGTCAAACAAACTAGCTCAGAGACAGGATTGCATCAAACCACACATCTGGGGAAGAGTTCAGTAAAAAATATGCTGCATTGAAGGTTCACAGAAGCATGTAGTCTTCCTAGAGCTGGCCACCAGGCCAAACGGAGCAACTGATGGAGAAGGGCTTTGGTTAGAGCGGTGACCAAGAACCTGATGGTCACTCTAGTTGAACTCCATGATCATACGTGGAGATAGGAGAAACCTACAGAAGGACAAACATCGCTGCAACACTCCACCAATCTGGGCTTTATGCTGGTGTGGCCAGATGCAATCCTCTCCTTAGTGAAGACACATGAAAACACACTTGGAATTTGCAAAAAAGCACCTAAAGGACCCTCAGACTCTGAGAAACGAGATTTTCTGGTCTGATGAACCTCAATTCCAAACATCATGTTTGAAGGAAACCAGGCACTGCTCATCACCTGCAGATTACCATCCCAAAAGTAAAGCGTGCTGGTAGCAGAATCATGCTGTGGGGCTGTTTTTCAGCGGCAGGGACTGGGAGACTCGTCAGAGTAGAAGAAAAGCTCAATGCACCAAAATATTGAGATAGCCTTAATGAAAACCCAGTCCAGAGCATTCAGAACCTCAGACGGGCAGAAGGTTCACCTTCCAACAGGACAATGGACCTAAAGACACAGCAAGAGTGGCTTATAGACAACTCTGTGAATGTTCTTGAGTGGCTCAGCCACAGCCTGGGCTTGAACCCAATCAAATATTTCTGGAGAAACCTGAAAATGTGCATCTGCCCCCATCCAGCCTGACAGAGCTTGAGACGTGAAGAGATGAGGAGAAGAATGGCAGATAACTGCCAAATTCTGATATGCAAAGCTTGTCGTATCATACCCCAAAAAGACTTGAGGCTGTAAAGGTGCTTCAGCTAAATATTTAGTTAAGGGTATGAATACTTATGCAATGTACTTATTTCAGTTTTTTTATTTTTAATTAATTTACGAAGTTGTGACAATTCTGTTTTTGCTTTGTCATTATGGATTAATGTGGAAAAAAAGTAATTCAAAGCAGTTTAACATAAGGCACAACAACAAAACGTGAAAAAAATGAAGAGGTATGAAGACTTTTTATAGGCACTGTATATATATATAAATAAATTATTATTATTAATATTTTGTGTTGATGAAATATCAAGCAAAGATTTGTGCATGCAATGGTGTAAACACTATACCTTAGAACTTAATTTCTCCATTCAAGGAGTTCTTGCCCTTCAGAGGCTGGTTGTGTGTGAGCTGAGGGATGATGGTGAACCGGGACAAATGATCACACGGGATGCTGTCAGAGGATCCACCACTGATGAACTGCTATATGTTGACAAGAATTTTACATACCAGGGTTCTTTAAATGTCTCGGCCGAAGTGCTAAATATTCATATTGAATTCAGCATGAGGCGTCATGAAGTTTTATACCAACCGTTCTGCATCAAAACACTTACGGGTTACCTTAAAAAAAGGAGGACTCAAATAAATAGAAAAGGTACGATGACTCCTAGCCAAACTAGTCAAGAAAAAGTGTTTTCATTTATATTTAGCATTTTTCAGACCAGTATTGAAATAATATCTTTCTCTTACCTTTTTTCCCCCCACAGTGAGACCAAAAGTCAGGCTCCTCCAGAAAGAACTATCTTCTGGGTTTCTTGTGAGTTGTTTGGCAACAGGATTTTACCCTCGTCACATCAACCTGACTCTGTTCAGAGACAGGCAGCCTGTAGCTGATCATGAGATCACTGGAGGAGATCTGCTGCCCAATGATGACGGGACGTACCAGATGAGGAAGAGTCTGGAGATCAGTGCTGCAGACAAACACACATACACCTGCTCTGCCACACACCTCAGTCTGGACAACAAACTGGACATTGATTTGGGTAATGATTTAAAATGATAAAATATCCCATTATCCCTGAGTTTCTAATTTGTTTGTGACCTTTTTAACACGTTTGTTTCAGAATTTGATCCAGGTGAACCATTTAAATCAGTGATTCCTTCAGTGCTGATAGTTTTGGCTCTGATGTTGGTGTTTGGAACTGGACTTGTCATATATAAATGCAGAAGGAGACGAGCAGGTACAAGAACTGAAGTGAATGATAAATCATTCAGTGATTTTATTTATAATTCAATTTTTAATTGGCATTAATAATTCTATTTTTATTTTCTTTCATGTTATAGCTTCCATAAAGAGTGATTATTCTTCTGCTTCTAGTGAGTACATTGTTAACTTTTGCTAATGCCATTTGTTTACAGTTCTGGAAAAATAAAATGATTGAATTTTAGATTTATTTTCTTTTAAATCAATAAATAAATTATTTTCCAGCATCTGAAGAAAACATGGACCCAGCATCCTGAAGTGTATGTCAATTCTACGGAGCTACTTTTTGTCTTTCATATTTTTACTGTAGATTAATACAAATGTTCAAAGTTTTGTGCAGTCATCATTCAAATATTTTGTGTCTTAAATTTGTAGAATTGTTTTTGTTCCTAAATATTAGCAGTTTTACAACCTTACAAAACTATTTGGATGTGCAGTGACACAGCAGCACTTCTTTCTTTCAATACTCAAAACACTTTGGATTTAAAACCAAAGATTAATTGAGATTATAAATGAGTATTTACAAGTTACACATTACTTACAAGTAGTAGCAGTTCTTCACTGTAATGTTATTCGCTCAAATGTCAGTTTCAAACAACATGTGTTTTTTTTTCTGAGGATTGCAAACATGTTGTTTAGGATTTTCATGAAGACTTTAAATTAAGTACAGTATACAGGTGCTGTGTACTAATTTGTACGCACACTTATTTTAAACATATATGAAATGTTAATATAATTTTAGTTTTGTTGTAGGATTTCAACAGACTGTTTTGAAGATATTTTTTGTCATTATAACAGTACTTTGATTGCAAATATATTTGTCTTTTTGTCCTTTGTACCAGATGAGGAAGATTTTGTTTTTTGAAGATATGTATATGTATATATATGTTTTTTTTCTTTTTCTACCAGTTTTGCTAGCTACTCTTATAACTTTTGTGAATACACAATTCCTACTATAATTCACTGGGTAAGACCTAAACAGTATGTTTAACATGCCACTAACCACAATTATTATGCATTTAATCGTTGAGGTTTTTATACTATAATGTCTGTGTATATTATCCTTCACTGTGTGTATTATCCTTCAATGTCATACATTTGATTATTGAAATATTGTATTATTATTATTGTAATATAAAAAATAAAAAAGTTAATTTTCTTGAGAAAGGTCATGCTTTCAAAAGAGGGTTGAAATATATAATATTAAAGTGGATTCATACATGACTTTTCTATTAATGTTTTTGAGACTATACTGTAGGTTCATGTTAATTGAAATTAGTATTGTAATCATTCTTATTTTATTTTATTAATAAACCAATACCTGTTAGAATTCCCAGAGGGAATGATTGAGTTATATGAATTACATTTTGGGTTGACAAATTTATTGCTTGTACTGAAATTAAGAAATTTTGATTCATGAATGATTCTTGTTCATATCGCTTGCTGAAACATTTAGTTGAGTGGAGTTAAAAGGGAAAATCCTAAGGACATTTTGTATTTTGCGCGTTAATTCTTTATTTTTCAGTATTACAACAGTCTCTGGTGTAACAGCTTTTCCTATGTTCACGAAAATGTACACAGAACAAACGACTTTCTGGAATACTTGAATTTGAATGGTCAGTTGCGGTAGGCATCGGTCGCTCGCGTGCTTTCTATTCATACAAACTCAACTAGCGCTATCTTGCGTCTTAGTAATCAATTGCACTGTTACTTTTCCCTTTCCCCTACCTTTGTCCTGTTTTCTATACTCAGCTCAACTCAGATCAAATACAAAGATAAGTTTTACATTTCTTTTTCACCGTTTGAAGAATGTCTGAACATTTTTAAAATACATTTTTATCTGCTGCTTTATGTCTTGACACAAAGTGACAGATGAGTGGAGAAATGCTTTCAAACAACAGACAAAATATATTCTGTTAAATCAGTTGAAACCAAAAAGTAATACATTTCTAAAGGTGGTCTGTTAGTCAGAAAAGCTTTAGACAAATGTGAAAGGGGAAGTTAAGGCCTGTTTATGGTGTAAAGGTTCTCCATACAGAAGCATTATGACTAGCAAAACATTAACAGCTAAAAAGCAGTGAACAATCACGAATGACCCAAATACGTGGAACAAGCCTGCAGTTATTTCAGTGTTGATCATGTGTGAGTGCTGACTGAACGCATATAGTCAGCAATATGGACAGCATTCTTCCTCTTTTTCTGCTTTCACTTCCAATAGCTGCTCCAAAAGGTAAGATTTTGAAAGTCTTATTTAAAACTCATTGTTAACTTGTTTGCTTTCACTGAGAATATGTATTAAACAATATCTCTTCAAATAACTCCTCAAAATCAAGTTTCAGAAATCACAGCTCAATTCTTGTAAATAGCATGAGCTAAACAGAACAACAATGTGCTTCCAGTGGCTACATTTAAATGAAAACAAAATATTATTAGTTTATGTGAGCTTGCTTATAGACTTTTGAGGTTTTAATATTTGGTGTTATTTTTCAGCATCGAGTGAGTTAAGAATATTTAACCTTTTTTTTAGCGATGCCTGTTCAATATTCAATGTTTGTACAGATTTATCATAATAATAACAATAAACACCAGTACACTTCTGCTTGGTTCTTTTTCACAATGTTGACTCAAGAGTTAATATGCATATTTTGGCTTAAAAATTTCCTGGTGCATAGCAACTCTTGATTCCATAGAGAACTTTAGGAGGAAGCAAAACACACAAGATTTATCTGGTCAGTCGCAGCAGATCATGGTATATGTACTTTGCAGGCCTGTCTACTATACAGATTTCTTTTTTTAAAAAAGCAACTAAAAATAGCAGAAAAAATATAAAGATATAACAAGTAAAAAAATCAACTATAAATGTTCAATTTTATGTTTTATTTCACAGGCTCTCACTCTTTATGGATGCTTGCAACATACAATAAAGGACAAACATCATTTCCTGAATTTAGCTATGTAGTGATGCTGGATGATATCAGAATTCTGTATTATAACGGTGAGACGAAAACTCTCCATCCAAGAGGAAATACAACAACTGAAGAAGATGTGTTTGATTCAAATGTTCTTCTGACAATAAGTGACTACATACAATCATCTTTTATGGAAAAATGGTTAGTAGGAACAAATAATTTAAATAAAACCTATGGTAAGTACTGCAATTACGTATTTGTTTTGAATTGGATCATGCTTTTATTAGAAACATTATACACTATAAATTATAGAAATACAGTCCTTTGGGAATTAATACTGATAATAACAATAATCAATAATAATGTATGATTATGATTATTTTATAATTTTTAAATAAATACTACCTTAAAATGTCACGCAATTCTAGGTATTGTTGCCCTTCAGAGGCTGGTTGTGTGTGAGCTGAGGGATGATGGTGAACCGGGACAAATGGTCACACGGGATGCTTTCAGAGGATCCACTACTGATGAGCTGCTATATATTGACAAGAATTTTACATATCAGGGTTCTTTAAATATCTCAGCTCATTTGCTGAAAACCCATCTTGAAATCAGCAAGAGGAATCATGAACATTTATACCACCCATACTGCATCAAAACACTCAGTGGTTACCTTAAAAAAAGAAGAAAGCAAGTCAATAGAAAAGGTACGATGACTGACACCCAGGAAAACTAAAAAAGTGTTCAGGCAGATATGTATTGAAATAAAAACATCTTTCTATTGCCTTTTCCCCCCCACAGTGAAACCCAAAGTCAGGCTCCTCCAGAAAGAACTATCTTCTGGGTTTCGTGTGAGTTGTTTGGCAACAGGATTTTATCCTCGTCACATCAACCTGACTCTGTTCAGAGACGGGCAGCCTGTAGCTGATCATGAGATCACTGGAGGAGATCTGCTGCCCAATGATGACGGGACGTACCAGATGAGGAAGAGTCTGGAGATCAGTGCTGCAGACAAACACACATACACCTGCTCTGTCACACACCTCAGTCTGGACAACAAACTGGACGTCACTCTGGGTAATGAGCTCTTACAGAAAACACACTCTAACAGTCAAAACAAAAACAAAAAGTCAATCTCTCAGTCTTTGGTTGATGTTTCAGAGTTTGATCACAGGGAACCATTTAAATCAGTGATTCCTTCACTTATGGCGGTTTTGGCTCTGATGTTGGTGTTTGGAGCTGCAGCTGCTGTTTGGAAAAGACAATGTGCAGGTATAATAAGATCTATCTATCTATCTATCTATCTAATGCAAGTAATGAACATTAAATGTTTTTAAACAACCAATCTTCCTTTTGCTGTTTAGAGTCTATTAAAAGTGGTTATTGTACTGCGTCTGGTAAGTAGTTTAACTATGTAGTTATTTTAATTAGTTACAGCACTGAATAAAATTTGATGAATTATAGTAAGTTTAGTGTTTTTCATTCATTGTTCACTCAATCATTACATTCATTTTCAGCATCTGGTGAAAGTGAGGACACAACATCAACATTCATGTCAATGTCATGAGACTATTCAATGCTGATGAATGGAGAAACATCAAACAGCAGACAAAATATGTTCTGGCAAAGTGTCATTTTTAAAATGTATTTATTACTTTATCCTGAGACGCTATTTATTTTTAAATTAATCATCTCGCTTTTCCTCTAATTTAGCATAGTCTAATTAGTACATTTATGTGACTACAGTTTCCACTATAATTTACTGGTTGCATGAGGCCCATGACAATACTATCATATGTCTGCAAGTCAGTCATTTTGTCAGGCATGACATTTAGATTTGTTGACCTAAAATGTAAAGTTGTGGAAATGTTTCATACAATTTTTTTTTTAAAATTTAATTTTATGGTGTTTTATGGTGTAATGCAGGGGTCATCAAACTTGATCCTGGAGGGCCGGTGTCCTGCAGAGTTTAGCTCCAACTTGCCTCAACACACCTGCCTGGAAGTTTCAAGTATACCTGTTAAGACCTTGATTAGCTGCTTCAGGTGTGTTTGATTAGGGTTGGAGCTAAACTCTGGAGGGCCGCTGTCCTGCAGAGTTTAGCTCCAACCCTAATCAAACACACCTGAACAAGCTAATCAAGGTCTTCAGGATTAATAGGGCTACAGGCAGGTGAGGTTTTTTTTCAGGGTTGGAGCTAAATTCTTCAGGACATCGGCACTCCAGGACCGACGTTGCCTACCCCTGCATTAAAGGATACTATACACCAGGGATCCTCAAATCTGGCCCACAAGATCCACTTTCCTGCAGAGTTTAGCTCCAACCCTGATCAAACTCACCTATCTGTGATTTTCTATTGATCCTGAAGACATTGATTGGCATACTCAGGTGTGTTTGATTAGGGTTAGAGCTAAACTCTGCAGGAAAGTGGATCTTGTGGGCCAGATTTGAGGATCCCTGGTGTATAGTATCCTTTAATGCAGGGGTAGGCAACGTCGGTCCTGGAGTGCCGATGTCCTGCAGAGTTTAGCTCCAACCCTAATCAAAAACCTCACCTGCCTGTAGCCCTATTAATCCTGAAGACCTTGATTAGCTTGTTCAGGTGTGTTTGATTAGGGTTGGAGCTAAACTCTGCAGGACAGCGGCACTCCAGGACCGACGTTGCCTACCCCTGCTTTAATGTAATAGAATTTCCTATATCACATTACAATTTTAAAAGCTTTTGTTGCATGTCTATCTAACTCCTTGCTATGTTTCAGCTTGACGACAGCCTTTTGTCTAACAGCTTCTTGTGCAGTTCACTCATGCTAAATGTCTATTTAAGAAGTAACAGATTAAAGTCATTCTCTGGATTCTGAACTGAAATTTTAATTCTGAAACCGGCGCTATAACTTGCTCTGTCTTGTCTGTCGGTATGTTGTCAGTTACCTCTTTGCCCCATGATGTATTTTTTACTGTGTG
The DNA here is from genome assembly GCA_027422415.1 of Schizothorax lantsangensis. Classification (NCBI taxonomy): domain Eukaryota; kingdom Metazoa; phylum Chordata; class Actinopteri; order Cypriniformes; family Cyprinidae; genus Schizothorax; species Schizothorax lantsangensis. Next base: position 20,442,761 of record CM049854.1, on the reverse strand, counting down.
AGAACATGATGTGTGGCGTGAGAGCGGCATGGCTTGTCGGACATAGCAACAGTAACTAAGGAGGGTGGGTTTTTGCAAAGGGTCAATTGATAACTCAGACGCAAGATGACACTAGTTGAGTTTGTATGAATAAAAAGCATGCGAGTTCATGGTGTGATATGAGAAACACCTTTTTCAGTTACCTGGATGAGCGTTGCCATGACGATGGCAAATCCCTGACCTCTCACTACCACAACTGACCAATCAAATTCACATATTCCCGAAAGTCGTTTGTTCTGTATTATTTTAGTGAAAATTTGTGTTTCATCAAATTTCTGTGTTTTGTTGGCAATCGGCGCGTAAGTGCTCGTGATTTTTTAGCTCCGCCTACGGCACACCTCCAGGAGCTTGACTGTTTTTGGAGAGAATCGGAAAGCTGTATCTTCCTTTTATAAAGATAAAACTAAAGACTCTTTGGAGATATGGAATATGCAATACTAAGTACTGAAGATTAACATGAGATTAGGCGACACTGTGTATGTTATGTCCCCTTTAACTCCACTCAACTTCAACATGTGATATGAGCAAGAATCATACATGAATCAAAATTTCTTCATTTAGTACAAGCAATAAAGTTGTCAATCCAAAAACTTGATTTATCATGACGCAATCATTCCCTCTGAAAATTTTAAAAAAAAAAAAATAATAATAATATGAAGAATTTCACTCATATTGCTGACATAATGTATGCTTTCAGTCAGCACTTACTTGCAAATTATCAATTATGAAGTCTCACTCCACCCTTATACGGCATGAGTTAGTGATTGTTCACTGAGCTTCACAGCTTTTAATAATTAGCTAGTCATTAAAAAGAATGCTTCTGATAGACAACCTTTGCACCACAAACAAACCTTGACTTTCCCTTTCACATTTGTCTGAAACCTTCCACCATGGCTAACACTGGCCAAATACCTGTAGACCTAAACAGAATTATTGACACAACTTTTAAGTTTCAAAAAGCAAACATTTAGTGGGAGTTGTGTTGTAAAATATTGGAAAAGTAGTGAACAGTTTCACTTGGGGGTGAAAGAACTCTCTCTATGCAAGCTGGATAATACAAATGATCATTCTACCAGATTTCACTACATACATTATTTATAGATTGATTGAATGAATGAATGATGCATTTATATAGTGCTTTATTGTGTATTGCTGTACACCCAGTGCTTTACAATCATGTGGGTTGAGGATGGGGGGTCTCTCCTCAACCACCACCAGTGTGCAGCATCCACCTGGATGATGTGACGGCAGCCACCAGACAACGGCGCCAGTGCGCTCACCACACACCAGCTACTGGTGGAGAGGAGAGAGAGTGATGGAGCCAATTCAATGAATGGGGATTATTAGGAGGCCATGATTGACAAGGGCCAGTGGCGGGAATTTGGCCAGGACATCGGGGTTACACCCCTACACTTTACGAGAAGTGCCATGGGATTTTTAATGACCACAGAGAGTAAGGACCTCAGTTTAAAGTCTCATCCGAAAGACGGTGCTTTTTTGACAGTATAGTGTCCCCGTCACTATACTGGGGCGCTAGGACCCACACAGAGCACAGGGTGAGCACCCTCTTCTGTCCTCACTAACACCTCTTCCAGCAGCAACCTAGATTTCACAGGAGGTCTCCCATCCAAGTATAGCTTCAGTGGGTAACCAGTCTTGGGCTGCAGGGTGATATGGCTGTGGCGATTAAATAGCTTTAGTTCAGTCTACCTCAGTGGTTCTCAGTTCCAGTCCTGGGGACTCTGCACATTTTTTGTCATGTCAAGGTAGGTTTATTTGTCACATACACAATCATACAGAGTACAATCAGCAGTGAAATGCAGGAAATGTCTTCATATTTAACACACCTAATTCAGATCATCAGCTCATTAGTAGGAAGATCCATGATCTGAGGGCATCAGATAAGAGAGATACACCAAATTTGCAGAGGAGTGGTACTCCAGGACTGGAATTGAGAATCACTGGTCTACCTAAACAACCCAACTTACTCTTTGTTCCAAATGCTGAATTAAGCTGTCTTGAGAGAAAATATATATATATATATATTAACACGAATTTTGTTCAGCATCTTGAGAATATCAAATAGGTTTCAGTTTTTGAATAATAAAAAAAAAGAAAAAACAAGAAATGAAAGAACAATACTTTTTAAACCATGTCATTTTTCTTCTCTTTTTTATGTTTTCACCTTCAGCACTAACAATATAAGCATGAACTTTAAGAAAATCTCAATCTCATTTATATTACAATTTTTTTTAAATAATTTAAACCATACATACACATAAACATTACATCATATCAACACAATCAAATAAAAGAATAAAAATGGTGGTGTAAATGGCTCAAAGTATCTCCACATCTAGTTCTACGTAAAGGAATAGAAAGCTGTGACAGTGTAACAATTAATCAATCAGTGTGACAGTGGCTGACACTTGCAGACAGAATTGTTTACCTCTTAGGTCTCAACCAGTGAATTATAGTGGAAATTGTGTAGGTAACATTTACAGATTCATGTCACTTTGTGTCATGGCATTCACATAAAATCTGATTGTGTGTCCACGCTTTCTGCAGATGCTGAAAACAAAATGTATTGTTTAATGAATGTATAGTGTGCAAATATTTTCTTTATACAATGCTGTAAAGTAACACATAGCTTAAAATAACTAGAGGTACTTACTAGAAGCAGTAGAATGACCATTTTTAATTGAATCTAAACACCAAAAGAAAGACAAAAGGATTATTGTTTCTAATTTGATTGTTTTTGAAACATAACTGGTTCTAAATCTTTTTTTTAATATTGCTTTAATTTCCTTTTCTAGGATCTTTAGACATTTAGACAAATTCTTGTCATACCTGCACATCGTCTTTTCCATGCAGTTATAGTAGCTGCAGCTCCAAACACCAACATCAGAGCCAAAACCGTCAGAACTGAAGGAATCACTGATTTAAACGGTTCCCCGTGATCAAACTCTGAAACATAAACCAAAGACTGAGAGACTTACTGTTTTGATTGTTAGATCAACTATTTTTTTTTTTGTAATTATCTCATTACCTAAATCAATGTCCAGTTTGTTGTCCAGACTGAGGTGTGTGGCAGAGCAGGTGTATGTGTGTTTGTCTGCAGCACTGATCTCCAGACTCTTCCTCATCTGGTACGTCCCGTCATCATTGGGCAGCAGATCTCCTCCAGTGATCTCATGATCAGCTACAGGCTGCCCATCTCTGAACAGGGTCAGATTGATGTGACGAGGGTAAAATCCTGTTGCCAAACAACTCACACAAAACCCTCCATCTGAGTTTGCTTTCTGCATGAGTCTGACGCGTGGTTTCACTGTAGAATAAGAGAGAAAAGAATAAAAGAATATAAAAATGTATGGTTAACGTATGAAATTGCAGTATAATTGCACTGAACTTTTCTCTAAATTAAAAGAAAATACATTGGCATTGACATGTACATTTTCTGTTTACTTGCTTTCCTCTCTTTCCAAGATAATTCTTCAGAGTTTTTATGCAGGCTGGGTAGAATATATTCTCATGGCGCCACATGGACAGTTCTAGAGTAGGTTTTATTTGTTGAGCTGTGTAATTTAAAGAACCCTGATATGTGAATTTGCTATCAAAAAAACGCAGTTCATCAATTGTAGAGCCTCTAAATGCATTCTTGGTGATCATTTGTCCAGGCTTATCATTGTCAAGCTGTTCACAAAGCACCATCACCTGAAAAACTACATGACCTGTATGAAAAGAAAGAAAGATTTGTCAACACATCTGGCCACAGGAACCATTCCGTTAATCAGGAGAATGAAATATTTGTTAGAAAAATAACTTTTTTTCATGCATCTATCTTTCATTCATAAACATCAAAACAGTCACACTGTAAGCAGAGATATAATCATCTGTATCATAATTTAGCCAAATGAACTTACTTTCTGTGTGGTTGATGGGTCTCAGATAATCTGATCTTCTCATAAAATGAGCAATCGTATAATCACTTAAGGTAATGAGGTGATTTGGATCTATCACATCATCTTCATTTGTAGTATTTCCTCTTGCGATGTAGCTTCTTGTCTCAGATTTATAATATCCTACTGTTATGTCGTCCAATATCACTGTGCCAGTAAATTCAGGAAGTTGTGTTTGTTGTTTAATGTAAGTTAGAAGCATCCGTAGAGAGTGAGAACCTTTAGAAAACAATAACCAATAATAGGTGGGGGGGGGGTCTTTTTTAGTAGTTATTAAACCATGAACTGTTCAACTGCCAGTGGATAGTAGATGCATAACATGTACAAAGACTTTTGACAAATGAACCTCAAAATTAACTCATCATATGATCTTTTTTTATTCTACAGTAACATTGAAATTATTATCATTCAGAAAGCATACACAGAATCTGAAATGACTTGATCTGAAAATATTATCACATTTTTATAATAGCTGTTGAGTAAATGGTGACCACAATATCACCACATCTACATGTATATAATGGAGGTAGATACAGGTAACTAAAGGTTTGAACTGTTCAAAAGCTAGAAATTACATACCAACATGTAATTCAACTCAAAAGAATCATATTAAATTACATTCATTGTTATACAGAGTTTTTAATTCTGGCTAATTATAAGATCTTGCAACTATTTAATATCACATAAAAATGTCAAGCATATGGGCAAAAACAGCTTGTTTACATGTTTTAAATCTGTTTCACCAAAAAGAAAAATAATAATAATAAAAGAAAAAAAGAGTGTGTGGGGGGGGGGGGGGGGGGGGGGGGGGGGGGGGGGGTATGTTTTTATCATTGTTCTACTAAAATACCTGTGATCTTAAGTAATTATCACAAAAAAGCTTGAGAACCCTGACTTGATCAACACCCTGGCACAAGGCTGAGGAAACTAAACCTCTGCAAAAGCCTGTCATGCAGTTTCTTTATTAATTAATCATATTCCTTAGTTTTTAATTCTAAGGTAAAACATGTCCGTTTTATTATATTTTCTTTCTTTTTAAAAACAATTTAAAAATTGTGTTGTTTTTCAAACAGTGCAGTTTTATGCAACATTTCTGGATAATTTGCAGTTATTTACTATTAAATCTTAAAAATATTCCAACCTTATCTGACCTCATTTTTTTTTTAGCCCAGTTCATCTGAATTCACCCTAGTTGAAATCTTGTGTGTGATTGTCACTTTCATTTTTTTTATGTTCTTCAATATTCTTCACTAACAACAATACAAAATGTAATTCTTGATGTCAAATACAACATATATAGACTATCAAAGTAACTTAGGGCATTGAATCCAAAGTATAAGCAATAATGATCATGTGATCTATATGCTACATTAAAGTCGACTCAAATTTCTACATATATTTCATTAGACATATTAAATATCGTAACACTTACCTCTTGGAGAAGCCGCTGGAAACAAAACATTAATAATGAAAAAAATTCTGTCCATAATGGCTGAGATATTCCAAGGATTGCGTGCTTTGTGCTGTTGTAATGGCACTAAACTAGTACTGTACAACTCTGTCTTGTGGTGTAATTACTTGCTGCTGGAATGTTATGTTGACAGTGTAGCGGAGTCACGCTACAACTCTATATTACACTGGTTCAGGCGACCAAATATGGACAGGATTGGAGAAGGGATTCTTCACAAAGATGCATTTATTGAACAGTATTAATGTTCTAAAGGAACAATAAAAAAACATAATTACAACCATATTCTAAGAACCATTTACACACTGGCATGATAATCAAACATGCAAATAAACACTGATTAGAGACTCAAGTCTGCATCCTTAACATTAACAGCAGCCTAATCAATGCAAATAGGCATGATATAGTTGTGCAATGATGCGTTATTAATGTAAACACACGTGTGACGCAGTATAATAATACTGCCGATGCTATACTGATTAACGCGTTTCTCTCGCGGTCAGTTACGGCGCTCAAAACTCGCCGATGGTAACCGCGGAACAATCGCGAGACATAAATAACATACATTAGATAAACATACACATGTAGATGTACTTACATCAAGGCATAAAACGCATTATACAGAGCATAAACAAGCGTGCAGAGATGAGCATTCACCAAAATGTCTTCCTGCGTGTCAGACTGTGTGGACAACAACTTTGGTTTCTGGGACAGGCTTCTTCTTCTTCTTATTACTTTACGGCGGATCGCAAACCTATAAGTGCATTACAGCCACCTATCTCTCAAATGGACCATTGACACTATATCTACAATCTCCTGATTAACCTGCCACCCCACATTCAAACACCCTTGAATCTTGCACCCGCTTAAAGAGTCTTCATAGAGCTTCATCCGGCGCTGCGTGTTCAGCTCCTCCGTCCACCCTCAGCCCTCTTAAACAGGATTTAATAAAATACACTTACACTCGCTTCTTCCCAAATACTGTAACAATAATGATTTAATGTTTCTTCCTGGATTTAATAAATTCTTAATTATAAACTGCTCACCCTTCTCTAGTTCATCCTTCAACTCGTTTCTTTCAGCAGTAGGCTATATTTCCTACAGTACATAATAACATGTTCAACTGTTTCATTAACTTCACATACCTCACATAGGCCTGTTGGATATTTGCTTATTAAATGCATTGTACTGTTCAACCTTGTATGCCCCAGTCGTAACCTTGTAATCATGTTCTCCTCCGCTCTGTTCCAACCTGATACTCTTCCCTTACCCACTGTTGACTGTATTTGATACAAATGCCTACCTTTGGCATCTATATCCCAATACTGCTGCCATAATTTCCAAATATTCCTTTTGATGATTGATTTAATTTCAATCAATTACGGGGGACTTTAATAAAGCCAACTTCAGAACAATAGCTCCAAAATACTTTCAGCACATCACCATCAACACGCGTGGTGATCGTGTACTGGACCATTGCTACTCCCCCTTCCGGGACGCTTACAAATCCCTCCCCCGCCCACCTTTCGGCAAATCTGATCACTCCTCCGTTCTGCTTCTGCCTGCTTACAGGCAGAAACTGAAACGAGAAGCACCCGCCCTCAGGACAGTTCAATGCTGGTCGGACCAATCGGACGCTATACTTCAGGACTGTTTTGATCACGTGGACTGGGACATGTTCCGGGCAGCATCTGATGGTGACATAGAGGAGTACTCAGATTCTGTAACGTGTTTCATACGGACGTGTATAGAGGATGTAATTCCGACCAAAACAATACGCATCTACCCCAACCAAAAAACGTGGATTAACAGCGATGTTCGATCAGCCTTGTCAGCGCGGACATCTGCCTTTAAATCCGGAAACACTGACGATCGGAAACAAACCAGTTACGATCTCAGGAGATCCATCAAAGCAGCAAACGACAATACAAAAACAAAGTTGAAGAACAATTCAACAACAACACCAAGAAGCATGTGGCAGGGCATCAACAACATCACAGGCTTTAAAGGGAATAAACCAGCCACTGTGAACATTGCCGCCCTCTCTACCGGATGAGCTGAATACCTTTTATGCTCGTTTCGAGGCTCATAATAACACCGCCCAACAGAGTGCGCTCCCACGGCTGCTGCAGAAGAGGTGAGTCCACTATCCCTTTCTGTCGCGGATGTAACTCGATCCTTCAAACGGTTGAACATCCGCAAGCTGTGGGCCCGGGATGGCATCCCAGGCCGTGTGCTCAAAGCATGCGCTTACCAAACTAGCCGGGTTTTTCAGACATCTTCAATCTGTCCCTCTCTCTGGCTGTGGTTCCCTCATGCTTCAAAAAATCACCATTGTGCCCATACAAAAAAAAAAAAAATCACATGCTTGGAACGACTGGAGGCCCGTTGCTCTGACACCCATCTTCAGCATTTGTTTTGAGAAGCTCATCGAGACCACATCTGCTCTGTGCTGCCTGCCTCACTGGACCCACTACAATTTGCATACCGCCGGACAACCGTTCCACAGACGACGCTATGCCTTCACCCCTGCACACGGCTCTCTCCCACCTGGGAAAATAAGAACACCTATGTGAGGATGCTGTTCGTGGATTATAGTTCGGCTTTAAACACCATAGTGCCTGCCACACTGGTTGAGAAGCTCCAGACTCTGGGACTGAACAGATCTCTGTGCAGCTGGATCCTGGACTTCCTGACAGGCAGAAGTCAGGTGGTCAGAATGGGCAACAACACTTCATCTCCGCTGATCCTCAACACTGGTGCCCCGCAGGGCTGCGTTCTCAGCCCACTCCTGTACTCCCTGTACACACACGACTGTACAGCTACACACAGCTCCAACGTCATCGTCAAATTTGCCGATGACACAACGGTAATAGGCCTGATCACCGACAACGATGAGACGGCCTACAGAGAGGAGGTGAGTACCCTGACTAAATGGTGCCAGGAGAACCACCTCTCACTCAACATCGACAAGACCAAGGAGCTGGTGGTGGATTTCAGGAGACAGAGCAGAGAACACACACCCATCTCCATCGACAAGACACCTGTGGAGAGGGTAAACAGCTTTAAGTTCCTCGGCGTTCACATCACCGAGGATCTCACATGGTCCACTCACACAGACGCAGTGCTGAAGAAGGCACATCAGCGCCTCTTCTTCCTGAGACGGCTGAGGAAGTTTGGAATGAGCCCCAGCATCCTCAGATCCTTCTACACCTGCACTGTGGGAGAGCATCCTGACCGGCTGCATCACCGCCTGGTTTGGAAACAGCACCGCTGGCAACCGCAAAGCTCTGCAAAGAGTTGTGCGAACTGCCCGCCACATCGTTGGAGGTGAGCTTCCCTCCCTCCAGGACATCTACACCAGGCGGTGTATAAGGAAAGCCAGGAGGATCATCAAGGACTCCAGCCATCCATCCCACAGACTGCTCTCTCTGCTGCCCTCAGGGAGACGTCTCCGCAGCATCCGATCCCGCACTAGCCGACTGAGGGACAGCTTTTTCCCTCAGGCTATCAGGCAAATGAACAGACAGAACTATTCACCCTACATCACACTCCCACTCACACAACATGCCACACACTGCACTTTACCGCCGTTCACTGGACTACACGCACACACTGCAATAATACAACCTATCTGTTATCACTGGATACCATACAATGCACATCCACGACATTGCATATGTATAATCTGTTTCACCTTTGTACAACTATCTACTGCACAACTAATCTGTTGTAAATCTATAATCTGTTGCCCTTAACATATCACAATGTTTAGATGTGTACATAATGTAAAATGTGTACATAGTGTATTGATAACTAAGACTGTCTTTATAGTACACTGTGTGTATTGAGTATGTGTATGTGTATTTTGCACATTGTCTTCTGTACAGTCTGTAAATATGTACTGTCTATATGTAAACTGTTTTGTTTTTTGCACTGTTTGGAGCACGCTCTCAAGAATTTCACTCACCAAGGCACTTGTGCTGTGGTGATGTGACAATAAAAGTGATTTGATTTGATTTGATTTGATAATTTCTGTCCTACTAAATGGAATCTGAATATCAACTATTTCTCGTTCTATAGCCTTTTTTGCTAAATTATCTGCCTCTTCATTACCTCTCAACCCAATATGAGCCGGTACCCACAGAAATTTATCTTTTATACTATTTTGCTTAAGTGAGTATAATTCTTGAATAATCTCTATTATCGTATCTTGCCTTGGAGATTTTAACTTCACTAATCCACCTCATTGCCATAATTATTGCAAACATCTCTCCAGTAACCAATGATAAACAATCTGATATTCTACTGCTCTTATTCACTTTTAACTTTGGTATTACGAATGCAGAGCCCACATGACCTGTTCTTGGATCTTTTGAAGCATCTGTGAAAATATGCATATTCTCCATACCTTGACCCCATATATCCCCTTACATCATATACCTCTGTATCGCAAGACCCTTCCTTTTGTCTTCTTTCTAATAAGCTAAAATCAACTTTTGGTTGGGGCATAACCCACATTGGCACTGGAGATAAAGGAATTATTGGAGCATATCCTTCCTCTTCCAGTCTCATATCTCTTACTAATTTCCCCACTCTCCAACCAAAACTATTACACTCTTTCTTTTCATGTTCCCATAGGTCTCAACGCTTTTTTTGTAGGGTGATTTCCACTCTGACCTCTTAAGTTTGCCCGATTCTATTAACTGTTGTCTTCTTATCTGTAACGGCATTTTTCCCATCTCTACTTGAAGAGCTGAAACTGGAGAAGTTAGAGACGCCCCACAACAAATTCTTAGAGCTTGAGACTGAATTCTATCCAATTTAATTAAATTAGATTTATTTGCAGAGCCATATACTAAACAACTATAATCCATTATAGATCTTATCATGGATATATATATAGTTTTTAAAGCCAATCTATCTGCTCCCCATTCCTGGCCCGAAAGACCCCTCATCACATTCACTAATCGCTTACATCTTCCCACCATCTTTTCTATATGCTCTCTCCGGGTTAATCTACTGTCAAACCATACTCCTAGAAATCGTACTGTATACACAAAGTCAGATCGAACTATGGTATTTTTTCTTTTGTTTGGGCTCTCCTGTAAAGTTGGTGAAATGTCACTTACGCCTTTCTGGTTCCCACCCCTCAAAATTCTGAATGGGAAGTTTCAGTCTGAAACCGGCACTACATGTCTCTCGTACCACACATCTTGTTTCAAATGCAACTGGCGCCATCTTGTGTTATCATGTGCTGTAAAATGATCTTAGAGGTCTTCATTGTTTTCTTACATATAGGTTGTTATAGGTTTTGAAATCAAAGCAAAGTTATTAATTTACACTAATATTAAAGAGTCCATACAAAGTAATAGCCTACATATGGAACTCTAACCCCAAGTTTAATCAATCATTTGAAGGCAGGAGATAGAAGTCATATACTGAATTTAGCATCACATATGATATTGCAGTAGAATACAATATACATACCTACAAATGAAGGTGAGATTGCTTCTTACATCTTTTATGCAATCAGGCATGATTTCCAGCTTTTACATGTGGGAAGACTATTAGTTATGTGGGAAAAATATACAGAAAGTATGTTCAGTTGGTTAAAATGGCATATTGAGATTGACAGAACATGATCATGATGGGACCTTGAGACAGGCTAGGTTTTGTGATCTGACAAGTCATCATTTTTATCAGATGAAGAGTCATTGTGTGCTGTGGGACAGTGATAAGCCTGGTCAAATGATCTCTTAAGTTTACTTTTAGCAGCTCCACTACATAGGAAATGCATTTTTATGACAATAAGTTTATATATGAGAGCCCAAAAGAAATGGCAACACATCTCTGGAGCTGTTGAGACTATGAGACTGAACCATTATAGGGCCTTAAAAATGAAGATTCCAATAGAAAAGTTTATTAAGAATGAGAAGAATATTAAGATATCTTGAATACTTTTAGAATTACATGCATGACAACTTTATAAAAAAATATATTTATGGCACTTAGTTGTTCTATGCCAGGGGTTGGCAACCTTTTCGGCATGACGTGCCATTTTTAATTTTTCTAGTTAACCACTGTGCCAATACAGTGTTTGACTGAAGTGCGAGGTACGAGTAATTTATTACTTTTCTTCCTCCTTTTCTATCCTTGGTAAATTTGTTAATAGTTGCGTTGTGTCTTTTGGTAATAGTAGTAAGAGGGAAGTTGTTGTTTTGAGGAATTCCGCTCCCAGTCTGTGTACTGGGAGTATGGTGGCTCCAAGTGTGGAGAGTTTAGATTTTCTAACGAGGCGTCGTGGAATAAAAGTGGATACTACTACGAGTGTAGAGCAGTGCACTTTAGCGGTAGGTGCAGTGGTTGGTAATGAAAATGTTCTATCGTCGTCACGGATGAATAATGCTGTCGTTTTGTTTGTTAGGACGGTTGAGTTAGCAAACTTGCTAACAGAGAGTGGTATTGAGATTGATGGTATATTTATTTCAGTGCTCCCTCTTTCTACTCCTTCAAAGAAGGTAACGTTATCTAACGTACCACCGTTTATCAAGAATGAGACTTTAGCCGGAATGCTTTCTAGGTATGGAAAATTGATTTCTCCCTTAAAGATGATTCCGATTGGAGTTAAGTCCCCTCAGTTAAAACATGTAATGTCTTTCAGGCGTTTTACATACATGGTTCTGAAGGATAACGTTGATGAACTTGATCTGACTCTTAATTTTCCGTCATGATGATGTTAATTATGTCATTTATGCCACGACAAATGTAATGAAATGTTATGGTTGCGGAGAAAATGGTCATCTTGTCCGTGCGTGTCCAAAGAAAGGAAATGATAGGAATGGATTGATTGTTGTCACTGAAAATGTGCATAATGATGTTGCAGCGGTTGCTGCTGAGATGCCAGGTCCAAGTACGGCATTTGTTGTTCCGGAAAATCCGATGGAAAGTTCAGAAGAAACTGAAAAAGATGAAATTGCTGCAAGTGAGAATGAAGAAGTTAGAATCTCCCCTGGAGTAGAACAGATAGCGGAAGAATTAGGTGAGTCAGATAATAGTAATGGTGAAAAAAAGAGGAAATGGTAATTGAAGAAGAAAATCCTGAAGTTGAGGTCCCAGTGTTTAGTGATGATGGATGTTGTTTTAAAACTCCACAAAAAAGGAAGTTGGTGGAATGTCATAAACAAGGTAAAAGGAAAGATGGTTTTGGTTTAAGTCAGACGGACACGGATAGTGAAAGCTACATTTCAGAGTGCAGTTTCAGTGCTAGTCTGCCTCTGGGTGGTTTTTCCAGTCAAATTTACACTGTTGATGACATTAAGTCTTTTTTGAAAACAACGAAGAATCTGAGGAAGGTGAAAATAGAAGATTACTTTCCGGACATAATGCAGTTCATTGAAAATATAAAGACTTTCAGAAGTGAAAATTGGTTCACTGATCAGGAGGTGTACCGTCTGAAGAAAATTCTTACGAAGTTAAAGTCAGAGGGATTTAAAGAAAACAGTTAAAATGGGTAGTTTGGTACATCTTCTTTCTTTTTTTTGTCTTTTCTGTTTTTCTCCTTTATTTTCTATGGGGGAAATAAGCTTTGCTTCTTTACAGTGCTTGAAGTGGAAAAAAATAAGTGCCAGTACTCACCCCCCCCCCATTTATTTATTTATATTAAATAAATAAGTGCTTTTTAATAATTCACAATGTATGTATAGTGCCACAATCAATCAATCAATAATTAAATAAAAGTTTTCAATACAAATTAGCACAAGTCAAGCTGCGATACCAAACAGGACCACAGGGAGACGCCAAAGACCACTAAATCGCCTTCCTTTAATATACGGATCCATTCAGAATCACTAAATCTCTGACCACCGCATAATCAGCGTTCATTATAAAACACTCTTGCTTTTAAGCCAAATACACGCTGAAAATAATCATTTTACTGACATCTGGACGTAAGTCACTATTCTCTCCGTAATCGCTGATGAAATCGGCCGTGTTTTCTCTGCATTAGCGCTGTTTTGAGCTAACTGTTTGAATTAGTTCACTGGATCCTTGGACTTTCCAGGAGTTTACGGTTTAAAATGATGTGATTGCAAAAGCCTGCTTCTTTTCATTTTAAGATATGATTTTCGTTATAAAGTACTGATGCAAATTAGTAATCAATAATTCATTATTATTATACTACTCCGCACGCCTCCCCTGACATGCTCTCGCGCACCACATAATGAAGTAGACCGACTCTGCTTGCGTTCATTCACATGATTGGGCGAGATGAGAGGTCATCCCGCCTGGGTGGTGTGATTTACATAGTTTCAGTATAATTTCTAATCATATATGGGATCATATAGCCTAATCACCTAGACCCTGACGATTTTACTCTGAGTACCGGCAACATGTCAGAAGTGCCGGTATGCACAAAAAAGTGCAGGTACACTAAAGGCTAAAATATAGAAGTGCGCGGTGCGTACCGGCCCACTTCAAGCACTGCTTCTTTAAATATAAATGGAGCGAGATACATTAGGAAGAGAGTTCAAGAGTTTGAATTGATGAAATATAAGAATATTGATGTGTTGTTTCTGCAAGAAACACATAGTGATATAGAAAATACTGCATATTGGATTAAGGTTAATTATGTCCTGCAAGTTATATAACTTTGAAGATTATAATGCACAAAACAGTTACACAGTACTGTTTGTTTATCAAAACACACAATAAATGATTGTCTTTTCCAATAAGAGGATATTTTTTCACAATGTTTTTGTTTAAATGACTCTTTCTTTTGAGAGACAATAACTTTATACACTGTGCACTTTCAGATTTAAAACTTTGCAGGATGTTTTCATTCACTTAGAGCTGTGTTACACACTGCATGACAGGTCATTTTCAAACATTCATAATAGGGGCACTTTAAATTATTACATTTTGGTTAGGCCTACACATCTTGTTCACATTGGATTTACTGCCACCTACCGTATGTAGGCCTATTCACTAGTAACATTATGACAGTATTTGCGGGTTTGGTAGTATTTGGTTTGTTAAAATGTTTAATATTCTGATCATATGATTGCTTAGCTTTTTTTTATATATATATATATTATTGGCCTAAATAAGCTGACAAAATACACAATTAGCTACTGTAGCTGTGAAACGTTATGTAAGCTGGCTAACTTATTTTACAGCTTCCCCTCATGAAAATTAATCATGGTTTTGCTATTAAAAATAAATATATATATTTTTATGATATAAAAAATTAATTAAAAAACGGTTAACACAATTTACCGTGGTTTTGCTACACTAGCCATAATTTAACCATGGTATAGTAATCATTATTGCCCCCCCCCCAAAAAAAAAAAATAATAATAAATTATGGCTACTACACTTTTACTATACCATGGTTAATTTTTGTAAGCATTGTTGGGGTCCCATTGAAACATTTCCCTTATGAAAATCAACCATGGTTTTACTATAGTGAAAGTGTAGTAACCATGTTTTTGTCTTGAAAAAAAATCTTGCGAGACTCGTTCTATACCTTCTTATCTGGCTCACAAAATCAGCACAACTTTGGAAAAGAATGTTTCATATATGCTTGAGGACATGATTTGCAAATTATTATTATTTTTATGTGTGCTGTCGGCTCCAACAATTGTTTTAACAGGTGGGATTTTAAGTTGCATTTAAGTAAACCAGTATTTTGTATTTTAAATTTCTTACACATTGCTTTTAAAGATGCATGCAATATTATTACTTCTGTACTCAACATACTGAATGATTTTTAGATTCTACAATCTTTGTTGCTATGTTACTCTCTAAAGTACTTGAGTACATTTTTTCGAAATCTGTTTCATTACCAAATTAATATTGTTTGATTGTTTTCTGCAACTTTTTTTATAGATGTTTTTTACTGATACAAATGTATAATAGCCTAAACTTTTGCTCTTTCTCACAGGTTCTCACTCATTGTGGGTTCTTGTAAATTACATTAAAGGAGAGACACCATTTCCTGAATTTAGTGTCACATTTATGTTGGATGACCTCTCAGTAGGACACTATAATTCAGAGACTAAGAGATACATTCCTAGAGATAATACTACAAATGAAGATGAGATTGTTTGGCACATCTTTTATTTAACAAGACATGATTTGCATCCCTATTTTGTGGGAAGACTAACATTTAAAAACTACACAGAAAGTATGTTCAGCTGGATATTAAATGAATTAAATATTAAATGAATACAGTATATCATGTTAGTTTCAACTTGTGTGTGTGAATTAAAGATGTTTAAGCTAAAAAGCTACAACCATTCTAAACTGAAATAATAAATATTTGATGTTTGGGTTTAGTTGCTTGATTAAGACTTTTTCTCCTAACAGGTCCTCAACTTTATCAAGTGTTGAGTCACTGTGAGCTATGGGACAATGATAAGCCTGGACAAATGATCTCTAAGATTGCATTTAGCGGCTCCACTACAGATGAAATGCATTTTTTTGACAACAAGTTTACATATTGGGGCCAAAATGAAATGGCAACACTATCTCTGGAGCTGTTAAAATGGAGTCATGAGACTATAAGCTACCCGACCTGCATAACAACTCTCAGGAATTACCTTAAAAAGAGACAAACTCAAGTGAATAGGAAAGGTTGGTCTCCAGCATGTTTTCCACTGTCTTTTAAATATAAATTTGATCTTCATACATCTTCATGCAACATTAAAAAAAGAAAAAAAGAAAAAAAGAAGCATATTTCAATAACATATTGCTTTATCTGCAGTAAAGCCGAGAGTCAGACTCATCCAGAAAGCAAACTCTGATTCTGGAGGGTTTCGTGTGAGTTGTTTAGCAACAGGATTTTACCCTCGTCACATCAATCTAACCCTGTTCAGAGACGGGCAGCCTGTAGCTGATCATGAGATCACTGGAGGAGATCTGCTGCCCAATGATGACGGGACGTACCAGATGAGGAAGAGTCTGGAGATCAGTGCTGCAGACAAACACAAATACACCTGCTCTGTCACACACCTCAGTCTGGACAACAAACTGGACGTCACTTTAGGTATTAAAAAGTAAAAAATAAAAAAAATTCTCAGAACTGTGTTTCTAATTTGTTTCTGACCTTTTTATCATGTTTGTTTAAGAATTTGATCCCGGTGAACCCTTTAAATCCATGATTCCCTCATTTTTGATAGTTTTGGCTCTGGTGTTGATGTTTGGAACTGGAGCAGTTATATATAAATGGAAACGAGGAGGTAGGATGCACAAATTAAAATGAGTAAAATGATTTATAATACATATGCCATTAAAAAATATGCTTTTCTTTTTTAATTCCTTTGATGTTATAGCTTCATCTAAAAGTGCTTATTTTGCTGCTTCTTGTGAGTATATAATTTTAAATTGTATTTAGTTTATCTTGTGAAATGTATTATTTATCTGCTCAATAATTAAAATTACATGAATTGTGTTTTTAAGCATCTGAAGAGAGTTTGAAAACAACATCAACACACAAAACACAACAGGAAGCCACACAAATAAAGGAAACATCTTAAAAAATCAATGAATGATCTACCAGAAAATCTTAATTTTAAAAACAATGTGGTTGCCAATGTATTGTATTGCAAACATGTATGTTAGCGAGTGTAAATATTTACATTCCTTAAATTTTTCTGGTGTCTGACTTATTTTGTGTTTTTGATATGTATTTTGAATATATACTTTATTTAGGTTTATATTTTAGAAGCTTTTTTGTACAAGATTTGCACTTAGCCTATGCATGCTTTTTTATGTTGTAAAGCACTGTGAGAAGCTACTAATTTTTATTATTATTCTTTATTCTGTACATGTAGTTTTCAGTAATATGCCCATATCCCTGACAATTAGCATAACATATTGCAACCATTTTCAAAATGTTTCTCATGAAGAAAAGGGAGGACAATGCTGCTATGCATATCAAATGCTTCTCAGTGTTCATGCTAATTATTGCCTGTGACCTGTGATCTTCCGCTTCCGCTTCCGGCGCTGCTGTGTTCAGTCGACGTTAAAGGATGGCTCCGCTCAATTTGTGTTTTTATATACTCTTTTACGTATTTTTACTTTCTCTTTTTACACGCTTAACGTCTGCACTATTTATTTATGACAAAAGAACACTTTTGGACATTGGACACCGCTGCACTAACCTGCTTCTGGACACTTTATCCACGGATCCAGCGTGGCCATTGGAGATTCTTCGGAACGCCGAGGTTAACAAAGGCCACCCGAATAATCCCAGGAGGCGAAAGAAACACCGCGGGCGACGCGCTGGAATTCGTGACAGACTGAGAAACAAAGCTCACAGTCCTCCTCTCCCCAGTATTCTGCTCGCAAATGTCCAATCCTTGGAAAATAAGATGGACGATCTTAGAGCCAGGATAAGTTTCCAACGGGACATTAGGGACTGTAACATCCTTTGTTTGTCTGAAACATGGCTCTCCCTCGGTCCCGGACACCGCTGTGTAACACGTCTGATAACTTTTCTGTTTTACGGATGGACAGAACAGCCGAGGCCGGAAAAATCAAGGGTGGTGGAGTGTGTTTCATGATTAACAAGAAATGGTGCGACCCCAGGAATATCTCCATTCTGTCGCGTTCCTGCTCGCCTCATCTGGAACATCTCTCCATTATCTGCCGCCCATTCTATTTACCCGCGAGTTCTCCGCGGTCATCGCTACTGCCGTTTACATTCCACCGCAGACAGACACGAGCTTGGCTTTGTCCAAACTCCACGAAGAGCTCAGCGGCTACATCAACAAACACCCTGACGCTGCCTCTATCATCGCAGGGGACTTTAACAAAGCCAACCTCAGGAAGGTCATGCCGAACTTCCATCAGCATGTATCCTGTCCAACTAGAGGACCGAATACACTGGATCATTGCTACACTCAGTTCAAGAATGCCTATAAAGCTCGTTCCCTGCCAGCCTTTGGTAAATCGGACCACGCGGCCATTTTCCTCACACCGGAATATAAACAAAGGATCGTTCAGGAATCCCCGGGGGTGAGGGAAGTGACGCGCTGGTCCTCCCACTCTGAAGCTATGCTACAGGCGTCTCTTGATGACGTCGACTGGGACATGTTCCGGGCGAGTTCAGCTGACGTCAGCGAGTTCACGGATGTAGCATTAAGCTTTGTTTACATGCTAACTGACCAAGCCACTGAAACGGTAACAATAAGGACATTCTCTAATCAGAAACCGTGGGTGGACAGAACAATCCGGGCTGCGGTTAACCAACGCACTGCCGCATACAACGCTGGTCTTCTGTCAGGAAACATGAGCGATTACAAAGCATCATGTTATGCTCTCCGACGGGCAGTTAGAGCTGCTAAACTCCGATACAGAGAGAGAATTGAGTCACATTTTCAACTCAATGACTCCCGACGCATGTGGCAGGGACTGAAGACCATCTGTTCCTCTGGAAATAACCCCTCCGCCGAGGTGAGTGCAGACCCATCGCTGGCCGAAGAGCTAAACACCTTCTACGGCCGCTTCGAACACAACGGCGGCGCGACTGTGCCGATCAGCGCGTCAGGAAGCAGCAGACAGAGCAGCGATGTGTTGATCATGTTATCACCGTGTCGGAGGACGAGGTTCGGAGAGAATTAAGGAGAGTAAACATCAGCAAAGCCGCCGGACCTGATGGGATTACCGGCCGCACTCTGAGATCGTGCGCCGATCAGCTTGCTGGTTTGTTTACTTCCATCTTTAATGAGTCCCTTGCTACCTCTGTGATTCCCACCTCATTTAAGAAATCTGTCATCATCCCTGTACCTAAGAACAGTAAACCCTCTCTTGCCTGAATGACTATCGTCCAGCTTGCCCTCACATCAACAGTCATAGAAGGTTTTTGTAGAGACTTTTAAAGAAACACATATGCTCCTCCATCCCTAGCCTGCCTACCTTCGGACCCTCTGTCAGTTGCCTATCGCCCAAATAGGTCTACTGATGATGCACATCTCTCAGGTACTGCACTCCTCCCTCACTCATATTGACAGCAAAAATGGCAACTATGTCAGACTTCTATTCATTGACTATAGCTCAGCTTTCAATACTATAGTCCCCTCCAAGCTAGCTGTCAAACTCTCAACCTCGGCCTAAACACTACACTCTGTGACTGGATCCAAGACTTCCTCACCGCAGACCACAAGTGTGTGAAAATGGGGAAGCAGTTACGCTAACTCCATCACCCTGAACGTAGGACGCAGGGCTGCGTTCTGAGTCCCCTGCTCTACTCTCTCTACACACACGACGACTGTGAGTGTCCTCTTCACAGCTCCACTTCTATTGTTAAATTTGCTGACGATACTGCTGTGTTCTGGGCCTCATTTCCAACAATGATGAGACCGGTTAGCTGGGTGAGGTAGACATACTTGGGTATAAAAGAATGGTAGCCAGTGGTGCATCTCAACTGGTCTCCTCTGAACGTGAGCAACAAAACTAAAGAGCTGATGTAGACTTCAGGAAGAGACAGCAGCGGCCCTACACTCCTCTTATGATCAGCGGGACCCCTGTGGAAAGGGTGAGCAGCTTCAAGTACCTCGGTGTAAACATCTCCGAGGACCTGACTTGGACTGCACACATTCAAACACAGGTCAAGAAAGCCAGGCAAAGACTGTACCATCTGCGACAGCTGAGGAAATTCAGGGTCTCACCAGCAATCCTGAAAACTTTCTATTCAGGGGCCATAGAAAGTGTATTGACTCAGTGCATCTCAGTGTGGTACAGTAACGCCACAAATCAGGACTGCAAAGCTCTGCAGAGAGTCGTGCGCTTAGCTGAGCGCATCCTGGGTCTGCCCTCCCCTCTCTGCAGGACATCTACCTCAAACGCTGCAAAAGCAGAGCTGCAAAAATAATCAAGGGACTCAATAACACCCGGTAACCATCTTTTCATCTCACTGCCATCTGGCAAGCGCTTCAGAAGCGTGATGGCAAAACTGAAAAACTGAGAGACTGAGGAGGAGCTTCTATCCACAGGCCATTCAGGCTCTGAACTCAGTCTCCTAACATCTACAGGACTCATTTAATTAACTGTAACACCCATCTTCTCCATCTTCCGCATTTGCTGCTATGTGTACATACCTGGTACAACCTGTTTGCACATTCCTTGCACATCCCATTCCTCTTGCACATCCTTGGTTATATTAATATTTATTAAATCCACAGTAGACTGTATTGCACATTTTAGTTCATTGCACATTTTACTCATTTTATTTTATTGTTTTTACTTATTATTATTTTTTTTAATTTATTCCTACCTATATTTTAAATATATGCTCCTGTGGTTATGTATCATCTTTATAATTTATTTTCTTGCACTGTCCATTGAGCGGACCTGTCCTGACCTACATTTCACTACTGATTATACCTGTATGATTGTGTATGTGACAAATAAACAAGAACTTGAACCTTGAACCTTGAACCTTATAATTAAAGGAATAGTATAAAAGGCTTAGTTTTCCTTGGTTATTTCACTGTTACTTGGATACCTAAACTGTAGTGTGTAACGAATCTAGTGGTCGGACAAATGTGGCCAAAGTAATCTCTACTATAAATTTTAAATAATCTTACCAAATGCTAACAAACGACTGTGATTTGGTCCATCCTGAGTACTGCTGGAGAAAATTAAGGGCTGATAACACGATAACACCATGTACGTAGTACTGCTGCATCTGTCTGGGTAACTACCTACAAGAGTACTTGTACACACCTTAACAGCCATTAAAATAACTTCTAGTAAAAACATTAAAACTGGAAAAGGTGCCAGCAAAAATGTTGCAATGGTTTTAAGATATCTAGATAACAGGTCCAACCAACCTCAATTAAAGAAAATTGCCTGTAAACAGTGCAGAAGCAAATAGGCTGCTATCTATAACTACACGCCTATACTGAATAGAAATTTGAGTATAATATATACAATAATTAATATAAATAAAGTCAAAACTTATGTTTCTGAGGAATGGCTTGTTAAACAGGCTTGAAATTATGTAGGTCTGAGACAGCCTACTCTTTTTTTCTTGAAAAGCTGCTGCTCAAGGAAATAACTCGCAGTCATGCAGTTTCTCTTACAAGACTTGCAATATTTCTATTTACATGCAGCGAGATGAGAACAAGATGATCAAGTTATTTATTTTTCTGTGGGTGCTTTCATTTCCAGCATCTGTTTCAACAGGTAGGACAAGAAAAAGCGAAGTCGATTTTAATTCATATAGACATCATGTAATTTTGTCTCAAGCATTGTTAGCAATCATTGTTTTGTTTTGATTAAGGAAATTTTGTTTTATTACATTACATAGCCTATTTTAATGACGATATCATTTTTTTTCACAGGTTCTCATTCGGCATGGGTGCTTGTAACATACATTAAAGGAAACACTCAATTTCCTGAATTTGGTATCACAGTGATGTTGGATGACATTACAGTTGGATACTACGATTCAGAGACAAAGACTTACTTTACAAGAGGAAATACTACAAATGAAGATGATATGTATAACCTGGGGGATAATACTGCCATAAGAGAACATTTGTATGACCATTTTGTGGATAAAATAAGAACGCAAAATCATACAGATAGTAAGTTAATTTCATTTCATTTATTTCATAGTCGGAACAAAGGAGTCTGTTCTGACATACAGTATCTGTTCTCATTTCTGTCCTAACAGGTCTTGTAGTTTATCAGATACTGGGTCTTTGTGAACTGTTGGACAAGGACAAGTCAGGACAACTTATCATTAAGCATGCATTTAGTGGTTCTACTACAGACGAACTACAATATTTTAATGGCAAGTTTGCATATAATGGTTCCTTAAAATATACAGAGCATGAATCAGACCCGGTTCTGCAGCTGTTGATGTATCATGAGGTTTTTTCCTACCCAAACTGCCTAAATACTCTCAGGTCTTACCTTAAAAAGAGAGGAGCTCAGGTAAAGAGAAAAGGTAAGTCTCCAACATGCTTCTCTTATTTAATTTAATATAAAAATTAGCTAATTTATTTTAACAGGTGCAGTCTTGTCTAGGGTAATATAATAATACTACATTTCTCCTGTCTTGTACAGTAAAACCTCGAGTCAGACTCATTCAGAAAGCAAACTCAGATTCTGGAGGATCTCGTGTGAGTTGTTTGGCAACAGGATTTTACCCTCGTCACATCAACCTGACGCTGTTCAGAGACGGGCAGCCTGTAGCTGATCATGAGATCACTGGAGGAGATCTGCTGCCCAATGATGACGGGACGTACCAGATGAGGAAGAGTCTGGAGATCAGTGCTGCAGACAAACACAAATACACCTGCTCTGTCACACACCTCAGTCTGGACAACAAACTGGACATTGATTTGGGTATGGTCATTAGATTATTTATTAAGTGTCGGTGCTTAAACCTGATTGACTTGTATGAAAATGTATGTTAATTAACTTCATACGTCATACTTCAGAGTATCAAGGGGAAACGTTTAAGCAGGTGATTTCCTCAGTGCTTGTGTTTTTGGCATTGGGATTGGTGTTGATGACTGTGATTGACGTTATTAAATGGAGGAGAAGGCGTCACTCGGGTAATACATGACATTTCCTAGAAAAACATACTAGATTAATTCAGACTATAAAGATCTATCAGTTTTAATTTAAATAATTTCCTTTTCCTTACATTTTATTATGTTTAACTATTTCCCTATGTTTTGTTGTAGCTTCCTCCACAAGTGACTACTCTTCTGCTTCTAGTGAGTTTTTCTGTTTGTGTTTGTGTAATGTTTTGTGTAAATGTTTTAGCTTAGATAGTTGTATTATAGCATAACATGACTCATTAATTTGCATGAAGAATAACAAAATATTGATTTGTTTGAATATTTTCTAAACAATATTCAATAACCAATAACCAATTTCTAATTTCATTTTCAGCAACTGAAGACAATGTGGATAAAACATAATTAAATTAATGGGCGAAGTAAATATGTAGCCTGCAGATGCATATAATATTAGAAAGTACTGATAACAATATATCAATAGAATATAATTGCTTAGCTTCCATAATAGCAGTGGCACATGTATATTCCTTTCATGGTCATTATATTTCCATTTGTAGTTTGTGTGTACTAATAGCATTGTTAAGGTCAGCTGACCGGTGCTTTTACTTTACATGGATTGTCATTAACAAGCTCAAATGAATCAGATTGTGTAATGTATCAGAAAGTTATATATTGATGCAATTTAGCATCTGTTTGTTTGCATCAGAAACAAAGATATAGACATTTTACACAAACAGCGGCTCCATTATATCAATAAGTCACTGCATGCTACATATGTACATACTAAAATGTAAGTGTCAGTGATGACATTTTTTCTTCTGAATGGCACATTAGGTAGAAATTTTAACTAATTTAAAAAAAAAAATCATGTTTGAAAAAGAAGTGGTAAAAGGTTGGCAATTAATGATCAACTGAAACGACAGCATCTTGTTTTGACCTGTGTATATAATGTATTTTCCAAAGTTTGTAACCCTAAACAACCTGACATAACTCAGATGTTCACTGATCATACTCCAGGAAATAAAACTGGCAAGACTAGCTTCATACTGTCTGACTTGCACTCAGTGTTACTTTAGATAACAACATTTTTATGACCTTTGAATGGCTTTTCACTAGCCTGAGAACAACATTATTGATGCTATTATTAGATCAAATAAACAATATTGAAGAAATAAGTAAATATTTTGTCCTACTTTAACCATTGTAGGTGACAGCATGAAGAGCTAATATGCTATTTTACTATTTTCTATTTTAATGTATGCTATTTATAATGTACGATACTTTATAAATCTCCAAATTTACTTTGCTATTGGTTCACCATCATTTTCAAAGGAGAAACTTTTTTTTTTCATTGTCACAGCCACAGATTTTATGTATTGTTCACTTTGGCTTTACTGCCACCTACTGTATAGATTCAATAGTGATATTGTGACAGCATTTGGGTTTTGTTAGACTGGTATTGACAGATCATAAAATTAGATTATTAATAAATGGATCAGCCATTATTGTTTGCAGTAGGCTACCTTTACCCTACATGCACTAATTGTTTCATTTCAAATTCAACCTCTTTTGTGTTGAATAAAGCAGAGACATTGTTTAGAAACCTTTCAACTGAATGTACAGTACATCAAGGTATGTCTTTCAACATCTACAAAGATGAAAAAAAGCAAAAAAAGTAATATTTCAAAGTATTTATTATAAAAAGGATAATAAATATACAATATATACCAATTTATTCAATAGAAAAATAAGTTATTTGATAAATAATTACAAATATATAAATTCACAATGCAACAAACTAAAAAAGTCTTAGTTTATAGATGAAACAATATGATTTTTGGCATCATAATCTCTCCTTGTGTTCTTCACTGAAAAACACCCATGGCTGTAGTATGTAGCCGTGTGGTGTTGAGACAGGAAACTGTAAAGAGGAAAAAAACTATTTAAATATACAGAAATTCAGCTATGTGCAATGCAACAAATCAACAAGTCATTAAATGAATGTAATTTGATCAAATATAAATCACGGAAAGGCTCCTTACCATACAGTATTGTGCATCTCGAAGTTTGAAGTAGAAGAAAGTTGTTTTCCATCTTTTGTGTGGAATCACTGAAGGTTGTGATTGTTGGACAATATGGACATTGTCTTGCACAAGTCCCTGTGGCCAGGTTTCTGAAAGCAGACCAGTCTCAAGCCTCTCTGAAGTATCTTGTGAGTAGTTCCTTAGAGTTGCTTCATGGTTGAAGGTCTCCTCAGACTCGTTCCAGCTGAGCAGAAAGATACGAGATGTAGCTAATAGTGAGAGCGAAGGGTCTCAATCTTGGTCAGGGT
The DNA here is from genome assembly GCA_027422415.1 of Schizothorax lantsangensis. NCBI lineage: Eukaryota > Metazoa > Chordata > Actinopteri > Cypriniformes > Cyprinidae > Schizothorax > Schizothorax lantsangensis. Next base: position 20,417,420 of record CM049854.1, on the reverse strand, counting down.
TTGTCCAGCAGGAGCCACAGAAGGAGGTAAGTAGGTTCTGAGATGATGGAGAGCCTTGGTCAGATCCCTCATCCTGGTGTTCTTCTTTCACTGCCGTCGGACGCTTCTTTCCAGGGGTTTTTAGACCTGGAACGTCTCTTTCCATCAGCTGTAGAGCTAATCTGAGCTATCTGGGTTTTTAGCTGGTTACACAGTCGATCCCAGCAGGCCTCTCGGCTGTCTTCCAGCTCCCCAACAGCTTAGGAGGAGAAAAACATCAATCAATGGAGGAACTTGGGAGAAAGGCTGCCACAGGCACTGAAGTACCCAGCATCAATGGTGGTAGATGATCGCTTGTATTCATACTGATATTTGGCTCTTTGGAGCATATAAGGAGAAAAGTTAAATTCCATTGTTGTGATCTTTTCAAAGCAGAGGAGATGTTTCCTTCTCGTTCTCTGGTACCTGAGTGAATGCTAAAGAGCTGGAGGCAGCAGCCCAATATATCCTGCATGAAGAGGTGTGATGTTGCACCTCCAGAAGGCGCTTAAGAATGTCAAAGCGGCAGAGAGACATCACACCAGGGGCAGGGGTCTCTGGGAAAACTCACATCACATCCAGCACAGGTGGGAGGTGGCGACTGCAGCGGTAAAATAACATTCACTGCTACAGGACAAGTTCAAGATAGATTTAGATTTAAAGTCTGGAGATTTTATTTATGTAAATAATTTTGATGTGAATTTTGGGCACTGTGTACTTATGTATTGAGTTCAGTACTACATTCATACATGATTAAAAATTCAGTCAATTTATATTCCAGTCAAACCAGTCAAAAGTGGCATTTTAGTTATTGTTTAGTTTTAATCAACAACGCAAAGCCAGTCAAGCAAAACTGTGCCATGCAATTTTATTTTTCACCTTACATGCATTGCATTGCTTTTTTGCGTTTTTTTTTACATTTATTTTAATTGGTTAGAAATTTATTTTTTATTGATTTTCTTATTTTTCAATTTATTTACTTAGTATTTTTTAAATATATTTAATATTGTAATAGACATGCATTTATTTATGCATTCATTCTTTATTACATTATATTTTTATATTACATATATTTAGATTTATTAAAATTATTTCAATTATTCATTAATATATATATATATATATATATATATATATTATATCTATTGTGTTTAATCAATGAAGGCCGTGAATGTTGGACAGTACTATTTCTTAAATTAATTTATTAAAAGTGCATTTATTTATGCATTCATGTTTTTATTTAAAATAGTTTTTTGAAGTATTCAAAATGGTAAAAAAATTGAAATGTCTTATGCTCTGCTTTTTATAAAATGCTTGCTCTCTCAGAGTAACAGCTCTTTTTGTGAAGTGTGTAGTTTGTAATGTGTCAGTTGTTCACAGGTTTTTGTTTAGACAACTGACTTTGACCTTTTATGGCCTCATGGGAACTCAGGAAGGACAGTTCATTTTAAGAGGGCAGATTTAAAAACACTGAATGAATTTGAAATCAATTTTATAATATGACAACAGTGACAAAACAAAATGTAAAAATCGCTGTGTATGCATAAAAATATATCATAGATGTAAGTGAGGATTTGTGCAAATATATGAATCGATGATGTTGATGTTGTGTATCCAGTTGTTGTTTTCTTCTCTGAGGTGTAAGGTGAGCTCTTCCTCAGGCCTGGGCTAGATTACAGCTTCAGTGTGAGTATAGCTCTGAGGAAATGGTTCCCAGACCACAACGTGTCACTTTTTGCTCCTTCTTGCCCGGTGCTGACCTAAAATAAGACTGTTCCCAGACAACACACTCATTTCAGACAAGATCAGAAGAAATGACTTCTGTGAATTTGCTGATGAAATAAAGAATGAGTAAGTTCCAAATTCTGAAAATGAAGTCAAAAGTCATCGAATGGGATTCCAAATATACATCTATGACACAATCACGGCCCAAAGCAACGAAAAAAACCAAACCACAAAAAACCACAAAAATCTCATTAAAAATGTCACTGGTCACTGTTAATTCACTGAAATGTTGATTTAAATCCCTGCAAATGAGTTCCCTTCTTCCTTTTCAAAGCATTCTTAGTTTTTCCTAAAGCATCAAAGGCCGATTAGCACATCAATGTCAAGTGTTTTTCTTATCCTGCTCAGTTAAATGTTGATTTGAGGTAAACAACTAAATTGTCTAAATCCTTTCCTCCCTGAACTCCGTAAACTGTGTATTGAGCTCCACATTAGCATAATAGTCACAGGGTCAAGAGTAAGGCCCTAGTTCTAATTATCTGAGTATCTAACACCTCGGCACGGTCCTGAAACGCATGCAGCACGCCGACCCCTCTCGCATTAGAGGATTATGAAGATAAGCATGCATGAAGCTCAGGCTTTTGAAGGGATCATCCAGCCCAGACTCTGAGGTGTGAGATGCTCTTTTTTGTTGACCTGGAGTTCATTAAGAAAGAGCTTCTATTTGCACAGGCCTGATTAATGCTTGGATGATGGTAAGGCCTTTGTGTCATGGCACAGCTTGAATGGGTTGGGGAATACCATGTTATGTCTTTTTAAGTTTATAATATTGAATTTAGCAACAGGGAAAATGTAATCTGATTTATTTTTTCATTCCTAAAAAATAATAGACAATATAAATATATTAATAAACTGAAAATAAATAATAATATATTCTTCTTATATTCATATTTATTCAGTATAATAGTATTTTATTTAAATCTTTTTTAGTCAAATGATTTGGTCTATCAGAATTTGAACATTTATCTCTGATGTAACTGTCAGAGTTTATTTAGAACGGTTGCTGACTGATTTGAGTTTTTCGATGGTCAAAATCAGGGCAAATATATTAATGCTGTTTACATGTAATGACGTAAATGAGACATTAAACATGCTGAAATTGAACAGATATTTATTTTGCTTTTTTTAATATAAATGTGTTAAAATAAATCAAAATAAATGAAAACGACGTGAAACAACCACTTTTGTTTATTCAAATATTAAAAAAAAATATTGGCCAATTATTTGTCCTGGCCAGATATAAAGGTCTATACCTATTTTAGCATGACTGGAGAGAAATATGTTTTAATTATGTAATTCATTATAACTTCTATGTCTCATTTAGTCAGTTTGACCACCAGAGGGCCTCAAAGGGGAAAATTTGAAAGATAATTTTATTTTAAATGTTAAATTTAAAATTTAAAAAATTGAATGCATGAAATTAATTTTGTGAATGTAAATGTTAAATATCATTCTTTGCTATGCACATACAATATATTTAAGAATACTTGTAAATGTGTTTTAATAGCCCTTGTCACCTTTAGCTTCGCCTTCATATTATATTAGTAAAATATTGTTGACAATAAAAAACTATTTTCCCAAATGTTTTTGATTTAGTATAATGACAAATAAAATTCAATAATATATATTTTTTTGATGAACATGTCTTTATAATAACACACCTAATATGTCAGAACTAATATTAGGCTATATGTTTTTCTCACAGTATAAAAAATCTTTTAAAGCTGCCTTCATATCTTAGGAAGCGCAACCCTCAAAAAAAGGCGTCATAATATTTTAACTGGTTAATTGTTTTACTCCTTGTTAAATTTTCTTTATCTGCTGGGATCTGCAATTCCTGAATGTGAGTACTGTCTGCAAAAGCCCATTAGCAGCACTGAGTGTAATTTACATGTAAATGACTAAGAGACTCAAAGCCTCCACTAACACTGTAACTGCCTGTATTTGCAATTTCTGCACATTCCATCTGATTTTTGCATCTTTTTTTTTTCAGTCAGGGGTAATGAAATCAGTCTACAGGATAGGAAGAATTGCATTAGGCCTATATTATCAAAAAATACAGATTAATCTGAATCTAGAAGAAATGCTATGAAAGCATTCATCTTTTGATTAGGTGTAACTCACATTGCTGTAACATCAAGTATAGGCTACAGCATGCAACAGAAGCTAAATGAAGAATCTTAAGAGAATATTTGCTTAAGTTTAGGTCAAAAGTGACAGTGTGTCAAGAGTGGAGACAAAATCATTGCGGCGCAGCTGCATGTGGCTGTAAAATTGTGCCCTCTTATGGAAACAATAGACATTGCATTACAATAAAGCAAACAGGATTCATATCACCTCCGTTTAGTTTAATTTAATACATTAAGTTAGACTAAATAAAAATGAGAAAATGTATAAATATATTTATTTTATTTTAGTAAATGTTTATTATTATTATTATTTTACATTTTTTATGGTTTTAGTTTTAATTTCAGTTTCGGGTAACTATAATAACGCTGGTTTGAGAATATATTGATAATGGATAATTATGAATAACTGTTGATTTGTTCATTGACAAAAGTTGATTTTAAATAGTGAAGACCTTTTATTGTTATTTAATGATAAATAAACACAATCTTGAAGTTCAAAGTTAATACACAAAATCAAAACTTTGACATTTAGATGTTTTTATTATAAATATCAATAAATTAGTATAATTTTTGTACAAAAAAGACAACATACTAAATATATAATATTAAAATAGAAATCTTAAAATAAGATAAAACAATATTTTTATATTACATTAAATACTGTACAGTAGAGTCCACAAAAAAAAATATTTGTATGAAAAGTTTTAACTATATGAAAAGTTGGATGAGAGATTCATCCCCAGTGTTCCGGTGCAATCGGACAGTGGACAGCTTTGTTGTAGCCCTAAAAAGAGAGGTGGAAAAAAATAAGTTTATTTTATTCAGCATTTATTCAGTCTTTGAAAATTAAATTAATAATAAAAAGCGAACACAATATGCATTATTTATACATATTCAGAATTTTTCATTTCAAATATATAAGTGCCAAACAAAGTACACACCTGGTATGTTGTGGCTGTATCTGCATACAAAGGACACTCCAGAAGAGATTCTGAGCTGGAGTTGAAGGAATCATCATAAGCAGGTGTTTCCATGTTCATGCAGACCTGATGAGAATCCATCTCCGTCTTCCTCAAGACATGCTCTGAAGGTCTGAAGGTGCTTTGAGACAGTGCTTGATGTGATGTGCTGAGACCCCAGTACTCTGGTGTTGAATAGCCCTGATTTTGAGGTGATTCTTGGTATCTAGAAGCTCCCAGGTCCCTCATCTGGCAGAGAGACTCTTCGCTGAGGCCTAGTTGAGCAGACAGATAGGAGATGTAGCGGATGGTGAGGCGAAGAGTCTCGATCTTCGTCAAGGTTTGACCGACAGGAGCCACGGAAGGAGGTAAGTAAGTCCTGAGGTGGTGGAGAGCTTTGGTCAAGTCCCTCATTCTGAGCTTCTCCTTCTCGCTGGCGCTCTGTCTTTGCTTGCTTGGGTTCTTGCAGCGTGTTCTTCTAGTTCCAACACGGGAACGTGAGCCGTCCTGATGTAAGGAACCCGACGTGGGTGCCTTTGCACCTCCGGGAGGTGGAGAAGAGCTGTTTTGAAGCTGAGCTGAAGGAGAGAAGTCCATGTAGGAAGTAGGAGAAACTGTTTCAGGAGATGAGATGGTGTAGAATTCAGAGTCTGAGCTCGGGCAGCTCCAGGAGTTTTGTGTGAAGTAGCTGAAGAAAGGAGAAGACACGTCCATTCTGTGTGGTTTGAGAGAGTCAGTGATGCTGGAGGGTTTGCTGGAGGGAGGCTTTATAGCAGCCTCAGGCCTCAGAGGTGTGAAGTGACACCTCTGCAGGCCTCTGTCCCAGACCAGACTACAGGGAGAGAGGGAGAAGTCCAGTCCCGATGTGGGAACCTACAGATATGAGTCATCAGGTAATGTGTGATTTTTCACTCCTACCCAGCATGAACTTTTTTCCCCCTTCGCTACTGTTTTTAACATCAAGCCCTCCAGTGCTATTTGGATTATTTTCAACCCATAAATAGAAACACAATAAATTGATTTATTAAAATTCAAATTGCATATAATGCTGTATACATAATACATAATAATATATAAATACACAGATTTACTGCATGATAATTACAATTTCTCATGAAGTAATATATATATATATATATATATATATATATATATATTTGTTTATATAATAAAAATAATATATAATAAAAAGAAAAAATATAGTCAAAAAACATCATACTAATAATATAAATAATACATAATAATATAAATTAATAATACTATATAAAATAAGAATAATGGAAATGTTAATAATATCTTAAATAATATATTCAATATTGTTAATACAAATTTCCCCAAAATTATAGAAAATATTTAAATTATATATTATTATATAAAATTGTATTTTATTGTATTAAGTGACTTGTGTGTGTGTGTGTGTGTGTCTTCCATTTATGGAGGCCACTTTAGGAACTTAAGTGTGTGTGTAATTCTGTCTCTGAATATATCATATCTCATTATCACTGCACTGTGTATATTATATAGACAGGGTGTGTGGCTTTCCTATAAATATATGTATAAATCAAACCAGCTGTCATATATCAGAAGAAATGTGAGTTAGTGTCTGAATACTTAGGACCATGTGTGTGTGTGTGTGTGTGTGTGTAATAAATGTCAACAATTCTGTGTTTTTCTGCAATAAGTACATTAATGATGAAAGTCAAATACTTATAACAAAGAGTTGAAAAATTTAAGGGGGTCTGAATACTTTCCGTATTAATAATATATTAAATAATATATTCAATACTGTGTATATATTATAGAATTATTTATTCAATTTAATTACATAAAATTTCCCCAAATTTTATAGAAATTGTACTTTATTGTATTAGCTGTGTACTTTATTGTGTGTCTTGTTGTACTATTAGATTAAAAATTATTATATTATACAATATATAAATATTATATAAGAATAATACAAAAATCTAAATTATTTGAAATGTTTTATCATTAATTAAAGCTTCCAATTAAGACAATAAATATTTAAATTATATTTTAGATTTAATTATATTGTAATTATTGTATTATATTAATCACATAAAAATAAAGGATTTTTTTTTTACTTTATAATATTTAAATAATAAATTGTTTGCTTTGCTTTACATCAACCATAACATACATATCAACCAATATCGCTATCCTACAGTCCACTTTGATAATATATTATTATTAATATAATATATTTTTATATTAATAGATAATGTATTTAAAAAATAATAAAATAAAATAAAAAGTAAAATAATTGTTATAATTTTATGTCAAATAAACATAAATTATTCAAAGAAAGTACACAAATGCAATGTTTGATAAACACTGATAAACACATAAAGGATATATCTATACCCTGAAACTAAGTTACAGACGATGATATGCGGTCAATAGGTCACAGTTGTATAGGGACAGAGACTCAGGCCATTCTCTCACAGCCGAGGTGTTAAACGACACCTCTAATGGGTCACATTAAAGGCTAGTCCACTGCTCTGTTGTCTGTGTGAACCTTTAATGGAATTTCACACCACACAAGTAAGAGCTAATGAGGCTGGCTAAACAATATTAAGATCCACACACCAATATACTGTCATTGAAAAGACATTTAAGAATAAAGCCTATCCATATGTACACTGTTAAATGCTTTTTAGCCTTACATTATGAATTTTTAAACTTTGAACAGCATTAGCATAGCACTAATCAGCATAGTGTGCTCCAACATGTGCTGCTAATCCCAAACACATAAAATGGCTCAACATTAAAAATCACTAAAATGATTTGAAAACCCCTTAAAAAGCTTTTCACTACATATTTAGCCTGTTTGAAGGTGTGTGGGTGAGTGTGGGAGTTTTGAAACGCCACTGTTTAGACTGGCACCTTAACGTGGCACCTTGAGAACAACAAGGTGCTAAACCTGCGACCTCACAGAGGACCTCACCGAGCTCAAGTCAAGAGTTCATCTTCTCACAATCACTCAACAACAACAATCAACACAACTAATAGATTTTCAGAAGCATCTATTTGCTGAGAAGCAGTATAGGGGACAGTAAGGATAATATGTGTATATACGTTTTTATATTAAAACATTGTTAATGGTCAAATGCTTTAGATTCAGAATTTTATTCAATATCAAATATTTATGTAATACTATCAAGCATCTTAAACTGGTGTTATGAATGTAACATTTGTCTTTGTGTATTTTAATTTTGTGTGTTTAAATAAGGTATAAACTTATAACACTTATTAACTTAAACTGGCTTGCCCAAGGCTTTAGACTAAAATAAATATGACCCTGGATCACAAAACCAGTCTTAAGTCACATGGGAATTTGTAGTAATAGCCAATAATACATTGTATGGGTCAAAATTATTTTTTTATTTTTTTATGCCAAAAATCATTAGGATATTAAGTAAATTTCCTACCGTAAATATATCAAAACTTAATTTTTGATTAGTAACATGCATTGCTAAGAACTTCATTTGGACAACTTTAAAGGCAATTTTCTCAACATTTATATATATATATTTTTTTTTGCACCCTCAGATTCCAGATTTCCAAATAGTTGTATCTCGACCAAATATTGTCCTATCATAACAAACCACACATCAATGGAAAGCTCATTTATTCAGCCAGCTTTCAGATGATTTTGACTCTTATGACTGCTTTTGTGGTCCAGGGTCACAAATAAATAAATAAACAACAGCATATTACAATGATTTCTGGAGGATTATGACACTAAAGACTGAAGTAATGACTGCTGAAAATTCCCAGGATTATATTGCATTTTGAAAATATTACAATAGAAAACAGTTATTTTAAATTGCAATAATATTTCGCAATATCACTGTTTTTACTGTATTTTTGATCAAATAAATACAGGTTTCATGAGCATAAGAGTCTTCTTTCAAAACATTAAGACTCAATATATATAGTTTGATATTTGTGTTGTAGCAGGTTTTTGAAACATCTCAGCATCTATGATTTTTGTACTCTGACTTGTCCTTTCAATGCCCCGGTGTGACCTTTGTGATGTGAACTTCCCGAACCCTGATCTCACCCTTTGGGAGCCGAGAGGTGCCAGGTCTGTGGTGGTCTTTGACACCTCAGAGGCATGGAGGGCGAGACTGTTAGCATCTATTAGTTCACAGTCTTATAAGACTACAGTGTTCACCATCTCAAAAAGAATTCAAAAATACTTCATTTTATTAAGGCATGTGTTTCTATTCAATTCTAACATTTAAAGCAACAAACATTCCCATGGGAATGACAATGTTCTCTCCTTTTTTCCCTCCTCTCGTGGTGTGCAGCATTTTGCACCCTGAGTGTGAACCAAAACAAAATATCTTGAGACAGAGGTGCTGCAAATCAGGAGAAACATGACATTGCATTGTGAGAACGACATGAGTATGTGGTGCCCAATGTGAAATGTACATTTAGTGCACTACATATACTGTAAGTGCATCATCATATAAATCTTCAGGAGTCTAGTGTTTGATATTCACTCATTTCTGAGTCAGAATTTACATGTAAAATGATCTTTGCACTCATTTTTTGCATATTTTCCCACCCACTTCTACAGTTTCAGAGACCGTACGTGTTGAATAGCTTCTCTACAAACTAAAACCTCTCAACCAAGCGAAAAAAGGGACTCTGCTCCAGATCTGTTTCCCGGGGCTTGTTGTTACATCTTTCACACAGTTGCTCGAACCCCAAGACAGAATGAGCTGGCAGGCAGAAGAAAGTATCCAGCCAAAAAAAAAAAAGCCCAACACAAACTGTGCGAATTACATACATGTTTATTTTTTGTAATTCATAATGTACGGTCACAAAACAAAAACAACAGAACAGAAAACATAAAATGAATTATTTCTGGAACAGCCAGAAAATATTTCCAAATAAATATGCTGTAAAATGAAGAAGCAAGTGTTCACAAATAAACTTACAATCAATTACACAGAGTTTATTATTAATTATGCATAATGAGAAGGAGGTTTTCATTCCATCTTTAACATATGGATCTGTCCAGTTTTTCAGGTATTGAATCCTGTTTCTGCCACGGAATAAAATAATAAATAAATAAAGATAATTGTGACTTTTTATCTCACAAATCGAACTTTGTTTCTGGCAATTCTGAGGAGAACAAAATCTGAATTTTGAGATATAAAGATATTAACTTGTCACAGAACCCCCCCCCCCCCCCCCCCTTATCTCAAAATTCATTTTTTCCACATTTCACATTTACCTTTTTTTATTAATTAATTAATTTATTTTTATTCCATGGCAGAAACTGGCTTCCATATTCAGGTGTATAGATTTCATTTTTGTGCATGTATTGTTCATAATTTGTTTTAAAGCAAAACAGTAATATAGTGAGCATGCACAGCTTTGTTCGTCTGTTACAAATGTGACAGCTTCATAAACTTTAAAGGGAGAAAACTGAAAACAAAAATCATGTCATTATTTACTCACCCTCAAATCATTCCAAACCTGTATGGCTTTATTTCTTCCGTAGAACAAAAAATAATGTTTTTTGGACATAGAATGGAAGTCAACGTGGTCCAAAAACAATTTTGTATAGACATTCTTCAAAATATCATATTTTGTGTTAGGAAAGTCATGCAGGTTTGGAACGACACGAGGGTGAGTAAATCATAACATAAATTTATTTTGTGTGTGTGTGTGTATGTGTGTACCGTTCCTTTAAGAGGCCTATTACCAGCTCATGAAAACTAAAATGATACAGGTTACCAATGACTAGTATGGTCTAACCAGTTTTATTTGCAGTGAGACATACATTAGATCATCCAAACAACACATTGAGAAAAGACACAACATTACTTGGCTAGTTACACACATGCAACTCAGTCAACAACACGTACAGATATGTGGCTCTGTGAAGCTCAAGTCCAAAGTGACCAAATCGTCCGACTTTTTCAGGATTCACAGAATGCAAAATAATAAAATAAGAGGGCGATAGAGAAAGAGAGTGAGAGAGCACTAAGAAACAACACATTTAGTGAAAGGCAAGGTAAAGTGAGGCTATAGTTTTGTAAGGTGCTCCGCCAATTTACAGGTAATAAAGCAAAAATAGAAAATGGAGGAAGCACACATAATGGTTTGTGCAGTGACCCAACAAACGCAAGCACACATTCTGCACCGAGCATCCAAACGTACAGCGACACATTGAGATCAGTCTCTTGACATACAGTAGGACACTTGCAAACACCAGGACACAAATACACCTTTTTCCAGGGGAGGTTACATCATAAGCAAAGGCAGAGGGTGAGACGATAGCAAATTACAAGCTATAGAATAAGATAAAAAGAAAATCTTCAACAGTACCTGAATTTTTTGACCAAGAAATGGCACAGGATTGAGACTTCCACGACTCTGATTACCCCATCCAAGCAAATCTGGGATAATTGTATTTTTTACTGGAGGTATTATTTTTCTCTATAATACTCCCTGTAGATTTTTCTGAAACTCTATAACTAGTGCAGATATTTTTTGAGGCTCTAAATGACCCAACAGGCCTTTAACTTACTGTATATGAAATATCAGGCATATCTATACATTAATATTTTGACTAGGAGTAGATCCATCATTTGGTCCTTGTAGTTTTTGAATATTGGAATTTAATATCACATATTATGAGTTTTTGTTTCTTGAATAAGCCCAATTTTTTTACATGCCAGCAGTTATCTAAACACTAGTAGTCATTTACAATGGCTTGGACCAAACTATCAGCTTCAGATTTTCACAGCAAGACCTTCCCTCTGGTCTCAGGCAGTTTCAGGGCCAGCACTCCACCACCAACCAGAGCACCGAAGGACAGCAGAATAGGGATGACTTTGGTAATGCCTACGAATGAGGCAAAGATTGAGCTTCCCAATATAGCCGCCAACTTGCAAATGGCATTTAAGACTCCAAACGCTGTGGCTCTGCAAGAGAAGTTAAGACCAGGCAATGAAAAAAACAGTATGGGCTTTCACATGTACTTTAAAAGTTCAGTTGTATTAAGTCCATTTATTTTGCTAAGTCAGACTGTTAATGTGATTGTAACTCAGCTTTGTTTAGCGTGTTAATCAGACTACAATTGGCCTGGACTTCGAAAGACAACGGCAAAGGACAAATGCAACATGTATTTAATCGTTTAAATATATAATTACAAACCAGTGTTGTTATTGTTAACAAAAACTATAGATTTTTTTCAGTATTTGAAACAAAGCTAAAAAAAAAAAATTGATGAAAAACACAAACTTAAAAAAAATCAGTTGAAGTACTTAAGTTACTTAAACGGAAACCTAAAAAAAGCTAAGTAAATATATAAAAATAATAAAAAATGACAAAAGAACAAATTACTAAATAAAACCTATATTAAAATGTAATATAAAATATAAAAATGCAAAATATTAATAAATATTATAATAGTATATAAATAATGAATACTAAAATAGCATTGTTATACACTGCGTCATGGTGTAATTGGACAAAACCCACTGTACTGTAAATATATTTGCGCATTAAAGTATTTGCATGCTATACAAGGTTATGTAGGCGAGAGAGTTTCTGTTAGCATAACAATACAATGCTGCTAATGCTTCTTTAGTGCTTTTTATATAATTTTATATTGGCTTTACCTTTTTGAAGCTGGGTAGAGCTCCACAGTGATGACTTGAATGCCGTTCCACGCTGCTACGCTAACGCCACAAAACAGACACTGCCAGGTTATGATGGCTGCCTGACTAAAGCTCAAGAAAAGGAAAAAGGTGCAGCCAGCAGAAATAAGCATCGAACCACCTGCAGAGAGAAGAAAAAGTGGTCTTCACAGGCTCTTCTTGGTTAGAAACTACATTAGCGACTTAGAATGCAAGCTACTGGATATAAACATTTCGATAGCATTTCTGAAAATAGCTAAGCTAAGGTTTGTAGCCATCTAGGCAGCGGTTCAGCTCACCTATAATCTTGATTCGTCCAATCTTGTCCATGAAGAGTGCCGAGATAATATTTCCAGGCAACACGGCTAAGCTGCCTAAGAAGCTGACCAAGTAGACGAGGACGTCGTTGTCCTCCTCATAGTCTAAATGGCATCCTTTCTTGGTGTGCAGGAAAGTGACGTTCTCGAATGTACAGTCAATGAACTTTTCTTCATACAAGTCTGTGGAAATGAACAAACCATGAGGTCTAGTGCACTAAAACAGCTCTGAATTGTGGGTAAGATCTCTTACCTGTGTCATAAAACACAGTACTGCGAATGGTGCAGTTCTCAAAGATCGTTTCTGTGGATCGGATGTTCTCAAAGAAGCAGTCCACGAACAAGGAGTCTTCAAACTTCACAGACTTCATCTCAATGTTGATGAACCTGCATGAAAGCACACAGCACACGTTGAGATACTACTATAGCCTGACAATTAGGAATAGCATTTGTGTATAATTTATGTCGCAGATGGCGTTTTTGTCAGTGTACTTGTCGTTGATGTATTCTCCCTCTTTATGGACTTGGTTCTCCAAAGAGAAGTTGAAATGAAATTGCTCCACCTTCTCCCGGTGAAACACTTTCACCTTGGATTCATACTCCTCGTGCTGGAGGTGTTTGATCATGTCAGGAAACCACACAGAAAGCCCGTAAAAACTGAAATATACCACAAGAAAGACAAGCAATTAAATAGTTTTCTAAGTGTCCACCAATGGGGCTAGTTTGGAGGCGAAACTATCTGTTTTTCCAACCAATATGTTGCAATTCCATTTGCTGGCACTAGAGGCACTAAAGTTACACACTTTGCCTTTAACTAAAGAAGAGTTTAATAAAATAATCAATGCACCAGTGTTTCAGGACACAAGAATAATTAGTAATTAGTAAAAGTGGTTTACCTAAATGCCATTGTGAACCATATGATGGCCATTAGCAGAGTAGCTAGTCTTAGATCAGGACCAAAGAGGGACAAAACATTTTTCATGACCTGCACACAAAAATAGCTTATATTAAAATTACATATTGAAGAACATAGGCAATTGAACTGTTAGCTTTATGGTTTACCAGCTTGGTCAGTGTCAAAGTTCGAACCACCCATCTCTGGAAAGCAGTTCCAGTTGCAGACTGAATCTCAATAAACTCATCTTCCTGTGTCTTTGGAGTCTTGATTTGAGTTACCTGGATTAAAGGATTCATTATCCATGAGGCATTATGATAAAGAAAAAGTCTTCACCATATTACATGACGTAGAGCTAAGACAAAAGGCATTACATTACTCCAAACATCAAATCAGCTCTTGAAAATAATTAAACTTACAGTAAACACTCTCTCAGGTTCTCCTTTGGCTCTCCAGTTGGTGTCATGAACCTGTTTCAGGATCATCCAGGCTTCATCATGTTTAGCATTCTGGAAGAATTTAAAAACAAATTAATACTTTTATTCAGCAAAAATGCATTAAATTGATTAAAAGTGACAGTAGAGACATTTATGATGTTACAAAAAAATATATTTGAGGTGAAAGATTTCTTTTGAATTAATATTTGTTTGTGCTGTGCAGTTTAATGCTTTTTAGAGTATCACTAGGCTAGCTTAGCAACATGCTAATGTCAAACTCAATTTTGACTTGTTTGGCATAAGTTGCAAGTGGCAATCAGATTTGTGTGGTGCAAGTTGCTGTCTATGAAGAACCTTATGAGGTACCATGACATGTAGCAGCTGTTTGTGTAGGCAGTAGGCGGCAAATCAGCTCACTAGGTGTTGGAACATCGCTATTGTATATTTCAGATATATACCTCCAGTAGGAAGCGTGGGCTCTCAGGCATGAACATTAGCCCAACAAAAGCCGCTATAGCTGGGAGAGCACAGACCAGGACAAACACCCTCCAGCTGTGGAACTGGAACTCTGTGCCCATACTGAAACCCCAGCCTGAAATACAGCAAAACAACCAACATGTAAAATAAAGGAAAAAAGGAGTGTAATCCTCACACCGCTCTACATACACAAAGCATACATATGTACCATATCGAGGGATGATGCCCCAGGCGGTGAAGGAGGCGTAGATGCCCCCCATCATCCAAAACATGCAAAGCCAGCTGAGATGTTCTCCTCTTTTGTCCATCTGCAGGAACTCAGAGAAGTACGAGTACACGATTGGGACAGAGCCCCCGATTCTGCAAGACAACACATGGCCGCAGTTCTCTTACAATGCAGTTATTCCTAAACATTCATTACATTACATCTTTCTTGTCTACAAAACTTGTAAATGGCCACAAGAGCATATTGACAAGACCGTTAATGTAATGATGTAGTCTTAAGGGTATATTATAGCTTGAAAATACTACCAGAGGCAGCTAGATTGAGAGTTCCCCATGAATCAGTCCTGTAATTACCACCCAGCATTGCTAGGTTTAAATTAGAAGTTGAGCCGAGGGAGAAGGGCTTGAGCCTGGACATGCCTGATTTACAGAAAGGCTCAACCTCTAAAGGAAAACAATGACTTATTGTCAAGCAGTTATATGGCTTCCAAGGTGGAGGGCAGACCTTTGTGATTTTTTTCTTAATATACCACTACTTCTCTTTCTTTTTTGTCTCCAGCTTACCCAATTCCAGAGAACAGTCTGAAGAACAGGAAGAAGCCATATCCCTGGGCGAATGAGGAGAAGAAGGCAGACATGCAGTTCATGGCCAGAACGATAATCAGACATTTCCTTCTGCCCACTTTATCAGCCAGGCCACCCCAAATAAATGCTCCGAACATCATTCCCAGGAATACTATCAAACCTGAAGAAGAAAAGATAAACCATCGATTGACACACAGTATTTATATTTATATTATATCTATTATATATAATAGTGTGAGAGAGAGAGTATACTTTAATAAACATACATATATTAACTTATTTATTATTTAATATTATATCTCTCTTTCTCTCTATATATATTATAAAACATTACACATTTTACCTCTATTCTAGTTTACAGTACCCCTAGGGGGCATCCTTTCCCTCCTTTCCTCCTTGTTAGTATGCATTAAGATTCTCATCAACCCCAAAACACATTTATTGTGCAGTGTTTACTTTCAATCACTCTTATCTAATGAGATTCAATAGAGTCTGCATGTGTTTTTAAATGACAAAGAAATATGTAAGATCAGAACTCAAACAACCACAATCAATTTAAGCTAATGTAGTCTCGGAAATGGAGGGAAAGGAACGTCAAATGAGCAGTTATGAGGTTAAGTGATTGCAACAGAAGATTTTGCGGTCCTGGTCAATCTCAATGAGTGCGAGTGGGTGTTCAGAAGCTATAGCAGGACTCACAGGTGTGCAATTTAGCTGACGTAACACGTTTAGTGAATGTACCTGTCAGCGGGGTGCTCACTTAAGAGAGCAGCGAAAGAGCTGGCATTCAATTTGAACCTTTGTGCACATGTTGTACAATGACAGTGGAGGCATGTTATTATTATGCCAGTAGATTAACTGTTCTTTGGAGGGCAAGATTATTGCAATTATACTTTAGAAATGCAATAGCAGTTTGAAAGGTTTAATGGTAATAATGATTTAACATTAAAGCTATTTTTTAGTTTTTTTTATATTAGGGTTCACTTTCTAGGGAGCGTATGAACTTGTCACATAAGTTGCTTTGGATAAAAGTGTTCACCAAATGCACACACATTACGGTTAGACTTCAGACTTATTACATCCAGAAATTAATTGTTAATATCTGCAAGATTTTGAACAAAAACCAGACTTGTATTCACAAACGGCTTAAAAAAATATCTTAACCTTCTAAAGAATTAAAATTCTAAAACAATAGGTTTTTATTACATATTTAATATTGTTAAATATTAAATTAAATCATTTAATATGAATATTTTATGTAATTCTATTATGCTTTCAGCCAACATTATGAGTAATGTAGTACACTCAGCTACTTTTAACTTATTTTATCAAACCTATTCTGCAGATATCCTCTTCAAAACTATAGTGTTGCACAGGCATGAAGCACGAGGGCCTGGAGTGGAGTACAGATGGTCATGTGGTGAAGGGAGTTTGGTGTAAGACTAGTGTGAGAGTGACAGCACCGTCCTCTATGAGCAAATCAACATATGGAGCTGAGCTACCATTATCCCCCACCGCTCAGCATGAGGATCCTCCCAGCATCCCATTGGTCAGCCTTAATCCATCGAGTCACACAGTCGTGACAATGTTTCAGAGCCAAAATGAGTGCCGAAGGCTAAGCCGATGCTGTGATTTCATTCTTTATTGTCATACAGATTGACATGACAACTTCAGTTTGCATTTCAAGGGTTAAAGGTGACGTGTGTCATTTTTTCAATGGTAAAATTCTTTCACCTGTCCCAGTTTAATATGTGGAGACTATAAATAAGCTATTTGTAGGTTTATTCCCCTCAGAAGTGAAAGCACTTGGTGCTTTCAAAACATTCCTCTGTTTGTTTGAGAATTCCACATAGCAACACTGACTCAACCAATGCGTGAGTTTGGGCGGGGCTTTTTTTTTTTGACCAATGAGAGATAAAGGAGAGTTAAGGAAACTATTTAAATCAAAACCATTAAACTTCTTTTGAAATTATGTTTGGTGAAGAAATAGCATAGTGGTGCAGTAATTACACACGTTTGTTGACCTTTTTATATTAATGTTTGAGACACTTTGAATAACTAGATAATTAATCATCAAATAATAGTAATACAAAATTCTACTACTTGATTAGTAAGGTCAGCTAGTCTTGGAAACCTTTTTGAAAATATCTTCAAATTTGACCCTTATAAGCCGCTTTATTTTATCGATAACGCTAGACATTCTGAACGACACCTTTGGCTGATATGTCAAGATTTGCACTGTTTTTATGAGTGTTGCATTTTTTAAGACGACAAATTATAAATAGTCCAACTTTTGAAAATTATATGTGAATGCCCCTTAAAAACATTTCAAAAAGATATAGAGATAAAAAAACTCAAACCAGCCTAATTATTCAGGAATAAAGGCCTCATGCCAAATTCCTGATCACTTAATAGGAATCCTATCAAAATGACTGGATTTTGCCTGCAAAAATTCGACAAACAATAGTAAACATGACTGCACTTTAAGAGTTAGTTGACTAGCATTACAGAAACCCAGCATGAAATCTGGCGCAGTGCTGGGCCAAAATACTAAGAAAACCTGTAAAATGGCAGACACCTCTACAAGACGTCATGTTCGGTTCTAGACCTGCAAGAAGCTAAAATGTCTCTGTAAAGACGGCATATCAGAACCAACCCCGAGAGTGATGTGAAGTAAGAAAAAGCAAGTGAATAATATAACCTGATGGCGATTGCAGAGGGAGGTGGGCACAGGATTATGTATCAGAGCAAGGTCAGGAGAGAAGCTATCGATCTGTCGGGCTACTGCTGACTCAGCTGTTCTCCACGAGGGGTGTGCAGGATGAAAAGTGCTCGCTCATTCTGGCTCCCTGATGCTCACAGACAGTCTTTACTCTCATACACGCTGCTTCTGCACACACATCAATATCACTTATCCAGACGGGGGAAGGTTTTGCACTGTCACCTTTGGTGCCTTGAAAAATTCAGTCCGATAGACATATTTTAGATTTGTCTTTATTACTACAAGGTAAGCTAAAATCTTTAAATCTGGTTTCCTGTTGTAACTAATAAATTAAGGAACAGATTAATCAAAAAATCTTTGGATTATCAGGCATGTCTTGACTGTTTCTCTGAAGTGAGATCAAACTAGTAATTCATCTTAATTCAGGTCTTGTATTACTATTACTATTACTATTACGATACTATTATCATTTAAGTTTAGGACAAATAAAATAAAATAAAATAACCATTTATTCACTAGTACCACACAGCTTCTGTCTCAACTATAGGGACAAAATTTTGGGGCACATTAAACACAACTACCTCTTACTCCAATTTATATGCTTGCTTGGTCTTGCTTAATTGTTTCTCTGAGGCTTTAGTCTGTCTGAAAACCAACCCATCTCAGTCGTACCTTTGGGAGTCATGAGTCAGTTCCCCCAACTGCTTTACTAAGCAAGAGTAGATTGATGTAAAACCGAGCGTGAAAACCCAGTCGAATGAATCTTAACCGTCGAGTGCTCCATTAGCTAATTTGAGAAAATTCTTAATTGATGGTCTCCTTGAGTACCAGCTGGCTAAAACTGACTGTATGCCATCATTCAGGTCTGTCTCAAAATCACTAGGATTAATTACACTAAAACTTTTCATCAGAATGTGCATATGGAACTGCATCCAGGACTCCATAAGCTAAATTTAATTATGCAGTTTTGCTTGGTTGGATTTTTGTTATAAAAAAGGATTCAGGAAAAAGGGATATCAGCACATGGCCATAAAAATCTATAAAAACCAAGAAAATCCTATATTTTTTGGCATATTGATTACCATTTGTATAACCACAGTTTTACTACAAAATACCATGGTTAAACTATGGTTAGTGTAGCAAAACTGTGGTTAATTTGTGGCTACTATGGATTAACTATGTTAACCATGTTTTTATTTTTTTTTGGTTTTATTTGTGTTAGAACCATGGTTCATTTTTGTAAGGATTTGCACTGGAAATGTAAGGTTGAGTGCAATGCATCATGGGAAACCAGTACCTATAGCCTAAGTATACTTCCCATTTTGGCTAATTTAGTGGATCATTCAGGTGTTTACTGCAGAAATACTATGGTGCTATTCTGAAAATTAAAACGGTGACTTACCCAGCATTCCCTTCTCAGAGTGGGACAAACACATGTCTTTCTCTGCACTGGGTAGCACCAAGGCCACTACAAAGCACTCCACGCTGTCCGCCATTAGCGCCAGACCCAACACCACAAACAGGGTCCACTGGAACCTCCCATGTCCACAGTCCTCCATGATGTCCTCGTATTGCTCAGCAAGCTCCTCCTGTTCTGACACGGCATCCGCCATGGTCCTCGCTTTCGCTCTCGCCGCCCTCCGGGCAGCCTTGACCTCCTCTGGATGGGGGATGCCCTGGTACTCCCCTTCATACATTTGATCCTCTTCATCGTGTCCCTCGGTGGCATCGCTGGCGGCGTCTTCCTCCTGGGGAGGGTAGTCAGTCTGATAACCATAGCCGTCCTGTCCTCCCTGTCCGTACGTCCCATAGCTGTCTCCGTCTCCCTGGTGGTAAATGTTGTTGTGGTAGGGGTCCGCCATGGTTTCAGAGATGTTCTTACCTACACTGCACGTCGGAGACTATATCGGCATAATCAGTAACTGTGTTGGTTTGTGTCGGTGTTATTTTGATCTGCTTGAGTGTTTACAGCTAAAGAAATCTTGAGAGGTCCTCGAGGCTCCAATCAAATAGGTCCCTTGAGTTGAACTGTTAGGATGGCGGTTGGTCACTTCTAATCACCTTTGATTTTCAGAGCTCTCATTGGGCCACATGCTGAGCCTGCAAATGGAAATCAACAGTGAATCAGTTACACGGAACCTTGGATAAATTCTTCAACATCAAGCAGGATACATTTGACTTCTATACCCACTCATGACACTGGTCCAAAAAAACAGACTGCTTAATCAGGCTTTATGAAGCCAAGGACATTTGACATCAGTGATTGAGTTAACATTTTTTAAATATGGGCGGGCACCAAGGAACCACACTGGTATGAAAATATACAATTTGGGGTACTCTAGTAATGGAGAAACAATGCTTTGAGAAGCACCCTGGCTTTCTTATCAACCGTTTTGTAAATTGGTTCCTTGTTTATGATGAATAGCACCTATCAAGCAGCTCTGTCCCATCACAGCCATTAGTTTCACATCTGGTTTACAGCTGACACTTTGCCAAGATTTGATTTGATTTTAAAGAAATAAAGAATAAAAATTAGTTAATAATTTAAATCTACAATGCTGCTAAAATAAATTCAATAAATTAATTTAGAAAAAATATATATATATTTATTTATTTATGCAGGTATTTATTTATTTGTTTATATTTCATATAAAGGTCTATATTGGCTGCAAAAATACATATAAATACAGACTGCAGAAGCTATAGATAGACAGACAGACAGATAGACAGACAGATAGATAGATAGATAGATAGATAGATAGATAGATAGATAGATAGATAGATAGATAGATAGACATAGACATATTTTTTTAACTGTCCTGCTTGTAATGTTACTAGACACTAAATGTCAATATTTCTATCAAATAACAAACTGAAAGTTATATAGTTTTTACTGTAATGTTGTAAGATGTTTTATTGCATGTTTATTTATTTATTAGCCCTTTTTTGTATACCAGCATTAATGTCTATATTCATATCAATAAATAAATAAACAAATAAGCATACAGTTAAACACTCATTAAAATAAAGAGGCAATTAAAATATGCAGGCAACTGTATCTGTAAGTACAATAAATTAAACATGCATTCCTTAACAAAATCAGCCCTTTTTTCTTGTAAAGCATGTCATGGCATGCTGCATTAACGTTCTTTCCTTTGTTTCACACTTTTTTAAATAGGTTTTGCAAAGCTGTGACCAAATGAGCTCACAAATAAAACCCAGGCCTGTCACAAGACACAGAGATCTCTTCTCATTTATTCGATAGCCATTTGGGTCTCCGCTAATGCAGCAAATGAGATCGGTCTCACTCGACACAATTCTCGCTGTCTTTCTGCCTCAAGCGAGGTTTTACACAAGGATTTATTCCCATTTCTTATTCCCACCGGTTCATATATTCACATCGCCAACAGACAGACACACTGTGAATTATAATGTAGAAGAGTACTCTACTCCCCCATGCATATGTTAATACTGTCCAACTATCAGTTACTACCTATAAGACCTGTGGACTCATTGCAGGAAATGGCGCTAGCTGAGACACTCATGAATTAGGTGTGCGGGTTATAAGTGTAGTTAAACAAGAACCCTAATTTAAATTTATTTGGTTGGAGCGAGAGGGCACAAGTGGGATCATCCTTTGAATTGCTAATTTGAATAATCGTATAATGAATGACGAGGTCATACACATGAGCCTGTTCCACATTAATTAGCACTGATGAAAAAGACATGAAAATGATATATGTTTAGTCAGACTCATTCATTTCAGATTTGTCTAAATTAATTATATTTATGGGATTTTATGGATTTAATTAGACAGAACATCAGAGAGGAGAAAGAGAGCAGGAAAGTGATATGAAACATTGCCAGGAGCATGTGTGCTAATGCTAAGGTGTTCTACAATAGGAGAGGGCTAGCCATTAATATTCCCATTTATGAGTCCTAAAACCTTCACCAACTATCCTGAGCTGTGATGTCAAATGTAAAAAGTCCATTTCATGCTTTTAAGTGTGGTCACTAGCAAAAAAACTATTGCAATTTAATGAATTGTAGCCTACATTCCTGATAGGCTACAAAAAAAGCTGTGTTGTATGTTGTGCTAACTGTGTAAACACAAAAATGATATGTCCCATATTATTAAAAAGAAGTTAGAAATGGTTAAATTAAACATTTTTGTTCGGTTATCCACTAGCTTTACATATCACTAGTCTATTATTAACCTGCAAAGCGTATGGCTAATTAGCTGATTAGCAAGACATCTAAAAGCATGCCGCTAGCCTATTAGGCTGCAAGTTAGCATGTCAAATTAAAAAAAAAATTCATTTGGTTAGCTGTAGCTTTACATACCGCTATTCTTTTAACCTGCAAAACATGCAACTAGCTGATTAGCAAGCATGCAGATAGCTTATTAGGCTGCAAGTTAGCATGCTGCTAGCTGATTAGCCTGCTAGATTAGTTACCAGTGCTACAAAAGGATAGCCAGTTTTGATGAGGATCCTGAAATATTATGTTTTTGAACAGGCATTACACATGGCTACATCTTGCAGGTAGAATTTTACACAACAACAGCATCTAGCAACAGGTGCTAACGGGACCATGCTAAGCAGCCAAATCATAACTGCTCTAACATGCATTTAGGCATTTTATTATCGCTGTATTAATTTTGCAGCATAAATTGGACAAATTGCAAAACATTAACGCCTGCTAAGTTTAACTGTGTACATGAAAGACTATGATGGGACATACACAACCAAAGGGTTAAAAGGAAATCACGTTCAGTCTATATTCTTCAGGGTCATCAACAATACAGAGAATATGATTTCCCTCAGGAACTGTTACAAACAAGGCCTATTAGAAAACTGTTGTTGGGGCAAAATCAATTTGCAATCATTCGAGGTGGCGCACTCCCCTCCCAATTCCCATGTCTTGTTAATCATTACTTCCCATCTGTGCATTATATGAGAGGGGTGATTCTGGCACAGCGCTGTGCAAAACTGCTAGAGCTCATTAAATGGCTTTTTATTCAAGATTGATTCACTTCGGTTTTTCGTGTCCTGTGTGGATAACAATGCATTTGTTTATTATTCCAGAAGAGGACTGCACTGAGGTAAATGTGCAATTTGGCATTTTCTCAGCCCGCAGGCATCTGCGACAAAGTGGCTCATTCCCAGTTGACAAAGACAAGTGAAGGTCAGAGTTTCCAGATGGGCTTTTCTCAAAAAGAATCAGTTGCAGGTTCATCTGATACCTTTTCCATCGAGCCTGCAGGAGACATTTGGCTCTTTGCAAACTGATACAAGAGAACATTTCTAGCTGTACTTTCTGAGCAATAGTTACTATGACAATGCCAATAGTTTCTATGACAATCAGGCGGACTTGAGCGTTAAGGCAATGACTGTTTTGTTATTCAGGCTAAATATAAATGCTAAAAAAGCATACTTGAAGAAACGTGTAATCAATACTTGTATCCATTGCATGAACACATTACTTTAAACCTACAGAAGAGATCGCTGACATCAATAATGTTGCAATAATTTGTAATAGCACATATGTCCCCCAGTCAGAAAGTTCTTACACTGAATTTAAATAAGAAAAAAAATAGATGTCTAATTTTCACAAATATAGTAAAACATCTACCAGGTATGAATGAATTAATTAATTAATTAATAGTATTTAATTGAATTTAATAAAATATTAATAAAATAAAATGTATTTAATTTAATTTCATTTAATTTAATAAAACATAAATAAATTGAAATAAATTGTATTTAATTTAATAAAACAAATTAAAAATAAAATACATAACAAATAAAATAAAAGGTTAAATTTATAGTTTGTCATTTTTTAAAATGTGTGAACTATTCCTTTAAGTGTGTCTGCACTCATTTTTGCACTCTCTCTCTCTCTCTCTATATATATATATATATATATATTAGTAAATTATTTAAATTAAATAAATTAAAATTTTTACAAGACAATGGTATTTCAGTTATTCTACTTAAATGTTTAGGAGTTGATTCATGTGATCAATGTGTTACTTGCTGTTTCTTTTTATTAAATGTGAAATTAGTTTCTATGTTTTCTTCAGTGTTTGCAACAAGTGGCCCGAAAAACACCTATACCTATACTGACTATAGAAAGATTGCCGCTATTAACTCAAAAATAGCACTGCAACTCATGCCATCTCAGGTGAATGATGTGTGTATAGTAAAAGAACTGATTTGTGCACGGCAGGGCCTTGAGAACCTTCCCTGAGAGAGAACACACTGCAGCAAGAATAAAGCCATGGTAAAAGACACTTCCAGTGCACTGCACCGCACCCACGTCAAGCCAAATATACAACACATGCGTCAAACCATAGAAGCCTGGCCATGAAAGATTCAGTAGGCTAACACTGTCACGTGGAGCCCGTCATTCATTATCCATGGGGATAACAAGATTCTAGTTAGTTGGTGGATTCAGCTGGTGATATTCACAGCTTGAGCACAGAGATGGCAAACTGTCCAGTGGGGAAGCGTGGAACTGTAATTAGGTCTATGCTCAAATATTTGGAGGATGACGGATTACCTGTTAGTGAGGGGTAGGATGAAGGTCTCACGACAGGAAAAGTATCATAGAGGTTTGTGGTTTGGGATTATGATGTATTGTGGGTAATAATGTGGAGGACAATGGTAATTTTTCAACTTTTAGGTTCAATCCAGGTGGATTTGACAATGCAGCAAACCTACAGTCCATTACAAACAAGTATAACAAGTAAAGGTGTTCAACACTATATTCAACAATGGGTAGTCACATGTGATGAAGTGTGACATGCTATGCTTCATCTAAAACCTTTTGCTTTTATAATTATTTATAATTATGCATACTGTTTTTATGACTTCATATTAATGGAGGTCATACATTATATCATCCATACATATAAATATGTATATATTATATAAAATGTATATATTAGGACAGTATGTTAAATATAAAATGAATATAAAAATGTATATAAACAATAACATATGAAGTGTGACATGCTATGCTTCATCTAAAACCTTTTGCTTTTATAATTATTTATAATTATGCTGAATCTAAAATTTGACACATCAACTACCCATATATTAAAAAATCCCATACAAAACCAGTTAAATTGATTTAAATTACCCCTGGATTTCTCTTACAGAGAAAAGTTGATCCTGTCTACCTCTTCTTTGTCCATGAACAGCATATTCTTGACATTATGCATAAAATGCCCTTTACAGAATATTCCAAGATGGCAGAACAAAGCAAAAGGTGCCAAAAAGAGTCTGAAAGGAAGATCAGAACAAATACACAAAATAAAAGGGAGGCTGCTGTGAAGGAGCTGATGTGATATCTCTCCCTCTCATCATATTTTATAGCTCATTATCCCAGATGTGGCACAGCATGAGAAATGGCAGGCTCTTCAAACGGCCCTCATATCACTCTCTTCCTCAAAATGGAAGAAAATGTCACCAAAAACTGCAAGATTATGGATGGTTAGGTGTGTGTGTGCAGCTATCAGGGACAGGAGCTATAACTAAAGCCTAGTACATCTCAGTATCCATCATACATCTGATCATTAAGGCCCTGACTATTTATTATCCTACCCATCCAAAATAATAAGAATGTTCACACACCCATTTCATAACTATAATTTATTTTATACCATCCATGCAATGTGTCTCCTATACAATGTCTCAAGAAGTCTTTTTGAACAAGTTAGTTGTGTTCTTTTTACATAACAAGCACAAAATAATCTCTCTGTATTTTACATATTACAAATTTAATATTGAGTAACTTACATTTTAGACACAACATTACCAGACACTTTTTTTTTCTGATTTTGTTCACTCACTCAACTATCAATTCCTGAATCTATCAGTGTTTTTGAATCACTTTAATGAATGATTCAGTCACTCATAAAGACAGAAACCTGTTTCACTTCTGAATGAATCTGCTGAATAAATGATTTAATGATTCGTCTGTGAACAAATCAGCCTTTTTGAATGAATCATTTGAATGAATCAGTGAATCACTCAATAAAACAGTCACTTGTCACCACCTTTTAGACAATTCAGCAATTCAGCAACAATCAAACGGCTCATAATCAAATATACAGATTGGTCTTCCTGAGTCTAAATGAGGTTAATCATGTTCGCTGATCATTTGAAATCTGTCCTGATCATTTTCACGCTTGTTACTCATTCAGATCAATTAGTAAGTGTCTTGTTCTCATGGAATCTCTGAAACGTACTTGCACTGACTGGGATATCTTTGTCTTGCGTTTGAATCACAGAGCTGCATGGCTTCCCTTAACATTATATATGTATCTAGGCTATGAGCAGTCGATTCCTTTGGTATTGGATCTTTTCTAACACTGCAGGTTTAGACTTGAATCTGGGGCATGAAGGGTTCATTTTTCTCAAAGCACACCCTAAAATAAGCGCTGAGGGGTAATATTTTGTAACAGAGAAGATGCTGTAGTCTGTAGTTTGTTTAAACAGGTCAAACCATCTTAACAGTCATGTTCTGTTGAGATTTATTAGGACCCGAGCACCGATGTGCGAGGACCCTATTGGAATTGCTCAGCTTCTTCTTCTTCTTCTTCTTCTTCTTCTTCAAAACGAATCAAATTCATGAAACTTTGCACACGTGCCAGAACTGGAGCAAATTTACATCTGATATGGGTTTCAGAAGTGGGTGTGGCAAAATTGCTCAATAGCGCCACCTATACAATTTCAACGAAGTGCCCCTTGAGCTATGTTTCACATACATGTACGAAGTTTGGTAGACACATATAACACACCAATACCTACAAAAAAGTATTGTGGTACGAAGTCTGAAACTCAACCGGAAATCTGTTATTTTTAATTTTCTCAGCAAGTTTTGTGCCGTTTTTGCCATTTTCATGCATTGTATTTAAACGAACTGCTCGTAGAGATTTAAACAGATCAACACCAAATTTGATCAGTGCAATCTAAAGCCCTTTGTGACGTTAAATTGCGAAGATCCTGAGTTTTCGTTAAACGGCGTGTCCGTGGCGGCCTAACAAACTTCGATGTTTCGCCATGAAATAGGAACTTGTTATAATTCAGGCATACAATGTCCGATCTGCACCAAACTTCACATGTTTGATAAAAGTCCTGTCCTGAACACATGACCATGCCCATATTCAGTTATAGTCATAGTGTCACCTGCTGGCAACAGGACATGGGATGTTTTACTCTCTAACAAACTCCTTCTAGAGATTTAATGTCATTGGCGGCTTGACAAAGTTTGATGTTTGAAAATGGAAAAGGAAGTTGTTGTAACTCAGCCATACAATAATCCGATCTGCCTCAAACTTCACACGTTCAATAAGAGTCCTGGCCTGAACACATCTAAAGGCCAATGTTCTGTTAAAATCATAGCGCCACCTGCTGGCAACAGGAAATGACTTGTTTTACACTAACTTAAACATGCAATGTCCAATCTGCACTAGACTTGACATGTTTGGTTAAAATCCTGGCCTGAAGACATCTAAAGGCCAAAATACAGTTATAATCATAGCGCAACAGGTTGGCAACAGAATATGTCATGTTTTACACTAACTCAAACATACCATGTTCAATCTGCATCAAGCTTCATATGTTTGATCAAAGTCCTGGCTTGAAGACATCTACATGCCAATATCCAGTTATAGTCATAGCGCCACCAACTGGCAGCAGGAAGTTTGGCACATATAAATGACTGACATATTCCTCACCACTTTAAAAGCAAATTGCCCACCATTCGCTGTTTCCCTAAAGCCACCGGATGGCGGTGTACTAGGGTGTGAGGGCCCTTTCAACGCAGCTTTAATTTTGAAATGTTATGTTTGGGGGTCCAGGGCCTCAAAGATTTATGTGCAAAAATAAAAAGTCTTAATAAATACAAATATTAAAATTATAAGCTCAACCAGCCAACTAACAGTTTTGTAAGATGACTGTTTATCCCTGACCAGGTAGTTTAGTTAATCAGCCAACTAAACCGGACCAGCTAATGGCCAGTGAGAAGCTAGTTTTAGCTGGATAATTTCCTCAGGGATTTAACAACATGCTGTATGTTGTGACAGTGATAAATGTGGAAAAATAATGCTGCATTTTCATAGATAAGTAGAAAAACTTGACAAACACCCACTGACAACAAAACCGCAGTCAAAATCCCATGTGTTTACCACAAATGTCACATCTTTCAAAGCCACTGTGACCATAGCTCTCATGACAGTGACATCTTCATTATCAGAGATGCTATTTCTAACCCAGCGAAAGATTATCTAATTTAGCTCTCCCTGAAAGCGCTGATAGACTCAAACTTGTGAGTTAAGCTGAGAGAGGTAAAGTATAGCCTCTTCAAACACCGGCAGCCTGCTGTTAACTCATCATGATCTGACCATGAGGCTCCCGTGTTGCCCAGGGCATCTGCCTTAAAAGCTTAACATAAAATATGAATCACAGCTCCAGGAAGACAGATTCAAACATAATTTTCATTCATTTTCATGGCTCCTAAAACCTGCCAACCAGGAACTGTTTACGTCAGAGGCCTGTCTGCACCAAATGAAGTTTACAGAACAACAACATCGCTGGCAGGACTAATGCAAATCATGCTACAGTCGGTTTCTTTCAGCTGTCTGTTTAAAATAAAACACATATATTTAAATGATATAGAATGAAATTATTTAAATGACCTAAATACAAATTTTTGATATGAAATACAAATATTTACATTTTGTAAAATTCAGATATTTGAATGATTTAAAATACAAATACTTATAAGTTACATAAAATTAAAATTATATATAAATATTTAAATTAAATGAAATACAATTATTTAAATGATCTATAAAATATTTTTTTTAAATAATATGGAATGCAATTACTTAAATGACCAAAATACAAATGTTTAAATTATAGAATACAAATATTTAAATTATATAAAATTCAGATATTTCAATGATTTAAAACACAAACACTTAAGTTATATAACATTTAAATAATTTAAATTATCTAAATTATGTAAATATTTAAATTAAATGTAATATAATTATTTAAATGACCAAAATACAAATGTTTAAATTATAAGACAATGATTTAACACAATTACTTAAATTACCAAAAATTCATTCAATTCAAGATCTAGAATGCAAATATTTAAGTTATATAAAATAAAACAATTTAAATGATCTAAATAATGTATTTAAACTGATTCACAAATGCACATTTAAATTATATAAAATACAAATATTTAAGTTAAAAATAAAATAAATTAAATGATCTAAATTGTTGAATTATTTAAATGAAATAGAATTGTTTCATTGGTTTAAAATACACCTATAAATTATATAAAAGAAAATATTTACAAATATATATGTGAATTAAAATGTTGCTTTCATTTTTTATTATATACATTAAAACAGGTCTTGATAAAGATGCAGAATTAATTTACTTTGGTAAGAGAAAAAGATTTGTGAAGGAATCATTCTGGTTTTGTGAACCACATCAACTGATTCAATGAAAAGAGCTGACTCAACAGAACAGTTTGTTCTTGAATTAAACTATATATCTAAAGTGTGAAGGAGATTTAGGGTGGATGTGTAGATTTTTAGTAACTATAGCTTAAATTTACTTAAGAAATATAGTGCATGAATCTTATGAACTGCTTTTATGATGCTTTTATGGTGCTTCTGAATCTTTTTGACTCCCTATTCACTGCAAGGAAAAAAGATCGATATGGAAAGACATGAAGTTGATTAAATGATGATGGCATTTTCATTTTGGTAGAAATTTGGTAGAACTTTAAAAGCTGAAGAATCTGTCAAATGTCTATAGTGGTTAAGGCCCTCGAAACAAGACCTGAATGTCTACAAATCAGTAAATGATCTTCATTATCACTGACCTTTATCTCTGAGATGTTATGTGTGAGGGGAAAATAACAGAGAGAATCAGTTTGTGAGATCAGTTGTCGTCATGAGAGCTGCAATTTAATCCTGTTTAATACTGCGGAAATGTTATTCTGTCCACTGGCCACGGATGCTTTAGATGACTCTCTTTCTCTCTCTGAGCGGGAGTGCAGACAGGATTTATCTGTTCCGTGTCTCTCCGTTGTCTCATTGCAGTTTGTTATTGTCGTAGACAGCTGATAGCAGCTAGCATCTCTCATCAGTGATACAGTCTGGCATGGAGACTTTCTTTGCTCACTTGGAGGAGGAAATGACAGTCTGCCTCTGTGAAACAAAGACAGTCCTGTTTGGTTTGTTTAACGGAGTGCTTTTATGAGCCGCTCACATAGACAATGAGATCAATAGAAATCTAAATGGAACCTATTTGCTTTCCTAATGCACGTTCCTGATCTTATGGTAAACTATTCATTGGTCGTTAATGCAGAAAAATATAGTTTAGCTTTGTAATTTTTCTATAACTTATTTCTCTGAAAAAAAAACTTTTTACTTTACTGAATATAATAACCCCCCATCCATTAAAAAAATAGATATAATGAAAAATAATATAATATAATATAATATAAATCTGTTTTTAATGTATATTTATTTTTGTATTTTTAATTGTATTATTTTTATATTACAAAAATATGTATTTATTTATTAACAAAAGATAAATAAACATTTTTTTTTAAAAAATTACTTATTATGAGAAAAAAATATTTACTGTTTTTTTTAACATAATTTAACCCCTCCCCACTTACAAATAATATTAGGCATCATAAAAATAATACATTAATACAATAAATTAAACAAATATATAATATAATATATGTCTGTGTAGATTCATCACTAAAACATCCAGGTGTTTAAAACTTTCCAAAAAAATTTACTTTTTATTAAAATCACTGGACCATAAAAAGCTTAACAAGACGTTTCGGTGTCTATCCAAACACCTTCATCAGTTGTAAAAACAGGAAGTAACTCTGGCAAATATATACACAAAAGTCACATGATCAACATACCTATAGAGGTCATATGACTACTAGATTAAATGTGTATGTGCGATGGGTTCCCCAGTGTCGCCTATAGTGGCTGATCTGTACATGGTGGAAGTGGAAAGAAAAGCTTTGGACACGTATAGTGGGGAGGTTCCAAGCCACTGGTTCAGATATGTGGAAGATACATGGGTGAAGATTAAGAGAAGGGAGATTAATGTGTTCTCTGAGCACATTAATTCAGTGGATATAAATATCAAGTTCACCAAAGAGGAGATGTTGGACAACAAACTTCCTTTCTTGGATTGTGCTATAAGAGTGGGTGAAGACAGAAGATTACAAGTGGAGGTGTACCGTAAACCCACCCATACAGACCAGTATCTCCTGTTTGATTCACACCACCCATTAGAACAACAATTGGGTGTGATTCGCAGCTTGCAACATCGAGCGGAGAGTATACCCACATTTCCAGAGGCCAGAGAACAAGAGAATAATCACATCAAACAAGCATTAGAGAAATGTGGTTACCCAAATTGGACATTTATCAAAACTCATACAAAACGAAAAAGGGAGGTGAAACAGTCAGAACAAAGGAGACATAATTTCCGAAAAAAACATGTTGTGTTATCCCTTATGTGGCTGGAGTATCTGAGAAGTTCAGAAGGGTTTTCTCCAATCATAAGATTCCTGTGTATTTCAAACCAATGACTACTTTGAGACAACATTTGGTCCATCCAAAAAGAAGTAATGTTGTATATGCCGTTGAGTGTGGTGAGGAGTGTGAGGATTTATACATAGGAGAAACAAAACAACCACTTTATCGACGCATGGCTCAGCATAGACGTGCAAATTCTTCTGGGCAGAATTTGGCAGTCTTCTTACATTTACAACAAAAGAAACACCATTTTCACGACCATGAGGTGAGAATTCTGGAAAGAGAAGAGAGGTGGTTTGAAAGAGGCGTAAAGGAAGCGATTCATGTAAAGGTGGAGCGTCCCTCTTTGAATAGGGGAGGGGGTTTGAGACACCATCTGTCCCACGCCTATGATGCTGTGCTGGAAACGGTGCCACGACGCTGCAAGGAGAGATCAGAGTGCTCCGTTCGGAGAGTAGGAGGGGCACCATCGTGAGCTGTAACACCATCTACTCTGGCATGTGTTACACATTTAATCTAGTAGTCATATGACCTCTATAGGTATGTTGATCATGTGACTTTTGCGTATATATTTGCCAGAGTTACTTCCTGTTTTTACAACTGATGAAGGTGTTTGGATAGACACCGAAACTTCTTGTTAAGCTTTTTATGGTCCAGTGATTTTAATAAAAAGTAAATTTTTTTGGAAAGTTATAACATAATATTCTCATTTGTCATATACGTCCAGAACTTTGGTGAAAAGCTTTCATCCTGGATAACAGCAGCTGCATACACAGCACAGTGCATGTTGATGTATGTTTCTACACAACCCCACCCAGCACTTCCCTCTGCAGCTCTCCCTTGATGAAACAGCCAGCTGGGTGTTACATAACCGCTGCTTTCTGAGTTCACGTATGCACCTATTTTCCTGCTCCCGTGTGCATTTTCTCTCCCTTTAATCATGTGCTGTAACGAACATTAATGCACGCAAAACAATGAGCTTCATGAAAAAAGATATTCACATAATTCAGAAATGTTATACGGCGTCTATGTAATATGCATAAAACAGTCAATCTGACATTTTAATTACAGGATTTGAGGGTTCATTTTTATATTCAGTAATTAATTTCAGACATCTGCTGGAGAACCAAATGAAGATGCTTGACTGGGATTTGCTTCTCAGGTGTGACATGGTTTAATATACTGTAGTCACTTCAGATAAGTCTCAATTTTATATATGTATGGGGTCAAAGGCCATCACCCATGGTGGTTTGGATGTAAGATCACATGGTAAATGGTTAAAAATAGCTTTGAAACTTTGAAAGATCTATATTGGGCGTCATGCAACAAAGGGTTAAATCTAATATCTTACAATGAAAGCAATGAAGTGAACTACATGCACGTGCATTTTCAAATCTACAATATCTTCCTTTTTTAATCTTGTGGTAGCCACACATTCGATAACGCGCTTTTAATACTAGCACGCACACACACAGACAGATCAGGAGGGATAAATACAATCTGAGAGGTCCATTAAGCTGAAGAGGAGACATGCGTCTCACCCATGTCTACTTCTGAGCTCGGAGGTGCATGTATTACTATTACAAATTTTAGGTTATTGATTGATTCCCGTGCTTTGCAATTCAGCAGCACACACATAAAACATGCTGGGTGAAGGGTTATCAAGATCTCCAATAGCTGACAAGACTCCATTTGTAGCATAGCACGTGTTAACTGAAACGACTTGTGTTTATGCGCTTTCAGCATTACAGTGTTAACTCTAGATTAATTTTCAAAGTGTAGATGATGAGATTTAGTGCAGATAAGCAGGTGTGGCTCGCCCATTGTATTGTGTATAGCATCGTATCGCTAATGGCAACCAGAGGTCTGTATCAGTGGGACCCATTAGGAACACGCTAAGTCTTATTGATTTCCTTGACATGACGGGGGTCACAAATTGTCCTCATATCCATTAACCAAATGATACCATTTGCAAGGCCTAAACTATCTATAAATGATAGGTGAACTAAAGTGAGTCTATTGATAGCATGAGGTATTTTATAATCTCTGATTGCAGCTGTATACATTTATTTTGACGAAATCAGCTGTGCTTGGACCCCAAAATTAGCATTGTGTTTAAAAATACATTAAGAAATAAGTGAACGAGTGGCCAGAAAAGCTTTAATGAAATATAATTTCATAATTTTTCCATTGCGACTGGTAATAAACACAAGATTAAGCATGTTCTTTCTGTCAGACCAGAGATACAAATACTCCACCCTCTTCATCTCTCATTGGCCAAACAAACAGCTGGCCCCGCCCCACATTCCTGTTATTGGTTGAGCCTGTTGCTATAAATCCTGCTGCTTAAATAAATAAAGCAATGTTTTGAAAATGCCACTCTTTGAAGACATCAAACTACGAACTGCTTGTAGTCCAACTAGATTTATTGAGAAAATGTAAACGTTTTACATTTTGGCGAACTGGTGTCAAATTTGTTTTGAATTCGTAGAAGTCGTACAAAAAGAGACTTTTTTTTAGCATGAAAGTTTATCACTAAACCTAATCCTTAGTGGAGGGCAAGAAGATCGTACAAAAACACAAACTAAATTGTACGAATTCTTACAAATTCACTAAAACATAAAATAGCTACGAATTACCATGAGAGTGTGATGTATAGTCATAGGATATTAAACTAGGATACAAGAACATTTATATAATGCGTCCTGTTTCTGAATTACACATGATTTAATATTTAATATTTGATATTTAATATTATCATAATATAATCGGAAATTGATCAGATGTTAAAAAGTGGGCAGAATGGAGTCAGACTGACTGCAGGTTTGCTAAAAATGGATCTGTGCAGCCTCAGTGATGTCAGCACTGAGTTGTTTTGATTAATAAATGATGAAGACAAGTCACAATATGTCAATATGTCACAATAAGACCAGGAATGCACATTAAGAAAGCCAAATTTGATTTCATATTGACTTAAACATCTAAAAAAGGAAACACATCATCTTTAAAGTAACGCCCAATCACCCCAACCCTCTTTTGGCATTAAACAACTACTGTCAGGATTTACTAAAGACACACAGTGAAAAATTAGCGAAGAAAAGGCATGGACACAGTCATTTTATGCGGCTGACCTTGTTGCATATGTATCGGAGTTTCCCTAAAATTTATGGGAGGAGAGTACTGTTTGCTTGTTTGTGAACTTAAGCTAATTTGTGCAGCTCTCGTTGGTCATTATGGAAATTAGACGTTGCATCGTCTTGCACATACAGTAGTCAGTAGAACTTTCCACTCCCATCTGTGCTTTTTTGGAATTGCGCTCTGGCGCTAATTTACATTGTTTTGTAAATCTGGCTTCAAATGTGCACCATAACAAATGCCTAAGATAAAACATGATGGCTCAACCACTTCAAATGAATTTTAAAACCGTCAATGTCCATAAAATATCTTTGTCCGAATGCATAATTATTCAATTAAAAAGCAGCACAAAGGGAGTAAATCACAGAGGCTCAGGGTGAAAATCCGCCATGTTGATCTATTAGAGAGAACCCTGCTGCGAGCGGAGCTCTAGTGAAATATTAAAGAGTCTGCAGACATTCATGCACTTGCTAAATTCAGCAACATTTCCTTCTACGGCTGACTATTAATATGTTTTATTTATTTCTAATTCTGCTTGTTATTCAAAGAAAGCTCCTTACTGACAAGGAAACTGAGTATTTGTGATGCTTAGCAAGATGTATTAGCGCTTCATTGTGGGGATGTTGACTGTAACACCTGTCATGCTCTTGACAGATAAACAGATAAAAAAAAGTTGAATCCTCATGGTTTCAGAAAGCTGGTTCAAACAATAGAGAGGAAGAGTGAGAGAAAAACAGCTCTTTTTGCAGTACATTAAAGCGTGAGTTTCAGGGACGTTCTGCTCCTCCCTCTTGAGATTCACTGTCCAGAAAAACGCTTCACTTGCAAACATAAAACACAAGCCAACTGTACGACTGCAAAATTGGCATTACATTAACTGCCAACGCTAGGTTGAAAAACAGCTCTTTTGCACAAGCTCACATTCAGTTTTGTCCATGTAGCTTAGTTACAGATGACTAAAATATGAGCAGTAAAGAAAGATGAAAAGTTAGTTGTGAAATTGACTGTGAAGTCCAAATTTAGGCAGACAGTACAACTTGGAACAAATTGTATTTACAGTTTCTTATTTACCTAATTCTTTGTATAACAAAGATCTCAATGCTAAATGCTATTAGATTTCACATCTTTGCTTTATATTTGGATCACTGTAAAAAAGAAGGTGGATTTAAATAAATTATTTTGTTTAGAAATTGCTAGTAAATTTCACAATTAATTACAAAAAATGGCAGGTAAAACATTGTATTAAATGTGAAATTTTGAATTTTAATGTGTATACATATACAGTATATATACTGTATATACCTGAAACATCAAAAATATTAATATTTCAATATCTACAGAATTCACCCATCTATAATAACATGTTTTGAACTTTTGAATAACTTTTCAGTTTGAATTGACCCACTGACCCATTGTTAAGGCTCAAATTTTCTAACTTATGTCTGTAGATCATTTATAATACAGTAAAATGTTGTTGCTTTTTGTTTATAATAGTGACATAATGTAACGTAAGCAATAGGAACCAATGGGGGCGGTGCTTAGCAAAGATTAAATTCCATGGAATGGATTCAAACATGGTTGAGAATGAGTTTAGACTCCTCATATTTTTAAAAACAGCCAAAATATTCATAACAAAGCAATGGTGTTTTGCTATTTAGAAATGACAGGCATTCCAAACGAGCAGATTCCATGTGGGCCTGGATATATCCATTTATCCGTTTGGGAATTGTGTGCTATTTTGAAAATTATTTTCAGCATTTGCCAACTCTACTTTGGAGATTTAGACTCATATCTGACTGTGGAACATTTCACACTATAGTGCAAATATTGGTCCGAATTTGATGCAGTGTCTGAGTTTCATTTCTGCTAATTCAAAGCAGTCTCCAAGATTTTTTTTCACCCTGCATTCCCTCGCCGCGAGGCGCCTCTAATAAGTCATATTTCTATAACACGTTTTTTGCCTTTGATCACCAGGAATACACAGAGGAGCAGTGTGAAAGCCACAGAAGACAGCTAAGGATCCAACAATATCTG
Organism: Schizothorax lantsangensis; assembly: GCA_027422415.1. Lineage (NCBI taxonomy): Eukaryota > Metazoa > Chordata > Actinopteri > Cypriniformes > Cyprinidae > Schizothorax > Schizothorax lantsangensis. The sequence goes on along the minus strand of CM049854.1, from coordinate 20,380,408 downwards.
GGAGAGTGAGTTGGAAACGTTTTTTCTAGGTTTGCTTGAAAGGTTAAGTTACTATAATGAATAAGTTCACCTGCAGTTGCATAGAGTAGAGTAGCATTTACTACACAACTAGCTTCATTATGAGTGATTAATGAACAGTTTTTGTATCTGAGAAAGACTAGGTTCTTCTGGTGCCCACGAGACATTTAGAGGATATAAATAATGCATATGCTTTTATCCATTGCAAGGAGATCCCCCACCCTTCGGTACACAACTAGCATGCATACAATTTATAAATACACAACTTGCATTAGCCCACACATTTCTGAACACACATGCTGGAGTGCACTGAAAGTGATAAACATCAATTTTATAGTTTAATCAGTTCACACTCTTGCATCATTGCACATTCTCATTTTCATAAACTTAATGATGCTTTTCATGTCAAAAAGAGAAGGCCAACAGATTTATCTTCTATTCTGTGAGTATCTACCTAAATACAAAAAAAAATCAAAATTAGCACAAGCAAGTTTCGTAATTCTTCCAGCAAAATTTCTCTTTGCGACTGAAGAGCGTTCTGCTTTTCGAATGTGGCGACGATCGTGCACTTTATCATATTAGATTATTGCATCACTTAGTTGCTGCGGGAGAAATATTTTCACTGTGTATTGATTATGTAACTGATTCCAAAATCTACTCAGCAGCAACCAGACGCTCATTGATTCATTCTATAAAAGGAGGCATCATCTAAACGCCTCAATGTCTTCGGTTACAGTTTATTTAAAGAAAAACTCCCTTTAGCTGAGTTTTCTGTGCACTGAAAGCTTCAAACATGGTTCTTCCCTTTAATATTTCATAAAGTTTTACTCTGCAGAGAGCCTTAATGTTCACTGCAACCTCTAGTATGGACTTTCAAGACAAAAAAGCATAAGAAACCATTTTATTCACTATATCACTATATCTATATCTAGTACACAAGACACATAAACAAGCAATCAACTTTCTTACCGTCAAATTATGCTGACTATGCACCAAAATAGTCCCTCTATTTTTTAAAAATGTAAAAATTTACAATCCCCCAAAAAGCTGAGTATCCGGTAATAACGGCCTGTGTTCAAACATGAGAGAGAGGGATCATCCAGACAGCCAGCAGAGATGCTGAACAGGAAGATTAGGATGCGAGCGCTCCCACTCGCACTCTCCCTCCCTCCTCCCGATCCGTTCATTATAGGAGGAGCTCTCTGAACACGCCCAAGCAACTCACAATGGTAGCGTCCATCCCTACCTCTGCTCCTCGCTCACTCCCACATGTGCCAAAGCTGGCGGGAGGGAGCAGCTACTGTTTGTGATAGAAAGAGAGAGAGAGATGAAGGGTGAGATACTGTAGAGAAAACAAGAATGCACATCAGGGAGGAGGAATTGGGCTTGGCAGATGGATAGTTGCTGATGGGAGGGGGAGGGTGTCTCTGCTTAATAAATGACGGATGGGTTTGGTTAAGTGGACTGGGATGAATATGCAAAGCACTTTACAATAGCTAACCTGAGCACTTCACTTCACTTCACTATCTATCTATCTATCTGTCTGTCTGTCTGTCTGTCTGTCTGTCTATCTATCTATCTATCTGTCTATCTGTCTGTCTGTCTGTCTGTCTGTCTGTCTATCTATCTATCTATCTGTCTGTCTGTCTGTCTGTCTATCTATCTATCTATCTGTCTGTCTGTCTGTCTCTCTGTCTGTCTGTCTGTCTGTCTGTCTGTCTATCCATCTATCTATCCTGAGTACTTCACTGTCTGTCTGTCTGTCTGTCTGTCTATCTATCTATCTATCTATCTATCTATCTATCTATCTATCTATCTATCTATCTATCTATCTGTCTGTATGTCCATCTATCTATCCTGAGTACTTCACTGTCTGTCTGTCTGTCTGTCTGTCTATCTATCTATCTATCTATCTATCTATCTGTCTGTCTGTCTGTCTGTCTGTCTGTCTATCTAACTATCTATCTATCTGTCTATCGATCTATCTATCTATCTATATATCGATCTGTCTGTCTGTCTATCTATCTATCTATCTATCTATCTATCTATCTATCTGTCTGTCTGTATGTCTGTCTATCTAACCTGAGCACTTCACTATCTATCTATCTATCTATCTATCTATCTATCTATCTATCTATCTATCTATCTATCTATCTATCTATCTATCTATCTATCTATCTATCAACAGTATCTGTCTATTTGTCTGTCTATTTATCATCTGTTGACCAGTCTGTCTGTCTATCTATCTATTTATCTATCCTACATTCAGCTCATAAAAGAAAAAGAAAACATCTCTATTTTTACCGACTGCAGTGCTCTCACCTGGCAAGATGTGTGTGTCTGCCAAAGTGCTTCAGGGTTTGCCATATGGAAGTGCTGCATAGTCTGTACTTAAGAACAATGAATTGCCTAGAGTCTGATGCAAAAACCTCCAACAACTCAGATGGGAATAAAGCAGATGCCATAAACACTGTTGTTGTTTCACCTACCCGAGGCTTTCTGCTTGACCTGACTTGCACTGGATGTGTTTAGTAAAGCATTTAAACAGTTCGAGTCATTAGTGTTGACAGGCATATGTGACGTTTTAACAACATTTTGAGTTGACCTCCTTTTCTTGTGTTCCCATGTATTGTGTTGTGTTGAGTTGAATCATTAAGTTAAGTAATGTTTTAAAAGAAGTCTCACTGCATTTATTTAATCAAAAAGTGAAACAGTAAAAACAGTATTGTGAAATAATATTGCAATTTAAAATAATTGTTTTCTATTGAAATATATTTTAAAAATGTGATGGAATTTTAGAAGCTGAATTTTAGTATATCACATCTTCCACAAAAATATTATGCAACAAAAATTGTTTTCAACAGTGATAATAATAAGAAATGCTGTTATTAAAATCAGCATATTAGAATGATTTCTGAAGAATCAAGTGACACTGAAGACTGGAGTAATGGCTGCTGATGTACCTTGCCATCACAGGACTAAATAACAGAAAACAGTTAAATTAATTAATAGTGAAAGTAAGTAGTGTTGCCACTGTTAGTTAGTTATTCTTCAAAACTGGTGTCTGCAGCAGAGAAGCTTATTACAATAAAAAACAGAGCAAAATAGAGCAATAGATCAGATCTTTCTGAATCATGCTCATATGGATAATCAACCATGTTCTTGCTGTATTTCTGCACCAACCTACTGCATAATAGATTTGGAACCTGCTATGATGAATACAGTCATGCAGCATTTATATGGTACAGGGGGAGAGACTTTCTGCCTGATCAAATATGGAGCTCCAGCAAGTCCAGTGTGATTCGAATGCTTCTTCCATGTGTTCCTATCCCTGCACTGCCCTCTGGTCCACCGCCTGTCACAGGCCTGGTTGGTTTGACCTGCTGCTGGGGCGTCATTATAAAAAGTGGATGTCCCGCACAGGAAAGGGAAAAGCTCACTAATCCCACACCACATAATTCTGCTAGCAAGAGGATTAGGGTCAGACATTGGGCACAGCCCATGACCAGATTTAAATCATTCACCCTTGCCCACCCCTCATCTGCCATCATCATCATCATCATCATAATCACTGCCCTGTATCCTGGAATTAACCAAAACAAGGGACTTTCTGAGGTTTGGAAAACACACTATATATTGTCACGACTGTCAAGTGATTGTGTTGTTTCTGAGCCGAAGCCTTGTGTATTTCTGCTTGGGTGGAATTGAACGGTTTCTCCATCCATGTGAGGAAGACAGGAACATCACAGGTTGAGATGCCTCTTGGGACATCTTTGGCAAAGTGAGAGTTTTAAACAATCCTCACTTCAAATAAAGGATGAAAAAAGAGAAGAGAAAAGAAAAGAAAAGGTGACACTTTACAATAAGGTTCCATTAGTTAACGTTAGTTTCTATTCCACAGATACATAAAAGAATCAACCAATCAAATAAATAAGATTTTCTTTGAATTAAATATTAAATATAAAAGTGTTTTCAGAACTATAGAATAATGTAGAATATTTAAAACCGGATATTAATTTTGAGATTTGATTTTTTGAGATTACAATTTTTGAAACTGGACTGATTTGGTTTAAAAGTTTAAAAATCAATAATACTGCCAGATAACTTGTATGATAGAAATATATTGTGCAACCCTATACTAACTGAGTAACATATAAGCAAAATTACATAATGAATCGATAAACACCTAATATCCATTCAAAGACCCAAAGCAAAGCAAATTTTCCTCGCAGCACCACAGAATTATTACTTGGTGCAAATGTTTAATTTTTGAGACAGCTACATAGAGGAAACTCTCGGACAGGCTCTGTATAGTGCAGAATCATTGTGCTTATATTTCCACACTGCTTAAGTACTCTTCTGGCTCGGAAACAACATTCCTTGTCCATCACTTAGGAATGGATTGACTGAATGCAGTATATTCTGCAAAGCATTGGCTTGCGTTTAACTAGAATTAGATTTTTGGGATGTGCAAATCACTCTACGACACTTATTTTCCCTAGTGAATCAATAAACGTGAAACCTCAGATGCTGATTACAACTTCCATCAGCTCTGACTTAGAAAGCCAGTGATTGGCTGATGCCCACATCGCTCAAATTAGAGTCCCGCCCTCTCTAAGTAAAAACTGGGATTTCTGTAGTTGGTATTTGATGGCTGGACGTTTGGTAACCCTCATCAACAGATTAGTAGACAAGCCTTTACATTAATCAAACAGGACCAGTTGTCAGTGAACTCTGGAGTAGATCATCATTAAAGTCTAAAAAGGACTAGGAAGAGACCCCCCAGTCCCCCATGAGATATAAATCAGAATGGGACTAGCAGTAAGCGCTTTGCCGAAACTCTCATCTGCTCTGGACGATGCACCAATAAAAACTGGTGATATATTGCACAAGTGAGAACATGGTTCTGAGATTCACTGCAGCGAGGGACCTCAGAGCATTTAGTCATTACAGTTTCTTAATAGAACCATTCATTATGAAGTCAAACACATAAAGTGTTGTAGATTAGATTGGGTCTTCAGCCATAGATTTTTAAATGATATTTTTTATTTTTTTAAATAAGTCATGTGGCTTTAAAATTAGTAATGTGGCTGAATAATGGGAAGAAAATATAATCACAAATATAGGACAAAAAGTTGCTCTCATAATTCCGTATTGACGGATTCACAGCCTGTCATCAAATTTCTGCCGACAATTACTTCCCAGAGCTGTCCGACATATTTTTCTGATGCCTCCATGAAATCAGAGCTGTTTTTTTGTGACTTTTATGTGCAAGTGTACACCTAAAAGTTGGCAAAATGTACTTAGAGCACATATGCAAATGTAAAATTTACAGTGTTTACTTGTAATGTCTCAAAATAAAATGTGTTTAAAAGATTGAAGTTGGTATGATTTTTTAAAATGTTTTTGAAAGATGCATTTATTTGATCAAAAATATAATAAAACAGTAATATTGTGAAATATGACTACATTTTAAAAGAACAATTTTGGATTTTAATGTATTTTAAAATATAATCTATTCCTGTGATCAAAGCATCATTACTCCAGTCTACAGTGTCACACGAACCTTCAGAAATCATACTAATATGCTGATTTGCTGCTCAAGAAATATTTCTTACCATTATCAATGTTGAAAACAGTTGTGCTGCTTAATAATTTTGTGGAAACTGTGATACATTTAGTTTTTCCAGATTACTTGATGAACATAAAGTTCAAAAGAACAGCATTTATTGGAAATATAAATCCTTTCTAACATTCTAAATATCTTTATTTTCACTTTTGATCAAAAAAAAAAAAAAAAAGAAAAAAAAAAAATTTGATAAATAAATAAATAATATCTTGTTCACAGTGGCATAAACATTTTTTTTATCAAATAAATGCTCCTGAATGAATATATCCCCTCTTCTTATAATATGACTTGTCACAGACAAGCAAATCATAGTTTTGCTAAGCTTTTATTCATTTATTTATTATAAGCTGTCACTTAAACTGTTCTCTAAAGGTTATTTGCTAACTCAAAATAAACAAAAAAATCCTGTTTCAATATGTCAATATAGACATTTGACTAACCATTTCATAAGGTGTAATTTACATGATATCTTACTATTGAAAAATGCTTATACTGCTATCAATATCACCAACCCTGTTCCTCTTTAAATGCAGAATTTATTGAAAACACAAATAGTACCTGGCAACCCACAGAGAGGCCAGGTGCACCATGTGGGGGTGGATTATCTTTTCAAACGACTGAATAGAGGCTGGGCTGCTGAATAAACAAACCAAAGAGGTGATGTCTCGGCCGCCTTTGCTCTCTTGAAGCAAGTGGCAGATAAGCACGTCATTCTGGATGTTCAATTATCATATACTTCAGTGTGCATTCAGCATAGTGAGATAAAATACTTGCTAAGAACTTGATTATACAGTACACTTAAATTTACATTTGGCTTAAAATCTGTTTCCATGAATGCTACTTATAGTCAAAACAACATCTCCATTCAAGCCCACATGACTTTTATTCACAATAGAATCATTATGTTGACCATATGTCCAGTACAGTTTGTCTAAAACTCGGTTTTAGCATTGTTGCAGCTAATGGTTTCCGCTGTTTGTTCACATTCATTAGTGGTAATTATAGACATCACTTAGAAAGATTTAACCTGATCAAGTCTGGTAAATTCTACTAATGAGAGATCTGACATTTAGTAAACTCTCAAGACTTGTATCACTTCTGCCTTTGGTGTCTCAGTTGGAGCCCCTGGCAGAAAGGTCAAGCTCATCTCTTTGAGCGATTGCCTGGCCGAGTGACTGTGACTCAGATTGAAAAGGTGTTGATGATGTATGAAACAGATCCGGGTTTACCTGGTTCACGTCTGGACTGACTTGGGGGGTCACATACATCACACTGGCTCATCAATCAGACTTGAACAGTCTTTATTTAGCTTCCTTCCAATGGCGTTATACAATGTTACATCTGACACAAAGGCAAAAAAAATAATGCAATAAATTGTAAAAAATAAAAATAAAAATTATAAAAGTAATTTAGATAATAATACAAACATTTTAAACCAAAGAGAGGTTAATTATCAGAAATATTAATATTATGCTCTTTTAGAATTCTGTGAAACCCATATATTTCTTCAAAAATTAGGCCCGATGAAAATTAAACAGATTTTTAAATTGATAAGATTTTAGTATAAAACAGAGTATTTCTGCTTATTGTGTTTTTTTCTCATGCGCACATTGCACTATATATACACTCTATCATTCAAAGGTTTTGGGAAAAAAAAAAATTCTTCACTTTTTTTTTCAGAAAGGATGCATTAAATTGCAAAAGTATCAGTAAATACATTTATAATGTTACAAATAGTGCTGTCAAACGATTAATTGCGATGAATCACATCCAAAATAAAAGTTTTTGTTTACATAATATATAAATATTGTAAATAAATACAAACAAATGCATGTATATATTTATGAAAAATATGTTATGTTTATATGTTAAATATATTTAGATATAATATAAAATATAAGAATATAAATATATACATGTAAATACATGTAAATATAAAAAATATATATTTACTGTATGTGTGTGTATTTGTATATACATAATAAATATACACAGTACACATACATGTATTATGTAAACAAAAACTTTTATTTTGGATGCGATTAATCGTGATTAATTGTTTGACAGCACTAGTTACAAAATATTTGTTTTATTTTACACAAATGCTGCTCTATTGAATTTTTTATTTAACAAATAGTCCCGGAAAACAAAATGCAGCATTTTTATTGTTAATAATAATAACGTTTCTTGAGGAGTAAATCAGCATATTAGAATAATTTCTGAAGGATCATGTGACACTGAAGACTGGTGTAATGGTGCTGAAAATTTAGCTTTGCCATCACAGGAATAAATTATATTTGAAAATATATTAAAATAAAGAACAGTTTTTTTTATTATAATAATATTTCACAATATTACAGTTTTTACTCTATTTTTGATCACATAAATGCAAATTTGGTAAGCATAAGAGAATAAAATAAAAAAATACATTAAAAAAAACTTAAAACCAACACATGTAATTTGTATATAATCAAATGCATTAAAAATGTAGTCAAGCCACAGGTGTGTCCAGACTAATTTCTTGGAAAAACAGCACAACTAGGATGCCAAAGAACATATTGTTTAACTAATATTATTTAAATATTCTTCAAATCAAACTCAAAACATGTACATCTAACATTTCTTCATGCATATTGATTTGTTCTTCTTTTGTTGTCTGAATCTCTTTGCACTAGTAACTTGCTCTGGCAACTTAGAAAATGTAAAAAAAATGTAAACTCTAAAAAAAAAAATTACCTGTTTCCGAAATCTTTATCACACAAGGTGCTCCTTTTGTATTGTATTGAGGGGTTCTGGTCCAACAGAATGATGCAGAAAGAGGGTGAGAGAGTGAGAAAGTGAAGCAGAGAGGAGGGGTCTGGCCGTGGAGTTCCTTGATGCAGTCTGTGCAAGGACTGAATGCTAATCAGACAGAGGCCTTTCCCCATGCTTACAGCAGAGCACATACATCTTCTCAGCCCCTGCAATGATACACACACACACACACACACACACACACACATTACAGATTCAGATCCAAGGGCCCTTCTTTACAGCATTAATAACTCAAACTGGTTACTTTTGCTTTATTCATGGTGTGAAAACACGCTAAATGACATAGCCTACATATTAACATTTTATAGACAAACAAATGCATATGTAACGATTCCCCCTGGGGACCGGATTGATCATCTGTCATCACCACTGCAGCAGCTCTGGAGGCAGATGTTTTAAATGATCATTTAAAGGGTAAATCACACTTGCCAGAGTAAAATCTTTTCTGAATGGTGAAGGCGTAGGCTGCTGCTAACAGCTAAATAATTCAACAATATTGATGTGACAGTACACAAGCTTTGCCTGACATCTATCATACAAAATAAGAGCATGCAACGAGATGGAGATTATGATGCTCTTTGTAGCAACAGTCTGCACACTTTTCAGTAAAAAATAAAAATAAAAATCATGGTAAATAAATTAATAACATATTTGTATATTTATGTGTCTTTAGGGAAAAAAAACTATATTGCTGTATTTTTGCTTTAACTTGATCACTATAAAAAGTACATTGTTTTGAAAGGCAGTTATAACATTACTTTTTTATATAGGGCCTATATACTATCCTGTTACTACTACTACTACTACTATTCTAAGAATATATTCTACATAAATAATCTAATATTTTTCTAACAAGCAAAACGTTGTGGGAGATGTGTGGGCAGGAAAGACTTACATTAAAACAGTCTATCATATTCTGAGGTAAATAGCGTTCTCTACTGTTTAGATAAAATACTACAGGGGCACATTTTTTTTCTTTTCCACTTCGTTATAGCTACATATAGGACAGATCTCCCAAATCTTATTAAAATAATGAATCCACGTGAGAAATCAGAAATTGTGTTCAAAGCCATGGAAATTAGAGCAATGGAGAACAACTATGAATAATTTATAAGTTTTCTCATCCTTTTTAACATTATGGCTTATATCTTATGTCAGCATAATTCTGAGACAACAATATAAGATTTTTAAACACTTTTTGTGCTTAACAAAGTCTAACCACATCTGCAGAATCACATTGCCTTTTGGGAGAATCATTTGTTCCCCATTACTCCCTCGTAGAACTGGTTAAGATCAAATGTTACACTGTTATGATTTCAATGGATGACAATTACAATTTAACATTACATTTTACATGGCTGCTCACCAAATAAATTAACATGTAGACAATATTTATTTTTATTTTCTCGAAGAAATAGTACCTTAATATACAAAACAATATTAGTCTACAGTAATAGTACTGAATACTGAAGTCCTCAGAGGTCATTTTCACTACTATCCAGAACTGAGAGTAAGATGGAGGCAGTTGTGTCGATTGCGCTGGTTTCAGTTACCCAAAAAAGCATTGTCACGAATATTAAGAAACATCTGACTTCTGTACACTATAAATGATCAGAATCTAGCATTTTATGTGCATTCATGAATATTTGCCTTCTTTATGAACATTTAACAGCTATAACCAGCATCTACATTTATTAAAGCATCTCAAAAATTGCTTTGTCTTAAATAATGTTATTCTAAATAATTATTTAAGCATAAAAGACATCAAAAGAAAGTATACTGAAAATATATATTGTTTTTCTACCATCTTGGTAACACCAGAAGTTCACAAACATGTCATATTGTGAGTCTGTGCTGGGCAGCAAGTTGCCGAGATCAGTGTGTTCTGAAGCAGCCCAGCATGACAGGAACCGGAGCCAGCGTTCCTCGTGTGCTCTTATTTATTTAACCCAAGACAAACCCTAGAGAGACAGAGAGAGATAAAGAGAGTAGGAGAAAGAAAGAAGGAGTCTCGATTCATTCAAAACCCAAAGAAAGCCCCACAGCCCTTGATAGACAACAGACACGTGGTAGCAGTGAAACCAGAGGAGACTCTTGGGCCTTTTCTCCATCTTTCATCTTGGCTGCAGCACTGAGAGAAAATAAGCACAAAGATAGAGAGGGAATTAGTGGATCTATATAACTAAAAGGAATGGCTATACACTGGAATTGCAGTAGATGGTTTTGGTATATAGAATGTTTATTTCGTCTTACCTTAATTTCAGATGCATAGACACATAATTTAGATTTAGACAGACAGACAGATAGATAGATAGATAGATAGATAGATAGATAGATAGATAGATAGATAGATAGACAGACAGACAGACAGACAGACAGACAGACAGACAGACAGACAGGCAGGCAGGCATGCAGACTGTGATCGGTATAGAAAAACAAAGACAGAAATACAGACAGACAGACAGACATAGAAATACATATTAACATGGATGGACTGATGGACAGCTGGACAGACAGACAGACAGACAGACAGACAGACAGACATATAAATACATATTAACATGGATGGACTGATGGACAGCTGGACAGACAGACAGACAGACAGACAGACAGACAGACAGACAGACAGACAGACATAGAAATACATATTAACATGGATGGACTGATGGACAGCTGGACAGACAGACAGACAGACAGACAGACAGACAGACAGACAGACAGAGAGAGACAGACAGACAGACAGACAGACAGACAGACAGACAGACAGACAGACAGACAGACAGACAGACAGATAGATAGATAGATAGATAGATAGATAGATAGATAGATAGATAGATAGATATAGACAGACAGACAGATTTATAGATAGATGCTTTATACAGTTTAGATTTAGAAAATATCCCAGTTGTAATATTTAGACTGTCCACAAGAGGTCAGTCATATTCATTTTATAACTTTTCATTGGGCATTGGATATGTTTCAATAACCTAAGACAAAAATCTTATTGGCAGCATAGCTTCTTAGACAGTCATCGCTTAAAATATCCATTAATCAACACATAATTGCATTCAAGTGACATAGACCTACACTACAACCTAAACCATAACTATAGTCATATTATTTCAATAACACCCTAATATCAGTATTCATGCACGTTAACACCTCGTTCAAGAGCGAGAAATGAGTTTAAACAAATGTCCTATTCAAGCTCGTTGAATGAATAAACAGTCAAGCATGCGACAGACAGGGCCAGGGTTTGAGAGACACCTCACTGCTCACACTGCTGGTCCCGCCCTATGAGACATGCGGACTAGAAGAATAGAAGTTGCTACAGTGTAACAAGTGATTCGTGTCTCTCCATTCTGAGACTGTTTTACATTCGTCAAAACCCGCAGCGCAGAATAAAAGTTCCAGCATTGTAACAAGCGGTTTGTTTAGACACATTTTAGAACGCTTTTTACTTCAGTCAAACGCCGTAGCGCAACATTGTAACAAAGTAGTTTGTCTCGCGACGTTCATTGGAATAGAACAGCTCGGCGTGTTTGCGGTAACCAGCCAAACAGTCCCAAGGAGACAAATGTTGGATGGTGTTTCGTGAGCGTTTAAAGGGAATGAGAGTGAACGAGGGAAGCACGCTTTGAGCACTGCAGCGTTCGAGGTAAGAGAGCCTTGAATGTCCTACAAGAATTGCTGTGAAGTCATTGTAATGTGATGTTACCGGCTCACCTGGTGTGAGGATTTCTGCTTTGAGTGCAGATTATGTTTTAGATGTTTTATTTGAGTCATAATAACTTAACTGCAACTAGATAATAACCCCTGCTGGTAGATCCACACATAACTGTGTGGAACATGGGAGATGGCTTCTAATGGATCCTATCTGGTCTTTAACTGGGTCCTCCTGTATGTCATATTTACAACACTTTTATTTATAATTAAGGGAAAAAGGTGTATATGCTTAACAAGTATTACTGTATATAATAATTGTTGTTGTAAATCAAATTATAAATAATTCTGTTTATATTTCTAGAAGTCAGTATATTGTTAAGTCTTCTTATGGCAGTAAATAGTCAAAATATTACATTTTGTCACAATAGTCACACTATATACAATATTTTTTTATTATTCAAATCATTGTACTGCATGTAAATTCAGTTATTGTCTAGTCTACCAACTACCATGTCCCAAAAACTAGCTTGACCATCTTAAGATGGTATGACCAGCTGGTGGTTTCAGAACAACTAGAAAACTATCATGTTCCAAAACACATCGATCAGCTTTCAAATGGGGCCATTTATAATTTAATTGCAACGCAATTATTTACAATTATTACAATTATTTTACTTTCATGTTTAATTGTTAAATTATTTATGTGAACTTTTATGTATTTTTGTTTTGTTTACTTTTTCCTTTAATCGGTTATCCTTATTTTGTCTCATTTCTGATCTTGAAAGAAAGATGGTTTATAATTAGACTAAAAAACTAGTTAAACAAAACTGTTTGGATTATACACTATTGGGTGACAGGTGTCTTTTGGACAAACATGCCTTTGATGTTGATCTGAACACACCCGCAGAATGTTTATATCAATAGCCCGGTTTGAACCCCTGCTGTTATTCCAATTATTCTGATGCCTGATATAGAAGGTGTTTACATTTCACTTGAGCCTTACCTCTTCAAAGCTGTAAAATGTAAATAATTTATCTTGTCAGATTATGTGACTTTGATTAGCTATCTATGTCATTAGTTGTATCTAAGTTGAAGGAAACCATAGCCTGTGAAAATGACAGAATCAAAGACAGTTAACTGTTAGTAAACATAAAATGCAGTGCCTTACATTTTGTTATTAGAGATATGCTTTTTTTGTGTGTTCCCCAGACTCCACAGTCCTAGATTGTTGTTCTTGCGTCTAGAAGTTTTGGAATTCCCAGGGTGTGTTTTGTATTTGGTTGTCTGTCGTTCCTGGCATCTATTATTTATTTAAGCAGTGGTTCTCAATTGGTTTTACTTCAGGACTTGTATTGGACATCAAGAACTAACATAGATTATTGCACAAAAGTTAACAAAAAAATCCTTAACATTTGAGTTTTTTTAAATTGACATGAAATACAAGCTTATTTATTTGCTATCCTAACTATGCATGATAGTTTTGTTTTATTATTTTCATTTAGCATTGTCCGTGACCCACCAGTTGAGAACCGATTTAAAGGTTTCTGTATGTTGTGCTTTTGCTCCTTTTGGAATTGCTTGTGGAAATCTTGCTTTCGCTGGCCAGATCCAAAATCGAATAACCTTGCAGATTTTTTAATTTCCTCAATACTCTCATGGTATTTGCCACCTTAATGAGCCACACATGAAAACTGGAATACAGAAATAATAATGGAAGTTCAAGTTTTTATTGTTGATCCAAATTCCGGGCCTGTGCCTTTCTCGAAACGCAGTTGTCAAACAGTGAAAGTGTCCGCTAGCGATTATGGAGATGAAACCACTGCCAGAAGAAATCCAAGAGGGTTCATCTGTATCTCATTACAGAGAATGCAGTTTTTGCTTCTTTCTGGTAGATGTTTTCTGTCGAGATCAGTACTGAGTTGACTGAATAGAATTCTTGGGGGATTGATCATTTAGGAAAGATTGCACCGCAGTATCACTCATAATCTAATCTATGTTGGTGGTCATCACTGACCAAAAAAGGCATGATTAGCTTAGTTTTGCAGCATGGTTCCAACTTGGCTGATTTGTTTAAGTCTGCTATGTGCATGGCAGGATATAAGCTTTGTTTTGAAGTTAAATTTGACTCCCATTCAAATTCTGCATATAAGAACTGAATAAAGAGCCACTAGCAGCTCTTACTGTTCTTTGCCCTCCAGTCAGCAGTGGCCTATGGAATGACATACAATATCCGCACTTGTATGTTGTTGCAGCTGCTTATGCTATGTACTCTACGTTCAAAAGTTTAGTGTAATTTTGTGTGCGTGTGTGTGTATATTTGAAGGAAGTCTCTTATGCTGTTTATTTGAATAAACAGTAAAAACTGTACATTGTGAATTTTTATTACAATTTAAAATAACTGTTTTCTATTTGAATATTTTTAAAATGTAAGTTATTCCTGTTATGGCAAAGCTGAATTTTCAGCGTCATTACTCCAGTGTCACATGATCTTTCAGAAATCATTGTAATATTCTGATTTGTTGCGCAAGAACCACTTCTTATTATTTATGGTGAAAATGGTTGTACTGTTTTTCAGGATTCTTTGATGAATAGAAAGTTTAAACGAGTAACATTTATTTATTCACTTTGGATCAATTTAATGCATCCTTGCTGAATAAAAGTATTAATTACTTAAAATCTTATTGACCCCAAACTTTTGAATTGGTCGTGTGAAGGAATATTACATGTTCAATATAAGTTAAGCTCTATCTACAGCATCTAGCCTATAGCATTTTCAAGGCAAGGCAAGTTTATTTATATACTATATATATTTTTAAAGGTCACGTACAATAGCAGTGCATAGGGTCAGGCAGTAAAACATTAAAACACACTATATTACACTAAGTAAGTATAGCCACAAAACTTAGACATAATACATTTTAAAACTAGTATAAAAGATTCACACTAAAGTATTTGACTGTATAGCCAATCTTTCAGAGTGATACTTCAATTTGTATTGAACCTAGAACACGCCTTAAGACCAAAGCAAAAAGCTGCATCCAGGCAAATAAAGGGAATAATCTGTACTCTACGACACAGTACGGTTTCTCCGAGTTGTTTTTGGAGAAACAGGTCAAGAGAGTACCATTCACCACCTTTTAGTAATCAAAGAGCTCCATGGTTACACAGATCCCAGGAAGTCCAATTCTCCCAATGGAGGCTGTTTCAATGTTTTCCAGACATGCGAAGGATTGTGCTGATGTGGAAACAATAGAAATCGAATATAAATCCAGTCTTTTCCAGGATAGTCAGCCTGCTAATCTCTCAGTTAATTCTCAGTTTTTGAGCACTTGCAGACTCTAGAAGTGCTTTTCCAGTTCTATTGAGTGTCTCCGTCAGCGACGGATATCACATGAGTCTCCCGGGCCTCCTGCTTTTTAATAAAAGCGGCCAGGCAAACAGAAACTGTGGCCATGTTCTCTGATTCAGCACATACTTGAGGAAAGTCCAGCATTTTAGACTCAACTGGTTAGAAGTAGCTTTCAAAAAACAAGACTGTTCTCATGAACATCTGTCGATTGCCCAGAAATGCCAGATATTTAGTTTGCTAGAGGAAGAGCTGCTTGTTACTGCTGAATCGCATGTACAGCATGCTGTTTCAGTTTTGAACAATGAAGAACGTAGTCAGTTTGATTGATTGGTTTTAGCAGTCAGCAGATGTATGTTCTAGTAGTTTGTTTATGGAAAGAAACACTCACATTTTAGAAAGTGTTTTGTCCAGATTCTCTTGCAGTGCTGTGGAAAACCACACAGAGTGTTTTGCCTCCTTTTGGCCCCCAAATTTTGCTGTGCAATGCTTTTTATGTGTATTAAACAAAATATTAAGATTTAGTTTTTGACTCCACAAATGTAACATGATTCAAATTTAGCTTTAGAATGACACTTGTGACGTGACGTTTCCAGTAAAGTTCTTGCCACAGTTCACCGTGCCTGAAAGAATCTAAACAAGAGACTTGTTGTTGTTCTACAGTAAAGGCATTATGTAATTTCTCAGCAAAGAAAAACTAGATGGTCTGTCAGCTGTAACCAAAGATTGAAAGTGCCTCATTAGTGTAGATCTGAGGATGCCTGACATGTGCAGGAAGCACAGTGTTTCCTCTTAGACGGCATGTGTGTAAGTGCTTTCAAGTCTATTAGCGAGGCTCTTCTCTTTGTTGTCATACACCTGCCAAGTGACCTGACTCTCCCCTTTCTGTGTGACGTCATATCTTTTATCTACCCCGAGGTCGTCAATGCACGTTCAGTTTTGTGGAATTGGGTTACTTGCTAGCACCAGGCACACATTGCTAGAGTCAACTTAACCTCAAAATGTAGCTTTCGTAACACATGTTCCTTGCCTTACTTTGCATGATTCTTCAGTGCACATTATTACAAATAAAAAGTCTTTGTCTAATAATTTAAATCTAATAACTTGTTCTGACTTTGAAACTTTTCTCTAGTGTCACCTTGGATGTTAACTAGTAGTCATATAACAATATAGGCAATGTAAAAAGTTTAATTTATTTGTATAGCACTTTTCACAATATACATTGTTCCAAAGCAACTTTACAGAAAATATATCGTAATATCGTCATGCCTTATAGTGGCATTTGGCAGATTAGAGTGGGCCAATAATATATTTTACATTAAGCAATCAAACAGTTGAGATTTGCTATACTGCCAACTGTATATAAAGAGCTGGATGATAATGTAGTTACATATGTGATATTGACAATCTAGCAGTTGAGAATCTACATTGTAGGCTACTGTAATAGGTAATGCAGTTCTTCAAAAACCTTACCAACATTTAACTCTGTAATTTAATGCCAGTTAATGCAAGTAAAGGAGACGTTTGAAGAAAAAAATAAATAAATTAAGATGCTCTTTAGTGGAAACTTGAACTGCATCACGGTCAAAGTCTCTTCAAAAGCATCCCAGAAATGTCACAATATGGAATTAAAATTGGTTGCAAATGCGGTTTCATTTTGTATAAAGTTCTGAAGAGTAATTTCTACCAAATCCCTTGCACAGTGTAGGGTTTCCCATTGACCAATCAAGTGCTGTAGAAATATCTCAGCTGTGCTTCATTCCCTCTTAGTTGTTGTTGACAGCCAACTATATGCAGGGCTCGCAAAATCGCTAGCCCGACATCCCGGGGCTATTGTGTTTTCCAGTCAGGCTACCAAAATGTATCACTGCCCTGCCCGACGGGCTATCTTCCCGCGGGTTCTTAAAAACTCCTAAAACTTAAAAAGTATCAAACTTAAGGCCATAAAAAGTTTTAAATGCGTTAAATGGTATAATAAATGTCTTAATTAGCCTATATTTTCAAGAGGTCTTACAGTTGGGGATGGAAAGACAAGTCACGATATGGCTGGATTCAACTTCAAAAGGCAATGATGTCATTGAATAAATGAGCACTGCACGTTTCAAGTCAAAACGCGGCGCGGATGTATTTATTTGAATGTATCTGAAGGGAACCGACTGTCCTCAGAAACGTGTCGTTGGCAATTTAATTTCATTTTACCTATAATTCCTGATTAAGCAGCGTTTATGAGCGGGGAGCTGCTTTGTGTCCAATTGTTACCGGGGAAACTGCAATATTTCAGCGCTACTAAATCGCCACCTCGTGGCAGAGAATGAATTTGCATTTCCAATAAGCCTTTCTTGCCGTTTATGGTTAGATCAATGCAAATATCAACTCCGCAAACACATAGAGTTCTAAATGAGAAAGAAGTTAATGTGCCTTCTAAAAATCTAAACAATTAAGACAGTAATATTTATACGTATTAAATTAACAATTTATATGCTTGTTTTATCCCTTTTCATAAAAATGGTCTAAATGCTGTTGTATAAGATTTTTTGTTTTTGTGAAAACCTGTATCTGAACTGTAAATCATGTAATTTTATGGCTCAATACTCTGTTACCATAGACATTGTCCAACCCCACTCATACTGTGTTCATTTTACTTGTGCAGCTCTTAAAATGGGACATAAATTGCCTTAATTTTTTTTTTTTAATTCTGCAGATACCCTGCAAATAGTGAAATAAAATTCCTTCCTTCATATTTGTTGACATTTGTGTATTGAAAATATTTTTGATTGACATTTAAACTCCTATCTGATTTTCTATATATATATATTTTTTTATACTTTTATTTTATTTGGGCTAGTTAAATTAATTTTCGGGCTACCAAAATCTGAAGAGTACCTGCCTGAAGGGCTACCAGGGATTTTGAAATTTTGTGAGCCCTGATATGCATTGGAACAATAGGCCTTAGGTGTCTACATTGAAACTGGGTCATCAGCTGTGCGGATGGATATGACCGTCGGTAACCTCTTGTGCAGGCAGGGCCTAGTGTTCTTCGTGCAAACATACACCTCTTTGTAAGAGCACACATCTGCAGTTTTAATGGTGATGTGCGTCTGGCCGGTTTCCTGTGAGGACTCGAGCACTTTGCAGGCTGTTGCTGCCATTCCCACTACTTTCTGGCTCATTTATACAGTCAGTTATGGTGACTGAAGAGATTATCACGCATTTGAAAGGCAGTGCCCACTGGGAACGTTTATGGTTATCGCAATGGTGATACAAAAACCCACGCCTTTTCTTTTTTCATTATCAAGTAACAATGTTCATTGTAGATGATGAACTTGTTAAATAGAACAGAAGGCCTTTTTAGCTGGTTATTCATGTAGCATCCGACATCAAGGTTCAGATTCTGGATAAGGAATGAGATTGTAAACAAAAATGCCTTTTTTGTCTTTGAAACAAGCGTTGAGTGAGTGACCATTTGTTGCTGGTTTTCTTTGTTCATTGTCATCAGTCAAAATGTCCATGTTTGAGTCTGAAGTATTTTAATGAAGAAAAGATTGAACATTTTTATAATTTTTTCATGCACTGGCTTAATCTCCCCAAGATTTTCAACATTGTCCTCAGCTGACTGGAATGTGCTCAGCAGAGAATTCTTACCGTAATATGACTATATTTAGTCTTTGGGTGTGGGTTTGGATCTGGGAAGATTTTATCTTCTTTATCTTGCCGAATATGTGTTGATAATTGCCTTTAATAAGGCTTGTTTTATGGTCCTCTTGACTTACAATGCAGCAGGCCACTTCCTCCTGGGATGCCAAAACATATTTATTCAAATGTCCTTTGATCAGTCTGCCATGCTGTAAATGTATGAAACTTTAGTTCACATATTAGAATTTAGGATTCTGGGCTGTATTCACACTATAAAAGGGGTTCTGCTCTATTGTGAAAACAATTAAACTTTCATGTAATTCTTATTCTGTTTTGCAACAATTTGGGGGGAGGGAATTCCATGAAGTCTACAATCCAAAATTGTGCAAATGTCACTTTTTGGTTTTGACATCACCTCGAATGCTGGGTTTTACACATCTGGACTGCATTTCAAACATTAGATCGTAGAAACCATTTTACAATCCTTTTGCGAAATGCAGCACTGGTCATTTTATGAAAACAGGATTCACTGAAATGTCTTTATATGTAAAATAGTACACTTGTACTGTACACATAATGCAGGATATTTGGAAATGTGCCTCTATAATAATCAAAGGACAATTATTGACGTATGGTGGACTTTGCTTAGCTTAGCTTGATATTGCAGTGTCAATATTATCCTGATGTCATATGACCCATCATTCCTTGAAATTCAGGTGCTTTAACGTGAGTCACTTCAAGAATTAGTTAGACATATTTGGTTATGCAGGACCCTGTAGCTTGTCCTGGATGTGTATAGTGTTTTAGGTCACAAAATGCAAGTTAAGCAGTATGGGAAACCAATGATTAAATCACTGAATCAATGCTTCAGTCAGGTTAGATTGATAAAGCAGACCTCTGCACTTTGTCTTCCTCTGGGTACGGCAAGGAAGCGGAAGACACGGCTTAGTTTTGCATTTTAAAAGCCTGTCCGGGATCTTCTGTGGGTCACATCCCCCTTGTGGAATCATCTTGTCAGAGGTTCGTCAAATGAAGCTCTCTGCAGCCTTGAACTGAGTCTGTCTGGTTGAGCTCTAAAGATAAAGGAAGATGACAAATCAATGTCTGCTGCTAATAAATAAGGAATCTTTCAACATATACCATTAAGTTTGAAATTCCCACCAGTGGTAAGGATAGTTTCCCACATTTTTTAAATTCTCAATATGTGACTTTTTCTTATAACATTGAAGGTATAGTTCTCCAAAAAATGAAAGTTTTACTCACTCTCATGTCATTATAAATCTGTATGACTTTCTTTTATTCTTTAATAGAACACAAAAGAAGAATTTCCAAAGACTTTGCTGGCTGCTCTTTTCCTTGCAAATACAGTATATGTGAACTGAAGCTTTTAAGCTTTAAAAAGTATCCAAAAGCACCATTAAATGAATCATGAAAGTGATCCAGATGATTGGTGTGCTGTATTTCACATCTTTATCCGCCGAAAATCTTGACATCTGCCCTAGCTGTTTTTCACAAGATTATTAGAGAATTATATGATTTGTTTAACTCTGATCTGTTCAATGAATCGGTTCACAAATCACATTGATTCTCCAGCCCAGTGCGATTGCGGCATTTGACATCTCAGTGGAGGGGAAGATTATCACAGAATAATGACTTAAATTTCAGTCTGTTTCACACCAGAATATCTGTATGACTTAAGAAGACTTGAAATATAATGTATGGCTCATATGATCCCCTGTTAGGATTCTCTTATTGTGCTTTTGCATCTTTTTTTGAAGCTTGAAAGCTTTAGTCCACATTCATTTTTCTTAATTAAAAAAGGTCTATTCCTTTAAGAACTCTTCATGCTATTTCAGCAGATGTCACATTTGCCTTCCCTCAGGATCTTGACAGTGTACCCTTCTATCTAGGGAACGTTCTCATCTTAATGTAGACACCAGTGAGAAACTAGCAGGAAGCAGTGGAATGCTCTCTTTAAAAGCCGCGAACACCAAACAAGAATGCTGCGGTAGTTTGATATAATTGTTTGCAGCTCTGTCCTTAAAAGTTGCCAGATTGCATACAAACATGCAGCATGGACCTTCACTAGGCATGTGCCATGAAGAGTTGTGGAAATTTTTAAACGCACGCAACTGTGTTTTTGTCAGTCTGCTATTAAGTCAATTAAATTATGGTACAAGCTGAGGTTCTTTATGAGGGATGATAATACAATTAACTAAGTTCAGTGTGAGTTCTGTTTTTGCATGTCGAGGCTTGCATATTAGTGAAGTTCATTGACCCTGTGAGTTTTGGGTGGTGCTAGTGTGGTGTTATTGTGCGTTCAGACAGGGCCTGTTTACTAACAATGGCGTACTAAGCCCCATCTCTAAACGCTCACCTCGTGGACTTGGTGAAAAGCATTGTTGGCTTTTAATTGGCCGATAGTTGCTACACAAAAGCCCTTTCTCCGTCATACAAGGGCCCCACCTTTCGGTTTCAATTCACTGTGATGCAACTGAATTTTCTCGGTTGTTTACTTCCTCACAATCATTGAAGTTCACAAAAGTTAAAGGGATACGGATGGCACTGACATTTTCTGTCTCTTAAGTGACGTGAATCCATGGAAAAACGTATTCCTTTTAAAGTTTTCCTATTTGTCACAGAGTCGGCGGCTGCTAAGTGAAATCTCATGCTGGAATGGAGGACGTGAAAAGCCAGTTGCTAGCAGTGATGGTTGAATGTGTTCAGATAGAAAGAGTTTGTCAGGCCCACTATATATCAAACTAATGAGAGCTGCCCTTGGAGAGGTGGAAGCATGCCCTTAGTCTGAGCTTTGGCTTTCACTGTTCAAAGATGGATGATGGTTAAACAGTCACTGAGTCTAACCTCTACAGGGAATGGAAAAGTTCAACTTTTGCTTCAAGCTGCAGGAGGGACCATCATTTGAGTTATACTAATAGCGTTCGTAGGATGTTTGGCTGAATTGAATGCACTGTATTTTTTTATTTGGATCAAGAGTTTGCAGGATATACTTGTTGCTTGCTCACTAGTGTTTGCCAGGTTTTTGAAGTTTTAATATTTGTACCACAAAAATCTGACTAAGATCTGGCAAATTAGCCAGACGTTGTTCTTTTTTCCATATTTAGTATTTTCCATATTTAGTTGGCAATGGAGTCTTTGGCAGACTATTGTTGTGTCTAGATGTCTTGCTTTTCACAATTGATACAAAACAGATTATATTCAATGTTATTTTTTTTAAGTTATAGCCAATAACTGATACATGTTTATGTTTTATGAATATTTGTATTATTATTTTATGCTATTATTCATTTAAAGTAGTTTTGCAGTCTAAATAGTCGCAAGTGTGTTCATATCTAAATTCCATTAATTGGCTAACTTTATATTAAAGAGCCAATTTATTCCCTTTTTGCATTCAGTAGTTCTGCAATGTGGCAAATATAAATATGAGGGTATGCATAATAATAAAAAAATGGCAAAATGCTGTTTAAAATAGTTTTAGATGAAGTATTTCAAGTTGCACCACAGGACGTAAATTTTCCAAAATATTTGATGTCAACTTTTTGGAGTCCTGCAGTAAACTTTTTGTAGTAACAAATGCAAATCTCTCAAGTTTTGCAGAAAAAGGTTTACCATCTCGAAACAACCACAGTCCTCCGGTTGTCAGGTCACCATTTTGACTGCCTGATTTCCATCTCGTCTCTTTGGTGCGGTTTTGTGTTTAGTGGGAGGCCAGTCGCTCTTGCACTGACCCGTGCAGGGGGGCCGTAAAACAATCCACCAGTTAAACTTCAAACTCCATGAAAATCCTCCTCCCCTGATTCTGTCCACACACGCGTGCACACAAGCCAAAGCCAATGATCTTTTGTTTTAACTAAACCTGAGAGGCCGTGCATAACCGCTGACAGAATCTTAAATATGTTGTCATTTTCAAAAGCTTTTATTTTGTATTCATTCTGCTCTTATCTACCGTTGTCAGCAGTTGTGTTTGTTAGAAATCTTTGCTGGAAACCATAATATTTTCCCTTCGGACTGGCCAGTGTTTCTCTAATTCTTGGGAACGTCTCGTTCTCTGGTTACACAGAAGTGTGGTGTGTCTCACTCTCACTGATATGCCTGAGCTGGTTTTGTTTGTTCGTTGGCATGGAGACTTCGGCTGTATGACAACCGTCTGCTGTGGGATGTGCGATTTTATAATGTGAAATATAAAATTGTTACATAATATAGCTATTACATAATATTCATCTAAAGGTTCATTACATAAAGTGGCATGTTTTTTTAATCTACAAAAATAATCAAAGCTAGTAACTCCCTAATTAATTTAAAGACATTTTAGTTTAAATTTGTAATTTTGCACCCACACTTTCTATTATTTTGTTCTCAAAAATGTAATTGCAGAGCTCGGAACATTAACATGCTTTCATTTGTTGATACTAGTTACTAATAAATATCCTATAAAAGCAGTGCTTATTTTTCTGCTTGTTTCTTGCTTGAAATAGCAACAAGGCATTTCTGTATTTTTAGAAGTCATGTCTGGTTCATAGTACTGTAAATCCATCTACTTAAAGCCTTATTTTTGTGCTTGTTTGATAATACTGACCACCATGAGCTTGGTAAACAGCGACATCAAACCCTGAAGTAGTCGCTCTCATGGCACTGTGTGTGCTCTGTGTTGCGGTGCGTGTTCTGCAAAGACTAAATATCCTCTTAAATAGGGGTTAGAGTTACTTTAGCTTCACCACCACAAGTATTTGTAATGGTTGATACAAGGCTTTACTATGGCAACGCATGAGTGTCATGAGCCTTTTTATTAGAAAATATTATGGTGATTTTTTTTTTTTCATGTTGCCTCTGGAGCGAAGATCTTATTGGAAAAGGTAAAGTTACATATGCCATGTTTCTTTCAATACGCAAGTCAGATGGTTAGTTCATGTTATTTTCGGTGGGTTGTGTCTTTCTCTCTGAATGGAGAAAAGCTTGACTTGTTTGCACTACAAAGCCTATCCAAATTTTCCCAAGGGGATGTTCCACAGGGAGAGCAACACATGCTACATCCTGTTCATGTCACGGGGGCAAGAGGGCCCTCTCAACCATTCAACACAAATGCGTTACAACTCTGGCATCTTCCACAGGCCTTGAGAGTGACGCCCCTGCCATTTCGGCAAGCTCCCGCAAATTAACGCAAGGCCCTGTTGTGCGGATTGTCCATGCATTCCTCCAGCATGACTCTGGCATGCACATTTAAACTGCTAGTTCTCCGTGCCTGTTGTAGCCATTCAAATGAAAACCCTTGGCTATGTTCGGAATGAAGTGCTGGGTTACTGCATACCGAGTATTATATATTGAATACAGGCCACTACTTGCCATTTGAAATTGTATGCATTATGCAGTTAACATTGTATTCAATAGCACACTTCTTTGTAAATTGTATTGAGTGTTTTCTTGCAATAAAACTACCAAAACCAGTACTGTTCACATGCAGCATACTGTACTTGCTGTACTTACAGTGTCCCTGCTCCTGGAGGGCCACCTTCCAGTAAAGTTTAGCTCCAGCCATAATTATACACACCTGAACCAGCTAATCAAGGTGTTCAGGATTACTAAAAACTTCCAGGCAGGTGTGTGTGTGCTAAACGCTGCAGGAAGGTTGCCCTTCAGGAGCAGGATTGGACACCCCTGCCATAAAGTCCTGTAGGAATGGTATGGTAGTGTGCTATTCTGAACAGAGTTGAGTGGCTCCTGCAATTTATGTGGGGGAAAAAAATTGACAGAAATGGAAATAGCACAATATTTGCCCTATGTTTCACACTTTAGGCGTTGACGTTAACTAGACGTGATGAATGAGACGCTGGCTAAATCGCCTTATCCTGTAATCCTATTGAAACCTCTCACTTGCTTCCAGACGTCTATGCTTATCATAGCACAGATAGACCAGGAATAACCTTTTGTTGTGGCTGTCTATATGCTATTTCCTTATTGTCTTTTGTGACTGAATCATTCAGGAAGTGAATGTTTAAGCTGTATTGACTTTCTCTGCCACTCTTGATAATATTTAGTTAAGAATTCTAGAATTATTGAGAAGTGATAGAAAAAACACTGCTTGGTTGACATTCCATAACAAATTTGCAAACCTGTTATTTTCAGTGATATTGATTGAATTCTGAAGCTGAATACAGTGTTTTATTTGGACTTTTGAAAGCCTATAGCTATGAGGTGAAGGGGACACAGGATTCTGAGAGGCCGGGCGGTGTTGACTCAGACTAAACAAACAGGTGTCTGGCCCTGGCTGCCGGGTGAGGCCAACTTGGCTCCTACTGGGGCCTGACAGAGGAAATTTAATTTCTCATGCCCCTTAGAGCATACAAGGACAATCCAGAGGTGAACAAGGGCTGATATGCAAGTTTATATTTGTTGATATGAAATTTTGAGTGTGAGAGGGACTCAGAGAGCCAAACTGAGATACACGCTTGCTTTGTGTAGCAATGCGCTAGCTGTACAGTTTTTCATTGTCTTGTTAATGTGCCAAGAGTGCATTTATTAAAAAGAGGAGATATGTTGTCTTGGCACAGTTTTTTTATATGCTCTATATTAGTTGTCTTTTTGGGCTTCATGCGTGTGGTGCTGCCATTATTCAAATTCAACATGTGATTGTTGACTTTGGTTTGTTTTATCAGGTTTTTTTCATATAATTACATGGACCTGTTCTCATCCCCCTCTGTGACTTTGCTTTGCTGCAGTCAAAGCAGTGACTCAGAACATTGCCCCCTCTCTTGGTTTGAACTTGATGACCCTTTGTTTGGGAATGCTATCGTTTCCTCCATGTCGACAAACGACAAAACCACATTTTCACCGCTGCTCATAAAACAAATGCCGACCATGATTCCAGCCTAGAACGACTGTGGTCTCTAAGCTGATGAACCTTGTGCTTCCCCCTCAACATTCCCACTCAAATGTACGTAATTTGTGCACTAACATTTTCTACTCTAAACTGTATTTGAGCTAGCTTTTACCGAGTAGTGTTTCCTTGCAGTTCCTCTTCACTTTTGGGAGCACTCTAACCCAAAAATACGAGATGTAATTATGATGTTTACAAAAATGTAGCTTGCGTAACTAGAGATGTTTGCTTTTTGAATTGTGATATATGAGCAAGAAGAGTCGCCCATGTCTACCTCCATTCTGGTACCACGAAGATGTTTAGGAGCTATTGTGTGTAGGAGAGGTCTTGATCTATGTGTCTGGGTCTTGACAAGACCGCAGTTTTTGACTCTCAGCACTGGGTCTGGACCTTCCATCATTTACCTTCAAGTTATTGGGTTTCATATGCACCTTTGATCTTGAAATTACTAAGATCAAAGGTGCTTAGGAAACCCAATAACTTGAAGGGTAAACACTGTCCTCCTTCAGATGTACACATTTCAAGACAAGCATAATTCCTCCTAACAGTCAAACTGGTTCTGGTTTGGGCCATGGCCTAATTGTTGACTCAAGGTTTGGACCAGAGTGGGAATCAAGACCCAGGCTGAGAGTCCCAAACCCTCTATGCAGCAAGTTAAGAAGACCTTTAGTAATATTTCTAAGGTTTTCATAACCTAAAGGATTTCTGCAGGGCATTTAATTGCAATTTGACACGGATATAAACCCCAATTGCCGAGACCTAGAGTTGTGAGTCCAATAACCAGTCTGCCATTTTAATAGAGACAATACTTTATTGCAGCATTAATTTAAAACACAGAGGAACTTTGCACAGTGGCTGAGTGTCAGTTGACTGCGGTCTTGTTGAGACCCTAAGCCAGGGGTGTCTAATCCTGCTCCTGGAAGTCCAATGTCCTGCATATTTTAACTCCAACCAGCTCCAACTTTCTTGCCTGGCAGTTTCTCGAGAGTCTGAAGACCTTGATTAGCTAGTTCAGGTGTTTAATTAGGAATGGAGCTAAACTATAAACAGGTTTGGACACCCCTGCCCTAAGCCAAGAACTAGGCCTTTTAGACCGTTTACATGGTCTTAAGAGGACTCAAGACCACAAGATCAAGACTTCAACTTTGCTTTGGATGCACTGAGCTGGTGTCATGTCTGGGTCTCATTCTTCCTCTCTCTCCTTATGGATTTCTGTCTCTTATCTACTGTGGTGTTCAATAGTAGGTGCCATCTTTTGGTAACTTTTCTCATAAATCAGATTTGGCAAAAATATTGCTCTAGGCTAATGCTTCAACAGTTTGCACTTTGTGGTGCCAAATAAATATATTATGTTGGTTTTGATGTCTACTTGCAAATTTCTCCCTATTTTCTGTATCTTTATGATAGTTTTGGTGTAAGGGAAATGAACATCTGAGACCATCATTTTACATATTTATTTTGTAAGTGTAGTGTTTAGTCTTGTGTGCAACTATTGTGTTAGATATAGCGAGTGGGCTTAGCTCGAGAGGATGAAATCAGTGGTTATAATTAGAACCAGCTGATTATTCCTGTACCCCATCCTGTTGCGCTTCCAACAGTAGCCCTTTTATTCAGCTAAAAGAACAAGAGAACTCGCCTGAAGTAAGAGGCTGTGACCCCTCTCATAATGTCCATCCCTGTCCCCACCCTGCCGCCCACCCCTGACTTGCTGTCAATATGTTGTCCTTGTTTTAGATTCCTTCTTCCTGTCTGTTACCGCCTGTCTCGCATGTGTAGGATAGTGGGGCTTTTGTGGGGGTTTATGAGTTCTCAAAAAAGCCCAAATGTGGTGCTTGAGTTTCAGCGGTGCCAGAACACAGGCCAAGGCACACAAACTACGGCCCTCTCTCTAGCCTCTAGACATGAATCTGTTGAGGGTAACCACTGGCTTGCTGACTCTGCAGTGTGCTGGCTCAGTAGGTCCATCCAGGAGGTTTCATATCAAAGCTAAGTTCAGGTTTTATGCATGCCTGACCACTTCACGTCAATCTTTGTAACAGCATGCCCCCTCCATGACTGCCATGTTCTCTGATCTGTCTGGTTGACGCTTAGCCAGGTTCTCAGCATCCACAGTGCCGTCTGGCTTAGGATGGGTCATCACCTCTCTCTCTCTCCACCGTAGATCTAGCTGATTAGTTGAGATTTGGAAGCGGATCAGCTGGCTAAATGGTTGATGTTGGATTTGGGGCAGGGGTACTTGGTGAATCAGCATGAGTGGAAAAAGCAGCAGGTGGGATGTCTGATCTCTTCCTGCAGAATAGGGAGGGGAAAGGTATTCTGGGAATTCTGCCGGCACAGGAGCCGTAGAGGGGTTCAAGTTAAGTAGCCTGGCATCGTATTAGCAGAATAGAAGAGATTAGTCAAGTTGTCCAGTTTATAACACCTAAGCTCTCTTCCAAAACCTAGTAAGCCACCTCACTGTCAACTGTCTGCATACTGCATATTGACTGAGTTAACATTCACTTGTGTGTAGCACTTCTCATAAAGCGCAGAAGACTTTTGACTAATGCTCAGCTGATTCCAGGTATTAGCATGTTGCTAAGCTAATGGCTCTTATCCGAGCACAAAAACAGAGACTATGCCAATATTGAGTGGGGTTTCAATCAATACTGAAGTTAGCATGTTGCTAAGCTAATACCTAGGTAATATTAACTATAGTTAAAATAAATATTGAACAATACTTTTAGTTTGATGGATCTGTTTTTTGGTACTTCGCAATGCTAAGTAAGATATGCTTATTCAACTTATCAGCCATGTTGGATATTGGAGTCCATTCTGAGATTGCCTCATCAATTAAAGATGCATAAAGATGCTGTTATGTTGTAATCTTTAAAGCTTCCTCAAAAACAGTACTCTTATTCTGTTAGTGGGTTTTAGTCCGATTTCTGCTTTTTAAAGAGAACTGAAATTCTGTGCTCTGTTCCAAAAAACCTAGTGAGCTTACAGAGACCGTATTTTAAGGCATAGCCACATTCCCGACATGAAGGTTGTTCAACAAGGTAGGCAACTTTAATTGTGCTAGGATATGTCATTTTATTTATGTTTCAGACAGCATTGCATGTATCCTTCACACAAAAAAATGTGGTCTCCGAATGCATTGTGATGAGCTCAGCTCATGTGTAAAATTTACTATTTTACTTTGTATGACAGTAATTGTTATGCTAACAGTACCGCATTGTTACTTTAGCAACATATTACCATAGGCTAAAACTCCATTGAAATCTATTGCAGCTCAACTTTAGAAGTTTAGATGGAACAGAACTTTAGTCACAAGCATGTAAGGCAGTGTGTGCTTGTGAATGTCTGTGTGTTGAGAGTGTGTATATGTGTTGTTCATGTGTGACCAGGTTAGGAGAGGGGCCTCAGATAACCACAAGGACCTCCTAAAGGCTAATACCTCACCCGGGGCAGATAGCGGAACAATAGCTGGGGGTGGTTTATCATCCTTAGTGAACAGAAGGCGGAGGCGGTGTTAACACTCCAATGTCACTTGTTTCCCAGCCCTCTGTATTAAGGGCTGCTCCTAGCCCTCACATTAAAGAGATGATTTGTGTCTTACTGTGTTGCCTAATATGTTTTTTCTTGAATCAGCTGAGATTTGGGTGTGGTCTGAATCTCTGTGATAGTGGTTGGGTTTGCAGTGTGTTGTGGGTTAAGAGCTGTGGTTTTGTCTCTCATGCCTGGGTGAAGCGTTACACCCTCTTGCAGCTTGCAGGTGGGCAATGTGCTTTGCGGCCAGCCGCAAGATTCCACCGAGTGGCATATTCTCTGGCATCAGAGCCTCTGTTTCTACTGGAGTATGTTTGTGTGGAGGAAAATGGATGGTGTGAAAAAGAAACTCCTCTCTGATTTTCCTTATTGAAAAAGATAACATTCTGTTATCATGTTCAACCCATTCTAACCGATACTTCTAATCATTGGTCAGTCTTGCAATTGCAGTAAATTCTCATCTGTTATTCAGCTAAATAACAAACCTTTGCGATATATAATTCCTCACAATTCCACACCATTGTGCAGTATACCGCAAAAATCTGATTGTTTTAATTTGCAAGGCATTAAAGACACATGTACGTGATCAGTGAACACCTTAGGCTATCTCTATTGTTGAGTCCTGAAAACAGATGCAAATAATGGATTTCCTGTTATTTATTAGCTGCGGTTAAATTTTTACTGAAGCTTTTAATGGAATGATCCGGAAGGGGGTGACCATTATGAATGTGGGCAAGCTAATGTGCTCCTAATAGTTATTAGGGTCGCAGTTTTATCTTTTAAAAGCCCCAGCTGATCTGCGTCGTGCAGCCTGTTGCTCAGAGGCTAGTTTGTACTTGTACATAATCAGTGAAATAAAAAAAAATAAGAGTGAGCTGTAACTGAACATTCTGCATTTTCAGAAATGTCATGTTTCTAACTCTCTTACTTTCTTTCTTTTCCACAGTGGCCAGTGCCATGAAACTGAATCCACAGCAAGCCCCATTATATGTAAGTATTGCGTAATTTTTTATGTTTGTTTCATTCAGTTAGCATGCTATACATCTTTGAGAGGTTGCGTCTTTTAAATTACTCAAACATTTTTTTTTACAGTATGTGAAGTAGTCAACCTTGGTTTTTTGGGCAACTAGTTGACCATCCTGACCTATCCCTAGTTGATGGAAACTTCTAATGAAATGTTGTTGCGCCAAGGCCTGCTCAAATTCTTCATGTTAGGCTGAATCAGCGTGTTCTAGTCTTCGGTCAGGGGGAAGGGTGCTGGGTAATTGTTTTTCTTTTGTTTGGTGCTGACCTTTTTAATTAGACTTGCTTAAGGCATGAGAAGCCCACATGTCAGCAGGATGTCTAACCGAAGACACCACAGTAATTTTAAATCAACGGTGAGGACCGGAACAGTTCACAAAAATAAACCGTACTACTTGAACAAATCAGGCCATGTAGATTACTCTGTTTTTTTGTGCGTCCATGGTAATGTCAACATCCTGCCATGGATGTGACTTTGTTGACTGGTGATCTTGTTCAGAGATGCAATTAAACAGACACACAGGGTATAACATTTAGTTTCTGGCATACCTTCTAATTCTTCTATACATATTTATTAATTGCCTTTTTTTTGTATTAACTGACATAAGTTCCAGTCAAGTGATGATTTTTTTTTTATTAGCAAGCCTTTTTTTCCTCATTTGGCGACTGATGAGTGTAAAATTTTAACCCTGCCTGCAGACTTTAGCATATGTACCAATTCTCACTATTAACTAGATGCTTATTAGCATGCATATTATTAACATATTGACTGTTTATTAGTGCTTATAAAGCACAATCTGAATGACCATATTCTACATCCCTAATCTTACCCAATAGCTAAATTTGAAAGAATTGGACCTTAAAATAAAGTGTTACCCAGACCCCGTAAAGTGGGCCATCTTAATTTTTTCTACCAGAAAAAGATGATATAACATTATGTAATTTGAGGTATACTGGTACAGTTTATACGTCCTTTGTCAAGAACTATGAAGCATGTCACAGATGCTGCTATGATTCGCCATGAAGCACACAGCTGTGGCTCAGTGCATTTGCTGTGTTCGTGTGTATTAGCATGTGTGTGGTTAAAGCTGCAAGTGTGGTTTTACCATGTTTAGCAGTTGCAGGTGGCTGGCTTGATGATGCTTTGTACTGTTTATTCTCACTACATCTTGATGAACTCACAGAAGTCACAAATGTCCTCAGTTTCTTTTCATATTTTAATGTACATTTTAAGCTCGGAAATTGTCAAATGGAAACAAAGTGTATATTGTAAAGCAGATATCATACTCCTAACAAGACTCGACACATTTGAATTTCACCCCTCATGAACTCTAGAAATTCTAATCGCAGCATCCGTTGTAGTTCTTTTGGTGCTAACTAGCACGTACAGTGGTTTGCTCTGGTTGAAGCGCTACTTCTTAGCTAGCCTCATTTGTAGCAATTTCTTTCTGGAAAGTTACTAAGTTTTGGCTACATGACATCTATAAAACAAACAAAATTACATTTACATTTTACATTTATGCATTTAGCAGACGCTTTTATCCAAAGCGACTTACATTGCATTCAAGTTACAGTTTCTACATTTTATCAGCTCTTGCTTTCCCTGGGAATCGAATCCATGATCTTGGCTTTGCTAGCGCCATGCTCTACCATTTGAGCTACAGGAAAGATAAATTAAGATTAATTTTAAAGTTTTAGCAACATGACAACTACAAAATCAAACAAAAACTGGATACATTTTTGTATTTCTTTTTTTTGGGGGGGGGGGGGTAATTTTCTAAGTTTTAGCTACACGACAGCTATAAAAAAACAAAAAAAAACAAAAGCTAGATTCATTTTCAACTTCATTTTCATTGGTAAGTTTCTACATTTTAGCTACATGACAGCTACAAAAATGAATGACAGCTAGATTCATTTTCGGGTTCATTTTTGTTGGTAAGTTTCTAAGTTTATGCTACATGACAGCTATAAAAACTAACAAAAGCTAGATTCATTTCAAGTTCAGTTTTATTGGTAAGTTTTTAAGTTTTAACTACATGATGGCTACAAAAACAAACAAAAGCTAGCCTCATTTTATAGCATTTTTTTCAGAAACATTCTGTTTTTAATAATGGTGGCTTGAGGAAGGTCAGAACTTTTGGATTATGAGTTAGCAGGTGTAGAGACTCTGTACTTTCATGGTTGTTGTAGAAGCTAATGTGAAGGAGCGCCCTCTGTTCAACACATGACACAGGCTAATTTGCTCTCCTTAATGTCTCCTTATAAACAGAGGAATGGTGGTTTTGGGTTTCTGAAGAAGCAAAGACATGTCATGAAACTTTAGCTGCACTTTGAAGTCTTGGTCTAAACTTGTTCTGCTAAATTTGAGCTAAATGCAAGTAGCTAAAAGACACACGGTGGTCTCTCACTCGCACAGTTCTCTTAGACGAGGCAGCTTACCGAGTGTTGTTTTAAGCACAGGGCGAATAGGCCAGGCACTCCTCCTTTGGCGCATTGACTTGCGAGATCCTGAAATAGACCAACGAACAACCAAAGTATCAACAGTACTTCGAGAACCCCCATGAGCCCGCTTCAGGTGCCAAAAATGCTTCCTGAAAAGATGGATCCTATATTCAGCTAAGCCAAAAGATTCTGAGGAAGATAAATTGGATTCTGGGTATTTTAGATCTTTTGCTTAGAAAATCTACCAAGGATTAACACACATCGGCCTTAAAATATCTCCAGGCCTGTATGCGGCATTAATGATTTGATGGATCAACCTTGAATCCTGAAAACCAAAATTCTGTTTGTTTATAAGACAAAGTGACCCAATAAACACAAAGACCGGTATCGTTGAATCTGAATCTCCATGTCTTATGGACACAGTTGACAGTCACCAGGGTGGTCTTTGTTTCATTTGTTTATGCTCTCGCCTTTGGCACTTTTCCTGGTCCAGCACCTGCTATCCATATTGGGCCGCTGTAGTCTAAAAGTGGCCTGTGACTGACTTGTGCATGTTAGCAGTAAAAATAAAATATATTTACAACCAAAGAATGTTTCTGGCTTCTAATATGAAGATACATTTTTCTAGAGGCCTATGTATGCGTCATCAACAAAGTGTGGGCTTGGTTAGCCTCGGGACATAGCAGTCAGATTCCTAAACTTTATGCATGTCGCTTAGATCAAAGGGTCACCATAACTGCTTCTCATGCAAGTTGGTCATATGACCTGGCCATAAAAAGCCCTTCCCACACCCAGGGATTCAACCAGTAAGGAAACAAACTTATTTCTTGTGATGCAATTTGTGGCCTTAATGTCTAGTCTTTCTTTACACCTTCACCTGCTTCTGTAGTTGTCACCGCAGCATCAGGAACAGGACATTGGGTGTGTGTTAACTAGTGTAGAATGTTGGTAATGTAAGTTTTAGAGCCTAAGGTTATTTTTGTTGGCAATATTTTTGTTTGTCTTTCACTTTTAAAAGGATAGTTCACCCGAAAATTTTAATTCTGTAAACCTGTAAGACCTTTCTTCATCTTCGGGACACAAATTAAGATATTTTTGTTTAAAAAAAAAATGTAAAAAAAAATCTTTGCATTGTGCAGGGTCAGAAAGCTCTCAGATTTGATCAAAAATATCTTCATTTGTGTTCCAAAGATGAACGATAGACTTCTGGGCTTGGAATGACGTAATTCATGACAGAATTTTCATTTTTGGGTGAACTATTCCTTTAACAACTCCTCTAATTAATTTTAATTAGTGTTTTTTATTTAGATTTTATTTTATTATTTAAATTTGTATTAGGCTAATTGTCAAACTAATAAAAACAGTAAAAAAAAAGTAGTAGTAGTTAATAACAATAACATTAACCTTAGAATATTTATTTATTTATTTTGGCAATAATAATAATAATAGCCTCAGAATATTGAATTACAGGTTTTTTATTTGTATTTTTACTTGTAGTAGTAATAATAATAATTAATAATAATAATAATAATAATAATAATAATAATGACCCCAGTGCATGAAATTGAATTAGTGTTTTATTTTATTTTGTTTATTATTTCATTTATATTTGTCAAAATAATAATAATAACAGCAACAGTAATAAAACCAGAATATTAAACTGAATTAGTTTTTTTATTTTCTATTATTATTATTATTATTATTAATAATAATAATAATAATTATTATTATTATTACTATTTCTATTATAATTAACCGTTAACTATTATTATTATTGTTGTTGTTTTGTTACATGAAATCCTATTGAAATAATATTTTAAAATAATTAAGTATTTAGTATTTTATTTTAATAAAGCATTCAAACTTTAATTTACAGAATAAATTAATGTTAAATAATAAAACTGGTTCACTGTTGAATGCCAACACATCAGAATGTAATATTACTGTGTACCTTAACTATAGAAATATCAGCTGAGATTTTTCAGACTTTTCTCCAGACCTAGAGTGCACAGGAGTTAATCTCACTATGAGGATTCAGCCATGTCTCCAAATCACTCCGCGGCTGTGATCATCGTCAGCCAAAAAAAGCAGCTGACTGGCATTTGGCAAGGGCGGCATTTGGCAAGGGCACCATGTGGCTTTTGCAGCCTGGCCAATGAAAACCTTTCTCGCTAGGATGTCCCACTGCTTGCGTCACACTCTGAAGGCCCTGTGTGTCAGACAAAACTTTGTGGGATAGCATAGTAGCTAGGTAAATGCAGCGTGGTAATGCTAGCTTGTTACTTTGGTTTTAGATGGTATAAACAATCCTTCTGCGTAGACAGCGTAAAAAACAAGTGACGCTATCTAAGACGAAGGGTAGACTTTCTTCTTGTCACGCCTGGCGATTTGTTGTTGCTGGTGTCGAGTGACAGTATTATAAATTGCTTTTACATACAAAATGGGAGTTATATTCCAGGCCAAATGAACATTTTTGTTTTATTTTGTTTTTGTCTGGTTTGTTTGATTGTTGCTACTCGGTTTGAGGCTACACATAACTATATATATCCTTTTTGAATGTAACATCAAACAGTATCATTTATATTATTTATAAATAAACATTTTTGTAAAAACAATAATTTAACTAAATAGAAAGGCTCTTAGAAATTGTTTTTATTTTCTACAATTATTTTTGTTGTTTTTTTGGTTTGTATTTTTTTTTTTGTGGTTTGTTGTTTTGTTTTTGGTGTTTTTTGTTTTGCTTTGCTTTGTCTGTTCACCTTCCAGGCAAAAGCAGGAGTTAATAACATAACCACAATCCTTTCAAAATATATATTATAGTAGTTGTCAATACCATAAATTAGAAGTGACATTTAAAGTATGTGAAGAGTAAAAAACTGTCACAGACACATACACACATACACACACACACATGTTGGTTTTTGTGGTTTACGGGGACTCTCCATAGGCGTAATGGTTTTTATACTGTACACACACACACACACACACACACACACACACACACACACACATACCCTCGACACATGTTGAACTTTTAAGACAGTAAAGCTATAATTATGAGGGTGGGGAAAAGCTGATGACTGTTTTTTTCAGCATTTGTTGATATGTATATAGGCTGCCATTCTGTCGCCGCTTTCTTTGTAATGAAATGCATCTCTCTTAATAGACAGGTGTTGATGCCTCCCTGTTGTTTGAGGATCCAGTAATGATGATTTATAGGAGATAATGCTTTGCGTTGTGTAATTTTCTGCACCCACAGGCGATTAAACACTTTATCAAAAATGCTTTTAGTTTTTCGAGAGAACACTAGAAAGACTTCTTGGTACTTGATTGTCGCACTTCCACCATAATTTAAAATCCCATTGGATAGTTTTTCTGCCTAATAGTGACAGATATTAAATATTTAAGCAGTAATTCTTTAAATGCTTTATATGATCTATTTTCTTTCTCGTTCAGGGTGAGTGTCTGTTGACTGTCCAGCTCTGTGAGGAAGAGTGTGTCGAGGATGAGGAGGATGTAGAGTTTTACCTGCTATTCGCCGGCTCCACCCAGAGGCACGTTTCCAGCACTCTGAAAGTCAGCCATGTCACGCTGCAAGCCGTGTGCCCAGGTCAGTATTTAAAACCCCAACGGTCACACAACACATTCCACGTACAGTATTTTATCAGTGCTTGATAATTGTTAGCTTCTTCCTGGAACCAGACGCTCATTACCTGCGGAGATCGACTCATTTACATTCCAGTCATGCCAGACCTGGTCCAGGCATTGCTTGGCACGTTGTCGCTTTGCCCAATTATTCACTTGCAAAATTGTCCGGGTTACGACAGGGTAACTCTGTATTACTGTGCTGAGCACATGCTTGAGCTGATTCAGATGTTCCAGTGCTGCTTCTGAAGATTCATGGACAAGGAGTAGCTATTAATGAACAGACACATTCTTGCTTAATGTAGTAATATGTTGAAAGAGGTGGAAGAAAATATAACCAGAGTCTACAAACATATACAGATTTTTTTTATTGGTGCAAAAATAGACTTGTCTGAGATAGTGAGGGAGGGTTTGTTTTTCTGTTTCTGTTTGTCTTTCGTAATATTTAGTTAGTTAGTTAGTAATTAGTCATTTGTTCTTTTTATTTATCTATTTTTTTATATTTATTTATTAAAATACATGACTTGCTAAACAGAACTGTAATAATTGGCTTAAGTGTAGAACTTTGTAATATTTATAGTTTTGACCACATATGTGACCCTGGACCACAAAACCAGTCTTAAGTCACATGGGTATATTTGTAGCAATAGCTAACAATACATTGTATGGGTCAAAATTATCGATTTTTCTTTTATGCCAAAAATCATTAGGATATTATGTAAATATCATGTTCCATGAAGATATTTTGTAAATTTCCTACCATAAATATATCAAAACTGAATTTTTGATTAGTAATATGCATTGCTAAGGTTTTCATTTGGACAACTTAAAGGTGATTTTCTCAGTATTTATATTTTTTTGCACCCTCAGATTCCAGATTTTCAAATAGTTATATCTCGGCCAAATATTGTCCTATCCTAACAAATCATACATCAATAAATCTCATTTATCAATATAAATAAATCGAATTTCCAAAAATTGACCCTTATGACTGGTTGTGGTCCAGGGTGACATATTGTCCAAGGGCTAGTGGAGGAATGTTTATAAAGGTTATTTAGTTTGTTTGGTATGTTTTATTTTGTTTGATATTCTATTTTATTTATTTTTGTCACATATAGCAGGGGAGGGTTTATTTTTCTGTCATTTTATTTTATTTTATTTTTCTGATGGATAGAAGGGGAGGGTTTGTCTTTGTTTTTGTTTGCTTTATTTGTTTGTTTGATTATTTATTTTTCATGTTTTTGTTTGTTTGTATATTTTATTTAATTTTCAAAAAAGAAAGGAATGACCTAAGCAATTTAAATCTTTGCATTTTCATTTCATTTGACTGAGGGATAGCGGGGAGGGTTTCTTTTTCTGGTTTTGTTTGTCTTTTTGTTTGATTGCTTAATTTATTTTTCATGTTTTTGTTTGTTTGTATATTTTATTTAATTTTCAAAAAAAAAGAAAGGAGGGACCTAAGCAATATGTAAGAACTAGTAAGCATTTACCATGCAACAACCTAGAACATCCTACCAGCCACTTAGTGATGCCCTAGCATCCAACTAGAACACCCTGAGCAACTGTAATAAACTGAAGATTTATCTTGTAACCCATAATGTTATTGAAAAATTGTAGCTTTTTGTGGAACTGGTAGCATTGCGATCTTATCTTGTTTTACAAAGAAATAAAAACGAAATCACAATTTAGCCAGTATTCAGAGTCAAAAAAGGAATACATTTCAACCATAGCCCCTGAGCACTTCCACAGAGGATCACAGTAGATACAGTGTTATGGAATCCAGCGCAGACGTTTGGCACCGGTTTTGTAATCACTACTCTGGCTGAGCACTTGAAAGCTTTTCAGCAATGCATTAAGAGCACATGAAGAATGGCCCTACTATCATCCGCCTCAGGTGCGCCGCTGTCCGCCCGCCAGGGTACACTTTCAACCCTCTGTCTCGCTGCTGGAGGTCCATACTTTTGGTTGATTCCAAATGTTTGGCTGCTAAGAGGCCTGTTTCGGCAAAAATGGCTCAAATGCTTTGAACCCAGATGGATGTCCCACTGAGATGTTTTGGTCAAACAAATGTGCTGCTGGTGAGTGTGGACGTGTGGATCTACACATTGGGTTTTTTTCTGCATTGACAGAAAAGGCGCTCACTAAGCAACTCTGTCCTCACGACGCTTGTTGTTGCAGTGACATCTCATAACTGTAGTGAAACAACACAGGCCTCCTGGCAGCCCTCGTGGTGAAGTTCTAATTGTTTATGAATGTTGCTTTTATAGTATGTCACCTCTGTCTCCGGCTGGAAATGAGTAGTGTTAATGCAGGAACATTTCTCAGTAATTATATCCATCTCCGCTCAACCATAGGCACTTAGTCCTCTTTTTGTCTGTTGATGTGTAGCTTCCAAAATATTAAGCAATCTTTTTTTTTTTTTTTTTTTTTATCAGTTTGAAGATGATTTAAAGGAGACCTCCCTGTTTGATATGAGATAAATAGCTAGTTAGTTTAGTGATAATTGATTTATAGTTGACAAAGTTGTGGAAATGTTAGTGGGTGGTGTAAACATTTTTCATAGTCTGCAAGCTGCACCAAAAATATTTTGACTGGAATTTGAATTTTATACATTTTAAAAGAGCTTCATACTTAGAATTGTGATCTAGCAGTGTACATTGAGCTGTGGTTCTCGTGCTAGCAAAATAAGTTGAAATCCAACTCTCATTGTTCCCCGATTCTCCAATCATACATGCATACATACATACATACATACATACATACATACATACATACAGTACATGCAAGCATAAAATGAAATACAATTTTTTGTTGCATCTATTTAGTGCCAAGGAATATACCAAGCTTTTTATTTATTTACATTTTATCTGATTATTTACAATTAATTTTCAATTTATTTATTTACATTTGTATTCACTAGTTTATCTTGGACATCAGTAAAATCACTTTTTATTTATTTTATTGTCATTTTTATCTGATTATTTACAAGACTAATAAATAAACAAACAGACAAATAAACAGACACACAAACAGACAGACAAACAAACAATCAAACAAATAAATAAATTAATTTGTGCTATTATGTTGCTATCTATTTATTGCCAAGGAATATACCAAGCTTTATTACATTTATAAAAATATATATATTTTTATTATTTAATTTATCACATATATATATATATATATATATATATATATATATATATATATATATATTATTATTTTTTTTTTTTCATTTATGTATGTATGTATGTATGTATTTATTTATTTATTTTTATTTAATTTATTAGTATATCTTGTGGACATCAGCAAAATCACAAATGCATGACAAAATATAATATCTTTGTCAAATGTTTGTTTTTTGTCTCGTAACAGCTCATGATCGCAGTGAAACCGTGCAGGTCACGCTGTGCCAGGCCCGGCCCGGGGGCTCAGTGGACCCTGTGGCTGAGGAACGCTTCCAGTTCGTGCAGGACCTTGCCCTGGACATGGCCCAGTTCCTGGTGAATGCAGCTGGGAAGACCGAGGGAGCGTTACTTCTGGACGAGTGTCAGCTCCCCCTGAAGGAGTGTGAGAGGTTGGATGATACTCTGGCTCTTGCTCTAAGACATCTGCCTCTACCGGCAGGCTGGAGCGTCCTGGGCACAGACTTGGATACGGGCACTTGCACAGGCTTGGGAATTGGTGAGTAAGCACTGTTTTTGAGGTTTTCAAAGTAGACTGTTAGACTAAAACATGGGTGTCCAAACCTGCTTCTGGAGGGCCAATGTCCGGCAGAGTTTAGCTGCAACACACTTGCCTTGGTTCAGGTGTGTTTAATTAGGGTTGGAGCTAAACTGTGTAGGACAGTGGCCCTCCAGGAGTAGGTTTGGATACCTCTAGACTAAAACAATAAATATTGCTCATTTACAGGGTTTTATTTGTAGCCACTAAAACCTAGGGGACTATAGACTGCATCCTGTTATGAAAAAAAATTGGGATTGTTTTGGAACAAATATAAAGCTTTAACATGAAAGACTTGACAATGTATTCTAGTAGAGTCAGACATTAGCATGTTGCTAAGCTAAAAACATACTTAGTTAATTTCTATCAGTGCTTTTGAGCACTGAATGCAAAACAAGTTCATTTATAATTAACAATTTTCTCAACTCTTTCGCCATACTGGTTTAATTTTCTCACCAAGCTTGTCTCATTGCATTCTGGGACTTTTCTCTACAAAGGCTTTTTGCCATAAAATTTGGCAAAATAATGTATTTTAGAAGCCAGCACAATTATGCTGGTGTCGCTTTGAAAGTGTCTTGTAAATGATTACTTATTATGCCTTGAGCTGCTTTTGCAACCAGTGAGAGCTTGGAAAATAAACTTTATTTTTTGTTTCATCAAGGAGGCAGCTAGTTGAAATAATACATTTTTCCTTTACATAATTTGCATGTTTTTTAAGGGTGGGTTGTACCGAGGATTTTAGAACATCTTGTTAACATCTGTACTGTGAAGTTACAATCAGGGGCGGACTGGGGCTAAAAAGTGGCCCTGGACTTTCTGGCACAGAGCGGCCCACTACACCCGATCCACACCACACCAAACCCACCAGCTCATTATGCACAGAGCATTTTTTAACACCTCTTACTAACATAAAAATATAACACAATACAAAAATAAAAATGACATCTATTTTCTTATCATTAACATTAATGAATGGCTGGCATACTTCTTTACATTATAATTTGTCTTTCCTGGTGTATATGACCAATAGTAAATAATTTAGAATAATTTTTACACAGAAGACTTAGAATGCAGTGCAGAATGTGCACTGGTTTAATAGTGCCTTTCTATTGGTCCTTCAGAAATCATTCTGATATGCTGATTTGCTGCTCAAGAAACATTTCTGATTATTATCAATGTTGAAAACAGTTGTGCTGCTCAATATTTTTGTGGAAAATATGATACATTACCATTAAGTCTAGGGTAAGATTAAAAACATAGCCTATATAAATTAATATTTTTATTTAACAAGGTTGCATTAAATTAATTTAAGTGACAGCAAAGATATTTACACTTATCACAAATTATGTATATTTCAAATAAATGCTGTTCTTTAACTTTGTATTTATCAAATAATCCTGAAAAAAATAAAGTAGGGCCTATCAAAGTTTACACAAAAATATTAAGCAAAAACATATTTTTTAAAAAAAAATAAGTTTTCAGTATTGATAATAAGGGCCTACTAATGGTCATTATTATCAATACTGAAAACTTTTTTTTTTTTTTAAATATGTTTTTGCTTAATATTTTTGTGTAAACTTTGATAGGCCCTACTTTATTTTTTTCAGGATTATTATATTATTTTTTTTAATTGAAATTCTGTACTGTGAATTTCATATTAGAATGATTTCTGAAGGAACGTGACACTGAAGACTGGAGTAATGATGCTGAAAATTAAGCTTTAATCACAGAAATAAATTACATTTTAAAATATGTTTAATAAAAACCACTACTTTAAGTGTAATATTTCATAGTGTTAATATTTGTTACTGTATTTTTTTATCAAATAAATTCATCCTTCTTTCCAAAAATAAATGAATAAATAAAAAGTCGACCGCCAGTGTGAGATGCATGTGAAACAGGCTAGCAAATTATATTTTTTATTAGGCTATAATTCCTAATCACGGCACTTGGAGGTTGTTACTAAGAATTAATGATATTTTACGGATTTAAAAAAAAATAAAAAATAAAAATTCTTAGAGATGTGAACTTACAGATGAAAGCCTGGATATAGATTTACAAACATTCACTCTTATCTTGTGACGAATAATGTAAATGGCATTAAGAAATTCGAAAAAGCCAGTAGTAGTTTGTATCCCTGAAAATTAATGTCTGTCGTTTAACATTTTTTTTTAATTGTAAATAGTTGGCAAATATTGCAGAATCGTCTCGCTATTCAGCTGCTTACATCTTACCTCAGCTCGCATTCAAATGCCGCGCAGCTCAGCGTCTGTGAACAGTAAATCCCGCCGCCTTCGATTTGATTGGCTATTTCAAACATTTTGACATTGACGAGCGCTTTTGAGCTGCTGCACTGAGCCAGGAGCACGCTAAAATAATTAGAATGTTTGATTCAAGTGGGCCGATGGAAGGCTATAGTAGGCTACGTACATTAACAGCCTATTATTCATTCTTTATATTTACGCAATGGGCCGGCCCACATTGTACAGCGGCCCACTGGGAAAACTCCCGGTGCTCCAGATGGCCAGTCTGCCACTGGTTACAATGCTTAGACCATGGGCACCGTGCCTTCAGAAAAGGCCTTCAGTACAGCCATGAAGCTTTTATTTTTTGTATTTTTGTTTTTAAGTTGTGGGTTGGTTCAGACTTTTAGTCCATTCTAGCCTTATTTTCCTCCTACTTGTACTCCTATCAAGCCAGGAGCGCTATGTCAGATAATCTAAAAGCAAACATTCCCACCCTAATAAAGTGCTCTTTTTGGCACGGAGCATTTACACAGACTATTAAGTCAGGCTGTGGACTCGTTTCGGGGCTGACAGAAGATGCATGTGATAAATGGCAGGAACTCTGGTTGTCAATGACATAGATTTGTGTTTCATGTGGATTTGGCAGAAAGGTTCTTGTTAAAAGAGTTTCCTGTATTCTTCCTGCACACTGATATCCATAGAATTGTGACTGGTATTCGGCCGAGGATCTGCAAACCTCTCGAAGAATTGGCCCATGTTTCTACTGACTTAAGAGCAGACTTTTACTAACTTGCCTACAAGCAAATAATGCACATCACAATATCTGATTCTGGCTTATCTATTAAAAAGTTGTGAGTCAGTAAGGAAAAAAAACCCGGTGTGTGTGTGTATATATATATATATGTATATAATATATATATATATGTGTG
Organism: Schizothorax lantsangensis; assembly: GCA_027422415.1. Taxonomy (NCBI): domain Eukaryota; kingdom Metazoa; phylum Chordata; class Actinopteri; order Cypriniformes; family Cyprinidae; genus Schizothorax; species Schizothorax lantsangensis. Next base: position 20,336,874 of record CM049854.1, on the reverse strand, counting down.
TGTGTGTGTGTGTGTGTGTGTGTGTGTGTACGCATATATGTATATGCATATGTATATGTGGTTTGCACAAAAATGTTAAGCAGCATAACTGTTTTCAACAATGAATATTAGAATATTAATTGTAATAAAGTAATTTTTGAAGGATCATGTGACACTGAAAACACAAGTAATGGCTAATGAAAATATAGCTTTGCCACCGCATGAATAAATCAAATAATTATGTATAACACAAATTAGTTAAAAGTTATTTTAAGTTGTAATTACATTTTACAAAAATATTTTCAAATAAATAAATGCAGTCTGAGTGAGTGTTTTTACTTCTGTAAAAACATTTAAAAATATTAGACTCTTTTAAGGGCCTAATAAATATTTATTTATTTATTGTTAGAAATATTTTATTTAAAAAATAAATAAATGATGATGATTTCTTTAAATTTAATATAAATATTTATTATTTATATTTGTGTTCACATGAATGTACTATGCACTGTGTGACCATCTACATTTTAATTTTGCACACAACAAATGTGCCAATTGTATTGTGTCTGTCTGTTTTATTGTGTCACTGGCTGTCAACCATGCAGGAACTGAAAGGGGAACTGAAAATAAACATTCGGTAGATGATTATAATACGCAACCTGAACAAAGCCAAACAAAAGATCGAAAAGATATCACACGAAAACTAAAATACTGATTGCAGTCGTAAATGACCAAACGCCTTGGGAAGCCCCTGTTCCCTGCCCCACCGTGGTGGAAGTTTGTGTGTATCCTTCCTAGCTGCAATCCACTGGGCTGAAATATGAGCTTGTGTATAGTGTGCTTGGATGAGTGTGTGGATCCGGCCGATGTGAGGATCCAAACAATTGCACAGCGAGGAATCATTCATCAGGGCAGCTGACGCGACAACAGATTCCCGGCTCTCATGTGACTCAAGCTTGTCCTCTAAATTAGGCACAATCTGTGTCCATGTAGGAGGTGTGGTGAGAGCTGGACTGTAGGCAGAGAGAGATAAGGCCAACAAAGGCTAAACAGGCTCTGTGATGTCATAATAAGCACATGCTTATCTTTTATAAACAGCCTTGGTCTTGAATAACTCATTCAGTAAAACATCTGAAAGCTCCGTTACCTATTCATGCAAAGTTCAGCACTCTGAGTAAAAAGAGAAAAGACAATAGCAGGTTTTATCTGGTACCTGAGCACATGTTGGTATCGTTTTGTATTTCCTGCAGATTTAGATCAAGTTGTTGTGGACCTAGATGTAGCTTTTCCTTTAGATCTTGTTTTTAATAAGTTCTTTATTATGCCGTATAAATGTTTCGGAAAAACAAATGCCTAGAGTTGACCTGTCTGTTGAGGGAGAGGGCGAGCTGTGTAACGACTCCCCAAGCTCTGGCATTTGTTGCAGCTGGCACTGGGCACCTGGACCGGCCCTGAAACCAGAGCAGCCCGCGGGCATCTTGCCCAGTGCATCAGTGAGCCTGTACTGCCAGCAGTCTTCCATAAGTGAAATTAAGCACATTATGTAAAAAAATAAAAACGTCTAGTACGCTAATAACGACTGTTTCCAATGTGGGAACTGGGAATGCCTATTGGGAATTTGCTGGTATTTGGACACGTTGCATGGCACATATTAGATGATATTCATGGAAAATGAGGCATTGGATTCTTCTTTGGGATAGTTCATCCAGAATGTTGTTCTAAACCCGTATAACTTTTTTTTTTTTTTTTTTTCAGTGAAACACAAAAGATGATACTTTGAAATGTTTTAACTGCTTATCTTCATAGTGTACAGTGAAATTCAGCAGGGACCAATTCAACATTGAACCTTTTTAGAAAAAGAAAGGGGAAAAAATGGCACATTTAGGTTTAGAACAACACGAGGTAAATGATAACAGCATTTTGGGTGGGTGGTATAATTATTTCTGGAATTTGAATAATGGAATTTGAATTGTATATATTTTTAAAAGTGCTTCATAGTCTGGGTTGTGGCCTAGCAGTGTACATTTTGAGCCAAAGTGCAAGTAAATAAATATAAATAAATATATATATATATATATTTTTATTAATATTTTTGTGCATTTTGATTTTGATTTTTTTTTTCAATTTGTTTGTTTTAGTTTTTATTTATTGGTTTTAGTGATGTTTTTGTTAATTTGTGGGTGTCAGCAAAATGTATTTATTTATTAATAAAGTGTGCTTCCAGTCCATTGTGTAATATGCACACATGAAATAAAATTAATTCAGGTTTAGAATGACGTTTGTTGTTTGTGTTATGTTTTTGTTCATTTTTTGTTTATTTGTTAATTTGTGGATGTTTGCAAAATAATATTAAACCATAATAATAATAATAATAATAATAATTATAAAAAGCATGTTCACTGTGCAAGATGCTTGTAATAAATGAAGAGTTTATTTGAAAAAACTGATAACTCAACTGATAACTTTCAAAAATCATGTTTTTTTTTTATGTTGTCATATTTTTATTGTTCTATTGTGTTGGTTAGCTGTATTTTTAGTTATTTATTACCTAATCAAAATAACCCAGCTTCAGTTTGATTGAGATTAATTGGAATGCACAATGAAACATCTTGATTTTTGAGTTATCGGTCTTTGCAAATGAACTCTTCAAATAAAAATCATACAGGTTTGGAACAACATGAGGGTGTGTAAATGAGTAAAAGTTAGTAAATAACAAATTGCTGAAAACAATTCGCTAAATTTTCCTTAAACATGCAGAAACCTTGTTTACGGTTATGATACCACTGTTTAAAATAAACACTATGGTAACACCAGTGTTTTGAGGCTCGAGTATGACAATTCTAACATGGCCTTGGGATACAAGTTACTTGAGACCAGTATTTTCAATATAGTGTCATGTCCACTCTTGTGTCTCCAATCAGACAGTGTAGTGATCCTGATCTGCTGTTCTTTCCAGTGCCAGATCACTTCACCACAGCTTCTTCTTTTTTCTTGCTCGGGGCTTCAAATTGGTTGTTGGATCCTCAGTGGGCCGATTAAACAAGGGCAGTCTCATTCTCAGCCTCTCATTAACCAGCAAGAACAATCCTTCCTCTGTCCCTGTTGCTTTCACAGAGAGCCTCATTCAAGCTTCCTGAACTTTCTAAAACAGCATTCTGTAATCTGTCTTTATGATAAATGCCTTCAAATACGATCACTTCTTTCACTCAGGAAACCTCTCTGCCTGATTTTTCTGTCCTCATTGTAAATCATCTGTTGAAATGATGTTTGCACAAGTTTGTCAGGAGATTCTGTTAACAGAGGTCGAGGGAATTGTGGGGGTGGGTCTAGTTCGAGGGCTTTGCCGGCTCTCATTGGTTCTGAAGTTGCAGGGGCGGAGCTTAGAGCAGTGAGTGTGGCACTTTCCTGAAGCAGCATTATCAGAAATATGCATTAGATAATAGTGTTTTCTAAAAGGACAAGGAAAGAGATTAAGCTGAGATCGCAACCTTAACTAGACTCTGATTTCATTTCCTATAGAGCCTGGACCACAAGACACACTTTTGCACTTTGCTGCAAAGCGTGGACTACGCAAGGTAGCACTGTTTCTCCTCCAGCAACCCGGAGGAAAAGAGGCCCTCCGACTTCCCAACAAACAGGGTCGTACACCGGCCAGGGTCGCCCAGAAGAGAGGTCACACGCAGCTCCAGAAACTGCTGACGGAGTAAGTATGCAAGAAAATTATATCTTTAACCAGGAGTTTTGGCTCGTTTTAGTACCCTTTTTAACTCCAAGGCCCCCCATTGTCGAAAACAATATCAAAAGGCTCCAAAAATGTTTCTGATACTTCTGCTATAATGACAATGTGGATTATATTGAGAGTTTTTATTGACAGAAACAGAGTGCCAATATATGTTAAAATAAATAATTATGAATAATAAAAAAATTAAATTAATGTTTTTCATGGTTTACCTTTATTACTACTGGTAAATTTACATGACTTCTAGTTTGTAGTTACAAGGGTTTTATTTAAGATATATACAGTATATATAATATTTATTTTAATTATAATGCCGTAAACGAGTCCTAATGATATTATGTAATGATGTTTAGATAGTATTTTGTGCCTTGTTTTGTTGTAAAACTAATACAAGCATGCATTTGAGACAAATTCTTACAGCCATTGTCATTATTGTCCCCCTGCAAATCTTGATCTATGAAATCTGATCACATTAATATCAAGAATAGGCTGTTACAAGCCGCAGACTTTATCAAACAGAATGGACGTTGTGACCTTTGAAATGCCTTAAACAAATACAGCTTTATCGTATTTGTTGCTCTCAAACATAGTTAAGTCACACTCGTAAAGGTAAAGTTGCAAAAGTCATTATTTTTCAGATATCCTATAAAAACTCCCCCCATCTTCCACTGGTCAGCCAAACAGATCCGTTCAGGCAATGTTTGTGTTGGGCTGATTTGGATTCTCAAAAAGAGCAAGAGTCAGATTTATAATAATAAAGCAATGATTTTATCATGTGAATGAGGAGAGATTTAGTGTTGTGTTCTGAAGAAAGGAGGATGTTGAAATGTGGGGGAGATAAGAGCGAAGCACAAGGACAGGCCATGTGGCTCTGAGCTCTGTGTAAACAGTTAAAGCCACATAAGCTTTTTAAAGCAAGCCTTTGCAGTCTGCAACAGAAGCCGGTTTCAAACCAGCAAGGTCCTGTCTGCAGATTTACTCAGTAAAGTGGCATTACCTGTGCGTGTGTAACAGAGACGTTTACCTTTATCAGCTTCCTCCAGCCAGTGCTCTTCACAGTATACGGCTAGCAAACCTGCGTGGGACAGATTCCATATGTTCCCCTACTTGACTATTCTAAAACAGGGCACCAATGCAGTCTGTGTACTCCTCAGGGTTAAAAACTAAACGCATCTCTCCCCTGCTCATATATTTATGAGACCCAAGTGGGAGAGATGAGAGAGCTATGTTTGTTTTGATCCTGTTTTTATATCTCTTTCCAAATTTAATCTGACATATACATTTGAGGTCACATCTGTTAAATTATCTGTTAAATTTGACAGTTAGGCTAAATAATTGTATTAATACTAGAGAGATACGACACTCTAGGAACCATTTCCTGTTAGCGGTGTCACCCAGACTGATGTCTACCGGGTCACTGGCTGCCCAGCTCTGGTAAAGCCAGTGAAATGTGATCACAGACAGAAGGATAGAGGAGAGACCAGAGCTAGCATGTGATCTGTGCTCTCTGGATTCAAGGGTCTGTTATAGAAGGCTGTTAAGTGCTTTGGTTTAGTGCCTCATTTAAAGCAAGTGTACTGAACCACAGCACACTTAGATGTTGCCTCAAATCTTTCCATCAAAGCTCATGGTATTTTGTTTATGGTTTCTTTAAGATATTTTGATGTACTTTTGTCCTAACTTTCTATGAAGTCATTAAAACACAGTATCTTATAATACACATTCTGATCTGTTATTATACATTATATTACTTGCCTATTTATGGTTTCACCTTTAGAGTATAATGCATAAGGTATAATACATGACCAACACATTTTATGTGTATTATAATGTATTATAACATTGGTTTCAATTATATATTAGTTTAAATATATATAAATAATATTATTTTATAATGTTACCAAATTTATGCCATTATGTTGAAAAGAAGGCAAACAGCAGATATTGGTACATGATGATTTGTTCAGCTCTCCAATCCTTCAGAGTTTAGCCTTTTGGCTAATGCTCAGGCTGCCTAAAATATTCCTCCTCATGTCTGCAAGACCTTAAGAGCTTCTCCTTTTCACTTTGCACTCTTTAGTTTCCTGTGAGTGATGTCACAGGGTTACTATGGATACCTTTTTGGGCCTTAGATACACAGCAGGTGAAAACAGTTCCTGTTGTTACCCATGTGTCAGAGCCCTGGGGACAATGTGAGCCACTTACACGGACAAAAACACAAACAATTACACATTTTCTCTTTTGAAAGCTTGTAGCATTTTGGGGTTGACTAGGGTGATTCCACCTTAGTAATTTACTATTACTAAGATACATAATGTTCTGTCTTAAATCAATTTACTGCTTGTTTGTCATGATGACACTGCCACCAGGAACTTCAATTTCACCTTTAATGTAATCACGCTGTTGTTTCTCTCCCCACACAAAAAAAAAGCAGAACAGGTTTTTACACTAGTGAAAATAAGTGTTTTTCATATCTTTCTGAGCTCATTGCGGCATTGTGCTGGATGTAAACCTGTTTTAAGTTTGGCTGTGTTGTTTAAACCAGTGATTTTTCACACTTGACGTTGTGTTCAGTGGGTAACCACAATCAGTATTGTGTATTATTTCACATCCTCTCTAGGTGTGCTGGGTGTGGCCTGGCTGATTCAGTGCCTCGAGACTGGGCGTTCTCAAAGTTTGCTATGTTTGTGTTGGGCAGGGTTGACAACCTTCCAGAGTTGGAGACGAAATCGTCCAAGTGGCGTTACCCAGAAGGCAGAGTTCTGCGACACCACCCCAAGCTAAACACTTACACCCTGACGCTAGAGGATGTGCCAGGGAGTCCCCCACCTAACCTTCAGTGTGAATGTGGAGGAGCTCCAACGCCTCATGCAGTCACATCAGAAGGTGAGTCAGTGATTTCGGAGTCCTCTATGGGAGTAGGTGGGTCTTATTTTCTTGCTCTGCCACTTTAAGATCACAGTGATATTTCCAGCTGGGTACGATCAGCAGGGATGTTTGCTTTGTGGTAGGACTCTGCAGGAGGTAGCTATCTGTGACTAAAGGAAGTGACTAAATGCAGATCACAAACTAGACTGTCTCTGTGCACTCACCCTTGCTCTGTTTCTCTGGGTGAATGTTTAATGTCAGTTTTAATGAGGGCTGTATAAGGCGTGCTGCTTTATTTAATAGCTGTTTTTGAACTTTGTTTATTCAGGAAGATCCTCCGCCACAGCATAAGCCAGCACTGCTGATTCTTAACAGAAACTCAAGTGATAAAACAGAGTGCCTACCGCCCAATTCACTGGAGGCTGAGCATCAGGAACCCAACTCTGAACAAGAAGAAAGCTGCGAATCGAATAGCTCTGCCGTTGAGGATGGATTGTGTATTCGTCAAAACGGCACAGGAGATCATGTCCAATCGCAGGACGGGGAGGTGGAGCTTGACCCGCCAGCTGTAGGGGATACTGGGAAGGCGTCAGATAAGGCTGACTGTTCGCAGCAGTGGGTAGAAGGCGATTCTGTGACTTTCAGTGCCCCTTCCTGTGGAAACCAGAGGGAGGAAGCTGATATAGAGCTCTGCGTAATCAGTGCCAAACAGGGGGCTGCTTCACAGCCTGATAAAGGGAAGCAAGAAGAACAGGAGGCTTGCCAGAGGAGTTTAGAGACTGAATCAGACAATAACGCTCAATCTGGCAACCTTGAGTCCCAAGACATGGGCCACGCACAATCTCAGGGTCTCCTCCCCACGGAAACTAGTCAACCCTCACAAACGGAGGACAGCGAGGGGAGTACAGATCTTAGTTGGCGAGGGGACTTACCAGAGGAAAGGGAAGGGGAGACGAGTAGCAGCCAGGAAATAGGCTTAAACTCTTCAGCACTTTCTTCCCGTGATCCAGAGGAAAACGGTCAGCACGACGACAAGATTGAGCCCAAGCTGTCTATGGAATGCTCGGTGGGAACAGATGAAGTTAAATTGACTTCAATTCAGGTAAATTCTGAGGTTACCTCATCCGTACGAACAGACGAAACTGTTATTTCTGATGGTGTTGACAAGCCACATGGTAGCCTAGAGACAGAGACAGGAAATCTTAACGAACACACCAAAGGCAACACTGAGTCAGTTTCTGGTTTGGTTACAGATGACACTAGCATAAAGCAGAACTCTGTATGTAGCATTTCAGTGGGTGATCATTTGGAATCGTTAAGTCTCCGGCCAAACATGGCACCAGGACCAGTGAATAAGGTTCGACGAGGGCTCTCGCCTGTTACTGAGACTTCCCTCTCATGAAGGTCCAGCTGTGGAGCCCTTGTCTGAGACTACAGAAAGTTTTCAACAGCCACACCAAGTCACACAATCTTCAGAAACTGTATTAGAATGTCAGGAGATTTTGTTGAATGACTCAGACTGTGACATCAGTGCAATAGCAGGGGATTTTGTTGGCGTCACTGCAGAGATTTCATCTTGCCAGATTGATGGGTCTCTACCTGATGGAAGCAAGGAGGAGGTAGCCCCAAATGAGAGGATAAACGACCCTAAAGAGATCTTTGAAGAGCCGGAATCAGTTAAGGACATTGTTGTCTTACAGTTGGATGTCAAATCAAAATCTTCTGATAAATCTTCTCTGCTTGTTGTCTCGGAAACCTTTATTGTAAGTGATTTACAACAGGATGTGTCTACAATACTGTCTTCTGAAAATTGTGGATCTGATATAATCGTAGGAACTCCTTTAGGAGAAGAGGCATCTGAAACATTTGTTCAGCCAGATTCTACGTCCAAACTGGTTGAGCAGATTCCTGAGGAATATTCTGGAGATGCAACGACAAATGAAAATCAAATTTGTGAGCCAAAGGAACCATCAGTTCTAGTGTCCACTTTGCAAGATGAAACGGAATTTAAGGATGTTGATACCAGATGAACCTCTACAGGAAAGGGAAATTGACTCTACTTCACAGGACACAATCAGCAAGCTCCCTGATCCTTCGGAAATCACACACAATGATTGTCCTGAATCCAAAGCACAGTTCCTGCTCCCTGAATCCTCCAAGGAGTGTGCAAACACACCATCAGAATCTACTGTTGAATGTGTGAATGACCTAGACCTGTCTTGTGCCTCACTCCTAACAGAAAGCCAAGGGGACAGACCTTCTGAGACACCCTTCACTGATGGAGTAAAGATCTCTACTGTAATTCCTGGTGGGGATGAATGTGTTGACATGGCTACCGATATGTGCGAGACGACTGTCCTGGGGGACAGCCTCTGCTCTCCCATAGACACCACCAGTGGTTTAGCTCTGGAGAGCTCCTCCATGTCTGACCCACTCAATGCCACATCCTCAACAGCTGAGCTCACTTCCCCTTTGGATATTAATAGTGGATTGCACCAGGGTTTGGAACACACTTCCCCAGTAGATATAGACAATGGTTTGTCTGAGGAACTGCAGCCTTCAGAAACACCTGAGAGTCTGAATGGATTACATCAAGATATGCCTGATTGTTTGATGGAGCACAGTGAAACTCTTCAGAAATGTGCTGAGGAAACCACATGTCGAACAAATGACAGGTAATGCATTTTTATTTATCATTCTGGCAGTGCTGACATAGATTGTGTAAACATTTATTTTAGGGAGTCTGATGCAATCAGATAACGCTACCTTTTACCGTCATCCTGTGTAACAGTTGTTTGAAAGTACGAAACTTTGTGCTGCCGCTAAATGAAGTGTCATGCCATTCCAATCAGATTGTTTACAGCTGAAGCTAATTTGTCATTAGCTTCATTGTATTCTGACACATGCTTGTGTGTGTGTGCATGTGAATACAATGATGTTTGCCATACAATCTATTTTCTATGGACATAACATTGAGGTATTCTTACTTATGTCAATATTTATTCCCATTTTGTCTGTAATGTTATTTTTAGTAATGTTTAAGCAAAATTCTGCCATTGATCAGCGATTTAGGTTTGCATCCGGAAGGGAAAAACCTTCTTTGTCATTCAGGTAACAGTGTTAATAGGGAGTGTTTGCCAATTGACAGTGTGTATTTGCAGCACATTGTATCATGGCAACCTGGTGATGTCACCTCTGCCTCACATCATAGAAAGAAAACAGGTGAAAGATTGTCTTGTGAACATTTTTTTTTTTTTTTACAAGGTAGACGCCCAGCTCTTTTCCACAAGGATGTGAATTCAGCATTGTTCTACTAATAGCTGCTTACTGTATGCGTTATTTATATCGCATTCATGGAGCTGCTGAGCTCAGTTGGAAAGGAGGAATAAGTCACTTCCTTTTATCAAAAGTATAGGGTTAATAACGTATCTGAATGGTCTTATCACGATTTGTTAATTTCTAAGTAAACAAATAAACCTGCGTCACTGAAATGTTCATCTTCGGACATGAATCAGCATCTGAGTTAATGAATTACATATTGATTTTTGGAAGTTCCAGTTAAAAGTCACGCATGCGCATTTACTTGAAACTTATTTAAATGAAGTGTTTTGTTGTTTATACATGCCTCATCAACTACAGAAAGTTTGACAGAATGGCAACTTTAAAAAGTGCTTCAGCCTTTTTTCAGTTCCAAATTATAAATGTCCTCTGTCTTGATTCCACTTCACAGATGACGGCACTTTAGCAGAGGATGTGGTGGACGGACACCAAGACTCCTCTGCAGACATAGCGAATTCCGAAGCGGTGAGTATTCTTTGGCTATTATCCTCAACCTGCCATCCACTAAATAAATCATTAACATTTAGACCTCTTGGTATGATTCACTCAGAGTTTGCTTCCAGCCACCCTGAATTCTCAGTAGCTAGGAAGGTGGTAGTTTCCCAAAAGGCTCCACGGAGCAGAAATTCAGGGATTTTTTTCAACCTGACCTTCTGTTGTAAATCTGATTTCTCTGCCTGGTTGCTGAAAGTGCCTCAGCGTTCTGACGCAGGTCTGAGTTAGAAGTGCTGAACTGTGTCTCGCAAGGTCAAACTGGCAGATATGGGAACTCTGCCACCCTACAGCTCACACTGTGGTTGTGTGTGTGTGCTGTCCTTTTTCTCATGAAGGAAAGATGACATCACACTGAACACCTTTTTTTCCCAGTTGTGTGTCAGAGGGATGATATCAGTGGCGAGAAAAATGAGAGGGAGGAAGGGAACATGTGATAGCTTGGGTGTTTATGCGGGCCAGTAAGAGTGATAAAGTGAGATGTCTATCTTCAGTCTTTGGAAGTTACTGATTAGAAAGAACTTCAGTTGTTTTTTTGTCATCTTCCTGTGGGAATCCGTATTGTTTTGACTTCTTCCTGTGCCTCCCAGTTTGGTTTTGTAGTACCCGATAGGATCTAAAACTATTGTTGAGGAGGTGAAAGATAAAGTAAAACTCAGAACTTTGGTACAGTATATAAAGGCCTATTCACACCAAAAATGATAACTATAACTGTAATGATAACTGCAGCCATGAGGATTTAATAATAATTCTAATTCTTGAGAATGGGAAATGTTAATAGGGCAGTCCACACCACAGCTATAACAAAATCATTTGAATAACTAAGATATATATATTTTAACTGAATGATAAAAACGGATCACAATAGAGCTCCGGACGTCACGTGACCATTCCGTTTACACCACCATTCTGGCAGGCAAGAACAGCCGGGAGCGAATATGAAATGAATGGCACCAGCATAAGTTTCAAGGCAACACTGTGCACTTTAATTCAAAAGACATAGACCTGTACATAGCAAAACTTAATAGATTAAACATAACAGATCCCTATAATGCCCTCGGGTGCTTTTAACGTGTATCAATATATGAACGGATAGATTTCCTGACCTGCAGTATCCTGATATCTACAACTACCTCATCAACTTTCCCTCCTAACGTTACTCCGGAGACTCTTTAAAAGCCTACAAAAGCCTGGAGGGGTACAAATGGACGCAATCTAATTTTTTTATGAATATTCAGGAGTCTGCCGGCTAAAAGCATAGACTGTAAAAATGTCGTCACTGGAAGGTTAAGTCAACGGTGTTGTTAGCGATAACGTAATCAACCCTAGCTGTCCTTGTAGGTAGCCAGCATAACTATATCACTGTGAGTATAGTATACATCATAAATGTCATAAAATCTTACCCGTTTAATCCTAGATGTTGTTTGTTAGCACGTTTTATTGCAGTGAACCATTTTAGTCGTCTGAGGAATACGATAAAATGATTTCCCCTTTGCTTTATGGGACAATCGCGTGTGTGTATATAGGAAAATGCATATTTTCAATTAAAGATAACTTACAGATTTGAATATGGGCTGCTTTTGGTGCTCAACACTTTTTTTTATTGGTCATTTTGTGTGTTTTACGAATAAGATAGGCTACAAGGTTAAGAAGCATACTTAAATGTAAAATGTTTTTTCTCTATTTAGCAATAGTGAAAGACTGTTTCCCTTATTGATCACATCTTGGCTAGATTGCATGTTTTCTTGCGTGGCTGGATGTTGGACTTATGAAAAATAATCATGTTGTTTGTATTTGCCAAAATAGAAATTTACTTTAGTCAAAACATGGACGGTATTGGCATTATTAACATGAGTGCAGCAGGAGCGACCAGACGGCCGAGGATTCTGTAGCCTTCCTTGAACAGTTATGTTCAGGACTTTATGATTTACTTAACGAATACTGCGTGAGAGGGCGAGAAACTGGCCAAGGGATGTCACGTACAGGACACATAAATTAAGCCCAATATACGGGACGGCTCGGCTAATACGGGGCGGTTGGCAACCCTAGCTTCCCTCTGCATGTTCTGGCATCCTAGCAGCAGCTGTCCACCCTGTTAAAATGGTGTAAGGTTTGTAAGGTCTCTAAATAGTCTGGTTTTAAATTATTGTTCTACAACTGTCGATACCAATGCTACGGCCGCTCTAGCGCTCTCCTGATTGCCTGCCAAAATATCGGAGTTTAGATTGTGTGACTGTGACTTTAGATTGTTAAAGAGCTTGGCATATAACAAAACTGCAGTGCATACAATAAACAGAATACTTTTATCTGATGGTGTGGACGCTATCGCTACAGTTATCATTTTTAGTGTGGACGGGCCGTAATGCAATGGAAACTGCCATGTGTTCGCTAGCATGTTATGGCTAGCATCAATTGTTTTGATTGTGGAGCACTCAATCATCTTTTTCTCGTAAGTGATATTACTGAGTGACATAATGCGTTTCAATTCAGTCTTGTTTGTCTTCAAACAAATTAGCAGAGAATGCTAAATCTCATTTTTTAAAACCATTAGCTAGCTTTAGCTGCATTCTTCCAGTTTAATTTGAATCTAGGCCCTATTTGAACAACAACAACAACAACAACAACAAAATGAATTACCCACGTTCTTCGTATGTCGCTTAATACATCTGAGATGATTTGAAAGATGCCAGATCTTCTAATCCTGATAACCGATCTCTGGCTAATTTGGTTCTTCAAACGTATTTGATTAAAATATCTGGATTAAGTTGTCTAAGATCACTGCGCGCTCTCGTGTTCCCTTAAAAGGGCAGATGTATCGATACTCGGAACCACGATCAGCAATGCAGCGATTGGCTGGCGGCAAGACAGCAACGTAATGACATCATATAATTAAAAAAGAAACCTGACGAAAAAGTTGACACATTTCTGGACCTTTATAAGGAAACAGCAAAGCGAACAAAATTACATAAATATTATAATAGATAAATGAAATGTGCACTGTTTTTAATTTATTTGTAATTTTTTTGTTAATTATTTATATTCACGATTTCTAGTATTTGTACAGTCTTTACATTTTTATTTCAATGTAATTAGCAATTCATTTCATTTTATATTTGAAGCAGATTTATTATGTGACAGCATTAATTAAAGTTTCTTAAGGGTCAAGATCAAGTGATCTGCATCTCCTGCGCTCCATCAAGACACATCCCATAATATCTGTCACCACTCAAATTAATGCACGGCTTAGATGAACTGTATAGCATGTGTGTAAGACACCAATACAATTATAAAGTAATTATTTTATCACTAATAAATCTTTCAATGAGTAAAACTGGCTGTCTATAGTATTACAGACTACACAACATTATTATATTATTTTCAAAATATTTTTTTAATTATCATTATTTTAAATTATTGTCCCTGGACCAGTAGTGTACTCTTGTAATAAAGTAATGATGGCTGGGACAGATTTTAAGTATCAATTCTGCTTAAAAAGATGCAATCTAATCAAAAAGCCTTCTCCCGATAAGCCTGCTATGACAGCAACTCCGGGATGAGCTTCGAAGAACCAAATGATCCAAGATCAAGCGAAATCGTCAACAAACAAATCCAATTAACTGAGTTAGCGACATACGAAGAACGGAACCCAGTCATTGACTGTCTGATCTTTTTTTACCCCCTTCTGACCTCTCTTGTCAAGGTAGCTCCTTCTGTCTCTGTTGCCTCTGAAATCAAGCTACATTTACACTTATCTGCTGTCTGGCATGCAGACTTGGACTGCATCATGAGGTTGCTACATTGTCAGCATTTGAAAGAAATTACACTCTGGAACATTCTATCTTGAGAGACTCTTGAGATAAGAGCAGAGGCCACATTTACAGAGCATCCCAATTTTGACTAGCATGCTAACTTTATCCTTGCTGGTCCAGTACAAACCACAAGAATTCCAGGGTTTTTTATTAGCAGTGCTTGCTATATACAATTTGCACATTTTTCTTACATTTTAACTTTTGTTGTCATTCTGTCATTTAATTCATGAAGGTGGATTCAAAATCGAATCTGAGGTTGCTTCATTCAATCTAATTTGTCACGCTAACAAATTGCTTAACTAATTCGTATTTTTCCACATCAGAAAAGCTCAGTCTTCAAATATCTCTTACCTTTGGAGGTAGTTGATGAATGAATCCCTCATTGCAGTTGCTTCCAAATGAGGGCAGCGTGAAATCTAAATTATTTTTGAAGAGGCTGAAGAGAGACGATTGTAATAATTAGCATGAGGATAGCACTTTTGAAAACATGGGCGTATGAATCATTCACAATAAAACCAGAAACATGCTTTATGAACATAAATGGCTTCATTTTTCATTTCATACTAACTTTGAATGTTTTTCATCTTGAACTTATGATGGGTAATGGGGTGGTTTGGCTGTTTTTAACTTATTATCCTGTGATGTCCAGAGCGATGTGGCTCCCTCTTGTGTTAGGATGCGATATAACTCCTTCCAGATGTGCACTGAGCTGTCTAGTCGTCTACATATGTGTTAGAAAGACGGTCAAGGGCAAAAAGCACAGACTGTGGTCTCAATATGCCATCAGCAGCATGAGGGCTGCCTGTTCTCTCCTAACACATCTTTCTTCAACTCGTTTCATCTGTGCTCGTGCGGCAGGCCAGATGCATTGTGGGAACCCCTTTAAAGGAGTTCCTTTTTCACTAAACATCCAAACTAATAAACCACACAAGCCCACCCCCGGGAAACAGAGCCTTAGCGCGCACACTCACAAACACGCACGCAAATCCAGCATCTAGTGTGTTGGAAAAAGGGACAAGGCTGCCTCTCAAGCGCTGGAATGTGAAGTGTAAGAATGGCGTGATGTTGAAGAAAAGCAAAGGGCTGGTGTTTGGTGGAGTGGGAGGGTTGAAGACACCACTGAGGCTGGTCTAGATCCACACACACTCCTTCCATTCATGCATCTGTTTGTTGGCTCCACCACTGATGGAAATATCCTTTGTTTTCTTCTCCCTCAGCTTCTGCTCCTTTCAAGTCTTTTTCCCCTCAGTCCATCATCCTTTGTTGTTTTCTCTCATTTCCAGCGTTAGTTCTTCCAAAAAGTAATTCACTCACCCTCATGTTGATCCAAACCCAAATGGCTTTCTTCTGTGGAACACAACAGCCAAAATTTATATTTTAGTGCTTGACACTCTTTTCAATGCATTTTGACAAACTTATTATAAAAGTGGGCCATGTAACTATATTTGAACTATATTTATGTCTTCTGAAATTGTAAGATACCTTTTTATGGCTGACTGATTTAAAAGGTCAAACAAACACTTAGAAAAGTGTGTTATTGATCTTTTTGTGAATGATTCATCCATGCATACATTTAGAAAACAGACAAACAGATGAACAGATTATTTTTCCTTTACTTTCAACTTATTTATCGAAAACCGGATCAGTCATATTTGTGAATGAATCATTCAGACTAGTTTTGTGAACTGGATCAACAGATTAATTTAGATACCGGACCCAGAGGAATGATTCATTCATGATTCGGACATCACTGCTTCTCTCATGAACGTCAGTATTTTTAGTGACTAATGTCAAATTTCAGTCTACTATTCACATAAAGGTTACCATATGATTTCAGAAACTCTCAATATTAGACTCAACTCACTTGTATGATGTTTTTATGCTGTGTTTTGTCATTTGATTTTGTTCATTATATTGAAAAGAGCTTTGAGGGTATTCTTGTATTTCACAGAACAGACAAGAGGGTGAGTAAATAATGACAGAATGTTATATATTTTGTGGTCCAACTATTCCTTTAAATCATATATTGTGTTGGATGAGTGGTCTTGAGAGAAACGTCGGGATAACATGCGCCGGGATCCCCACAAAGAGCCCTTGTTTCTCCTATCCCCTCCTCCACTGGATAATCACACGCATGCATGCAAACACACAGTAAAGACCAAACTGACTGCGTCAGGACAACCTACACAGTTATCTGAATATCTCTTTCTCCTAAGTACAAGTAAGGATATTCATGCTAAACATGGAAAAGTGTATGGGACTTTAATTGAAGGTGTTTTTTTGTGCGCAAGGTGTGACTGTTTTGTGTGTTTTTGTATAAAATTATATATACCCACACCGTGACACCCTCATTATACTGTATGGTGGATGGAAACTCCCAAGCACATGTGGAAAAACAGTGCAATTCAGCATGCATTGGTTCAACAACAGGCTTGTCATAATGCTACCACCCGTGTTGCAGCTACATTTTAAGTACGCTGAAAAAAAATGATACTAATTTTTTTTTTACGGTAAGTGGTCGCAAACTATTTATTTTAGCTACATTAAAAAAATACGTTGAAAGTTAATCAACTAAATTTAATTTATTTATATGTAGCTAAAATAAATTGATTGCAACCACTTACCTTAAAAAATTTTAGTAAATTCAATGAATCATTTTTTTCATTAATGCAATATTTCAGTTTTGCGTTTTTTCTAAATCAATTATATATTTTGCAGTGGTTAAGTAGCAAGCATGGCAGTGCTATTTTAATATTATTTATATATTATTATAGCAGTTATTAATACTTTGAATTAGCTTTTAAATTTATATTTTAATTTTAGTAATTTTGTTACGTGTTTGTCATTATCAGTTTTTGTTTAAAATAATTATATTTTAATTTTAGTAATTTAAGCTTGCTTGTTTTTAGTTTATTAGTAATATTTATATTTTATTTTATTCCAGCTATTTTTCAATTAATATAAAGTATTTATAATAGTCTTAATCAACAGCAACACTGAACCGGTATTTCCACCTGAACCCTTATCTCCTGAGTTTTGTGTAAAATGAACCCAAGACAATTTACTTCTGATTTTTTTCCAGAAGTTCAATTCGAGTTCCTCGCACCGCCTCAATTGCATTAAACTCCAGTGAATCCCATCAGCCCGTGCTCTGCTCTTTTATCATTCTCGCCATTTGAAACGGTTGCCATGGCTCCAGCTGTTAGTCAGTTGATGGTTCTATACAGATGCAGGGTTGCATCCAGTGCTAAGCTAAATCTGATTTACTGCACCTTATACTTGAAAACAGCATAGATCAAGAGTGTTTTATGTTCTATCACGACAAAATCTTTTTGATAGAGTGTTTACTTGGATGAAAAGCCTTATCTTACAGCTCAAAGCACACACAATGCTAGGTGGAGTCTGGGAATCTCAGCCCACTGTTTGAAGGATGAAAGCGTGTCTTATCATTGAATGTATATGACGACCTCATCCTCTTTGGTCACAGTTTACCGATCAGAGTTCAACCAGTGATGCTCATTGGGAAAGACGTGAAGCTTTATATGTAAAAATTGAGAAGGATGGAAACGGTGGGATGAGAGGCATTGAGAGAGAGAGAGAGAGAGAGAAGGGGGAAAGGAAAATATCAGATGCAATAGGGTGAGTCTGTTAAAGAAAAAACAGTGAGAGCAGAAGGAAAGCCAGCAACAGAAAAAGAGAGGGAGTGTGCAGATGGAAAAAGGAGAGAGGGAGGGAGGGGAGAAAGAAGTGTGTGAAGAAGGGAGGGAGAGTGAGAACGGGGCTGGTTCATGGTGCAGATGTGCAGAGAGTTGCTCATTTTTCCCAAAGCTTGACTGGGAACTCCACAAGTCTCGGGCTTCATGTTGGACTATAACGGCACTTTCTTCTTCTTCTTGACGTTTCACTCCTGGAAAAGATGTATGAGCGACACCGGCGAAGGTACAGCCTGTGCGCAAAGGGCGAGAGGTCCGTGGACGTGGTTTTGATAAAGGTACGAAACTAAAAACAAGTAGTAGTTGTGTTCTTTGTTGAGTTCGTCTGTTTAAAATCATTGTTTTAGGGACTCGTCCCTAAATTTAGCAAATTGTCTTGTTGACAGTTGTGTGTGCCGTCACATTGCATCGATTAGTGTTGGCCGGGAGCGTTGTTGAGTCGAAGGGGTGTGTGTGAGAGAGCTCTGGAGCTTTGCTGCTTGGCTTGGGTGGAGTTCAGTTTTGGATGTGGAACGATGAGGCCTGCTTTCAATTGTTGGCCACCGTTGTCCGCTGGCTCTTGGGTTTGACATTTTGTTCTAGACATGCTGGGAAAAAATTATTTACAAATAAAGTAATTGGTAAAACAAATGTTAGAACCTGAGAATTCTCTGTCCATATTTTCTTCTAAAGCTTTAAAGCAATGCGTACATATTTCATAAGCAAAAGCGTCCCCAAAATTCTGCACAATTTTCTTTTGAAGGACAAAAAGGATCTATAAATAAGGTTATTTTCATCATAAAAATAAAGAAGCTTTATAGAAACGCAAAGGCTTTATAAAAACAATAGTAGTGTACTGTGTCCTAATTTAGATATTGTGTGTGTGGGAACAGTAGGGACGCTGGCTGGAATGCCGTCAGTATGTTGGAGGTTGTATATTTAGTGGCTGGTCTGGTACTGTATCAGTGAAGGTCACAGCCAGACATGTAAAGGGCCCTTCCACAGTCTGACCCCTCGATTATAGGCTCTTGATAAGTGGATTGGTGCAGACTTGCTTCACCGCCTGTTTATCACCATTCACTTCTTCTGCTTCCTTCTGTTCTCCATCATCTGACGTGAGCTGGCAGCAGGTCTGAGAATCATTATGTGGGAAGGCGAGTTAATTAAAAAAATCTAATTATAGTAGGTATAAAATATTTAAAATTATAAATGGAGAAATTCCATGCATAATTATTCCTTCATAGAAGCTGCTTAAATTAAAGGATTTTTGGTATGGTGCCGTTGTACTGTAACACATCTGTGTTTAAATTAATACATATTTTTTTCTTTATTTCTAAATTTAATTTAATTTAAAAATATATTTGTTAGTTTATTCACATTTTGGATGCACGTACCTGCTAGGCCTCTGTGGTAGCTGAGTGATTCCTGTTCATTTTTGCAAAATGAGGGATGAGACATAATTTAATTGATATTCGACATTGTGACTGATATACTGTAGGTTTCTCAGGGGGACATATGATAAGTGATTTAATTAATGAAATTAATGATTTAATAACAGAAAATTATATATATAGAACTTGCTGAAATGAAATTACCTCTAGTCTAAATTTACACCATATTTGGTGTAATATATTATATATATATATATATATATATATATATATATATATATATATATGTATATGTATATGTATATGTATATGTATATATATATATATATATATATATATATATATATATATATACAGTATATTTATATTACTATCCATTTGCAACTTCTGTCTGCTGGCCAAACCAAGATCAATCTGCCCAATGCAGATTTTTCAAAATATCGTAATATCAGCTAATGTGGTCGGTCGCTAATTGTTGACATAACGCTGAATATTTTTGCATGGTCTGTAGATCATTTTTAAAGCGTGTTAAATACTCTAGACTGCTTGTGGATTTTACGGTCAGCTTGATGGTCTCAGCAGTGAAAGACTCTTTTTATCACCTTAAATCAATATTATATGCTTATATTTGTGGGGTGATATATTACTATACAGTCCACATTTAGCATCTGGTGGGAAGTGAAGAGGGGCTGTTAAACCGTTTTTTAGGTAAGAAACTGGGCCACAGGTGCCGGTTCAGCACTAAGTGTGGATTGAGAAAGACAGGTTGTCAACCGCACGTCTCAAAGAGCACCCAAGGGAGCACTTTCCCATTGACGCAAACCTTTGTTGCAGCATATTCCTTTAAACCGGGACCTCCTTGATATTGATCGTCAAGCCAAATGGCTACTTAACACCTCGTTTAAGTCATTTCACAGATGTTTTACCCAGAACCACCTGCAAGAAACAGGTAGGAGAACCAGGCTAAATCAAAGTCGGTAGCTGTTAAGCGTTTTTGCAGTATGAACAAAGCAGTGTGATTGTTTTGAGACCGTATCTGTGAGACTGTATTAACATCCTCTGGTGCCTATTGCTATGTCATAGGTTTTCCTGTCTCCACGGCTCGTCATATCTGTGGAATGTGTCCAGAATGACCGGCTCAGACCACAGTCTGTGGACAGTCTCACTCCACACTCGGTGGATTACAGCTCGGTTTCATAAGCCATTTGGAAGTTCTGTCATCTCTAAATATAATGCATCTCAACGATCTTCTTTTCCATGATTAGACCATGGATGTGTTTGGATTTCAGCTGCATCAGAGCCAGAGCACTCAAAAGACGCTTTGCCTCAAATTTCATCTTTCTTTCCTTAGATACATACACTACCATTCAAAAGTTTGGGGTAGGTAAGATTGGTAACACTTTAATATAGGGACCAATTCTCACTATTAACTAGTTGCTTATTAGTATGCCTGTTATTAACATATTGGCTGTGTATTAGTACTTATAAAGCGCATATTTTGCATAACCATATTCTACATCCCTAATACCTAAAATGAATAACAACCTTAATAACTATTAATAAACAGCAAATTAGGAGTTTGAGGCAAGTGTCATAATTAATTTTGTTAATAGTGAGAATTTTACCTTAAAATAAAGTGTGAAATACAGTAAAAACATTAATATCGTGTAATGTTATTAAAATGTAAAATAACTGTTTTCTATTTAAATAAGCTGAATTTTCAGCATCGTAACTCCAATCTTTGTCACATGATCCTTCAGAAATTATTCTAATATGCTGATTCCTGCTCAAGCAACATTTATTATCAATGTTGAAAATAGTTGAACTGCTAAATAATTTGATGGAAAATTTGATACCTTTGCAGGATTCTTTGATGCATAGAATGTTCAAAAGAATAGCGTTTATTGATTGATTATAGTTGAATTATTACAATTATTATTTGAAATTGAAATTTTTGTCACATTACAAATACCTTTACTGTCACTTTTGATCAATTTATTGCATCCTTTTGTCTACCATTATCTTCTAAATGTTTTAACTATTTTGTATTTTGTTTGAAGAATGAAACATTGTGTGAACAAATCAAAATTGATTTAATGTTATGTTAAAATACGTTATTTAAAAACATTGTAAATAACCAGTTAAAGTCTGGATAGACTCATACTTTAAATATAGTTCTTATGAATGTGTTTTCTCTGCCCAAAATCCCTTACCCTTAACACTAATTGCAACTAGCGTTTTTATTTTTTATTTTTTTATAACTTTTTTTTACAAGAAACAAGTGCAAGAAAACGGATCCCTTAGCAACCACCCACAACACTTTGTCATAGAAATTTGCATAGGCAACCATTCCTTACAGTTTCTTCATAAAATAAAAAAAAATCAAATTTTAAAGTTCATCTGGCCACTCCTGACCTGTTCTAGATGTCTGTAATTCCCCAGGGGAAGGAGATTGTTTTGAAAAGGCAATTTTAGGGTAGTTTCCTGTTCTTGTTACATGGGTTCTCATAGGAAGTCAATACCGTCAAAAGGGGGTTGCATGTCAGGAGAGGTCACATGGAGGGCATCAGGATCATGTTTTACTAAGTGCATCTTTCTGTTGTTCTCTTTTTGGCCGTCTCACTCTTTTGAGGCATTGGTTTTGCCAGTCAATGGAGTGTTGTGTTGTTCTGTGTATAGAACCCCATTAAAGTCCCATTTACTCGCCACCAGTGGCGTACAGACAATTAAGCCCCACGCCTGAGGGAAATGCATGGCGGCTTTTTACAACCTACATCATGCGCTCCCGCACAACACTCCTTTGTCGTAATTCCTTTCCTCTCCAAACACACGCATGGTTTTAAACATTGTTCATTTATTCAGCATGTCTTCTCATTCTGATACTTAACTTCCAGTCGTGCATGTAGAAACCCGACGTCACATTTGCTGGAACAACACGCATCATAAAATCACTTTGAGGTATTTGACGACTTTTCATGTCTGCATTGTTGTGCCATAAATCATCCACTGCAATGGGCTCTTTGTCCCAGCGCCTGTTCAAAGCCTCATTGTGTCCGGCTGCATCCAGAGGTCCTCAATGCATGTAAACAGACTCGGAAAGATTGTTTGCGCTAAAAACCATGTATTGTCTGTATGAGTTGTGTTATACAGAGAGTCTTTAAGTGTAGAGATACAGTTCGTGAGTCATATTATGACAGCGCTAATATTGATTTAGAGCTGTGTATGAGTATGCATGCAGATAAGTTGTCATTTGACAGAAGCTTTTATCTAAAGTACACTTGTTGCAGGCAGAATCCCAGTGGAGAGTCCTGGGCTGCCTTGAGTTGCGTCTGTCTTTTTTTCAGTAGGCCACACCAAACATAAATATATGTGCTATAATAATATGCTATGTGCTATATTTTGGTGTGTTTTCACACACATGCCAGTCAAAAAAGAACTGGGTGTCATTTTCTGAATGTGGGTTGACAGTTTCAGAATAACAAACTACTGTTTAAAAAGTTGAGGTCGATAAGATTTCATGAAGTCTTTTATGCTCACAAAGGCTGCATTATTTGATTAAAAATACAATAAAAACAGTAATATTTTTGAAATCTCATTATAATTGAAAGCAACTGTTCTATTTGAATATATTTGAGCTGTAATTTAGGCTGATATGCTGATTTGGTGCTCTAGAAACAATTCTTATTTTTATCAGGTTTCTTTAATGAATACAAGTTTAAAAGAATATTTCTTTGAAATATAAATATTTTATAACATAATAAATTGCTGTCACTTTTGAGCAATTCAATGCTTCTTTGCTGAATATTAATTTCTTTTAAAAAAATCTTTTGAATTGTAAACCTACATAACTTAAATCTGCTTCAATACTGTAGTAAGCCTGTCGGTAATAGTTATAAAACAAAAAATATATCCAGGCTGATATTTGGCCAGCAGAATGTAAAACACAAACGTTAAGCACATATAGATAAATCCAGTTATATTAGTAGCCTTATTGCGGCTGACATATTGATCACATGACCAGTCAACTACTAATCTAGGGCCCTATGAAATCCATTTTTTCCCCCCAAATTCAGTTTTATTTATTTATTTATTTTTTCTGTTTTAATTTATCTGGATTCTTTTTTTTTTCGTTTAAATTTTTCTAGACTCTGTTTTAATGGTTTAAATTTTATTAATCAAAAAGCATGTTTAATTATTTGAAATCATAAAACTTACAATATTTAACAGCAATTTAAAAAACGTTTAAGGTTCTATTATTTATTTATTTTCTCAAATTCAGTTTTATTTTTTTACCAAATTCTGTTTTCCATTAATTTTCTGGATTCCATTTTAATGGTTTCATTAAATTTTGATATAAAGTATTTCTGAGAAAGAAAAATATATATATAATAATGTGTTGTGTATTTACATTTTTAATATAATTCTAAATCTGGTAAATATTTTTTCTGGTAAATGTTCCTTTAAAAATAAAGTTTTAATAGTAGTTTTAATAGTAGTAGTACTATCATTACATTAGGTAATATTACTGTCACGGTTTGTTCAAGTTAAACTGAACTTTTATTTTGACGGGTTGCTGTGAAGACATTTTATGTTTCTGTTTGTATATGATATGATAGTTTTACTCAAAAGAAATGGTAAAATGCTCATGAAGTGACTTTCTATTATATTCTTGTGTTCATCTATTGAGGCGGCAGAGGCTGAAAACACTATGAGAGATATAGTATTTGTGTAGTAAACGAAACCGCGTTTCTGCGCCATTCATTCACGCAAGAGACGCACAGAACCTTCAGGATTCATATTTAGTATTTTTGTGGCTTAGTATTCACAGACACTGGTCCATATTGCGTTTTGATTTAAGTGTACTGACCTACTTTTGATTTATCCATCCAAAATTTGGCAAAATCAATGACATTCTGCGTTATACAGTAAATCTGTTTTTATGCCTGGATTCCACGATTCTGTCTGTGTTTTCCACATCGCGGAAATCATAGGGCCCTACCTTTTTCTCAATAACCCAATTATTGGACAGTTTTGCTTATGGAATAAATAATAATGGCTGACATACAAATACACTGGCATTATATCGGCCACCTTGTTTTTGAGATGAGCATTTATCATTATAAACAGATCCATAATTGTTGATCAATCGGGTATGTTACTCTGTTAACATAGCTGGCCTGACAAACCTTTATTTATGCTTGGTTTAGTTCTTTGTAAGTCCTTAAAGTGTGTATCCATAAAATGAATCAAACCAGTCATGATCAAAGAACAGGACTCTGGCTGACCGTTTCCTCTCTATGGCATGTTTACATGTAAGTGCTCTCAGTGGAGCATTCGGTCAGTGTGAGGCGTTACAGCTTTCCATTACTGCACACTGGCTCAATGTGCCACATTTGTGGAGTGGTTTTCACGACTCATTCAGTAATTGGTTGAAACGGTGTCTGGTTGGAAGTGTTTCACTGTGTGTCTGCTACATCCATTACCAAGCTGTGAAACTTAACATAAAATATCAGAGCAGTATCCCAGCTAGATTTCTGGTTCTCTGCAAATTTGTTCACATAAACAGATTTTTAAGCATTTGGTAGTATACATCCAGATACACACAGCCATAAGCGTTGATAACTAGTGTTTAATCGGTTGAAACTGAGTGCTCTGTAATTGAGACTTTTCATTTGCTTTCCCACTCGAAGACAAGTTTATCATTCATAACAGAGATTGAAGGATTGGGGACAGTGTGTGTTCTGTGTGTTTGTATGGTTTTGTTTAAGTTTCTTTGTCAGATTGAAGTTGATCTCTGTTCTGGGATCAGGAAACATAACATGTTGCTCGTCTGAGTTCCAGCGAGTGAGTCCCTCGGTGCTGTCTGGATCCTGTCAGAACGTACTGTGGTTGGGAATGACATGTTGTCATGTACAGCAGTGAAACATTACAGACCTGAATTACTATTCTTGATGCCATGATGGCATGTGATCATTAAAACAATCAGAAATGTGGCCTGGCATGTTATGTAGTGGCACTTAGGCAGGCGACAAGAGTTCGAATCCAGCTGGTGTCATTTACTGATCCCATCCTCTCATCTTTTCCTATCCTTTTAAATAAAAGTGGCAAAACTGTGGCAAGTCTGTTCAGTTTTGGTTTTATTTTTATTTTACTTTTCATTGTTTTATTTAGTTTCTAGTTATTTGTTGTTTTCATGTAGTTGTCCATTTCGTTTTTGTTAGAACTTTTCTTGCTTTTTTGGTTTGTTGTTTTTATAAAATTTCGTTATCTGATTAGTTTTTTTTATTGGGAGGCGGGGGGCTTTTTGTTTTATTTTTGTTTTGTTTTCATTAGTTGTTGATGTAATTTATTTATTTAATAATTTTTATTTGATTTAGTTTTTTTATTGAGTTACTTTTTTTGTTTGATTTGTTTCATTGTTTTTTTTATTTAGTTTTCGGAGTTATTTTTTTATTTTTGTTTTGTTTGGGCTTTTATTTATTTATTTATTGCTTGGTTTATTTTTTTAAGTTTTTTGTTTGTTTTTGTTTCTTGGTCCTTGGGCTGAAAATGAATGGGGAGAAATGAAGGAAACTGAATTGGGACACGTTGCAGGCTAGATTCGAACCTGCAGCTCTGACATTAAGATCACAGGTCAGATAATCACGACCAAACCTAATTAAACCAATTGAACCAGCTATTTCCCCCCATTTTATTCCTTTTTTCAGTATTTATTTCTCATTCTATCCATCCCTCTCTCTCTCTCTGAGTTAAAAGGCTGCAGCTGTTGATGGCTCTATTTAAAAAAGCCCACTCCCCTCTTGCTTGCCACACTAGACCAGTGTCCATCCACCAATGACCAAACAAAGGAGGCCTATGACCAGCAGCCACACAGACACACGTGCGTGATCACAGCGGGTACACACTAAGCGTGGGAGTTGAGCGTGTGTCACATGCTCACGATGGGTGGCGGGTGGGTGTAATCAGTCATGAATGGAGCTGATGATGGTCATACAGATGAGCTGCACAGGAAGGGTTCTAAGCTTCTGTTTCCGCCACAGGGACGTTCTTCTTTTTCATGGTCTTTTGATCTTTCTATGCTACTTTACAGCTGGTGTTGTAGCTTTTCTTTGATATTAGACTAAGTCGCTTTGGATAAAAGCATCTGCCAAATGACTAAATGTAAATGTAGACTAACTGAAATGTACTTTTTTTTTTACATTTATTTATCCAAAATTTTATATATTTTATTTTATTTTATTTTATATATATATATATATAATATATATTTTTTATTTTACATACATTTTATTATTTTAGTATATATATATTTTTTATATGAATATGGCATGCATAGGCCTTAAGTTTGATAAATGAAAAGTGTATAGTGACCACTTCATCCTCACAGTAGCCTCAAGCTAACCCTCTTATGGCCTGTTCACAGCAGCTCTGTGTTGAACGTTGGTGGGCCGTGATGTTTATATGTGGGTCACATTCCTCTCTAGGTCTGTTCTGAACGCCCCACACATGCCCCCAGAAACCCCTCCTGCCCCAAATCACAGCCTTGAGGGTTTCCAACCACATGTTACTCCCAGGAGGTAGATGCTCTTACCACTGCTAATATTTCTGTTCATGAGCGCCTTTCTTCATCAAGAAAGTGAATTCTGTGGTTGAAGGAAAATGCTTTAGCCGTCCAAGACGAAACCATTGACATACTTGTCCTGAGTTTAGGTAGCAGAGGAAATCATCTTTCACCTGATGCATCAGTATGTTCTGCGGGATTCTAGCAGGATCTTTAGCAGATGAAAGAACCTGAGAATATATAAATGGTTTTTCAGCTATAGGCTCTAGAGACCTTTTTTAAAATATTTTTTCTAATTTTTTGTTCTTTTGTATTGAACCGACTAATGCAATATCCAGCAAATCCCCATTTAATTATTTAATTTGATTTTGTGATAGAATGACAGTTGGGAAAATTACATTTTAAACAGTTTTGTAATGTTGGAATCCTTGTCTTGGTAATGCTAAATTCATAGCAAACATTTGTCTTGGTAATGCTAAATTCATAGCAAACATGCTATGTATGCTAAATACACTAAAATAATTGTACTTTTTTTACATAATTAAAAAAGAGCTTTATTTGCAGTGATGCACAATAAAAAATAATATATATATATATTTTGTTAATAACACATGATCTGTACCTTGATATTTCTTTGTTTTCTTCTCTCTTTGCATATCTCAAGCAGTATTTTATCTCAAACATGCACTTATGAGAAAAGTTTGGGACAGAATTGGTCTTTGTGGTGAAAGTGACGACACAACTAAAGGACTTGATATTATATAAATCATCTGTGCACAATAAATATTTAAATTATTTCACTCCGTGTTTAGATTATAATGGTTTTAAACATGTAACAAGTAATTGTATATTATGGGTGTACATATTTTAAGATCAGAACATACAAAATCAAATGTAAAATTTGATTTGTATAAAATTATTTTGTAATTAAATGACACTCTAAACTTGATTGATTTTGTCATTGCAGATCCACAGAGAGACAGAGACATTTTATTCAGTTGATGCCAGTCGAGATGCTGGACTCGAGGAGAAGAAATCCACTTCAGTGATTTCAGGTAACCAAATCGGTGCTTCTAAACTGGTTTAGCTTCAAAACCCTCATTTTGCATTGAATATCAAGTGGAAACTCAAATGTTAGTGGTTTTTGAGGATGTCCATGTGGGCATCTGCGTAATTTGTCTAGCTTCTTCCAAGTGATGCATGAATTTACACTGAAGTACCACAGAATCTGATGTACGGCATTTGACGTCAACAACACAAGGTTGCATCACATCGGTCTAGTTGTTGGTTAAAAGTTACATCCAGAAAAAAACACAAAACCTCTTTTATACATCTTCCAGCTCTCAACAAAGAAAGGATGCCCTCTTTGCTCAGACTGTGTGTCTGTGTGTGTCCAATCTAAATAGTGCCCACATTGTGTCGCATGGGAAACGGCATACACATCCTCTAAAGACTAAATGACTGTCTTCCTGTCAATACAAAAGACTCCACTAGTCAAATAAGATAATCTATTTAAGTAGATGACATCAACATCCTGTCTGCGATGATTGCGAGCAGAGATGCAACACAATGGATTCAAATGAGTCACTTTCAGACTCACTGTATAATGATTCAGTTAATGAGAGTCGAGTCTGGTCTGTTTTCTTTTCTATTTATTATTCTTTTGTTGCTCTTCAGCTCTCTCATGTTTTTTATTTTATTCTTTTTTTCCAGAATTCCCCCCTTCAACCCCCTCACCCGAGAGTGTACGTCACAAAGACTCTGCGAGCACCATGCGAGGGTCCGCCAGCGATGGCGACTCTCTGTTTAGCCAGGACTTGGGGGAGGACAGCATTTTTAATAATAAGGTGGGTGCGGATTTGTCTTGCGTTTCCCATGTCACCCAATTCTGTGTTTTGTTTTTGAAGCAGAGTTGCTATTTGTTTTGTTTCTATGTATCTTTACCATGTGAGGAACCCCTCGCTTGTGCCTCGGCCAGATAAAGCGGTTATGTAATATGTCTCATTTTCAGCGGTGTTCCTCTACACACAACATTTTGCTCCACTGACGTCATGTCATGTGACGTGAGCAGATCAGTGGGCCAAGGCAATAATTATGACCTCATCCTCAGACATGCTTCATCCTAATTTCTCAACTCCTCTAAGAGTTTCCCCGAGGAATTCTCCACCCCTTAAACTCCTTGCTTTAAAGGAACACTCCACTTTTTTTTGAAAATAGGCTCATTTTAGCTTTGTTTTACCGTTTTTGAATCCATTCAGCCGATCTCCGGGTCTGGAGATCACTTTTAGCTTAGCTTAGCATAGATCATTGAATCGGATTAGACCAGAGGTCTTCAACCCTGTTCCTGGGGACCCACTATCCTGAAAAGTTTAGCTTCAACCCTAATCAAACACACCTGAAGCGGCCAATCAAGCTCCTCAAGACTGCTTGAAAATTGCAGGCAGGTGTGCTGAAGCCGGTTGGAAATAAACTATCCAGGAGAGTGGGTCCCCAGGAGCAGGGTTGAAGACCTCTGGATTAGACCATTAGCATCTCGCTCAAAAATGACCAAAGATTCCTATTTAAAGCTTGACTCTTCTGTAGTTACATCTCCTGAAAGATGTCCCCAGCTAGGTAACTAGTTATATAGCTGGGGACTACTTTTAGGCGCTGCGTAATATCACTGCGCCTGCTGCACTCATGGTACGGCAGCAAAGTTCCTTGATTTTTACGCCGGAATTAGAGTATAGTTCCTAGCC
Organism: Schizothorax lantsangensis; assembly: GCA_027422415.1. Lineage (NCBI taxonomy): Eukaryota > Metazoa > Chordata > Actinopteri > Cypriniformes > Cyprinidae > Schizothorax > Schizothorax lantsangensis. The sequence continues at coordinate 20,307,266 of CM049854.1, read as the reverse complement.
ATTTCAGCCTAGAAAATCGCAACTTTTCATTTTCCGTCGGTCTTAGTACACGATGTAACTACAGAAGAGTCAAGCTTTAAATAGGAAAATTATCGAAACTCTTTTGTCATTTTTGAGCGAGATGCAAATGGTCTAATCCGATTCAATGATCTATGCTAAAAGTGCTACCGCCAGACCCGGAGATCGGCTGAATGGATTCAAAAACTCAACTGTTTAACTCTAGGGGAGTTGGAAAATGAGCCTATTTTCAAAAAAAGTGGAGTGTTCTTTAATTTAAAGATGTTTAACACAGACTTTGACACTTAAGTGCTGTTTTTAGCAAGTCGCAAAGAATGACAGAGGTTTTTTGTGAGCTGTAATGCTTTGTTTTCTTGATGATAGGTATGTGTATCCCTCCATATTTCGTTAGAATCCTATTTTGAAATACGGAATACCCTTAACCCAAGTGAAATTTCATGTATAATGCTTGCTAACCTAAGTTTGTGTGTTGGAAGTGTTTTTCTGCCCATAGTTGAGGCTCAAAAAGTTGAGTACAACAGTGACCACCCACTTTTTCAGCAGATTTGTTTCCGAAAGTATTCCCCAAAGGGATTTTATAAGAAAGTCTTTGTTACAGAGTAATTAGCCATGAACCAAACTGAACACCTTTGAGGAGAATCACAAACTCATAGTTCACAGTTGGTCTGTATTTAAAGTTGTCGTTAAAAATAAAAATAACCCTTTGGAGCTACTTCTCCTACATACTTCTGGAACATGGCTGTTGAACTCTGTAGTAGCTAAGCTAGCAGGCTAATTAGCTGTTATTATAGGTGCATCCCAAATCGCATACTTGTGCACTTATTCCATGACATTTTGTAGTATTAATAGTACGAGTACATCACACTGAAAATTCCAAAAAAGTTCACTTTAAAAATCCGGATGATGGAGTTACAGGGATAGTTCGCCCAAAAATGAAAATTCTGTTATTATTAACTCACCCTGATATCATTCCACACCCGATAAAACTATCGTTCATCTTCAGAACACAAATTAAGATATTTTTGATGAAATCCGAGAGCTTTCTGACCCTCTATATACCGCAACGCAACTGACACATGCAAGGCCCAGAAAGGTAGCAAGGACATCATTAAAATAGTCCATGTGACATCAGTGGTTCAGCCTTAATTTTATAAAGCTACGAGAATACTTTTTTTGCACAGAGAAAACAAAAATATAACGACTTTATTCTAAAATGGCTTCACTTCCGTGTCAGTCTTTGACACGTGTTCGCAAGAGTATCACGATGCATACGTGTACATTCCTCTGCTTGTAAGCAAGGTGCAGTGCATCCGAGTTCTATGTCAGCAGCACCACACATGCACGTGTGTTGAAGACTATTATTATTGTTTTCTTTGCGCACTAAAATATTCTTGTAGCTTCATAAAATTACAGTTGAACCACTGATGTCACATGGACTTTAACGATGTCCTTACTACCTTTCTGGGCCTTAAATGTGGTAGTTGCGTTGCTGTCTATGGAGGGTACAAATTCCAATTAGGAAACTCATATTTACGGTAATTCTGATTGCATGTGAAGGCAGCATTATGAATGACAGAATAACCTTATATAATTCATACACTACACGGTTGAGTACAAAGGATATAAGTACATAGTGTATAAGTGCATAGTGCATCATTTGGGGCACAGCTTAAGTTAAGCTACCAGGCTAATCAGCTAGCAGTATGCTGAAAGAGTAGGCTAATCAGCTAGCCTCATACAGAGCTAAATGGTTAACCAATTAGGTTGAACACAAATTGAAGATACAATGATTTTTTTTGCAAAAAAAAATTATATACCTCTTTTGAACAAAATGTCATTACTGTTTTTGTTCAGGGTTTTTTTTTCCCCAAAAATAAACATTTCTAGTACGCTAGCATTAAGATGACCCCAAAATAAGCCTAGTTTTTTTTCTCCTGGAATTGTACATGGAAATTCACGTAGCTTGCTTACAGTTTCTCCATGCCTCGAAAGCAGGTAGAGTCACTTCACCTAAGCTTGACTTGTGTTCTGGAAGTGTTTTTTTTTCCTTCCAAAGCTCATAAAGTCATCTATTACGGTTAGTGCAATGTAGCCGCTAGTTCACCACACCCCTGCTTGGCTGCGGTCTCAGCATGGGAGGAAACTAATGAGTCGCTGTGAATGGAAATGAGTGTCAGATCTGTGTGTTTCTATGTTATGTAAGCTTTACAAGGATGGAAAGAACTCCGAGACTTCATGGGGTTTGTAGAAAGAAAAAAAAATGAGTCTGCTTGCATGAAAACTACAGATGTAAAGGTGGTACGTCATCAGCGGTCATTTGCAGAATTCACATGTGCTTGTCCTAACCAGACACAACGTGCGATTTTTCGCTATGTCAGGTTGGGAAGTTGGTCCAAAATCCCAGTCCTCCTAGTTGTCACCAAACATCAACTATGATTTTGTTTTTGCAAACTCCATCCAATTCTACTCTTCTTTCTCCATCAAAGGCTGAGGATAGCGTCACAATCACCAGCGGTGTATCCATGTCCTACTCGTCCTCCACAGACGACACCTCCAGCATCGGGACCCCTAGCACTTTCTCTCAGGCTAGCACAGAAGCTCCTACATCAGAGCCCTGTCAGGAAAAGCCCACATCTCCTGGAGCATCAGGAGAAACAGAGGAGGAAGAGAAAAAGGACCGCTTGACAGAGGTCCCGGAGCGGTCGGCCATTTTACGTACCTCCATACGATCCCTGTCCCCTTTCCGCAGGCACAGTTGGGGCCCAGGCAAAAATTCAGCAGGGGAGACAGAGATTAGTCACCGCAGGTAATCTCTACCACTAAAAATTAAGGTTTTGGATTGAATTCAAAGTATACAAAAACCAGCTGGTTTTAGCTGCTCTTCAAGCATGGTCATAGCTGGTTTGATCTTATAGTGGTTTTGACCACTTCTTTAGCTGGTCAGGCTGGAAGACTAGCTGACCAACCAGCTAAAACCAGATTAACACCAGCTTTCCCAGGTTGGGAGACCAGTGTGACCAGTTTAAACCATCTAAGATCAGCCAACCTGCATAGGCTAGTTTAGCTGTTCTTTTCAGCAGAGAGTCCAGTGTGGTGCAAAATTAGAAAATCCTAAACCCCTTTAAACAGTGAAAGGTAGCCTTCAGAATGACTGTTCAAAAACATTAATTGACTAGAGCTATGCTAAGCTACCAGGCTAATCGTATAGCGATATGTTGAGATGGCACACCAACCGTGTTCAAAAACATATCCTGGTATCTTTTTCTAGGTAACTAAAATATAGCATTTTAAGTTTTTCTTTTCTAGCAATGGGAGCTAAGATATGCGGTATGCTCAGCTACCAGACTAATTATTTAACAATATGCTAAGATAGCAGGCTAATGTTATTTAATATGTGAAATTAAATATCACAATATACGTTATAAATAAGAGAAACACTACATATAAAGAAACACAAAATATATTTTGTAAAAGTTTGTTCTTCCACTGCATGGGTGTATGCCCACAGTGTATGTGTGTTTTGTGCACTTACTGAAGATGGGTTAAATGCAGAAGACAAATTTCAATTTTGGATTTCCAAACTCGTCTCGTCACTTTTTTTTCTTATAAATGTGACAGACACCAGTCATTTTCATTTCCTGTAAATCATCTGATTAGGATCAAAGCATTATTACCAATAAACCGCCCACCTGCCCTTGAATCATTCATTGCATCTGTTTTTATAATGCAATCAGATACATGCATAGTAAATGCTTTATATTTGAGTTTATACTTGCAATCGCTCAGTTTTGGTTTTTCTCCCATCATCTTGGCATTACTTCAGCTTTGTGTACAGCTCTGAATCATTTACAGTCTGTATGTGACTGTGTTTGTGAAGGGAAATCCCAGTAGTGTGAGGGCCCTTCCTCTGAGGGCTGTGTCAGCAGGCCTGTGCCTCGTGAGAAAGAGCTGTATTTATGTCACACAGGACTTTATTACTGCTCATAATAAACACTCAAATGACCTCTAATACTCTAAGACAGAAAAGAGGAACATCTTGGTTTTTACACCATGGTCGTGTTTTTTTTTTTTTAAATGTAAACTCTATATGTTCATTGCCCATTTTTAATTAATTAATTTATTGTGCATTTATTACATATATATATATATATATATATATATATATATATATATATATATATATATATATATATATATATATATATATGGATGATTATATATATGTTATACATTATATATTTATTTTAAACCAAAAAACACAACAAAACCAGAATAATTTTATTATGTTGGCCAGAATTATTAGAATTAACAATAATTATTTTACAAAGTTTTAATAATAAAGTGATTATATTAATTTAAATGTAATTATTCCATTAATAATTATAATAAATTTTTCTATTTAATAAATATAATGAATAATTATCAGCTATTGGTATAGAAAAAAAAGTGTTTTCTTCTTGTTTTATTCATCATCCTAGTAAACATTCTTAGGGCTGTCAATCATCTCATCAGCTCTTCATATTAATTTTGGTTCATTATTTCTGTTCATTCATCTTCTCCTCATCATATTCATCCATCACTTTTTCCAGTACGGCACGAGGTGAAGTGGAGCGCAGGTCTGCGGGTCATAGGAGAAGGTACCACCATCCATTTTCACTCTTTCCTCGCCAAATCCTTTCTGAACGGCCCATGTAAAAATTTGGAAGAAAAATATTGCTGTGGAAAAAAAATATCACTAACAGATCCCATCCAAACATCCTGTAAATACAGATACTATAATAGTTTTTATTAATATTTAGATTTTTTTTTTACTTTAAATGTGAAGCATCAGTAATTTTATTGTTTTTGACTTTTGTATTGTGTATATATAGTGTTTATTCATTTTTATTTCAGTTTCCCAGATAACTATCTAAAAAATAAATTCACATTTTGTTGTTGCATACAAGAAAGATATGTAATGGTTAAATGTTCAAGGGCCTCTTTTAGACCTTGTACTAACAAGTTCTTCTTTTGTCTTTCTACACATCACTTCTTCCATCTATCTATCCATCCATTCATCATCCTGAATCTTATGCACTCAATGAAGCATGAGCTGGTGTCCTTCAGGTGTCCTGCGCTCAGAAAACGACGAAATAAATGAAAGAAGGTAAAGGAAGACAAAGAGGAAGTGTCTAAAATCTTTAAACTTCTTGTTGTGGTATGATACGGCATGAATTGCTTGATAGGAGCACAAATGTTGTGTTGTAAAGACAGTGGTGTATATGTGTTCATAGTGCATTGTGTGTGTTTTAGTCTACTTCCTCTCTATGGTTTAGTCTTCTCGACTCTCCGGACAAACATCTGAGACCACAAACACTGTTGCAGTCATTTCCGTTGATTTCATTGTCTGAGACAGAGACTAACCGGCCACTTAAATGAATTCGTTAAGCTAGAGATGTAGATTAAACTACAGTATCACAGCAGGTATTAATCTATGTGAACTATGACTAACATACTGATCTGGATCTCAAAGCCTGATGAGAGGTGAGATGTTTTTTTCTTATCACATTGTCACTCTTTTCGAGTGTTTCCTGTTGAACACATCACACTTATATTGAGCTGCTCTCAACGATTAGGTGTAAGTCAATTTAAATAATTGTTTTAAAATATATATGTATTTTTATCATATAGTTTGTACATACACTCGTCCCAAAAAGTATTTGAATACTTAAGCTTTACTTAAGTTGAATTCCATTGCATGAAATGATACCGAGTAGCATCTGCAAACAAATGATGCTAAGTTCACAATGTGAAAGCAAAACATGACACACTAATAATGTTTGACAACCAGAAGTATCCAAATATATGTAGTCTTAATTTTAACTGTATATCTGTTGATTTTCTCATTTAAAACCCAACAAATAACTTTTATTGAAGTGATTGGCTTGATTGCTTTTCTTTCAAATATATGCTGTTTGGTTTGATACTTAATTCAGTGACATTCTAACATTTTGTAGTGTCCAAACACTTGTTTAGGCCATTGTAAGATGCTTTGGTTTAGTTTTCATCATGTGGAAAATGGCTAACCATTTCTGTGGCAGAGCTTGAATGATTTTGCTTTGAGGAAATGTCAAAGGCTGGTTGTGTAGCGCGAGTCAGTGTGTATTTCATTAGTCATCAGCAACTTTCACAGACTGAGGTCAAGCTTATATCGTCGTCATTTGCTAGTAGACTTGTGCTTATTGTCATTTGATTCTTGTGCATGTGAATCTGAATGGATTTGTGTCTAGCTTTATCTTGCATGTATTTGAATGTCACCCACAACAAGGTGTGCATGTTGTCACCATCTCAACTTTTTTTTTGAAATGCTGAACCAATAAAATTCAAGTATAATCAAATATGCTTCTTTTCACAGTTACAGCCTGGAAGGACTTGTAGCAGAGAAGGAAGGAAGGAAAAGCCTTAATCAGTGCATGGGGGAGGCCAGCCAGGAACCAAACTGTCCGTCGAAGCTGGACAGAGAAGAGAGAGGATCACTTGTGTCCCTGACAGAAGAGGAACAGGAATCAGACCTGGGCGACTGCAGCAGTTTGGACAGTCAGGTGAAGTACTGAGACCTGAGACATCGTGTACTAAGACCGACCGAAAATAAAAAGTTGAGATTTTCTAGGCCGAAATGGCTAAGAACTATACTCTCATTCCGGCGTAATAATCAAGGAACTTTGCTGCGTAATATCACTGCGCCTGCTGCACTCATGGTACAGCAGCAAAGTTCCTTGATTATTACGCCGGAATGAGAGTATAGTTCCTAGCCATTTCGGCCTAGAAAATCGCAACTTTTCATTTTCCGTCGGTCTTAGTACACGATGTAACTACAGAAGAGTCAAGCTTTAAATAGGAAAATTAACGAAACTCTTTGGTCATTTTTGATGACCAAATGCTAATGGTCTATGCTAAGCTAAAATCAATGATCTATGCTAAGCTAAGCTAAAAGTGCTACCCCCAGACCCAGAGATCGGCTGAATGGATTCAAAAACGGTAAAACTCAACTGTTTAACTCTAGGGGAGGTGTAAAATGAGCCTATTTCCAAAAAAAGTGGAGTGTTCCTTTAAGTGTACATTTTTCGAAATTGAGATTTATACATAACTGGAAAGCTGAATAAATAAGCTTTCCATTGATATGTGGTTTGTTATGATATGACAATATTTGGCCGAGATACAACTATTTGAATATCTGGAATCCGAGGGTGCAAAAAAATCTAAATATTGAGAAAATCGCCTTTAAAGTTGTCCAAATGAAGTTCTTAGCAATGCATATTACTAATCAAAAATGAAGTTTTGATACATTTACGTTAAGCAATTTACAAAATATCTTCATGGAACATGATTTTTACTTAATATCCTAATGATTTTTGGCATAAAAGAAAAATCAATAATTTTGACCCATGCAATGTACTTTTGGCTATTACTACAAATATACCCCAGCGACTTGAGACTGGTTTTGTGATCCAGGGTCACATATAACTTCAACCATTAAAACCATATTTAAACATTTGTTTACTTTAATATTGTATAAATTGTATGTTATAATATGAAAAGTAATATTATTTTAGTTTATTATAGTTTTAGTGAGTTTATATTGAACCATTTAAACTAATTCAATTTGTAGAATTAGATTTTTTTTATTGAAATGCTATCATTTTAATGTTATAATATCATTGATATTAGTATATCATTTTAGTTTGTATTTGTTTTAAAAGTAGATTTAGATTACCTATATATTCTAGATTTTTTCAATTATTTAAAAGTATTTTTATCATAGAATTAAATTAAATTAATTTATATTTATTTTAGTGCTGTAAAACAATGAATCACGATTAATCACATCCAAAATAAAAGTTTTTGTTTACATTATATATGTGTTTGTGCTGTGTATATTTATTATGTATATAAAGAGACACACATACAGCATATGTTTTGAAAATATTTACATGTGTATATATTTATATTAAATATAAATATATTTCTATATATACACATAACCTATTTTTCTTAAATATATACATGCATGTGTTTGTATTTATATATACATAATAAATATACACAGTATACACACATATATTATGTAAACAAAAACTTTTATTTTGGATGCGATTAATCGTTTGACAAAACTAATTTATTTATTGTAGTGTGGTTATTTTTATTATAAAATATTTAATTATAAAATAAATATTATAAATATAAAACAATATATTAAATGCATTTTTCGTTGTGTTATAACAGTGTAAACATTTAGTCTACCAAAAAAGATGACAATTTGTAGTATTTTTGCATCTTTTACATGCAGCAATAGTTTATATTGACTGTCAAGGTCCATTTGATAGTGACAATTGGAAAGAAAATGAAATGATTTACTGACAGGCTTTGTGCCAAGGAAATCCCTTTTTGGTTTTTTTGAAAAGTCTAAAAAACCTGCAATGTGTCAGTTGTAGTTTTAGTATGCTGAATTAGATTTAAGAGCTGCATCTGCAGTTTTCCATTTCATTTATTAGTTTTAATTTCATTGCATTTAATTACCCTGCTTTCAGAAGTCCATCCAGTCTGGACGAAGATGTGTCCCACCTTCACAATCCTTTCTCACCAAGTCTGTCTCCATGTTGGCCATCAGTCACAAAGATCTGGATGGTGAGTTAAAACACCTCTTCAGTTTTCTCTCCTGTGTCTCATTGTGTTACTCTGTGCTCTGCAGCACTGCTCTGAATCTTATAGTGCAAACAACATTTAAAACAATTTTATAACCATTCAAAAGTGCTTTTAGATCAGATGTTGCAGAGTTTAGAGTTTTGTTTTCTCTGCTGGTCTCTTGTGGTAAGATAAGGAGTGGAAATGTTCAGTCATATACTGTATAACCACACACTGATCACTCGCCGCCTGTCAGTCATATCTAACACCCGATTTCATGTCCTGGGATCTTTATACTAAAATATCCTGTATCAACTGGGATTGTTGGTATTCTTCAACTCATCAGATGTGGACCTCCCGTGGTTCCCTTTCACTGTGGTGTCACTTTAAGGGAGTGGACATTTACAGCCAGTGTTTTAGCACCCAGTTTTATTATAATTCCTGCTTTGATCTTTTTTGCTCATGTGATCATGGAACCCACCAGCAATCGGACGGCCGCGACCCAAGCGACGAATCTCCTTCTCCTTCAGCATCTCGCCCATGCTCCCCAAATCTAAAACACTCTTTTCTATTGGCTCTTCATCCAGTGATGAGGAGGAGGCAGTCAGTAAGTAAAAGAATATCCCACAATGCCTGGCGTGGCCCCTGCCCGACCCCTGCTTAATATGAAGTGTGTGTCCCTACCTCCCTTGTCACTAAGTTATTGATCAGATCGGCTCATTGAAATAAAACACCTATTCATTTTTATTTAAAAAAAACATTTATGTATTTATTTATTTTACCTCTGTTGTCCCATGTGTTGTTGAGTTTTATGACAATGTTGAAATTTGTTGATCTGAAGTGTTTTATCTAGTTGGATTAATCTTACTGTACTTATGGGTTAATACAAAATTATAAAAAAAATATACTAAATGACTGAGGTGCCAAAATAATGAAACCGCTTTTAAAATTCTCTATGCAATAACTTAATGCATGTTGTCTGCTGATCCATTTATTGTACAGTCGACAGAACTTTGAGGAGAATCTTTCTGAGAAAGTTAAGACTAGTTGAATTAATAAGGTTATAACAAGCTTCCTGAATTATAATACATGTGGTTTAATGGCACAGATATTTCAAAGTACATTGCACCCTTGAGTACTGAGGTTTGATACAGCCGCTGTAACACAGTAGTGCTTAAGTATGTACAGCGGACGTGTGTGTTTGCAATGCTTTTAATTCAAATTCTTCTCAGCCCCTCATCTGACAGAAAAATGGTATTTTACACATACTTTTGCTCAAGTCATTCATTCCTGTGGATTATCGGACGAATGGATAGTGGGTCTCCCAAATGAGACATTGCCACGTCTGTATAGTTCCTTTCCATTGGCTCCATCTCTTTCCATGTCTCTCAAAGTCATTCAGATCCACATAAACATTTTTCATAGCACTACTTATAGATTTCACAGCTGCTTAGAGCTCGTTTTAAATTGTAAAAATAAATTTATTTTATTTTTATTTATTTTTTTGAAGATGTGAATTATTGGTATAAAAGCATTACAAATCAGTATCTGTAATTTTAGATGTCTAATTTAGCTCCAGGATCATTTGACATTTTGAAGCTTGTCTTTTTCAAGCTTATTATACAGAGTAAGTTATACTGCCCCTAAAGGCTAAATGCAGTAACTACGCCAACACTGGAACTAATAAAAATGTTTCAAAGTTTGTTGCATTTTTATTGCTTTAATATCATTCTTTACACTTGTTTTCTTTAACTGAACATATATCTAAGCCAAACTCATCTGTCACTGGTATCACAAAAAACTATTGAACAAACACAGCATAATTATTTATTATACAAGACATGTATAAAACTATATGAGCCTGTTTCTCCAGTTTTTGCAAAACATTATCAATCATTTCATCTCCTACAGTTAAGCTTTTGTGGTTGCAGTACAATGCCTAAGTTTTTCTTTAAGCATTTTTGAGTGTTGCACACATGTAGTGTTTTGCTTGAAGACTTGCTTTTGTTCTCTGCAGGGCTGTGCCTTAGAGTCTATTCATGCTATAAAACTTCTTGTGTAATTTCTTTTTGTACAAGTACAAAACTCCTGAGGCTCACTGAAAAGTGATTTATAATGTCAGTTGTTGTTCTGTGGTCTCGTTTATGTCGTTTAGTTAGTCGTAGTCTTTTCTCCAGTGTACTTTTGGTTTAATCAGTGTTTTTTCTCTCGTTTCACAGGTACATCAGGATCGTTAGAGTACAGGTACGACCCCTGCATCACATGATAATTGGCTATGTTAAAGGCCAAGTTATTTATTTATTTGTAATATTTATTATATTCATTCATATTTTAATGATTTTCTTTTGTTGTTGATTTTTTTGTCAGTTTTATTGGTATGGATAGGTCATGAGAAGAGAGTAAACATTATGAGCCAATATTATGTGGCAATATCCAAGAAATGTTGTGAGCCAGATTTAAACTCAAAGCTATATACTAGACAGAACTGCTATATAACTGCAAAGCCCAAGCTCTGACAGACCTTAATATACGCATGCTGTGTCTCCAGTTCGCATACTTATACTATGCCCTAAAAGTATGTACTCTTTTTTTTTTTTTTTGAAGAAAATGTACATACCTTTGAGTGCGTAACAAAGTCATAGGCATCACTTCACAATTACATAATTACGTGCATTGTCACCGCTTAAACTGGCCTGTCAATCGTCTTGTCACAGTTAATATCATCCACAATGTGTTTCATTTAATTTCCTGGAGTGAATTGAAGCAGGTGCGTACCATTGGCACACTCATTTCAACATACTACGATTTGGGGCACACTAATTCTAATTTTAAATACCGTGTAGAATGGATAGTATGCAAATTAGGATGCAGGACCAGTTTTACATTTTCCCATTTATCATCTTTTGTCTCATTTAGTATATCAGAGGAGGATCCGGGGCCGTTGCGGAGTGACAGTGAAGGAAAAGTTGGAGGAACCAAAGTGAGCAGGACCTTCAGTTACCTCAAGAGCAAGATGAGCAAGAAGAACAAGGTTGGTATACATTTTACTTATATGTATATATGTTTGTGTGTGTGTGTGTGTGTGTGTGTGTTCAGCGGTGGTCAATCTAAAATTCTTCCGCTCGAAAACCAATACATTTCCTCAAGGCTTGTCTAAACCATCTTAGACCTTATTAGTGGAAACAAATGTTATCGTTTTAGTTTGCCACATATCATACTGATCTAATGTTGTTCTTTGATGCAGCAGCATGCACCTGTTTTTTAACTTTGAGGTTTTCTTCCTGTGGTTTCTGTAGATGATGAGGTTGCTGATGGTGTGAAAGCTCTCAGCAACCCCCGCACTATCTGAAGTTTTTAGAGCGCTTGCAGAGTTTGCTCTTGCGCAGGCAAATTTGTGCACACTCTGTCTGTCGTACAAGGGCTTGCGGTAGGGAAGTTCAACAGGATGTAGAAGCAAGCTGTGGTCTCTATGGATCGGTTTAAAAATTCTCGCTAACACTTAAGCTTTACAGCTCATGCAATTCTGTGAAAACAAATACATGTTAAAATCTATGACTTCACAGTTTCAGAGAACCTTCATGACATTTTTTTTGATGTCCACATAAATCAGCTGGGCCACCATATATGGTTTGTTTTTAAATATGGTTATTTAGGATTTTATACACATTTTTTGACCTAAGAAAACCCTACACATTAATTTGCCACATGCTTTTTTTTTTTTAAACATAGTGACATGTTGGTAACTAGGCCAGTGATGTAGACAGGATATATATTAATTGTTTGATGTCACATGGTCACTCCGGGTTTGAATTAACTGCAGTGTTGATTAGAATTTCGATCTAGATTGAATCAGCTAAATGTCACAACACAAACAAAAAGCTGCCTCTTGTACTAGGGAGGGTCTATGGTAAAAGGAAGTGCACTGTATCTTTAAGTAGAGCCCCAATGTGAAAGACGACAGAAAGAAACTGCAGTCACTTCCTCTGGCTGGCTCGCTTGCTCTCCGTCATGGGAACTTATGTGTTTGTGCAGACAGACTCTTAACCTCATCTGCCGTACCTTCAGGCCAGTGCGCTCACTGGCTACCTTGCATCAGGGATGTCTATGTTGTGTCGTAGGTTTTTACCACAGGGTCGGTCACTGAAGATCAAGAATACTGGTGGTCTAGTTGAGGTAAGACTGTGTTACCAAAGAGCAGGTGTTAGATTTTTTTAGTCATTTATATTGAAAATAGACATTTGCTTGATGTTCTTTTTTGATGTTTTAGAGGTTTGATTTGCGATGTGTTATTTTAGTGGCTTGGCAACTTTTTTTTGCTTCCCGAGATCATTGTTTCGCCCCAGATGAGAATGGCATGAATTACATAAATCACTTGTGTTGTTGAAAGTGTTTTTTTTTTTTTTTTTTTTGTCTTGAACTTGCTTGGACATGTTTATACATTTTAGCCATGTTTAAACTTTTTGGGAAGTGCACTTTGACCCTCTTCCTTCCTATACTGTTTGTTGCCAAATATTTTTTTCTGATGTTATGATATTAAGCCACCCATCCATACTCACTGGAATACTAGTTCAGTAAACGTACAGCAACATTTAACTTGTTATTAGTAGGTATTGGATATTAAGAATTAATCAGACAGCTTTTAATACTTTTAGTTGAATGCTGCCCATATTTTGTTGTTGTTGTTTTCCCATTGTGGCTTGCACATGAACACAATCTTGGAATGTGACTGTTGGAGCAGATTCGTCAGGGTTTTGTAATCAGGGTGGTCTGTGAAAATGGCCACAATCTGCGGTTTCTCCACTAGAGCTATCTTTGTTCTCAAGCACATCACTGTAATGGACTGAGCATACTGTGGTTTTGACACTTCATGCAAGGTGTCAAAGAAACAAGGGAAAAGGACAGCGTACTTGATGGATGGATGGCTACATGGATGGATGGTAGGATGATAGGTAGTTGGGTGGATAGATAGATGACGGTAGACAGATGAATTAGAGAGATGGGTAGATTGGTGGATGGATAGATGGGTAGATACATTTATATGTTGGTAGATGGATTGTTAGGGGGTAGGTAGATGGGTAGATAGATGGAAGGATGGGTAGGTAGATGATGGATATAGATGGATTAGATGGGTATACATTTATAGATAGGTAGGTATGGATAGATGGAAGGATAGATGGATTGATGGGTAGATACATAGGTAGATAAATTAATAGATAGGTAGATGGATGGATAGATGGGTAGATAAGATAGATGGGCAGATGGATGAGTAGATGGATGGATGGAGTAAATGGATAGGTACATAGGTGGATGGTAGGTAGATGGGTGGGTAAATGGATTGATGGTAGATAAATGTATAAATAGGTAGATGGATGGATAGATGGTAGATAGATGGAAGATGTGTGGATGATAGGTGGATGATAGGTGGATGGGTAGGTTGATAGATTAGATAGATAGATAGATAGATAGATAGATAGATAGATAGATAGATAGATAGATAGATAGATAGATGATAGATAAAGATAGATAGATAAAGATAGATAGATAGATAGATAGATAGATCGATGTGATAGATGTGATATTGAGGATGGATGGAAGGATGGATGGATAGATTTTGTCCTTGAGGATGGATGAACAGATGGATGTATGTGTAGATAGATGGGTAAGTAGATATGATGTTGAGAACAGAGAGGATACTGTAAATGTGATATTGAGGATAGATAGATGTTGAGAATATATGAAAGTGTGTGTTCATCCCTGCAGCTGGAGATGAATAATGAATATGAATGAAAGTATTGATTGTGCAGCTGATGAGGTTTCTCAGTGCTCTGCTGACACTGGGAGTTTTATGATGGATGTGCTCCGCTCCCATTTAATCTCCCATCTGGGCCGGGACCTCACTGTAATTGAGTCTAATGCACAGCTCGGACTGTCTGAAAGCACTGTACATCACACATCGACACTCTGATGTACTCATTCACCTTTTGGCTTGTATTTTGCAGGACAAGGAGAAGGACAAGAATAAGGAGCGAGATGCCAAAGACAAGGAGAAGAGAGCCTCAAACGGGCATCTCTTCACTGCGGTCATGACAGTACCCACAATCCCCTGCCAGCAGTGCAACAAACCCATCAACACTAGAGATACCTTCCTCTGCACCAGTAAGAGCGCATTACTTATTTTAAAATACAGAACTCTATTCTACTCTCTATAATCTTCTCTACTATTCTGTGCTCCATTTTGTACTTTACTGTGCTTTCTACAATGATTAAAATGTTTTATTCTTTTTCACCCTTTTCAATTCTAAGTTCTACTCATTGATTTTATTTTATAATCTTCTTTACTAACCTATACTGTATTTCTGTTCTTTTCTATTGCATATTTTGCGCTCTTCTATTTTTATTTACTGTTCTATACTTTCTGTTCTACAAGCTTTTCTCAACTTTATACATCACTCTTCTCCTCTCTACTTTTCCCTTCTATTCAACTCTATTCTACACTGTATACTCTATTATATTCTATAATATCAATACTGGTCTGTACTCTACTCTCTATTCTATACTCTTATTTTAGACTTTTATACTCTATTTTACACTCTATTATACAATCTATAATCTACAATTTTTCTGTATACTTTTTTTTTTTTTTTTACTATTTTCTACTGTGATTCTATACTCTAAATTCTGTACTCTTACAGTCTATACTCTATTCTGCTCAGTAAATTGTGTACTCTTCCATTCTGTACTCTGTTCTGCTCAGTCAGTACACTATATATTCTACACCATACTATACAAATTATTTATTATTCTATAATCCACTTCAGAGTTTCCCAGAGTTATGGGAATGTCTTTTCTATCTGTGTTGAGGAAAAAAAAAATCTCAATTGAAAGGAAACAATAATAAATAAATTTGTACGCTAGAACAATGATATTCATATGGCTAAAATTACTAAAAACTCCTTGTATAACACTCCTGTAAAAAGAGGAAACTGCATGTAATTTAGGATAAAAATATTATTGTTATTATTATAAACTCCATACAATACATCTGTTTAATTAAAATGTATTTGGATTGGCATCAGTTGTGTAGTTATTCAATTAAATGTGTGCAAACATTTTTTGGGGGGTAAAATACTGCTCTGTTCTATTTTGTTGCTTCTTTAGTTTTGCCATAGGCTGGTGTCTTTTTTTGGCACTTCCTCCTTTACTGGCATTTGCAGCGCAGCCGTGCATAGAGTTTAATTTACCGCTGTGAAAGTGTTATTTTGCAGAAGCTTGCTTCGCAAGAGATTCACACAGGAAGTTGGTTAAATAAATTTTATTCCATAGAGAAAATGCCCACAGATTGTCTCTAGAAATAAAAAGCTGTTTTAATTAGCTAGTCAGCGACAGCTTCTAAGGTGTAGATAAGTAATTGTGATTTAAAGCCGCGCATGAGCAGGTTTCTGGAGAGACACGGTTGTGCATGATATCTGTGGAGAATTGGGTTAATATGCGTCTCAGAGTGAGCAGAGTTTCAAAGAAAGGAAGGAAAAAAAATAAAGGAGTAATCATGGCTATCTGCCCAGTCAGGCCTTACACGGTGTTGCATCACTCTGTGGCTCCACCCGCACACAGCTGGCGAGGCTCAGCGCTGCACCGAGGCCAGTCAGTGTGCTGGAACATCCTGTCAGCGCACCGCTACCGCCATTGCTCTCTCGGTTTATTGTTCTCAGAGGATGTGCTGGCAGACTCATTACCGTTTCCTCTCATTTCCCAAAAGTGACTGATGCGCGAGACACTTAGTCAGTTTGATCAGATCTCTGAAAGTCTTGTGTGATAACGTTGTTGTTGTTCTCATTTAACAATTTAATACTTTGCTATTAAATGCTAAATACTTTTTTTGCTGAATAAAAGTATGAATGAATTTTGTTTAAATAAATTAATTAAAATAAAGATTTTATTGACCCCGCATTTTTGAATGAATAGTGTATGTTGTAAAATAGTCGCTTTCCGTGACTGTGTGGGGTTTGCTGGAGAAGTTCTGTGGGTGTGGGGAAAAGTTGTGAACTTGTGGGGAAATTATCACAATCTCTACGCCTTCAAACACGTAGGCTGTTGAAGATCAAGCAGCCCTTGATACCATCATGCACACGATCTGAGATTGTGTGGTTTTGTTTTTAAAAGCTTGTAAATCTCTTTTGGGTGTGTCTAACTGTTCTGCAGTTTTGTGGTCATGAGGTGCAAAGTACACTGACAGAGAAAAGCAAAAGCACCGTCTGTGCAGGTATGTTTTGACTGAGAATTAGCATTAACGTTAGTATTTTTGACAGCAAATCTGCATAACATCAAATTTGTTAAATTACATTTGAAGTGACCAATCATTTGTATCATATGTTTACCGTGTCTGAATTTTAATTTAAACTCTTCTTTGTTATATTTAACTTCTGAAATACACAATTTTAGCTTGGTTTCATAGCGAAAACAAGTGTAAACACTGACTTGGCAAGTATACTTGAAATCTTTAAATGTTCAAGATTAGTAATGACTCAACCAAAGTGTTTGTGGTTAAATATGTGGTAAACACCAGCTGTTTAGTAGAGGTGGAATCATGCAGGAAAAGGCTAATATCACTCTCTACACAAACAGTGAAGCAGGAAATGGCACAGTGTTTGTTACAGTGCCACTTTTCTTCCAGATGCCTATTCTGTTTGCTGCTGTTTTTTCCAGCTTCAGGCTTATTCTATCAGCTTTTGGATGAGATCAAGTGGAATATCACACTAAATTGATGGATAAAGGCCTGTGCATTCAATACTGACTGTACGGTTTGTGTATGTTTGTTTGTTTTCAGATTGCAATGCACAAGTCCACAAAGGCTGCAGAGAGAGTCTTCCTGTTTGTGCCAAGGTCAAAATGAAGGTATTCCATTGTCTTTTATCTTGGTTCTCATATGACTGTCATAAACAGTGAAACCTTTGCACGTTTAATATGTACCTTTGCTAACTATTGTCAGTTTTATAACAAATATTGTAGAAATAACATAAGTAATGGGAAAGTTTACTTCAAATCGAAATTTCAACTTATTTTTTTTTGTGTGAACTCTTCTTTTATTATCATAGTATGGATATATAAAGACTCTATTCAAATATTTATTTCAGCAGCAAAAACAGCAGCAGACCGTTCCAGATTCTGCCTCGATGCCTGGTGTCACGCTTAGAAGTAAAAGTAAAGTCCTCATATAATCGTATTTCTTCATGTTTTATGTATTTCTGCTTTATTTCACAAATATGACCATGTAATCTTGTTAATATGTTTAGCCCTGCCAGCACGGGATCGTCCATGGTCCGCCATCTCTGTTCCCGATGATCAACCCGCTCCTCTCGCCCCTCCTCGGAAAAGCCCCAGCAGTATCATGTCTTTCAACAGCATCCCGCTGTCCAAGAGCATGTCCATTAATAACATTGCAGGGTCAGTGCTAATGCTAGCTGATAACATACAGATGTTTTTAGATTTAATATTGTAATTGCTTTTAAAATCACAGTTTTGCACCATTTTTTCAATATCTTCGCAAGATTTCTTCATTGTTTTTGTTTTTTATTCGTCATTATAAAACAGAAGAAAATTGTGGCCTTGATTATTGATTTTGAGCTCACTATATTATAAAATCAATAGGGCATTAAAACATGGAGTATATAATATATCTTATGCTCTTTGCACATTCAGACAAATGGAAGACCCTCCTCTAAAGAGTCTGAAGTTTCTGTCCCAATCGACCGACTCTCTTCATAAGAGCAGTAAAGTTAGTGAGTCCACAGAATCTCTTACTGATGAGGGTAAGTCTCTTCATTTCATACTTGAATCATTACCAATATACACCAATCAAGTTTTATTAATTATTTACAGTGTGGTTATTCATAATAATTAAAATATTAAATTGTTTACAATTGCAAATACATTATTATTATTATCTAGGTTTATCTAGAAATTATTTTATATATATTTTTATTTTTTTTGAAAGAAAAACATTTTAATTATGGATTTTGTTTTCTGCAAGGATTAAATTGGACAAAAGTGACAGTAAATAATTTTTTAACATTTATTAAAGATTTAGATTTCAAATAAATGGTGTTCTTTTTAACTTTTTATTCACTAAAGAATCCTGAAATAAAATGTACTACGATTTCCCAAAAATATTAAGCATCTTAACTGATTTCAACATTTGCCATTATATCTCAAATTACAGTTTCAATAAAATTAAAAAAAAAACTTTTAAATTACAGTAATATTTCTCAATTTTACTATTTTTACTTTATTTTTTATCAAATAAATACAGCCTTGGTGAGCATAATAGTCTTCTTTCAAAAACATTAAAAGCCTTACCATTGGTAATGTAGCTGATCTTTATGAATGATTGACATTCACTTTATATAAACATAAACAAATGTATATAGCATCGTTCTAATCATTCTGAATGGCAGGTACTGAGATGATGGACAGTCAGTTGATGGGAGAATTTGAAGCTGATGCCAAAGAGCTGGAAGCAGATTCTTGGACTTTTACGGTGGACAAGAAATTCCTGAAACAGCTTAAAAAGGATGTTATCAAGAGGCAAGATGTCATCTACGGTAAGAGTCACACCAGACCCTCCCAAGAATCTTCTGCTTTCACTTTCAAACTTTGTCAGAAGAAGTATTGAAACTGTTGAATGAGGTCACTGACACGCTTGTAAGGTCATGTGATAAAGTTCCTTCCGCCTCTCATTATTAGAACTCATCCAGACAGAAATGCACCACGTGAGGACCTTGAAGATTATGGCTGATGTTTACAGTAAAGGGCTACTGAGAGAGGTTCAACTGGAGGTTCAGACTGTTGAGAAGATGTTCCCCATGTTAGATGAAGTTCTGGACTTGCACACACAGTTCTTCTCACAGTTGCTCGAAAGGAAGAAAGAGTCAGGGAGCCAGGAAGAGGGTGGCTTTGTTATCCGAAAGATTGGTGATGTGCTGATCTCTCAGGTAAGTTTTAGTTGTCAAACTTGTGGTTGAATATTGAGAGAGTGCCTGTAGAAAGGCACTGTAGAAAATCTGTAGAAATGCATTGATTTGTAATCTCTGGAACATTTATTATAAGTAACATATACAATTTTTCCACATTTATTTTCCCCTAGTTCTCAGGTTCCAGTGGTGAGAGAATGAAGAAGGTCTATGGGAAGTTCTGCAGCAGACACAATGAAGCTGTGAACTTCTACAAGGAGCTTCACACCAAAGACAAACGTTTTCAAGCTTTCGTCAAGGTAGCCATCTCAAATTATTTTGCCTTCAAAAATGTCTCAGTGTAATATGTTAGTTTGTAAAATTAGCCTAAAGTGTTTATTCTTTTCCTCCTTTTGTTTCCTGCTCAAGCCTGAAAATGGAACTGGTCCCATGTTTCACATCTGTTTCTGTTTTCCAGAAAAAGATGAGCAGCCATGTTGTCCGACGGCTAAGCATTCCTGAGTGTATATTGTTAGTCACACAACGAATAACAAAGTATCCTGTCTTACTACAGAGAATACTGCAGCACACGAAAGGTACGACTAGTTACTATACTAGTCAGGCTATTTTAATACCCTTGAACTCCAGGTAATATTCTGAAGTATTTCATGACAGAAAATGAAGACGACCATCCAGATGTAACCCAAGGTCTGAAGTTGGTGAAGGAGGTAATTGCTGCCGTGGACAATAAAGTGAACGAGCAGGAGAAGAAAAAGAGGCTAAAGGAAGTGTACAGCCGGACGGACAGCAAGTCCATCATGAGGATGAAAAGCGGGCAAATGTTTGCCAGAGAGGATCTGTTACGTGGGCAGAAGTTGATTCACGATGGGCCACTACAGCTCAAGAACTCTGCGGGCAGACTCAAGGGTGAGAACCAGTGCAATGGGTTCGTTGGTGAATGAATATATCAGCAGATAAAAAGAAGTTTTTAAAAAAATTCTCAGAACCCCTTAGCAACCGCATAGAAAAACCACCCACAACACCCTAGCAACCACATAACCACAACAACATAATAAAACCCACTCAGAACACTTTAGCACCAGCCTGGCAACCACTTGCAACACCCTAGCAACCACGTAACAACAACGTTTAAGACACTTTAACAGGACACCTTAACAACCTTATAGAAACACCCTGGCAACTACCCACAACACCCTGGCAAACACAAAAAACAACGTGTAAAAGACACTCAGAACCCTTTAACAGCCTTATAGCAACCACATAGCAACACCCAGACAACCACACAACAACAATTACATGTAAAAGACACTCAGAATACCTTAACAACCTTATAGCAACCACATAGCAATACCCTGCTGGCAACCACTTAACAACATGTGAAAAAGACTCTCAGAATACCTTAACAACCTTAGCAAATGCATAGCAACACCCTAGCAACCACGTAACAATACATTTAAAAAAAGACTCTCAGAACACGTTCCCAACTGCATAGCAACACCCTACCAACCACATATAAACATGTAAAATACATTTAGAACACCTTAACAACCTTATAGCAACTGCATAGTAACACCCTGGCAACCACTTAACAACAATTACATGTAAAAGACACTCAGATCTCATTAACAAACTTATAGCAACCGCATAGCAACACCCTGGAAAACACGTAACAACATATTTAAAAAAAAGACTCACAGAACACATTCCCAACCGCATAAAAACAATGTGTAAAAGACACTCCGAACACCTCAACAACCTTATAAACACCCTGGCAACATTAAAAAGAAGCAACCACTCACAACACCTTGACACCCACGTATCAACAGCAACATAAGCTAATTAGCAAAACTACTCAGAACTCCTTACCAACCACATAGCAGCATCCTAGCACTCACTCGCCACACCTTAGCAACAACATGCTAAGAATCATTCAGAACGCCTTAACCACATGACAACACCCTAGCAACCACCCACAACACTTTAGCAACAGCAGAACAAAAGTAACAAGCTGAACAAAATAACATCTGCAGAGCAGCGCATGGAAGCCATCCACATTTTGAAATTGTGGTGTGAACTTTTTTTTTTTTGCCTCATTTAATTCAGGAAATGTGATAATCTAGTTTTGCATTTCAAAATACAGTACATCGATAAACAGCCTTGACATTTTGCTGACAAAACAAAGTCATACCTATCACCATAGCAACATACACCCACACTAACACAAACAGGGCCTGTTTTTTAATCCAGCTGATGTGTTCTTCTCCAGATGTCCAGGCTTTGCTGCTTAGGGACGTGATTGTGTTCCTACAGGAGAAAGATCAGAAATATATTTTCGCATCCTTGGTATGTTCATCAATAATGTTTACTTTACACTTTCTTGTTTGGATGCTGGAATCCAGTATTGTGTAATGTCTCTGGCGCTCTATCAGCGCTGGTTTTCATAGGAACATTGGCATATTAAGTTTTTGCCGCTTTCTAATTGAAACCTCGCCCCATTATTTTCTAGTCCCGTCTCATCTTCTTGTTCTCCACTCTCAGGACCAGCGCTCCACTGTCATCTCCCTGCAGAAACTCATCGTGAGGGAAGTAGCCAATGAGGAGAAAGGATTGTTCCTGATAACGGCAGGCATTGAGAAGCCTGAGATGGTAGAAGTATACGCCAGCTCTAAAGAGGAGAGGAACACGTGGATGCAGCTCATTCAGGAGGTCATGCAGTCAATGTGAGTCTCTGAATCCGTTTCTCATTTTATATACAGGAAGAAAGGATGCACAATATATCGATCGATAACCAATAACGTTTTTTTTAGGCAAGTATTGAATATTTAATTATACATCTAATTTTGCTATTTTTTACATTTAGATTAGCTTTTCCGTCATCTTATGCTCACTTAAATTTAATTCTTAAAACTAAAAATAACATTGTAAATTGTAATCTTTAGCAAATTTTTATATATATCTACATTCCTTTTTTCTGTGTTTTCATTTTTAATTTATCTTGATAAAATAGTGCAAATAATAATTAAAAATAATTCAGGTTAACACAATCGACAAAAGGTACTTAAACATCACAATTTGTGAGAGCTGGTAGTCTTTCTTTACAGACTCTCGATTTCCTCCAGGGAGGGAGATGATGATGAAGGTGTGCCTAGTGAAAACGAAGAGGACAGAAGACTTCAAGAAATCAAAGTCAAGGAGTTGAGAGGTACTGAATTCCGTTTGTCCTTTTCTGGCTTAAAATGGCTTAATTTTTTTGTGTAGATATGGTTTGTTTGGGTTTAGAGAAAAGATAAACACAGAAAATGAAGTCTTAAGGACTTTGCACACTGAGTCCGAAATTATTGTCCGAAATTTTCGTACGTTAAAAAATAAATACGACCTCACGTTGCGTCAACCACGTTTACACACTGCCTCCGAAACTTTCGTCTGTCATTAAAAAAAAATCGGATTTTCGCATCCGTAGCAAGCATTTTGGTAGGAAAGGATGACGAATACAAAAAAAATTAAAAACGCATACGAAAATTTCGGACTCAGTGTGCAACGACCTTTAATTCATGGAAATATTTAGTGACTATGATATTACATTGACTAAAAATCATGAGTACAGTCTGTTTAAAATTATTTTTAAACACCCTAGTGACTAGAATGACTGAAAACCCATGAAAATTAGATGTAAAAGGCTTATAAATGCTGCTAAAATGAAGTGAATCTTCGGTTTCTCGTCATGAAATAAACATCTGTCTAAACAGATCAGCTGCACAAGAGGGATGAGCAGATTTTGACTTTACTGGAGGAGAAAGTGAAGTTGTTCAGGGACATGTGTGACTGTGGCTTACCAGACGAGACCGGCCTCCGCAACCGAATGCTCTTCAGGGCCACACCCGATGACATCACCAAAGGAGAACCAATCATGAAGGAGGCTATGAAGGAAGGTGAGGCGACCAGGACAGTTATATAATGCTTATTATATAAGTGGGAAAAACACTGTAGGCGTCTTAGAAACATATGGCAGCTAGTAAACTTGATACATTGGGAATATGTTTTGATGAATATTGCAATCTTAGAGGGCTGAGATTTAGAACATAATTTAGTTTTAAAATGACTCTATGAAGTGGAGGGTGTTAGCTACATGTTGCATCAGATCATAGTGCAGCTTGTGCGTATGGTCCCTGGCCAGTTACACAAGCGTTCTTAATCAGAATCACATTAAATATGTGAGTCACAGTCTCAGAAAGACCTCAATACTGGCTGTGCTTGTAGCAGCTACTAGTTAAATGAATAATGAAAATAATAAAACACAATAAGTGTTTTTAAATATGATGATTTATTATTTAAAGCTCAAATATTTTTTGCTGTTATTATACAAATAAGCAATGTAATAATACTAATTAGTCAAATTAATAGAAATAAAAATAGAAGCATTTTCAGTATGCTCAGACTTTTTCACATGAAAATAACAAAAATGCAATAAATGGTGAAAAAAATGTATTGATGATTTGTAGCTATTTATTGACATTAAAATAATTGTTGACATTAAAATACAGATGGATGCTAAACATTGGTAGTTGTTGAGAAAACTGAGTATGGGAAAAAATCACTCTTTTATTATAGCAAATAATTTATTTGTGGTGTTTTTTTATAATATTATTATTTTATTATTTTTATTAATGTGCAGAGACACATAAGTAAGCCATTCTAGGTTTATTCCCCCAAATATTCTAAACGCTACGACTCTATCAAAACATTGCTGTTTGTACCAGGCTAGCATAGCGACAGTGACACAGCCAATGGTATGAGTTTGAGGGCGGGGCTGAGTGTTTACTGACCAATAGCAGTTGGGGGAGTGTTCGCGGAAACCTGTTTGAAAACAAATTTGCTGTAAGTGTCAAATTACATGCTTCATCTATATGGAATAATATGTGCTTTAACAAAAAATACAAATTCACATTTCTTGTTTAAAACTAGTCTAAAATTTCTCTAAAAATTACTTCCATTGAAAGTGGCAAAACGACAATGAAAATTGAGTAAGTGATATTCCCGAACAGCATTTTAGAGTGTACTTAGCTAGAAAGATCTTGAAAGTGCTGAGAAGACGCTTTGGCTTTGAATGTGGGAGTGATAGATAGTGCTTGTCACAGTTCATACAGCAAGTATTCATTAGGAGAACGTGGACATGGACAGAATCGATACGTAAAGCTGATCTGAATCCGCAGGGCAGGAACAGATAATGGATTGCTTTAATGCTGCAGGTCAAGAATGGGAAAGAGTATTGATTACTGTCTCCTCTTAGCCTTTTGTGAGCTGTTGGTGTGTTTGATTTTTCTATAAACATAAGTTGTTCCTTATTGGTCGAATCTCATTATTTTTACATCAAAAGTTTATTATTATTATTATTATATTTTATTTTAATTAAAAAATCGAATTGTTTCTGTTTCTTGATTTTGGGGTGAATTATGGCCTAGACATGTTTTTTGACATTTGATCTACAATTTAGTGTTTACTTGCATTAATTACCATATTCCATGTTTAATTTCTGTGTGTTTGTGTGTAGTTGAGATGTTACAGGTTCTGGTAAACGACAGTCTAGGAGGAGCGGTGCAGGATGGCGTATGTGCAGCGGGGCCCGTGACTTTGCCACGACGGGCGGAAACCTTCGGAGGTTTTGATAGTCACCAGATGAACATCTCAAAGAGTAAAGGTGGGTGTGTTTTCCACGTGTGTGTGAACGTGGGAGTGTGCGTGAGAGTGTTTTGTGATGCCACTCGTGTGCGTGGGTGTTTGTTCCAGGTGAGACTGATTGTGTTTGATCTCCTGCAGATGGAGACAGAGAAGAGACTGAAGACTCCGCAGAGCTCCGCAGGACTGAGTCAGACAGCGTTCTAAAGAAGGTACAAACCGGTCAAGACAGGCAGCTTTCAGAAATTGTGTTTGTCAGAAAGATCATGTACAGACAGATAATTCAATTAACACATAGATAAAACATTATGTACAATTCATAATATATTTAAAATTTGCACACGTTAAAAAAATGTATATGCCATATATGGATAAAGTTAGTTTAAATTAGTGCAAAAGTCTAATTTCAATCTGTACATTCTGAAAAATAAGAAGTGTTGTGATGTTAAATGATTAGGAAATATTTAAGATTCTGCATTATTTCTAGACCACAAAACAAATAAGCAAATTAAAATTAGTGGAGATGACGTAACTGTTCAGATTAATGAAAATATATTTTTTTAATTATTAGACTCTTCTATGTTTAATATTATGCATAAAAATAAAACTGAATAATGAAACTTGATATAATAAATGCATGTTATATATGCATATTTTATAAGTACATTATTAAAAAAGCTTTTGTTCACTCTTATTTCAAGTGCTGTTCGAAGATTCCCATTACCATCTGATTCATTACTCATCAGTGTATCACCATATGCTCAAACCATTAAGTGCTGAGCATCAGAATGTATATCCGCTGTAGCACTCATTACCTGAAGTGAACTATAGGTTTACACACATGCTCATCGCAGAACATAACTGTATAGTAACTTGATAATGAGGACACATTAAAACTGTCCTCTGCCTTACGGCAGCAGAGTAATGTGACCTGTCATCACAGCTGCTTATTTCCGGCAGGTCCTGCAGTACCCTGTCGAAGAGCACATGGATTGCTAATTATTGATTTATGTACGGTAGCCTCTTACCCAGTGCACTGACCATGTGACTGCCTCTCTCTCCCACAGGCAAGCAACGCCAATCCCCTACTCCTACTCAAGAGGAACAACGAGGTAAGATTTTCGTGTTTAGAAACAGCTCAGGACAGGTTTGAAGATCAGGCCAAAGGTGAATTGGTTTCAGTAACATGACCAGACAGCCTAGCCATATATATTTGTACTTTATAATAAGATTTCCTTCTCAGGCTTGTGGTTTAGTGGTTAACACATGTGCAACATGAATTTGAGTTAGGATTATTTTCTGATCCTGACTAAATCAGTAATAATAATAATAAAGAATATTTCTTGCCATAAGATTTAAAAAAAAAAATGTTTTGTAAATTTTTTTGAAATTGATTTTTAATGTAAACATTTTAAATGTCACAAAATATTTATAAAAGGTTAAAATATAAATATGACAAAAAAACTAGACTAGCGCTCTGCATATCAGCTTATAGAGATGTGATTTCATTTTCTCAATCCTTTTATCCTCTCACAGCAGGTTCTTCAGAGCGTCGCTCAGCTCCATGACCTGCTGAACACATTACAGGTGAGTCATTCTCTTTTTGTCTTATGTCTCGCTCTCTGCTATTCAGACCAGCAGCTTTCATCTGCAGCACGACAGAAGGAAATTAAATTTCCAAATGCAGCGGTTTATTTTGCAGGCTTGTAATCAAGCAGAGTGCATTATGATGTATTAAGATGCACTTTGATGGATTTGTACTACTATTAAGTGGGTGATTGTTGGCCTTTGCCAGGACAGGTGCTCTGTGGCCACCAGATGGGCCTGTTTCACCTGAATTTTGGTTTTGCACATTTGCGGTTTAGCAGCTTTACCTCTTTCCTGTTCACATCGTCAGTTAAAACCGCTTTTTTTACTCACCCTCAACACAGGCTGTTGTCATCCAGCAAGACACCTTCATCGAGGACCAACGGCATGCTCTCAGTGAACGCCCCCTGCCCTCTTCACGCCACCCGTCCGTCTCGTCCCTCAACTCCACCTCTTCCTCCTCTTCATCACGGCCCAGCTCACTAATCGAGCAGGAGAAACAGCGGAGCCTGGAGAAGCAGCGGCAAGAAGTCGCCAGCCTCCAAAAGCAGCAGGCCGCCCACGCTGAAGAGAGGAGGCGCAGGGAAAAAGAGTGGGAAGTGCGGGAGCGGGAACTGGCCCAGAGGGAATCGCAGCTGCAGACCCAAGAGGAAGAGGCGCAGAGAAGACGTAAAGAGCTGGAAGAGGAGAAGCAAAACCTGCAGAGTAAAAAAGAAGAGTATCAGAGAGACCTGGCGCGGCTCAGAGACAGCCAGAAGAGACTGGAGAGAGATCGAGAGCAAGTGCAGAGAGAGTCAGAGCAGATCAGACAAACAGAGGTGAGGATCAAGGTCAAGATCGTTCACCAAAAATATTATTTATTCAGCCTCATGTTATTTCAAACCTGTGTGACTTAAATTCTTCAATTGTTTAAAGAATATCCTGGCCAATCTTTTTAATAGAATGAAAGTGAATTAGGACTGGAGCTCCATATGACTTGTGTGCTACACTACTGTTCAAAAGTATGGAGTCAGTAAAATTTATGCTCACTAAGAATGCATTTGATCAAAACTGTAACAAAAACAGTAATATTGTGAAATTTTATTGCAATTTATAATAACTCTTTCCTGACATATTTTAAAATGTAATTTATTCCTGTGATGCAAAACTGAATTTTCAGCATCATTACTCCAGTCTTCAGTATCACATGATCCTTCAGAAATCATTCTAAAATGATGATTTGATGCTAAAGAAACATTTCTTATTATTATCAATGTTGAAAATTTTGGTGCTGCTTAATATTTATGGAAACCATGATTTTTTGGAAGGATTCTTTGATTAAAGGGCACCTATTATGTTCCTGTGGCTCAGTGGTAGAGCATTGCGTTAGCAGTGCAAAAGGTTGTGGGTTCGATTCCCAGGGAACTCACATAGTGATAAATCATGTATAGCCTGAATGGACTGTAAGTCGCTTTGGATAAAAGCGTCTGCTAAATGCATAAATGTAAATGTAAATATTATGCCCCTTTTTACATGATGTAATATTGGTCTTGGGTGTCCCCAGAATGTGTCTGTGAAGTTCCAGCTCAAAATACCCCACAAGATCATTTATTATAACAAAAAAGAGATGTTTTGGTGCGTATCACTTTAAATGCAAATGAGCTGCATATTCCCGCCATCTCCAGAAGGCGGCGTAGCCTATACATCTCCGCTTTGCATACCTGCTGCAATAAACAGTCAGTAGAAGTAACATGACCAGTGTTGCCAAGTCTGCAGTTTTGAATTGGAATTGGGCTTTTTTTTTAACACTTTTGCTGTGGGTTGTTTTTCATGTCCTCGGGTTGAAGCGACCCCAAAAACATGATATTTAGCCCCTGAAATACGAAATTTTACCCAGGCAACCCCATCAAAAAACCCATATTTTACCCCCCAGAACATGATTTTTACTGGGGGACCCCCCTCGAAATGCGATTGGGCTAGTTTTGAGTAGTAATTGGGTGGGTTTTGTTGTGAAAACCTGGCAACCCTGAGCATGACAGAGCGAGAGAGCCGGTGTTCAGCCGTACATAAGGGAAGCCAAATGCACTGAAAGTGGGACAAAACAGCACAAAGTTACAGAGCTCGATGTTACAGGGCACAAACTAATCTCACAAGCGCGGCGCAGACTATAACGACATGACATTCACAAAGCAGTCTGGAGTGAAATTACTTGTGCAGACATAAACATATTTAGGTAGATTTTGAGGCGCATTACCTTCAAAAATAGAAGTAATCCACTGCATCCTCAGTGGCTCCAAACACAGAGCACCAGGATTGCTTACGAGATATTGTTGACGTTACAGCTGCTCGAGCGCAGAGAAAATGTAGAACAACGTACAACCTCCGAGGGCGGAAACTATGGCTGTATCCGAAATCACCCCCTATACCCTCAAATACAGCCATTTTTATTGCTGTCCGAAACCATAGTGTACGTTCTCGAGTACACGCATTCAATCCCACAATGCACTGCAAAAAACGAGTATACAACCGATGTACACTCAACGGCTAGAAATAACTCATAATGCACTGTGACAGTCGCGCGCCGAATGAATTGCCACGTCTCGCCAGAAGATGGCGCCCGCAGCTGAATCATCCATTCATTTTAAAAGTACTCATCCACGGCGTAATACAGCATAATACAACACAGGAACAAATTAATTGTAAATTGACTTCAATTGTTTAACTAGGGTTTATACATAATTTCCATGACAGAGTTCAAGATAAATCCTTTAATCTTACTACTGGAGCTGCCCATTTCAAATGATTATTAAACAGCAAGCAAACTATGCAAAAGCGGCAGTCCTTCTGGTGCACTCAGTGTCCTGATTCACTCACTCGTTTTCATTTACTCCTTCAAGTGAACTGTATGAGTGGACTAATGTGGGGAATAGTGAATGAGGGTATAGGGGGTGATTTTGGATACAACCTATGGCGACGCAGGACTGTCAGTCAGCCCCTGTGGGCGGGGCCTAAGCACTGTGATGTCATATTGCATAGATAATCAAAATGGCAGGACTAGTGAGACTAGGTGGTCTCTCAATATGGTTGTGTTCACACACTGCTAACATACATTTATGTCCATTTATGTTAATAAAAGTATTTGAAAAAAAATAAAAACCGCTAACTTTGAATGGTAGTTTATATTCATGTCTTCTGAATAGCTTTTTTGTGAGGAACAAACTTAAATTTGAGTCATTATTCACTGAAAATCCACCCTATATGTTACTTTAGCCTTGTTCATGAAAGAAAGCGATATCTGATGCATAACTGAATCATTCCTTTGAGTCAGAAGACTTTGAAGCTTCAAAGCTTCGATCCTCATTCATTATATGGACAAGAGTGACTCACACCATCTTATTTGTTCTTTTGCGTTCCACGGAATAACGTCACAAGGGTTTGGAATGACATGAGAGTGAAGACGTTTTCTATATAATGTGAATGGAAATATGTTAAAGATGCATATGTATGTCATTATTCTGTGATGGTACAGTACTCTCGCACTATGTAATGTTGATAAGGTGAGAAAATCACTAATCTTTTCCATTCCACCCCAAAATTACATAACTGTTCCGTAATTGTGAAAACAAAAGGCCTGCACATTTGATTATGTAATTATATCCATCTTGTTTTTAACATATGAATCTTCATCCTTAATATAGTTCCTTTTTCCTGAAACCGCGAGGTTGTTTTTCATTTTGCGTTTTGATGTCGCATCTAAACAATTTTTAAGGTTACCCAAAACCATTTTAAGAGAATGCTTGCACATTTATTTTAATATCTGCATCATCATCATCTGCAGGAGTTGAGGAAGAACCGAACCCCTTCCACCACGTCTGAGGACTCCTCAAAGTTCCAGAGCACTGGTTCATTGGACCGCGACCCCTCAGAGGTGGAGCTCTCCTCGTCCCCGTCTGCCAGAGACTTCCTGTCCCGCATGGACTCCAAACGCAAAGGGAAGAACCTCAATCCATTCTCCTCCAATTCAAGTCAGAAAGGCCAGAACAGCGAGGCGCAGAGCCAGATGCCCAGCCGCCTGCTACAGCTGACCAAACCCAAGGAGAAGAAGGACAAGAAGAAGAAGAAGGGAAAAGGGCAGCAGAGCCAGGCTGCAGGTAGAGTAGATCATCATGATATCACATCTGCTTTAATATTCAACATCAAATTCAAACAGACACCTCTCAGTTCATCCCTAGCTTTATTGTGCACAGTTCATATGTGCGTGTTACTCTATTAAATGCTTGATTTCAATAAAGTTACTTTCTCTTGTGCAAAAACAACATTTTTGCTGATTCAATGCCACATGAGTAACGACGAGAAATATTAAACATAATTATTATTAAGTGCTCTGTAATACATGGTTTTAATTGGTCAATTACATAATTATGTGGGCCAGTATTTTCATGTAATAACCACTAAACCATAATTATTAAATTTTTCCCAGGAACCAGTTTTTCTCTATAACTGTGATAGTTGCATGTCCCTCAATGTTTTTTTTTTTTTTGATTTTTCATTATTTATTTATTTTACTTTTTCTTTATTTATAGATTAAAATTTTTGTATGATTATTTCTTTGATTGTCTCCTTTTCATATTTAACATAGATTTATAATTTGTTTGTATGAATATTTATTTCATTGTATAGATTTCTATATATGTTTATATTTTTGAATGATTTATTTTTATTATCCTTATTTTTAACATTTTTTTTATTTGATTTTATATAAATATTTTTTTTTTCTTTTGTATGAAGATTCTCTATAAATGTATTTTTGAATGGACATTAGTTGTTTGATTTCTTTCATATTTTCATATTTAATTTTACACAGATTTTAATTTTAGCATGAAGATTGATTTGATTTATCCATCCATCCTTTTTTATTGTTTTATTTAATTTTATATAGATTCAATTTTTTTGTATGGAGATTATTTTGTGATTTATGTAGATTTATTTTTTATTTATTTTTTGTAGGACGGTTGTTTGTTTAATTTATTTATCTTTTATTTAGAGATGTTTTTTTACATAGATTTACAATTACAATTTTTCATAGATTACATTTTTTATATGAAGATTTATTTCAATTTATATAGATGTTTATATTTTTGTATGAAGATTATTTGCTTGATTTTTATTTTTTTTCATTTTATATAAATATCCTTTTTTTATTTGTATGAAGATTCTTTATAAATGTAAATATTTTGAATAGAGATTTGTTTGGTTTCTTTTATATTTTCGTATTTAATTTGACATAAATTTAAATTTTTGTATGAAGGTTATTTGTTTATTTATTTATTTATTTATATTTTTTATTGTTTAATTTTATATACATTTTATTGTTTGTATGGAGATTATTTTATGTAATTTATGTAGATTTCATTTTTTTGTGACCGTTGTTTGTTTGGTTTATTTATCTTTTCAATATTTTTTATTTAGAGATTTAAATTTACATATTTAATTTTTTGAAGATTATTTATTTATTTCACATGTGATGAAAACGGTCTTCAGTGCTGACATGGAATTACTCAATTACTACAGTTATTTATTCGAAACAG
This sequence comes from Schizothorax lantsangensis, assembly GCA_027422415.1. Taxonomy (NCBI): domain Eukaryota; kingdom Metazoa; phylum Chordata; class Actinopteri; order Cypriniformes; family Cyprinidae; genus Schizothorax; species Schizothorax lantsangensis. Next base: position 20,274,793 of record CM049854.1, on the reverse strand, counting down.
TCATCAATCATGCAGTATAATTTTTAAATCACGATTTGTTATAATAACCTGCTCACTATACATTTTCTCATACATACCAGCTTTTTACAGTCCACTCAAATCCTGACAGATAAAATAAACTCCCCTACACTTATTACACCTCTGGATATTGTTTTTTACTTATGAAAAATGACACCTTATATAAGTTCAGTGTGTTGTAAATGCCATTTCATGTTGTTATTGCGATTACTTGGAAAAGCTCAGAAGTAAAATAGTTTTTTCCTCTCTTCGCAGATTCTCAGAGTGCTGTGGTTCCAGGCTCTACCCCGGACGGAGAGATCTTTTTCTGCTGATTCGGCCCCCTCTTCATCTTCCACTATCCCACAATGCCTCCATGCAGGGCTGCTGGTCTCTGGTTGTGGACTTGTGGACCAGAGTTAGAAGCACATACCTGTGGTCCCGATGGGCGTCAGGCCTGGACAGGAAGTTTAAACGGATTGTTTCCTGTGACCTGATTTTCAGCGGCCAGCATACTGCACAGTGCCTTCCATCCCTCACATACACCTAAGAACACGAGCAGGGACCTGGAGCACGAGTTTAGGGAGCAGTTACATGTCAGATAAACCCACCGCGGGCACTTTCTCACACAGACATCCTGTGAAAATCAAAATAGATTTCTAACAGCAAGTGGAATCACGCTGAGACACAGCTGGCTTTCCAACGACAGCAAAAGTCCGTTTCTGAAGGACATTTGACTAATGAAGATACTAATAATCAAAGTGAGTGAACTCAAATTGCAGTTTGCAATGCAGTGACTTAAGTTTCTACATGTTTCCATCCTTTTTCTTTCAACCCCGTCATGTTACAATGTGCCTTGCTAATATTGGACCAGACTCGGTTTAAATACAGTCCCAAGGTTTTATTTCTTTTAAAAATGTCGCAAAATACTTTTTATGAATAGAAGGGATGCTTTGGAAAACAATTTAGTGTGCACGACAGAAATGGAAGTCCAAAAGAGTGACTTTTTTTATTTATTGTTTTTGTTAATCACATTTCCATCCCTACATGACTGAAAATTAATGTTTCACTGAAAAAAAAGTTTAGTTGTGACTCTAAAGGCTTCACAAACCCCACAGAAGTTGTTTTTTTTCTTATAAACCTCAATGCAATTTGAATCCTTAGCACTTTATAAGCACATGTCGAGTGGGAAAAAATGTCTGGCTTTAAAACGAGACAATCGATCTGCTCCACTTAACTGGTAAACAGCCTCCTTTGTATATGCAAGGTTTTATTTGATAATCTTTTATTGTACCATATGAATGTTATGTAAATTTGTTAAACCAAACACAAAGCTAGCTTTCATATTAAGCTACCAAAAGAGCGGGTGTTTTCAACTGCAGTATTTTCTTCTTTTTAAGATTATTAAACACAATTTGAACGTGATGAGGGATTCAGCTTTATGTAGGCTAACGAATTCAAGTTGTATAAGCAACGAAGTATCGCAGTTCTACGCTCAAGCCAGAAATGTGGATTTGACAGGCCAATGTGGTAAAAGTATGATGAATATATATTGTGTTGGTGTATTAAACGCTTGGTTTGTACCCTCAAATAACTAGCTTTTAGCCAATCAAAGCCCTCGCCTGCTGGCCAGGCTAACCGTTCTGTTGAACATAAGGAAATATTTTAAGAAAGGGGAAATTGTGCAGATAAAAAGTGTTAATTTAAGCTTTCTGCTCTGTTTTTATTTTCTTGCCATTAAACTTCTACCTAACACGCCTCTCTGATGCATTAGAGTGATGAATGTCTCCTGATTCATTTATCGATCAGTTACCTCTGATCTCTTGGGATAGAATTCATACATCCGAGAGATTTTTATTACCCGTCAGCATATTCCCACAGCTGCTGACTATGACATTCTGCATGCTGGTATGTTATGGTGCTAAACTGAGAATGGAAATGCTTTAACCAACAGAGGGCGCTGTGGCGATGTTCAAACGCTGTCCTTTCCTTCGTCTCTCCTGAAGCGTAACACACTTCAAACTTACAAAACGTATCGTTTTGTCGGATAATTGAGCAATGCTCACGTTCTTTAACGAGCCTTAAATATTCCCCACATCCTGCAGTGTTTGCCAGTTCCTTTTTATCGCCAAATCTTCCTTCAGGGAAACAATACAACTCAAACTGAATTATTACTAGCACAATTAAAGCTACTCGGAAGTTTACTGGCTGCCATGAGAAATGCACTAAAGAAGAATCTAAATCATCACGTTAATGCAAATCAGACTTATGTCTGCTTCACGCAATAGAGCTTTATGTGGACACTAGATTTAATTTCATTTTTCACAAGTTAAATTGATTGTTCTGCTGACACAACATTTAAAATACGTTTTTCAAAAAATCCTGATTTAAAAAAAAAAATGTTCTGTTAAAGTTACACTGGGCTTTTTCCCTCAGCCTCGTTTTCATTCACGAAACATTAAACATGGCGTCTACCATCTTTAGGTCTGTGGTTACTTTAGGTCTGTGGTACCGTCATTTCTTGTCAAATTTAGTGTAAAAAAGGGGAAAAATACCACAAATTCTGTAAATATCTGTAATGTAAAAAATATAATTGTAAAAGTATTAATTTTCTTTTTGTGTTCTGATTTAAAGCTTTTTATAACTAGCTTTATTTATCAGCATTCTCTGTGTTGGGGATGAAAAATGTACATTAAAAAATCTTAATAAAAAAAACTATGTACCCAGTGTTCATGTTTATTTTTTTGATCAGGTTTATAGATAGATAGATAGGTGGTGTGTGTAGTGTGTGTGTGTATATATATATATATATATACATACAGTATATACACACACATATACAGTAGTCAACATTTGAAGTGGATCAAAAAAGTTCATCAAAGTTCTCCTAAGACAGGAACGGGTATTGTTTAGGTTTTAGGACAACTTTGATGAAAGGTTTTGATCCACTTCAAATGTTGACTACTGTATAGGCTACATACACATACCAGTAGCCTAGTATATATACAAATATTTTGTTATATATATGCCCACTATGTCTCCTGATGTATCAGATTTCAAAGTTATTGAGGTAAGATTAAGCCTAAATTGTCAGACTGAGCCAGCTGTTCAGAAGCCATGCTTGTGGAGCACCTGTTGCTACTTTCTCTTCCTCTTGTCTGGTCTGGTCCAGCTCAAGGTTTCCCAGCGGCGGACACCACCATGAGTCTGTTTGTCCTGCTTTGAGTTAAGCGACTGCCTTCTAAATGTGCTTTTTCTCTCATGAGGTTGGTTGGATGTGTTTGAAGGGGGGCCGTGGCATCTTACCCCTTTGGACTTTGACCCTTTGTTCCTGTTGCCAAGCTACCCTGCTCTTTTGGCAAGCACAAAGGTAGGAAACAGTGCTTGAAGGTAATGCTAAGCTGAAAAGAACTAGTTCCTTGTCAGATTAAAGACCGGATGTTCATTTTTCTGCTTGTTTACAAGGTGATTTTATCCAGCCCTGGAGGAATGTTCTCATCTTTATCCAGATAACTTAAATCCAAGTCTTGGTGGCTTTAGCTAGTGATACACTTTTTGTTTTTTCCTTGTTCCTGGAGAATTAAGCTGTTTTTTTTTCTATTGGGAGTTGCTCTTAAAACAGTAAAGAAGGTCAGATATCTCATTGGTTTTTCCAGTTTTGTCTCCTGCATTATGACCTTTTCTAGAACTTGCCATACGTCAACTCCCAGTAATGTAATGTTTTGTATTTGTGAATGATCCCTCACTACCTGTCATTGTTGTCCCGTTTTGTCTATCTGTTGATTGGGTTTTGCTGTACCATCTCTCTTTCTCTTGCTTTCCAAAGAGAACAAAGGATCCACATGCAACCTAGAGAAACCTGAGCCTTTGTTGTGTGCTGACAGTCCGCGTATAAATATCAGTTGTATGTCAGGGAGAACAATAGCTCTGTGCTGCTGGTGTTTTCCGATACGTGAAGGACTGTGGCTTAGAAGAACGGCGCTCATGAAATTGTTGTTGGGTTTCCTTGGGATAAGGTTGTGCTGGCTATCTGATGTTTTCCATTCACATATGATAACTCACTTTGTATTGGAGCGGATGCTAGAATCTCCAGACAGAGTTTAATAAAGCTGTTAGAGAAAGCGATGGGACATTTCATTAGGTCCACTCGAGACTGCCATTCAATGAGCAAGAAAGTGTTGATGTATTAGGACATTTCTGTAAATCTACTTAGTGATACTATTAAAGCACTTGAGATGGTTGTTCTTGAGGTCATGTAGAGGTTTAATGGTCTGACTCATCATGGTCTGCTTTTACTGTTGCTGAAATCCACAGAAACATGTCAAGTGTCATTTAATGTAATGCGTGTGTGTGTGTATATATATATATATATATATATATATGAAGTTGTATGAAACAAAAATTATTGAAGTACATTTTACAAGAAAATTCTATTTATAAGTCTTTCCACTTCAAAATTTCACATTCAATTCAAAGTCTTTTAAATTAATTGTGAAATTTACTAGCAACTTCTGAGTGAAAATTCAGTGTGAAACACAATATATATTAATAATTTTAACATCTTTTTATTTACTTAGTTAATTGTGTTCTAAGAACCAACCCAAGCTACTGTGTTTGATTTAGACTGTCTGTTTTTCAGATGGATGACTGTCCGATGGCTTTGTTTTACGATGAGAGTCGTTTAACTGGCCGGACAGGCCTTGTAAAACCACCATCTCGTTCCAGCTTGTAAATCAACGCGATCCTTCGCTCTCGGTTCCGTTTATCTTTCTCATGCTGCCCCGTGTGCCCGTCTATCTCTCCATCTGTAATTGTGTATTGTAGCACTCGATCACTGTCTGTGGTGCTGCAGTGAGGGAGGATGCGTCTCATTCCTCTTTCTCCCCCCGGCCAGCGGTCCTGATGAGAGAGACTGCGGTGTTTGCGCTTCATCATTCGGTTTCCTGCCGCCCCTTGGCTCTCATCAGCTGTAATCGTATTTCACCTGCTACCTTAAATCAGGAAGCCTCTGCTGTGCCTCACTGCCGGGTTTTGTTGCAGTTCTTCACTCTATTTGCAGTCATTGTTCTTGGAGGAGGACAGACAAGAACAAAGAAATCAATCATGCTTTTACACATTTATCTAAATTATTTTTCTAATAAGGTGAATTAGGAATAACGGGATATTCCAATTTTTAACTCCTACCAATGTGTGACAGCAAATGACAAGGAAGCTTAAGAAAAAGATTGCCAATTTCCTATTATCATTATTTTTATTATTATTAATTTATTAATAGTAGTGGTATTTCATTTATTGACAATTTTAAGCCCCCCACCAGCAATCATAACTAATTGTTAACCAGTATTCGCCTTTGAATAGCAGATTGCCTACTGATAAAATTTAACATAACTTTTTTATACAATATTTTTGGTCCCTGATACCACACATACATCACTGTGACATCTGCATATACATCTGCAAAGCATATTTTTTAGAGTGTTTGCTCATCTGCAATACGTCTATAGGATGTTTTCTATCAGATGTCAAATAGACATTTATTAGATGTCTTTAAGATGTTTATGATTTAGAATGCATGTAAGACGTCTGTCAGATGTTTGTATACAGTAGATGCTTTTCAGATCAATTGATCTTTAACAGACATCTTGCAGACGTATGTGCGTTATTGCATTATCCATTGACAGTGCTGTTGGTAGATTGTGTGGCGCTTCTATGAATTGGCTATGCAATCATTGTAATCAGACAATGCTGAAAACCTCAAATGGTGAACTATTAGCACATTTATCAGTGTAGTTTTTCAAAGTCAAACTGTTTTTAACTTGTCACAGCATGTTGAGCACCATGTTGAGACATGGCAAATCACAACTATTTTACGTTTTGGCAAATTAGTGGTTAATTTCTATGAATTCGTATACGTAGGCCTACATCACGGTCCTGTGACAGTAATGTTTAGGGGTGGGTCTTTTGCTAAAAATCATGCATTTTTATACAATTCACATTGTATAAATTCATTGTACATCTCTTGACCTGTGGTTGGAAGCATAAAACTATGGATTTATGCTCTTGTGCACAATAAGCAATTTAAATATATGCATGTGCTATTAATGGTGATGCAATTTAAACAGCATATTTAAACATATTTAAATAATCATTAGAGTGGAACTGAAAACGGAACTGATTCATGTTTATTTCATGCTATAACTAGAAAAGAGAAGATGATTGCTTCATGTGCCACTTGAACTGAGGTGCTACAGTGATCTGCCACGACATATTAAAGAGCAACAAAAGGCCTATTTTTTGTTTGAATTTCTTACAATTACAATTTGAAAGCTGAGACTTTTTCAAAAGTAACCTGCTCTGTCTTGTCTGACGGCTCGTTGTCAGTTTCCTCTTTGCTCTGAGATGTATTTTTCACTGCGTGAGAACGTGTGGCGTGAGAGTGGCATGGTTTGTCAGATGTAGCAACAGTAACTAAGGAGGGCGGGACTTTGTGAAGGGTCATCTTTGCGATTCTCTCACGATTAATTTTGTTATTTTAAACTGCATGCTAAATAATCTTTAATAGTTTCACACTACTTAATTATTAGCCAACCTTCCAGAAAGCGGAACTGTGTTAAAAATCAAATGGTTACTGTATAAATGCCTTCCACAGCTTTGGACAATCCCTTGATAACTTACTCTCTGGTGCTTTATATAACAAGATGTATTATTCTTTTCCATTTAAAGCAGGCCGTGAATATTGCAACACCCACATAACGTGAAGAGTCCGAACGACTAGCTCCGACTCCCTGACCCATCCTGACTGGCATCCAAACCGAGCCAAAAACTAGCGAGAATAAAGAGGTGGAGTGATGAGAGACAAGAAATCTCTCTCTCCTCTAACAGGAAAGGAAGCTATTATACAAAAATCTTCTCCCAGCCAGGGCCACAATAAAACCCAATGGTACGACATACGGTGGATGGGGCAGTATTGTTCCCCGGCCCCCTCTCTCTATTATGGCTGTCAGCCGCTCTCTTTTAATGTGCCTGTTTTGAGGGAGATTAGAGCTGGGTGATGGGGGGCGTTTGGCCGGTCGTTCTGGGTTCTTTGAGAAGCTTCTGTGTGGTGATTGTGAGCGCTGGGCTATTCCATTAGTGTCAGGATGACTGGGTCCTTGCTGGAACAGCCACACAGAGCTCGGCTTCTCTAGTCAGCAAGCAGGAAATTTCAATTGGACCGGCGGCCCTGTCACAAAGGATCAAACGGCGAGCCTGCTCTGGCGTTAATGTCGGGGAAGAATGCAATGACCCAGTCTGTGCTCGTCTCGAGGCGAAAGCGGAGGTCTTCATCTGCATACCTCCAGTCTGTGATGGTATGCAGGGGTATAAAAGCCTTGAACAATTGAAATTCTGGTTCATTTTAGTTATGTCTGTTTTTGCTTGTATATTAAACATTTCTGTCTCTGTAGAGGGCAGTGTTTCAGAATGATTCAAACCGGTAACTATTCATTGAAAGAACTGACTCGGAGTCTTTAGTTTCTAAAATCTAGTTTCTAGAACTCTTAACTGTATGTTTTTGATTCAGTAAAATAATATGATTCATGAATCGGAGTATACTTTTAAGTTAAAACTGTTTAGTTGCAATTAATGTCAAGTTCACACTGCACGATTTTTAAGTCGTCCATTGTTTTCACACTGCACGACTATCTGTGGTTGCATTCTGAAGACATGCTTGCTGATATTGTGGTCTGTCCTCCCCGAACTTTCCGCTGCCCTGTATCTTGCTCTCTCATTGGATGTAGGTCATCGCCGATGCATTTTTCAGTCAGAAATCATTTCACACAGCCGACAGGTCCAGATATTTAGCATGCCAAATATTTCATGGGAATTTCAAGATTCTCTCAGATCGCATCTTTGATAATTCACACTGCGTGATTGTCACTCGCGTAAAGGAGCGCAGATTTGCCTCTGATTTCATTTGTCAAAATTGCATTTGTCGGCGATTTCGCAAAACCTGTCAGCAAGAGAAAATCGGGGCTAAAATCATGTAGTGTGAACTCGGCTTAACAAAAAAGTACCAAAAAGAACTGTTCTAGTTGCGCTGCATGTTTTTGATTCACAAAAAAGGTCTGGCTCATAAGTAGGGTGACCATACGGGCCATTTTTACGGGACGCACCCTTGCCAGGATTTCTATATTGCCTAAAATATCCAGGTTTGGGCTGTTTGCACTGTGCAGATTGATCGTTGTATGGCATTATTTCACGAGAGCTATAGAGGGCAGAGCAGACGGCTGCTTATGCTTTCAAATCACTCTTGTGGTGCTTTGGTGTCATACAATGATCGGTGCGCAGCTTCAAGTTGAATGAACGAACAAACACATGCATGTATTTGCATCGCTTTGATCGTTCTCACGCGCCACGATTGGTCGATTATGTACAATACCTGCATGTTTTTGATCAAACTATTTTGGATGTTTTAGGCAATATAAAAATCCTGGCCAGGACGTGTCCCGGATAAATGGCACATATGGCCACTCTACTCATAAGTCAATTTACAGTTTTCACATTGTAGAACTGGTTCAGTAGAGTAATTTGTTTTAGAAGCGGAGAACATTGTTCGCCTTGTATGTTTTTGATTCACCAAAAAGAACCAGCCCAAGAGTTATTTATTTGTAAATCGGACTACACTAAATTAGTTTTAGATCAAAAGAACCAGCTATTATTTTGAGCTATTTTGCTGTGACATTGAAACTTCAATACAAGTGGTGGCACTTCATTGGAGTACTTTTGAAACTGAATATTTGTTCTCTTTCTGCTTGTACACCTGTATTTTTATGTAGACCTCCAAAGTACGCAGCTAGTTGTCCATTTTGTTTGCAATAAATCAAATTACACTCCTAAAAGAATTTTGATAGACATTTAAGTGAACCTTGTATTTGACAAAAATCCATTAATAAATACGATGTAAACATTTAATGTTAATGTCATTCTTTTTAGTGATAAATGTTTTTATCTGGGTCAAAGTCAAAGCTGAATTTGTCTTGTTCGTTTGGTGAAGCACCTGTGGGTAAACACACTTTTGAGAATGGAGAATATGAAATGTTTTGCTAGGCATGATTTAAGTGCTTCCTGTTGGGCAAGACTCCATGGTTACAAGGCTGTTGACACTCAATAGCTGATGTGTCTGTGAGCCGGGAATCTTCTCGCTGACAGCTGCTTGGCAAATACCACTATGTACTGAGAAATGGGACAGGAAGAGTGACAAAAAAAGGTGGTGAGAAAAGGTGGTAGTTGTTGAAACTAGGATCAGTTTAAGTAAACGCTTACAAAGTGTAGCCTTGTGTAAAACACTTTTTGCAATTGCTTTGCCTGGACATTCCTAAAAATTTAAATTCTGTATTTTATTCACCCTCATGTCGCTCCAAAACTTTATTTGCTTGCTTGCTTGCTTTTCCTTGGAACACAAAATGTGAATTTTGGAAGAATATCCAGGCCATTCTTTTTAATAAAATGAGGGCTGAAACGTTCAGGCATAAAAAAGGATGCAAAAGCATAATAAAAGTGACTCAAACGCTGGATTTAAAATCTTCTGAAGTAATATGAGATGTTTGTGCGTGGAACAGAACAAAGGAATAGTTCACCCAAAAATGAAAATTCTGTCATGAATTACTTACCGTCATGTGGTTCCAAACCCGTAAGACCTTTGTTCATCTTCAGAACACAAATTAAGCTATGTTTGATGAAATCCAAGAGCCTTCTGACGCTGCATAGACAGCAATGGAACTGAAACGTTTCATGGCACAGAAAGATAGTAAGAACATCGTTAAAATAGTCCATGTGACATTAGTGGTTCAACCTTAATTTTATGAAGCTATAAGAATACTTTTTGTGCACAAAGAAAACGAAAAATAAAGATTTTCGTACGATATTCATACCATTTCTTCTCTTCCATGTCAGTTTCCGCCACCTGTCCTTATATTCAGGCATCCTCACCATTTCTGGCCCATTCCTGCAGTCAGTTTAGCCGCCACCTGTCCTTAACCCTAATCAAACACACCTGGCATCCTCAAATCTGGCCCATTCCTGCTAATCAGAGTTTAGCTCTAGGACCCTAATCAAACACACCTGAAAATCACAGGTAGGTGAGTTTGATCAGGGTCTTCAGGAGCTCAATAGAAAATCACAGGTAGGTGAGTTTGATCCCTCCAGGGTAAGATTTGAGGAACCCTGCCTTAAATTCAACCTGCCGCAGATTGGCCCTCCAGGGTGGGCCATAAAACGTTTTGAGGAACCATTGCCTTACAACCTAAGCAGGGTTTTGGGCCATAAAACGTTTTGGTTCCAGGATTGATTCATCAAAAATATCTTAACTTGTTTTTCAAAAGGGTCTGAAAACGGGTTTGGAACGACATGGGGGTCAGATTGATAAATAAATAAAGTTGAACATCAAAAATATCTTAACTTGTTTTTCAAAAGCCTTACGGGTTTGGAACGACATGGGGGTGAGTGATAAATAAATAAAGTTGAACCCGAATCAAATGAGTCTGACTCATGAACAAATCATTCTGATATAAACTGATTTATCCAAACATTTAAACTGAAAAGAACTTGTTAATGAATCAGACTTTGTTACTTCTCTTCTAAATCTAGAGTGGATTTCAAGCTTTTCAGTGAATTGTCACTACTTTTATTATGCTGTTTTATTATTTTGGACCTTGATATCCCCAGTCCTCCAATTTTAGTACAGTGAATTGAAAATAGTGGTAAGGATATTCTACAAAATGTACTACTGCAAAGCTGCTTTGACACAATCTGTATTGTATAAAGTGCTAAATAAATCTATTAGACTAGACCAGGGATTCCCAAACACGTTCCTGGAGCCTCCCCAACACTGCACATTTTGCATGTCTCCTTTGTCTGACACACCCATTTCAGGTCTTGGAGTTGCTACTAATGAGCTGATGAGTTGAATCAGGTGTGATTGATAAAGGAGACATGCAAAATGTGCAGTGTTGGGGAGGCTCCAGGAACGAGTTTGGGAAACCCTGGACTAGACTAAAGACTTTGAATATGAAGAGCTCAATGTCTGAAGATTTGATATCCAGTTCCTCAATGAGGAGAATGGCATAATGAGGATCCATTAGGAAAGCGAAGTACCTACGCATACAGACTTGACAAAGGGCTCTTTTACAAGACCCTCAAAGCTAGTAGAAGAATAATGGTTTGACTGTGAGGGGAACCTCTGCGCTTTACTATTGCCATTCTCCGTCTTCCCCTTCCCTTCCCGAGTCTACGCCTCCACAAGTCCTTTCAAATGCTAATCTATATAGGGGACAGGAATGAGGGGGGTAACGTCCAAGCTCAAACTCTTGTTGTAGATCCTTTCTCTGACCGGTAATCATTCAGAGGCCCTTTTTGGGACCGAGACAGTGACGCCAGAAGGCCAACAAGCTCTTTCCTGGGCTTTACAGGAAACGATCTGCATAGAAATGTAACCTTCAGAGACACCGGAGAAAGGAAAGGTGAGAAAGGTATAGCTGATGACTCAAAGCACACTCACAGCTCGGCTTGGCTCTGCCTGGCTGCCCCTGTAGACCCTGAAGAGTACAGCTTGTCTTGTGACAGGTGCTATTCCCCACGGGAACCGGGCCAAGGAGGCTGCATGGTCTGTAATGCAGTGCGGAAAGTGCTCATTAATGGTAAAGGATTTCTTAAACTGCAGCATGAATTCTTCAGAAGATTATACATGCACCATAAGCAGTGTTAAATGTTAATTGTGTAGAACTTTTAGAGGATATCGAGTGTTTTGACATGAGGCCAGAGGGTTCACGTCCACGGCACAGGATGGCTCTGAGGCAGCTTAGCTCTGGGACGGCTGCTGTTTTGTACAGTGCTGTCTGAAAATAGCACTTCGTGTTTTTAATCCCTTACACTCGACTGGACCTCTTCTGCCTGGCTCGAGCTAAAGAAAGGCTTTTAGAACATTTTAAGTGCATCTGAAGCCATGCATTTATAGATTCTTTGCAAAAAGCATGCTCTGTTTTGACTTTCTTTATGGATTTTAACATCCTACCACAGGCTTATTGACTTATTTTGTTTATATGCAGGTGGTGAGTTCAGTTGTTATTGCTTCTATTCCTCCAATATTGGACAATGTTGCCTCAGGGCAACAAACCCACTTTCTTTACTTTGCAATCATTAGATTGAAAAAAGAATAACAATGAAGGAAAAGACTTTGAATAAATGTTTTTTTTCTTTAGTCACACTGTTGGTATCTATCTATCTATGCTATTGAGTGAACTGCTAGTCTAAAGCAACATTGTATGAAAGTGCAGTCAAATAGTGTACTTGGAATATGTACTTTTTTAACTTTGTGATATACTGCATGCACTATGTCAGCAATCTCACTCTCTGGGGCAGAAAGGTGCAAAGCTGTCACTGGGGCGGTATCCTAAAGTACAAAAGCTAAAAGGTACATACTTTATTATGACAGTTTGATACCTTTTATTTTGAGAGAATACTGCATGCATTGTGTTTTTCAATTCTGCTCCTGCAGGACCCCTAGCACTGCACATTTTCAATGTTTGGCTTAGAGAATTACTGACATAATGAGATTAAAACTCAGATAATGTCCATCGGATGCCACAGAAACGTTTGCCTGGAAAGACCTTGCCGTTACACAATCTCTCTGTCTTCTGATCGCAATCTTGTGCAGCATGTTACTCTGATTGTGAACGAGACGCCTAACAAATTGCTGCCATTGGCTGCTTTGTTAATTAGGTTCAAATTGACAAAACTGGAGGAGATCACATTTAAAAATCAAGCATGCCAGCTGCATCTGACTTGTCGACCTCATCAAAGTCAGATAAGAGACGCCCATTTTCTCTACAATGAAACGGAGCATCTGATCATGCCAGAGAGGCTTGTGGCTTCAGGGCTCTGGGTAATTAAGCTAGCTAATAGTGTGTGACTAATTAGGATGATAGTTCATTCTTGTGAACTCTTTTCACAAAGCAAACTATGGTGCAGTGTCTGCGGCGTGCTCGTCTTTTCATGTCAGGTCTGCTTTTGTCTTTGCATTGGATTTGTTGCTGTCTCTTCAACAGCTTCCAGTACAGAACATCCTCGCTCTTGCAAAAACACTCAACCCAAGATGTGGTCCACTGGTTTTCGAGAGCCCGTTGGCAGGGAAAACACTACAAGCATTCAAATATTCGACATATATTATATATTACACTGTGTTCTGAGCGGTTTACACTTTGTTTGTCATGTCCCTGCCAACTGACTGACAAATGTTAATGTACCTTCACATGAGGCTGGCTGCAGTCTTCCCTCTCTCATTCCCCATCATCCCGTCTAGAGAGGAGGTGATGGGGAGGTAATTGAAGCGGGAAGAGTTATTCTGCTAACCGCTGAAGTGTGGCGAGGACTTTCAGAGGCTGCCACAAGAGGCCATTATGTCATGCCGTGTTTCTGTGCTGCCAGCTATCATGCTGACGGCTTCAGAAATGAAAGAAACTGAAGGGAAAAAGACCTCAGTCTCACTGACCTTCATAGATAGGAAGTCAATTGAATGATTTTGCTCAAGTGGGAAGCCTTGGGATTTTGCAATGTAGAGCTCATTAGCTGCATGTACTTCATTAGCTTGAGTTTTGCTTTTTGAATGTTGAATGAAATTTCAGCCTAATTTGTGATATAAAAAAAAAAACTGTACAATTGACCCTTCACAAAGACCTGCCCCCTTCATTACTGTTGCTATGTCTGCAGTGAAAAATACATTGCGGAGTAAAGAGGAAACTGACAACAGGCCAACAAGACAGAGCAGGTTACACTCTAAAAAATGCTGGGTTAAATACAACCCAGTGCTGGGTAAATATTGGACAGAACACATGCTGGGTTGTTTTCAACCAACAGTTGGGTTAAATGTTTAACCCAACCTTCTGGGCAGTAACCCAACCGCTGGGTCTAAACAACCCAATCGCTGGGTTCGTCCATATTTTACACAGCACTGGGTTGTATTTAACCCAGCATTTTTTAGAGTGTACTTTTGGTAATGAACAAAGTCTCAGCTTTCAAATTTTGTCTTTGTTTTTTTATTTTTTATTTTATTCAAACAATAAATACAGTTTTGTGGCTCTTTAATTTGTTGTGACAGATCGCTGTAGAACCTCGGTTCAAGCGGCACATGAACTGATCATCTCTTCCTCTTTACTAGTTATAGCACAAAATAAACATGAATGAACATCAGAAGGTATCTTGTTTCAATAGCGGACAACAATACACACCATTTTTCAAGTTCAAGTCCACCAACGTTAATCTACTCCAGGGGTGGGGAACATTGATCCTGGAAGGCCGGTGTCCCTGCAGAGTTTAGCTCCAAACCTAATCAAACATACCTGAACAAGCTAATCAAGGTCTTCAGGATACAGGTTGGTATTTTTTTTCTCAGGATTGGAGCTAAACTCTGCAGGAACACCGGCCCTCCAGGATCAACGTTCCCCACCCCTGATCTACTCTCCTGTCTGGTTTGTTTGTTGGACAAAAATGGCAGATTTGGCGTTATGATTGGTCAGATCACCCGTCAATCAAACTCCCTGCAAAGGGTCAATTAGAGGAAGTGGGTTCAGAGGAAGTTGTTTCCTTGTTAACCTATCTTTTTTCTTTCTTTTTTTTTCTTTATAACTAATTTCTTGTCTTTTTCATTTTAGTTATTTGAATTTTTATTCATTTGTTTATTTACATTCACTTATTATTTTTATTTTTATTTATTAAATTTCAGTTTGATTGATTTAATTGATTAACTTGTTTAATATAATATATATAAATAAGTGAATAATTTATTCACTTTATATATATATAAAAGAGTTTGTTTGCAAAAACAGATAACTCCATTTTTTGACATTTTCAAAAATCATGATTTGTGTTTTTATTGTGTTTTAAATTGTTATTTTTTTAAAACAAAATAACTCAACTGCAGTTTGAGAGATTATCTGTTTTTGTTAAAAACAAATGTTTTTGCAAATGCTCTTCATATATTACTGTCTATATTTTATTCCTATTTAGTCCGTCACTGAATATGCTTGAAAATACATCAATACATTGCCATGCTGTTCCCATGCAAGGTCTTATGGACTAGTTTTTCCAGTCTCAGCAACAACTGTTTGTTAAACCAGTTTCTACTAGTAAGATGTTTATTTTATTTTAGTTTTTGTGTTGTTTTCAAGAATTCTGTGTTAACATAGCCATACTTTTTGAATCAGTTTGGTTTAGTTTGTCTTTGGCTTTTAAATTCAGCACTCCTTTTGCAATTTTTGTAATTAATGGAAAATATTACAATTTGTTATGTAGAGACAGAACAATCTTGATAATACGTTAACTCAACTTTTTAAAGTTTTTTTTTTTAAGTTTTTTTCTTTCTTTTTTTTTTAAATTGTAAAGCAAAAGAATCCACCAAAAGTATTGTTTAATGTTAATTAAGCTATTTCCGAATGTTTCGTGCATTGTAGACAGCACTAGTCATTATTTCTGTGGCTAATGATCAGTCAGGGATCGGATATCGGCTGAAAATCCAGGGATCAGAGGAAGAGGGAAACTGAGCTGTGTGTTCAGACAGATTCAACACTGGAATGTCCTTTACTGCAGTTGAGTCATGCAGAAGCGTATCACAGACAAAAGAACAAATCTGATGCATACTTTTATTAGCTGCGCGCCACAGGCCGTCTGCTATTGCTTAATGAAGGGAGCAGATGCTAATCAGCAGGAATGTCTCTGCTAGCGCAGGGATCAGTGCTTCATTGATCAGTGCTTCATTGATCAGTCACATAACACAGACTCAATGCTCTCCTCTCATTTGCCAATACGCCACCGATCTGTTTGTGCCTGCAGCCTTTGAAAACCAATAAGAGGGTCAATGGCGGATGAGATCGCCTTCCAGCCATTCACATGATACAGCTCATTAGCCACGTTACATCATGCAGAAGCAGTCAGTCGACTGCTAACAGAGAGGGTTGGCCAGTACGTACAGTAGTGCATGTACTTATTTCACTGTATATCTTTTTGTTTTGTTTTAAAAAAGTACTCAAAAGAAAGAGGCTGCAGTCTCAGCCATTCACTGATCAGGAAAATAAAATGAGGAGCAGTGCATGCATCCAGACATCAAACACGGGCAAGTCTCTTTAATAAAGTCAGAGCTCTTTATAGTTTATCAACTACAGTGCCCTCCACTAATATTGGCACCCTTGATAAATGTGAGAAAAGTTGTCTGTGAAAATAAATCTGCATTGTTTATCCTTTTGATCTTTCACTCGAAAAATTCACAAAATTCTAACCTATCACTGAAGTAAAACAATTGAAGGTGAGGAGAAAATCTTATGATGAAATAAATGTTTTTCTCTAATGAATGTTGGCCACAATTATTAGCACCCCTAGAAATGCTTATGAGTAAAATATCTCTGAAGTATATTCCCATTCACTTTTAAATTTTTTAGCACACCAGGGTGACTAGGAGCATGAAATTGTCCAGCCATGACTTCCTGTTCCACAGGATTATAAATATGAGGAACACAAAGGCCAAATTCCCTTAATCATCCATCACAATGAGAAAAACCAAAGAATATATTTCTGATGTGCAGCAAAAGATAATTGAGCTTCACAAATTAGTGAAGTGGCTTTAAGAAAAGAGCTAGAGCAGTGAAAATTCCCATTTCCACCATCAGGGCAATAATTAAGAATTTCCAATCAACATAAAATGTTACGAATCTGTCTGGAAGAGGACGTGTGTCTATATCGTCCTAATGCATGGTGAGGAGGAGAGTTTGAGTGGCCAAAGACTCTTCAAGGACCACAGCTGGAGAATTTCAGAAAATAGTTGAGTCTAGGGGGCAGAAAACCAAAAAAATAATTGTCAAACAGCACCTACATCACCACATGTTGTTTGGGAGGGTTTCAAGAAAAATTCTCCTCACTCATCCAAAAATAATCTCCAGCATATTCAGATTGTCAGACACGACTGGAACTTCAAATGAGGACTGGCTTCTATGGTCAGATGAAACTAAAAAACGAGCTTTTTAGCAGCAAACACTCAAGATGGGTTTGGTGCACACAGGGATAAAAAGTACCCCATGTGTACAATGAAATATACTGCTGTATTTTTTATGTTGTGGGCCTATATTTCTGCTGGAGGTCCTGGACATTGGTTTAGACACATGGCATCATGGATTCTATCAAATACCAACAGATAAAAAATCAATAAGTGACTGACTCTGTTAGAAATCTTATAATGGGCCATGTTTGGATCTTCCAACCGTACAATAATCCAAATACAAACCTCAAAAACAACACAAAAATGGGTCACTGGGCACAAAACCAAGCTTCTGCTATGGCCATTTCAGTTCCCTGACCTGAACCCTGTAGAAAATGAGTGAGGTGAACTGAAGAGAAGAAGTACTAACATGGAGCTGTGAATCTGAAGGATCGGGAGAGATTATGGATGAAGAAAATGGTCTCTGATCTCTTATCAGGTGTTCTCCAAACTCTTCAGGCATTATAGGAGAAAACTCAGAGCTGTTATCTTGGGAAAAGGACGTTGCAATAATTGGGTGCCAATAATTGTGTCCAACATGAACTAGAGAAGGCATTTATTTCACAATGAGATTTTCCCCCCACTTTCAATTGTTTTTCTTCAATGCTAGGTTGGAATTTTGTGAATTTTTTGAATGAAAGATAAAAAGGATAAACAATGCAGATTTATTTTCACAGCCGCCTTTGCTCATATTTACCAAGGGTGCCAATATTAGTGGAGGGCACTGTATAAAGAAACTACTTCTTTGAAGTAGTGAATGTACCGTGACAGTCGATTTCAGAACTTTGAGTTTCTTTGTCTGTCTTGAAGGGAAAAGTTCACCTCAAAAAGAAAACTGTCATGCATTTATGCACAATCATGTCTTTCAAACCTGTTCCTTTTTTTTCTTCCTGTTTTTGAAAAAGTCATACTGGTTTGGAATGACATAGGGGTCAGTAAACGATGGCATTTACATAAAAATGGCATTTCATTTTTGAATTAACTGTTTCTTTTGTTTGGTCATTAGATATTCTTTGTTGAAATGAGCTCAGTTCAGTTTACTGCAGCTGCACCACAAAGCTTTCTTGCTATGTGCCAAGAAAAACAAAAAAAGGTAGGAGCGGATGATTATTTTAAAACTTAATAGTAGTAGTAGTAGTAGTAAAAAAACATTTTTAATAATATTTATATGCATTTTTTTAATTACTATCACCATTATCATATTAATGATATTATACTTATAATTACACAAATGTATTAATTATATTATTAATTCAATTATATAAATATAATTACAAATCTGTTATTATATTAATGTTTATTATTATTAAATATAATGACATTTTAATAATAATAATAATAATAATATCTTTATGAATGTTTTTATTACTATCACCATCATTATCATATTATTGCTATTATACTTATAATATGAATGTTATTACATGTTTTATTTAATATTTATAAATATAATTACAAATATTTTGTATTATTATTATTAAATATAATGAAATTTTAATAATAATAATAATAATCTGTTTATGAATATTTTTATTACTATCACTATCATTATCATATTATTGCTATTATACTTATAATAGAAATGTACATGTTTTATTTAATATTTATGAATATAATTACAAATCTTTTATATTATTATTATTAAATATAATTAAATGTTAATAATAATATTATTATTGTTTATATACTTATAATATAAATGTTATTACATGTTTTATTTAATATTTATAAATATAATTACAAATCTTTTATATTATTATTGTTATTATTATTATTAAATGTAATGACATTTTAATAATAATAATAATAATAATCTATTTATGAACGTTTTTATTACTATCACCATCATTATCATATTATTTCTATCATACTTATAAATGTTATTACATGTTTTAATATTTATAAATATAATTACAAAAATGTATTGTTGTTGTTAAATGTAAGACAATTTTTAATAACAACAACAATAATAATAATTTGCCATCTATCATCTAATTTATAATATTGCTAATTATACTTTTTAATGTATTAATATTAATTAATATAACATTTATTATATTTATGAATATTAATATCAGTATAATTATATTATTGATATTATGCTTACAATAAAAAAATGTTACATGCTATTTATAGATATAATTACAAATTATTATTATTATTATTGTTAAATGACAATTGTAATTATATTTAATGTTTTATATTGTAGCAATAACAATAAAAGAAAACATTCAACTATGTTTATAAATATTATAGTTGTTGTTGTGAGCTAGAATTGTGTATGCAGTCTGTTAGCAGGTCTGGTTTTGCTCTTGATATCACCTTACTGTCATGAAGTGACTGGTCTCCAGCAGACTGGATGCTGTGAGGTCAGGCTGAACTCCAGCCGTCTGCTACATGAAGCAGCAGAACATACGCTGTTTCAGGGTCGGTTTCGCCTCCTAGATTCAAATGATGCAAATCAGTCTGGGCAGGGTGGAGAGCCTGATCCTGGATCAGCACCCCTGCAATGAGATTAATGTGTGATACGGATCCAGGCCCTCGAGGGAGGCCGTCCTGATAGCTGCATCAAGTTGGCTTGGGGCTCTGCAGATGAGTCATAATGCAGCAAACATCAGCATGGATCTCTAATTCTTTCACTTGGCTCAGTCGAGGCAAACATCACTCAAATCTCCTTAGGTCCGTTTGAATTACATTAGGGATTGCTGACTCAGTGGGATTTGGTTTCAGATCTGTCCCGCTCCTTTGGTCGGGGAGCCTTAATTTACAAATTACACCATGATTGGTAATGGACTACAGATTTTGATCTCGAACAACGGGGCTTCCCAGGTGACCACCATTGCAGTTGCTGTGGAGGTTTGAAAGTCTCTTATGCTCAAAAAAGTTATCATTTCAAACTTTTGACTGGTTGTGTATATTTTTCTATTGGTAAGATTTCTTGAGTGTCTTTTTTCTGTCTCCTATATTGATTTAATTGAAGTGCTCTGGGGCAGGAACAGGAGTCGTGATGCTCTGAAAGCAGGCGTGAAAGCTTCATTGTTTTTGTGTGTAAATTGCATCTTTAAAAATGCATGAATGAGTGCAGATATTGGCAGATCTGCCTGCCGATCCTGCGGGATTCACGGTAAAAGCCCTTGGAGGGTCATCCCGTCAGACGGATGCTCATTTCCAGCATGTCTCCCTGATGACATTATTTCAGTTTGACAGCAGAGAGGTGTGAAGGCCACAGCGGGCCCTCAGGTCCCTCAAACCAGACGCTTCACAATTACACCACCTGCACACGTGTGACAGGCTCAAAGCACCCGCTGTCTCCTCAACACAGCACTATTATGACTCTGTCCTTTAATTACAGCACAGTCCACAAGGACAGAAATGTCTGCATTGCATATTTGAGATTTAGAGTGGTGTAATGTAAAAGTTGGAATTCAGTGTGTGTGTGTAAGAAATAAAAATATGTGAACTGTAGATAGAGGAAGTTGAAATGGGGACTGGAAGCACAAACAAATACAAAATATTGAAATTCCACAAAAACATGCAACTGTATATGCAGGTTTGTGTGATGGCTATTTATTTATTTGTTTGTTTGCAGTATGTTGTTTTTGTTGTTGTTATTATTATTATATTATTTATTACTGTTGCTACTGGTTTATCTTTTCGTTGTTTGTGATTATATTAGTTGTATTTTTAAGCATTATTTTAATTATTACTATTTATTTATTTATTTACTTAGCCTACTACAACTACTACTGTTTTCATTTTTTTTGTGATTATTTATTTTAGTTTATTTATATTTATTTTAAGCCTTATTATTACCATCATCGTCATCACAAATATTTATTTATTTATTTTTATTTATTTATTTTAGTTATTTATATTAAGCCTTATTATTACTATCATCATCATCATCATCAAATATTTATTTATTTTTATATTTATTTTAAGCCCTTATTATCATCATCATCATTATTATTATTATTATTAAACCTGTGTTTTTTTGTTATTACTAATGTATATTTATTTATTTACTTACTAACTACTACTGCTGTGTTTTGTTTTTCTTTTTTGTTGTTTATTTATTTATTTATATTTTAAGCATTATACTATTATTATTATTTACTTAGCCTACTACAACTACTACTGTTTTCATTTTTTGTTTGTTGTTGTTTGTGATTATTTATTTTAGTTATTTATTTATATTTATTTTAAGCCTTATATTACTATCATCATCATCATAAATATTTATTTATTTATTTTAGTTATTTATATTAAGCATTATTATTACTAGCTTCATCATCGTCATCATCATCAATATTTATTTAATTTTTATTTATATTTATTTTAAGCCATTATTATTATTATTATTATTAAACCAGTGTATTTTTTATTACCAATGTATATTTATTTATTTACTTACTAACATACTACTGCTGTGTTTTATTATTTATTTTTTTGTTGATTGATTGATTTGTTTATATTTTAAGCATTATATTATTATTATTATAGAATATACCAGCTATATAGCAGTAGCAGCTTTGACATGTTCACAATGCATTTTGGTGGAATATAGACCATTGACAGACTTGTTGAATGATCTAGAAATAAACAATACGTTGATTTCTAAAGGCACTTTTTGCGAAGTAGCTTTGGATAAAAGGATTTGCTGAATGACTTCTTACAAAAGAAACATCATCCATAATTTAAGACAATAAGGATTTGTCCTTTTTTTGTTTCTCTTTGTGTCACTGCAGCAGGCCCATCTGCCCCTCACCACGTCGTCTTTTCACACTGAGTCTAAGTGTGCTTCACGAGCCACCAAAATAGCTTTGCTTCATATGGCGTGAGGGTTTGAAACCCTCTGCTCATGTCCATGCTCATCTGCTGGCAACCTGGCTTACATAACTCTCCCTCACGCTCCCAAGACAATGGGAAAGACAGAGCAAACAATGTAAGAAAACAAACGCCTGTCCTACTTTAAAAGAGCAGCGCGGCAGTGTGAACACAGCTCCCTCTCGTCCCCTCGTCTCTCCGGCCCTGCTTCCCAATTTGCATATTCGTCCTAAATAATGTGTGAGATTAGCATCAGCACATCTCAATTGAGAGGATGTTGAATACAATATGCCAGGCAGGATGGTGCAGTTATTTCCAGTGGGTTCTTGAAATTTGCATCAATGGATGTTTTGTAGACAGTTTATTTACTCATCCTGTTCCATGGCAAGGAATGCAAAAGTATAATATTTATAAGTAAAAATGCATTTTAATAATTTATGTTAACTCCTACAACCGTCACACCCCAGAACTGTTTTTGTTGTGTTTTCATCCCTCATGTGTTCATTGACCCAGTTTCTGTCTCTCTTTGATTAGTTAGTTCACCTGTGTCTTGTTAATCATCCTCACCTGTCTGTCCCTCATTAGTTACCCTGTTTAAGTTGTAATGTTCACTGTTTGGGTGTCTGGTCTACTGCGTCTCCTGCCTGTCTGACGTGGATTTACCCTCTTGTGGATTTATTAAAAGACTGTTTGCATTGATCTTCATCTTCTCTGTGCGTTCATTCCATCGTAGCGTAACAACAACCATGACAGCTGTTTTATTTAAATATTTTTCATACTAATGTATTAAATATTGATTGCTATTTTTTTGCTGTATTTTAAAGCAATTAAAATTAAATATACTTTTATTTTTTAATTTAATATATTTACTACACAAACTCAATTTAGATGTCAATATGCAGTGCAATTAGTACGATTATTAAACAATTATAACAATTTGTGAGATTTATAAATGCATTACATATTGACAGCTATTTTATTTTAATGCATTTCTGAGATTAAATACAATTATGAAATATAATCTCACAAGTGCATTACATATTGACAGATACTTTAAAATAAAACAAAAATAAAATAGCTGAATGTAATACATTTGTGAGATTTAATAATTGTATTTAATAATCTTACAAATGCATAATCACACATTGACATACTTTTAAAATAAAACATTTAATAATTTGGCACATTGCACATTAATTGCACATTGCATATTGACAGCTAATTTTAGTTTAATTGAAGTAATAAATCCAATTGAAATACTTTAAAATAAAATACATATTTGAAATGCAATCTGACTCATGCATTACATATTGACATCTATTTTATTTAATTGTTGCATTTTATTTTAAAATGTTTTAGGGCATAAGTAATCACACTTTTTAAAAAAAATGTATATTCTATTTTTTTTTTTTTTTCTCTTAAGTGGTGTATACATGTCTTAGCTTGGGCTTTCCTTCTTTTTTTCATAGCAGAGGGTGGATACATGCTTTGCCCGTCGGCAGACATGTAGATGACATCAGGGGCCAGTAATGTTTGGAGCACCTGTGCCAGAGGGCCCTGTATTTACTGACACTGACGCTCAGACTGTGGAATGTTGTGTAAACACTGGAAAGAATCCGGGGGATCCCTTAAACCTGAGGGTTAAGACTGTCCTCAGGCTGCCAACACCTCAGCTCTCAGCTTGCTTGAGCTTGAAAATATGAAAGGCAATTAATTTTTCAGTTGCTATTTTGCCCTTTAAGTGTTTGACCTTTAAAGAATCCAGAAACTTCTATCATTGGGGTTGGTTTTCACACTCACTAGATTTCCATAAGTGCAAAATCAAGTTTTATTCAAAAAGAATCCATGTGCACAATTCATGCCATGAAATATTGATTTTTTTATAAAAAAATATATATTTTTTGCTGTGTCTTTGCTAAATCCTTTCAAACATCAAACTGTATCTAAACAGCTCAAAAACCTGTTAACCAGCTGATGCCAGTCAAGACTTTAAAATACTTTAAAACAAAAAATACATTTAGTTATAGGCACATTAGTGCAAAAAATACAGAATTGTTTAATTACTGAATTACATATTGACAGCTATTTTTTTATTTTAAAGTAAAAATAAATGTATTTTCTTGCTGTATTACAGCTATTTTATTTGTTTTATTTTAATGTAATATTTATTTTCACATTTTAGTGTTGATTTTGAGGAGAATCTGTGAATTTATTTATTTTTAATAAATAAAAAACAATGCAATAAAATAAAATAAATATAAAAAAATAAATAAATAATAAAATAAAATACAAAAGTAAAAATTAAACAAATCAAATAAATATAAAATGAATAAAATAAAATCAACAATAAAATAAAGTAGAAAGAAACACATTTCCCACATTTTATATTATATTGGGAAATATCATATAGAATGTCCCTATTAGTGTAATAGCTGTCTGAACATATAGTTTTGAACAATATTGTTAATTTGTGAGCTCCCAGAATGCACTTCAGCATGAACAATTTGTGTGATTTAGAGAATATAGCAAACTTGGTTAGTTTACCATTGCACACTTGTTCGGGGTCCAATTTTGAAAGCCTCCAAAAAACGTGAGATTGAAATGAACACCTAGTTTCCCAAAGACAGGGATTTAGATTGACGGCGTCCAGAGGAACGGTCCTGACAGTGTTTACCCATAGCTCCATTTTCGTACAAGCGCAAGCACATGTTTTATGTTGTTTGGTTTTCTCATTTGACTCTAAAGTCTGCGTTTGTTGACAGAACACTGACCCGCAGAGTATCCTGTTTTCAGCATTTTTTGCTGTCAGCCTTGACCTGAAACCATTTCGAGTCTTTCTCCACCCCGTTCAGCTTGTAAAACTGACAGCAAAAAATCACATAAAAATGCCTTTTTTGAAATCGGCATTTACATTCTTCTCACAGACTGTGCTTACAACACGCTTGTGCCAGCTAATTGTTAAAAACCTTTGAATACAGCTGGATTTGTTGCTCTAAGAAGTAAGTGAACAGCCCTGTCTAGTCATAAACAATGAAACGAGAGACACAAACACTTCTAAACATCTTTCAGAAAGTCAGTTCAAAGACTAATTCATGACCTCTGCTTCCCTCAGGGGTGTTTGTGCAATTCTTTGAGTGTGTGTGTGTGTGTGTGAAAGCTGCATACCACAGAGCTTCACGCCGTGTTCAGGCCCTTAAAAGCAGGATAGCGCAGGCTGCTGTCGATGGCATCGCTGGGGAAATTAGCGCTTATATAGGGCTTATTCTGTCACAGACGTATTGAAGCTAATGGAACATATTGATCTGGCATGTCCGCTTTAATTAAATGTAAATGGGTGGTATCCATGACGGCTCGGATCACAGAGAGGGTGAATCCAGTGAAGAGTTTATGAATGCTGCTTTGTGTCTGTTTTATCTCGGAGCTCTCATACTGTACGTGTAAATGAGCTGGGCCGCTGCCAGAGCTTCTAGGATATGTGTGGGTGGCTGTAATTATAATTGATATTATATAATTAAAGTTGTCTTGTGGATGGGAAAGTCTTGCAACATGCTGTTGTCTCTTTCTCTCTCATTTTATAACGCCCAAGAGAGTAAAAATACCGGGCCAGACATATTCAATATATTTTTGCATTGTTGTGGCTGGCATTATAAAATTACTTTGCAAACTTAATGGGAAACAAATGGAGAAATGCTGTAATTAAATATAAAATATTAATGTAATATAATTTTACTACAACAAAAGTTAGATTTTTTTTAAATATATATTTTTGAAATGCATTTATTTGGTAAATACAATAAAATCTGTAATTTTGTGAAATAAAACAAATTATTTTAAAAAAACTATTTTTTTTTAATATATTTTAATGCAATTTATTCCATTGTTTTTAATAATAATAATAATAATTGTTGTTTTTTGTTTATTATTATTAATCTTTTTTTTAAGCAGTCATTACTCCAGTCTTCTGTCACATGATCCTTCAGAAATCATTACATGCTGATTTGGTGCTCTATTATTATTATTATTATCATCATTTATTTATTACTATTATCAATGTTGAAAAGTTGTTGTTGCTTGATATTTTTGTGGAAACCAAGATAGATAAATAAACTAATAACTAATAATAATATGTAATTAATCAATAATAAAAATAATAATAAAAAATTATAATAATAATTATTATTATTAGGTGCATTTGTGTTGTGTATAATTAAATATTGCCTTGATATATGATATAATGTATTTTCTCTATTAATATGTGTATTGGCAGAAATATTTGAGTAATTTTAGCAATACTGACAAGTTCTTCCAACTAAAGCAGAATATTTCGTAAAAACCTGTTTTAAAAAAGATAAAAATCAGCCCCAGACTTCAGCTGTGAAAGCGTGATAAAGGAAGTGTGATGGCAGCTGATTACTTTGATATGAGAGTGAGAATGAGATCTTATTCACACTGATCACCCAAGAGATGTCCAAAAAATTATGATTTACCAGAATTGTTCATTTAAGCAAATGCTCTTAATCATATTATCACAAACTGCTTTGACCCAACAATATTCAAAAGTATTAATGCCTCCAAACTGGGAAAGTACCTTTACGTTCCCTAAGTGTTTGCAGAATGTGTCTGTAATCTGATGGTTTGTGCTCTTGGCAGTCAGTAACTGACCACTCAAAACAAACTTTGGTTGGCACAAACCATGTTTATCCTTATATAGTCTAGGTCTTATTTTACCTGTCATAGTTTTGTTGATGGTTTTTGTGGATGAGGCAATGTCACGCAACTTCAGCATGTTAAGATCTGCCTGCTGAAAATATATATAAAGAAGTATTATTCTTTATTCTTGTCACCACAGATGAAAAAAAAGAAGGCTGAAATAATGTAAATGACAAAAGTAATGATGAAATCTACATAGCAAATGCTTCATTAAATGTGCAAATAATTGAATTTCAAAAATATTTGTTGTTGTTGCAGAACGTGCCCAGTGTGAAAACCAACTCGGGCTTCTGAAGTCAGTGAGATTTGCACTGAAGATTTCAAACGGGCAAAAGAGACCCGTTCAAATATACATGACAGAAATGCTTTACAGCCTCAATTATGCACCAGTTCAGAGAGAACCGAGGAAAAACACATTTCTGCATTTCAATTAGCAATCTGTCTCTGCATGAGGTTGTCAATGCTGATCTGCCAAACAACTGCATTCAAAGAACAAACATCTTCCATACACAAGAGGAGGCTAAACGTGCAAATGAGTTTGAAACTCGTGCGTTATAATGTACATGTGGATCAGACTGCTATAAATGCTATTCGTTTTATATTCCTCAATGAATCATGAAATAAGTCACAGTCAGTTTCCACAAAAATCTTAAGCAGCACAACTGATTTTAGCATTATTGATAAGAAATGTTTCAAATCAGCATATTAGAATAATTTCTGAAGGATCATGTGATACCGAAGACTGCTGAAAATTCAGCTTTGCATCACAGGAATAAATTATATATATATAATTATATGTGTGTGTGTGTGTAATAGTCTTAATTTTGAAATTTAACCTGGACATCCCTGGACTGGCTTCTTATAATCTTCACATTTTGTCATAGTATATTCCTGAATCTTTGGTGTGTAAGTAGCAGCCAGTGGCTGTTATTTGAGCCCAGTCCTCAGGGCTAGCAGGTGGCCTGAAAGGCAAAATGAGTGGCAGGAGAGACTGGGCTCAACATTCTTACCTGGCAGAGGATTTACCTTCCATTCACCCAGTGTGCTCCGTCTCCTAGCGCCTGTGCCCTCGTCTGTCTGTCTTTGGGGGCCTCCTCACCCCCTCCCACAATCCACTGGGCTGTCAGCCACAGTACCAGATTAGAAGCTTGAAAGGAAATCGCAGAGAGTCTTGTCATGATCTCCTATCTAAGAGAACAAAATTATATAGATGTTGGATATTTCATGTATGTTCCACTGACCACAGTAAGTGGTCAGTTTTTGGTAAATCCAAATTGAAATATTCACACGGCTCCATCTCATTCCAAACCGACCAGTAAACACTCTTGCTGCAGTGCACCAATGTATCCGTCAGATGTGCTAATAGCTTCTCAGGCTTAAGAGTAAACATGAACTCGATAAAAACTTTGCAAAGAGGTGCCTCAAGGAATCATTATGAAATGCCAGCCTCCGTTTCCAGACGACTGCACAATTTCCTGGACTCGGTGCCCTCTCCTATTTTAGGGAATAAAGCGGATGTTTAAAAAACAGCCACAATAAATCTGCGCCTCTGGCATTGCCATTGGCATAGCCGTCCTATAAAAGAGGTTCAATGCATGCTTACCAATAATCATATTTGATTTTTTTTTCCTTCACACAGCTTCATTTTGATCAGAACAAATGACATTACTAAGGTCAACGGTATTATAAATTGGACCTTTTTTAATGGAGATTAATTTTTAATAGAATGAATATTTTGGTTTGCGTCAAGACTAAAAAAAAGAAGAAAATCAGTTTTCAATTTATTGGATACATATTTTTTCAAGTGTGCTTGCTAATATCATAAAATTGTTGCTCAACATCCAGTATGCGTGAATTTCCTTTCATCTGTTCCTATGTCCTTAAGAAACTAAATCCTAACTAAAATATTATTTCAATAACAAAAAATTCCTCCATGCAATAACAAATCTAACACACAAATTATGTCTGTAGGAGCAGGAAACCTCATGCAATGGATAACATTTCTAATTTAAGAGGCATTTAAAAAAAATCCATGTGGATTTATCTTGAGCATTATAAGATTTGGCTAATAGCGTAAAGCTTGTTCCTGTTACGTCAAAAAACCTTGGATGTTTTGTGGAGGAGTTTTCAGAGAGGAATCCAGGCACTTTTTTTAAACCACCAGGGTGCTTATGAAACCAGTCTGCAAGCATCAAAAAAATCATTTATTCAAACCCTTCAACTGACTGAATGAGCAACAAACACGTCTACCGGTATTAGGCACCAGGAATTCAGTTCACAAGGATGCCTGTGGGATCTGCTGCATAATCCCAGAATGTCCCCTTCAAATGGAAATGTTTAGCATTTACTACAGAATATAAACTCCCCCCAAAACACAATTCAAATTCATATCCCTTTTCAAGAGCTTTAAGACTGTAAGTGAGCACGAAAACCAACCTTCAACAATAATGGTGGTTCTGAAAGAAATTTTCTGGGTTCAATACTAATTAAGCTCAATCAATTAGGGATAAAAAATTACTTGTCCCTCCTTTTCTTCAAAGGTTTAGTTCACCCAAAAATGAAAATTCTGTCATTAAATACTCACCCTCATGTCGTTCCAAACCCGTAAGACCTTCATTCATCTTTGGAACACAAATTAAGACATTTTTTTATTTAATTTGAGAGATTTTGACCCTGCAACTGACACGTTCAAGACCCAGAAAGGTAGTAAGGACATTGTTAAAATAGTCCATGTGACATTAGTGGTTCAACTACAAGTTTATGAAGCTACGAGAATACTTTTTGTGTGCAAAGAAAACAAAAATAATGACTTTATTCAACAATTTCTTCTTATTTGTGTCATTATTCACCATGCATTCACAACAGTACCATGACGCATGTGCAGCGCATCTGGGTTCTACATCAGTATACCGGCTCCTGCGTCAGCAGTATCACATGCATGTGTCGTGGTACTCTTGTGAACATGCGTCAAAGACTCACAGGGAAGAGAAGATATTGTTGAATTAAGTCGTTATTTTTGTTTTCTTTTCTCGTAGCTTCATAACATTGCGGTTAAACCGCTGATGTCACATGGACTATTTTAACGATCTCCGTACTACCTTTCTGGGACTTGAATGTGTCAGTTGCGTTGCTATCCGAGTCAGAAAGCTCTCGGATTTCATCAAAAATATCCTAATTTGTGTTCTGAAGGTCTTATGAGTCTTGTGGGAAAAATTTGCGAACCCTTTAAAAACAGGCAAAAAAATGGATGTTGCAGTTAGGCATTTAAAATGGGACTAGGTGTAGAAGCAGAAATATGTGAGTATTTTATCAAAGCACATTTAGTTTTTGTTGTTACAATCATGTGTATTATAACTATAAAGCAGTTTAAATTTGTAGTTTTTTTTTTAGGGCTTTGCAAAATTCAACGAAGTTATTTACACTAAAATCTTGTTAACATGCATATTTACGTTTTGTGACTATACTATTGAAGTTGTGAGAATTTTAGTGTTTACAAAATGGCCCCACTGTAAGTACCTCACTGGAACCCAGATTTGTTTTGCTTTTTTTTTTAACAGAAAGAGGAACTAGTTGAAATTAATTAAAATTATGCAACAAAGGCTGTTGACAGAGCTTAACTTGTATTAAACCCAGAATATTCATTTAAAGATTATCCAGCATTCAGTTATCATCATGTGCAATTTTTTCCTTTACTGCTTTGTTTCATCACAAACACATAAATTAAATGCATTTATCAAATATTTAAACCTTCAAGAAATCTTAAAACGAGAGGAAGTCCTTGATAATACATTGTGCTGTAGAATCTATACAAGTTCCAGGTTAAAATCCATTTCACAGATACTTAAATAGAAGTACCACAGGCATTTGACATCCTGCTCGAGTAAACTTGCACTTTCCCATGGGGATGTTCTGCATTTCTGTAGATGTTTCAGATGTTTTGTTTTAAACGCAGTGTCTGTAAGGCGTTTTGGAAGCAACACGAACATGAACATGCTGTACTGCCAATCAAAGCGAAGAAGAAAGTTTCACGAAGTGAAATCATGCTTTAGTTGTCATTTATCATAGTTCACTGGAATGTTCTTGACCTCGATGGATTGCAAAAGAGTTTCCAAAGAGTAAGTATTGGCATAAGAGTGTATTGTGTCCTTGTGCCTCGGATTTGGCAATGAACAAGCATGGCATGAGTTAGCGTTGTGCTGTAGGGAGAAGGCCTTTGTGGCCTCTCTTCTGGAGATTTTTCAGCTCTTCTCTGTGGCTCCTCTCAGCAGTGGATAGATGGTTTGTTTTTGAGAGTGGCCGTGACCGAACACAGCTACACCACACCCACCCAGCAGAGGTGCTTCAGGCCAGCCAATGACAATCCAGCCCTGCTGTCGTCCATTCAGTGTGGCTGGAAGACCAGGGCACCTGCAATGAGAGACGGCACAGTATAAAACCATATTTTCTCAGAGCTCAAAGCCAAACGCTGTAATTTGAACCCAGCCAATGCACTCCAACTTCATGCAAATGTAAAAGGCCATTTAAATTGGCTGGGAGAAATGTCAGGGATGAAAGAATAGCACATTTCTGGTGCCTCTCTACCTTACTATCTACTATCACCATATTGGGCTTAGTCAATCCAAGCAAAAAGTTTGAGGAATGGAAACTAAAGCATAGTTTGATTCACAATGCATGTGTGAAGAATGTAGTCTGATTCACTAATTTCTCTGAGTGTTTCTCGGCGTAACCGAAGTAAACGGATTCTTTAGATGACTCCTAACGGTGTCTTATATATGGACATAAGCTATTATAACTAAAATATATTTAAATTAATCAATCAGACTGGAATAAAATCAAGATCTTGTGAATCAGAATCAAATCTGTATCGATTCGCAGCCATACGTATTAGCTGCTGTGTTGCAATGGGAACAAGTGTGTGATTGTTCTGAATGCACCAACAACTATGTTTTAAAATCAAAGAGAAAATGAGACCGATTATAAAACCAGAACTGACTTGGACGAAGTAGCGGAATCAATTGCGAGCATCTTTGTTGTGTCCGTGGAGAGCGGATGGGATTTGTAATCTCAAAGCACTTAAAATGAGCCTTCCCCCTAACGCCCTCTCAACATCCCTATGCTAACAGAAGATTTAAAATCAATCGCTTACATCAGCTTCACATCCCACCAGTGCAGCTTGCCTCTAATTCAATTCTCATCACCTCCACCACATTGTAATTTAATGCTAATGCCTCCCCTTAAAGGGCGTAAGTGTGTTAAGCCACAACAATGAAATCATTTCAGCGTCTGCATCGACAAGGCCATTCACGTATCCATCAAAACTGACTGCCGCTTTTTATAAACCAAAAACTAAGTAAATATTTTGCAGATCCCAGCCGTGGGTTTCACCTTAAATGCGTCCATCTGCTTTATGATTCATTAAGTGTGAGATTCTGATCTGGCAGAATAGCTGTCACATACACTCGAAGGGAACGCAGAGATGACACTGGTTTTAAAATACTTTTCAGATATAGAGGATAAAACTGTCTGCTGAATTTCATAGAAATTATGTGCTTATGATGTGTTGGTTTAGGTGAAAAGCTCAAGGTAAACCCCTGAATGGAGTGAATAAATGAGAGTAGAGAGTATTGTACGTATAAGTATTGTACGTCTAAAAAAAGTCTAAACCATTCTTGATTAAAAAACAAAAACAACAACCCCCCCCTCTCTCTTCTCAAAAAAAGAGACTAGAACAAGTCTATTTGCTGATCAAACCTATAGATCAAATGGGAATTGCCAAATTACCATGCTATATGTAACTTAATTAAAATGCATTTCATTTATATATAAATGTACACATTTAAAAATGTGTAAATAAGAAATCTATAAAATTGCACACTTTATACACATACATGCACTCACACACCAAAGCTCCATTCTTCAGCACAAGGGAAACCACAAACCCACCAACATAACTAAACAAAAGCCTTTCCCTTTACTCATAAATGCATAAATAACAGTTCATTTCAACGTTTACTCTCCCAATCCACTCCCATGCAAAGCATGCTGGGAACTAAAGCAATGCAGTTTGTTGCCAGCAAAAATAATTCATGTAGGCCCAACACAAAAGGATCAAGTTAACTTCTATTAAACAAATTTAAGTGGATTGATTGATTGAAAATTAAATTAAGTTACTGTGACAAGATGTTCAATGACCGTGTTGCTTTTTTAATTAAGTAAATAGAACAAGCATCAAGACCCGAGCCAATTTTAGTCTGATTAATGTGTATAAATGCTGGACAAAGCCAAGCTACAATCGCATTATCTGGGTTTGTTAGTCCAGACGATTTCTTTTGAATTAAAGCATTAACTTGACTTTTTAAAAAAAGAGAAATTATTACTTCAGTCCAACTGAAATGCAAATGTACGTGTTTGCTAGGGAAATGCTAATGTTTGGACAAGACCTTTACAGTTAAATGGTTCAACATTTCCTCAGAACTGGCACATAGTCAATGTCAATAACACACTTCTGTGTAGATCTGTTAAACATGTTGCTAACACTATAGGCTTATGCTTATCAAAACCAGACTTGATGGAGGGGTTAAAGTAGACATGGCATAACTAATGTAGTGATTCTAAAGGATACATTTAAGGACTGATTACAGTGAGCGGTGCCATTCCAGGAAACGGAGAGCCGCTGCCATAACTGTGTGCACTTGAATGTGCAAATGCACAGCTAGTTTAAACAGGGCACATCGACCAGGCAAAGCTTATTCAGACTTTACCCAACTGTGTCAATGCTTGGCGGGTCAGAGAGGATGAGGCGCATGGGAAATCCGGGCTTTTGCTACCTGTATCGGCCTGTTTCCACCAGTTGGGAGAACTGCGGTCACTGCCAAAACATCATGTTTCCTGCTTTAGTAACATGCATGCCACAAAGAGAGCTCAGATTAAAACAGCCCAATCCGATTTATGGGCTCTGCAACAGCAAAACAATTAGCTGGTTTAGTTTTTCTAAAGGCCCCTCCTTTACGGGTTTGGGACGGGAGGTTGTGGTGTTTGGCAAAGGTTCAGGACCATTCCAACTGGCAAATTACCTGGATTAGTTGAACACAATGCTGTCCAATGAAACTGCACTGTTGGCAGAAAAAGCATTAACTAAGTCTTACTGAGGACATATGGCATGCGCTAAAGCAAAAAGTCAAAAGAGATGTTGTTACAGGTCAATGCCTGGATATTCCCTATTATATTTACCTTAAGCTTCTGGTTGTAAAGCCCTGGAAAGTCATCAGTTTTGATGCTACTTTTAAAAAGCATTACCAGTGCATACTTTGGAAACAACTATGGTGTTGTTTGGGCAATTTCTGACTGTTTATCCAGTGGTCACTAAGGAAAACACAAAACTGTGCTAGCCCTTTCCTTCTGAAATTAGACACGCAAATGCTAGCTGATTCCATCAAACAGGGCTTAGGGAGATTCCTAAACAGAAGTGGTTTGAGAAATCCAATGTCAAGGTGTTGTGCAGAGAAAGGCCTTTGTTTAGGTGAAGTGCTGGGGGTGGGATAGTAACTCAAAGGAAATGGCCTGAAACCTTACTAATTATGTTCACGTTACAGTGGATTTTTGTCTGTCCTAGTATACATCTCACAATACATACAACATGTAGACACTTTAGGCCAACTGAAATCATAACAGTCCAATTTTTGAGAAGTCAGACTAAAGCATTTGCATATTTATAGGTCATTGCTTGAATCTGAAATCAAAGCACAGTTAAACAGACTTTAATGCATTTTAACAATTTCTAAAAGGCAACCCCACTGAAAATAATTTGATGTGTAACTATGTATACAATTAAGATTAAGTTAACATTTCAAGCTACAAATAAAAGCAATGCTGTCACATCTAAAATTTATTTTGTACTCTACCGTATATAAAAAAAAACATAGAATTTTTAACATCTACTGTGTAACTAAAGACCGCCACAAATTGTAATGAAAGGACAATTCTGGCAAGGTATAAGGCTAATGTTACCTTTCCATAAGCTCGCCTGTTATCAGATCACAGGAAGGGTGATCCTTGACTTAAAGGGATAGTTAACAAAACTCTCATGTTGTTTCAAACCTGTATGACTGTCTGACTTCTACGGAATGGAGAAGTTTTTTCCCAGCATATAATGAAAGTCAATGGGGTCCAATGTTGATTTGTCCAACTGTTTCATTGTATAGCCATTGTATAGCTGAAACACTTATGGTGTGTGCACACCAAAAGAGAAATTAAATATTCCTGCGAGCACATTATATTCAAAGTCAATGCAAAGACGCGAATGGACAAATTCACAATGGGCAAAGCGAATGACACAAATTGGGTGACATGATTGCAGCAAAAGCATGAATTGTGTCTTCCGTGCAGGTTGGAAAAAATAAAATAATGAACTCCAGTAGAACATTCGCATGATAAGTTGACACAAGCCAATCAGCAAAGACCTTATTTACACATCTGGTTGTATCAGACAATGGAAGCAATGTTTTTATTCAGGCCAGAGACAAAAAACATGCCGCGAGTAAAGCCAGGCGCACAATGTGCGATTTTTAAAAGTCCTTTACGATTGTACTTGTCAGACTGTACGAACACGATGATCATGTCACACTGTGGGATCTCAGTTGTTATTTTTTTGTTATCAACATTTTTTATTTTTCATACATAACATAACTAACATAATGGATCTCAGTTGTTATTAATGTCAGACTGTACGACAGTCAAGACGTGTTAAAAACGGGTGTGCGCAAGAAAACTCGTCCATAGTTTTACATTATTACATTCTTATGCCTTGCACTTATTATTGCTCTTGTAAGCCTTTATTGTATTTATGATGTATGTATGCAGTTGTGCTGTTGAATTTTGTAATGCTGGCAGGACTTGTTTATTTTATAGTTACTGTTTTTACTAGTTTGCTTGCTGAAAGGTGACCTTGGGTGTTTAGAAAGGCGCCATTAAAAAAAATGAATTATTATTATTATTATCAACCTATAAACGTTCAGTGACTGCGAGCTGCATTGCACACGGGGCTGAAATGTTGGCTATCATGAAAAGTATATGAACAGCGGCAATACCGGCGTATTTAAGAAGTATAGTGTAAGCAGCACTACACACCCACATGAAGCGGCGGAGATAATGGCGGATAAAAGAAATCTCTAGCATTAATTCTGATCATGGCTTGTCTTGAAAAACGGAGACAGTTTGAAGTTCATCGTAGTAGTCGTCACACTGCAGGACTGTGTGCCAAATCTTCTGACACTGGCAGAATTTCGTCGGAGGAAAGATTTGATCGCAACGGCCATTATCGGCTGTCGGTGAACATGTCAAACCAGCGATCAAAGATTTCAAATTTTGTCTCAGACGGCCAAATCATGGCCAAAATCGCACAGTCTGAGCCAGGCTTAATCTAGAGCAATAACGGGATGCAAATATTAGCTTCGCTTTTGGTGTGCATACACCATATTTTTTTTTAATGACTCTAATGTGCAGTTCATAAACTATACCATTTAGAAAAAGATGTATATAAATGTTTAATCAAATGTTTGACAGTGCATGGTTTAAATGGGGGGTAAAATATGAGATACAAGCTTTGCTTGTATGCTCTACCATCAATCTCTGAAAGCTTTCCTTTATTTTCTTTTTTTAAGGGCATTAAGCCAAGTCTCTAAAAAATGTATAACTATACAGTGAAACGAGAGGTTTTCAGCAAGGCTGTCTGATTATGGCTAATATTGACAAATTCAGACTCTGGGATTCAATTATCCAGCTGTCTAAAATGATACACAGCTTTCTGTGTACTCCTGAGGTACTCCTCTGCTTCTCCCTGTCCGCTGCAGATTTTAAAATATTTATAAGCTGAAAGTGGAATCCCAACCCTGTACAGTCCTTTAAATGATTTATGAAGCTTATTCTTCTCTATGTTTTGTTTCTCATAATGACACACGTCATTCCACCATGGAGACCAACATGCATTTTAAGTGTGAGACCATAGAGCTGCTCATCTCTATTAATTCTTCATATCTTCACTCAATAAGAGTTCAACACACAGCAGCCTTTGCTTTTATCGCCCACTTCTTAAGTTACTTTATCATTGCGGAGAAGGCTGCCCGGCTGAACAGGGTAAAGAGACAAATATCTAGAAGGAGGACTATATAATACTTGAAGAAATTGAGATCTATCTTTGCTCATGTGTGCTCAGTTCTGCTGTAATATTTGAGCCAATCTCGTGAGCCGTAAATAATCACTCAAGTTGCATAATAACATCTCAAATGAGTCTGTCGAATGTCAACATGAAAAATGGGTCTTGAGCCCCAAGCTGTGATGTCAAAGGCAGCAAATAGAAAAATGTCAGCTTAAATATAAATGTAAGTACTCCCCAAAAAACGTCTACTGTAATATGAAATATTCACATTTTAAATGTTGCTATTTTGCAAGAATACAAAAATATTTTTGAATGCTAGTCAATGGAAAAATACTTTGCAGCCAGATGGTGTACTTACAACGTCTACCAGCAGAGTCTAGCGGGGCCATGCTAACCAGCTAAGCTTTAACCCTTTGGTTGGAACCTGGTTAACTACGTTTATGCGCTTCCTGTGGCCGTTTCTGGAGCACGCCACTGCTGCCAACATCCTTCAGCAGGCCTGCCAGGGCGTCCTCCAGACATTCTGATTTTGTGCCCCCTGGGGCTAATTATAAAACCCAGCTTTTGCTGGGCCACCTGCTTCACTGTGAAATGAAGCGCTTGTGGTGTGAACGAAGTCGCTGGCTGATGAAGAGTGTTAATGATTACTCACAGAAGTAATCATTTTCTAATCACCAAGGGATGCAATGAGATGGCTCTGGTCCCTCCTCAGGCAGTCTAATTTAAATGACACAAGTGAGAGATGTTCAGCTGACTGTTATGACGCATTCTTAGAGGCCATCGACACAATTGTAATTCCTCAGCATTAGGTTTAAGAAGCAACTACCTTTGCTGTATAATATACACAAACCGATATGCACACTTATTATTCAGCTCTGACTTCATGCAGACAAGAGGCTCGCTGGCTTCTGAGAAAGGCAGTTTATGCATATGTTGTTAGTCTGTAATTAGCCCTAGTCTTCATAAGTGCTGACAGACAAGATATTATGATAGCAGAAATGATGATGAGTCTAGGATGCCTATAGAAGTAAAGTTATTATAACAAAGCTTAATGCATTTCATAGTCAATAAGCATTAATTTTTTACAATTCAATGCAAATGATAGGTTTTCATTTATATACTCTTGCTTTTGTTTGATAGTAACATAGCATGCCAAGGAGCTTATAATGGAAATAATGGGAGTTTTCTTGTTTCTTTGGAGAGTGAAATAATTATCATTTATTAAGCACTTAAAGCAGACATAAAAAAAATTAATAGTAAAATATTGTATAATGATGCACTGATATTTTAGTCAAATATTAATTAAAATTAGTCTTTGTTTGTAATAACTAAAATTATGTTTAGTATATTTATAGAGAGGCTCCATTACAATTGTTGTACAGTAAATTTATAACTTTAAAAACTAATATTTGGCTGATAACACATCTGTACCTTGTCAAGAATACACAACAGATGGCAATGCATTTTCCATTTCTAAAACAAAGGTGGTAGGTTCTTTAAGTAACTAACTTTTTTGCCTTCACACATAAGAAATAGTTCCTCTAATGAAATAGGTCTTTACTAATGCACCAACAGCCAAAGAGACTGATTGCTTCAGGGCATGGGGACTTCAGTGCACAATTGGGAAATGCAAATTCTGCACATTTTCAATTGCATTCCAATTGTGAAACATTGGCCTCTGGCCACTGAAAATATTCAGCAAAACATAACATAAAACACAACTTTCAGTTGAAACTTTTCAGTGGTCAAAATTTCAAGAGATTTATATGGTACATTTGATGGGAAACAAAACACTGTGACATCTGTTCCAGCAACAATAAGCACCCTCTCCCTAAATCTCTCCACATTGAGTCCCTCATTGCAGTCTGTAATTACAGAGATTAAGCCACTTTGTGCTCTCACACTACTTAATAGCCAATTGACAGAAAAAGCTTTGCAATGTAGATTACAAATCAATATTTCAATGGCTCACTAGTGCTGACGCACCACTCTGATCCTAAGCAAGAACTCATGAGACGTTTAAGCCTCAACCTTCAACCCTCTTGAAGTTGCCCTTCAATGACAGCCACTGCTTTATAATACTGCTAGACATCCAGATGGTTTAACATGCCAATTTTCTCTTTGCTCAACCACTCTCAAAACCCTCAATAAGATGGGAGCACTCAGCTGCTTTCAAAGAAGGCTGCCAAGCCGAGTTTAGCGTTTTGGCATGCAGTTATCTTGACAGAAATCACTGTTTATGTGTCAATGTCGACAGCCTGCTGACTTCAGTTGCTCCTCATCTTAGAATTATGATTTAAGCAGTTTTCAAAGGAAGCACCTACAATACAAAATGATTTGGTTGTGTATGTGTATAGATCAGATAAGGTAATACAGATACTTACACCTTCAGAAAGAATAATAAATTCACTATACAGTCTTTAAACTCACTGGAGTACATCAAAAATGAGAGAAAAGCCAAAAACTTACCCTGATCAGGTCCATACACTTCAATCGGAGGCATCTAGGCAGGAAGATGTTTCCAGGTACTAACAAATGCAGTTGGAATCAGTGAATAAGGCACGGTTGTGATGCTGTTCCAGCTATCCGACGTTGGATCATAGCAATCCAGGGTTTTACACCGCTGTGTACCGAAGTATCCGCCGACCACGTAGAGTTTATTACCAGAGGCCACAGCATGGCAGCTCATTCTTTTAGACGTCATGTCACCAACACGCGTCCATTGATTGGTCTCACAATCAAATCGGTAAGCGGACGCTGCGGTGAACTCTGTATCACCACCCATTATGAATATCTGGCTGCCAAGGACAGCGGCGGCGGTGTATCTCCAGGGTTGCGGGCATTCGGCAGCTATAGTCCAACGGTTCTCAACAGGGTCATAGCATTGGACCTTTGAAGCCTTGTCCCTGTGTATGGTTGTTCCACCAAACACAAAGAGTTTTAGCTTGGCACTGACCACTGCTGCATTGCTGACACCATCCCTAAGTGGTGCCATCATTGTCCATTTGTTGGTTAGGGGGTCATACCGCTCAACCTGTTTAAGAGATACTGACGGGGAGGCTGGGAAGACACCTGCTATAGCAGTGTGACCCCCAACAACATAAAGGCAGTTTTCAAGTTCAGCCGAGCCATGTCCAAAACGTGCAATTAGCATAGGGGCACCTTTCGACCATTCTTCATGTACCGTGTCATATATCCAAACATCCTTCGACACTCCATTTTCCGAACCCCTTCCTCCTGTCACGTAAACTTTGCAGCCAATGGCACATGCACTGAACTCCTTCCTGGGACTGGGAAGATCGGATTTAGGGATGATCTCTTTTGCTTTGTGATCCACTTGGTAGATCTTATCACACATAAATGTCTGACCCCCAAGAATGAGCAGCGTGTGTCCAGCTTTGCGAGGCCTAGCGCATGGGCTGGTGACAATGCCGTCATTCTGCAGAATCTTTTTCTTGCACTGCATGGCCTCATCAACAATCTGTCGGCTCCTTTTATCTGACATCACAAGTTCCTCACATGCCACAGCCTCAATGAGGCATTCCGAGGGTAGCAGTGCAAGGCGTAGTCCTCGCAGCAGTTCAGGAAGGTAGTCTCTGCGGCTGTCTAGGTCATATCTAACCCAGCGCATGACTGCATTGAACACAACTTGCTCATCTTCAACCTCCAGCTCATCGCTAAGGATGAGATCCAAAAGCTTGTCTCTCGAGAGCCCGCAGAAGTCATCAGTGTCTCGAAGAGCCTCAAAGTGGATGAGGCACATCCTCCATGACAGCTCATAAAGGCGCTTGCACTGATGGGCGTCGGAGAGCAGCATCATCCCTAAGCAGTTTGACGCATGCAAATTCTTCTCTAAAAATTCTGCTGCTGCATCACGGATGTCATGAAACTGCAGCATATCTCCAGCCTCGAGAAGTGACTCTGCATTCTCCTCATTGATGATGACACGTGAGGAGTAAGCAAAGTCCAACAGCAGCTCCAGAACTTCTGGGTGAACACTGTCTCGAAAGTTAACCTCATTGTCAAGGCTCTCACGGAGGCCACCGCTAAACATGGCTTCAAAGTAGCGACTGCAAGCAGCAAGCACAGCTCTGTGACAGGGAAAGGAGCGGTCGCCTGCCCATAGTGTCACATCTGTGAACATGCACTGTTTGCGCAGGGTATTGAGGTGGGTGAGCACACTGTCTGGATGAGACGGCTTGTGGAAGAGCGAAATGTTCATGGAGCCCGTGCTCGTCCTGGACTTGCGGTTTTCATGGACGCTGACTGACATCTTTTCCAGCACATCCAAATTTTCACTGGTTCCAATACCCCGAACTAGGAATATACAAAAGCACAACAAAGGAGGTTAGCACATGCTCTATAAAGGTATTTTCAGTATTGGGGATGACTCACTGCTGTACATGTTTATGTTTGGCAATAAAATCATCACAGAGAAAGTAGTTATGTAAGGTGCTGTATCAACAAAATTTAGAGCCAACTAGTGCCACATTTAAAAAAAAAAATAATTATATATATATATATATATATAGCTGCAGACAACATAATTGGTCTTGGTCATAATTGGTCTTGGACTTTTGGATGATTAGCATTTACTTAAATGTGGTTGTAGCGTTTGTGTTGAAATGGCTGAGAAATCTTTTAAAGCTTTCTTTTCTTTCTTGTGTATAATGTCCAGAGACTGAAAATGTTTTGCCTGAATGACATTTACATTCTTCATAAGAAAACTTTGCTTGACATTTACTAGATATTCACAGCTCCTTCAGTAATCTTACTTCAACAGTTGAGTTCACTGTAATTTGTTCAGGGGATCTTAGAACTGTAATCCTTCTTTACACTGTTAAGCAACACAAAGTGCACAATTAATCAACTCTGTCTCTAATTCTCACATTTTATGCTGACAGATTGTGATAAAGTTTAGATTCATAAATAAGTCAGTAATCCTTTGTTTTTGGCAAAACCTTGAGATAACTATGCAAGAAATCAAATGAGATCATTAAAATGAACACGTCAAGAAAACAAACATAAGAGTATCCTATCTACATCTACACTAACAAATGGTAGTTTTACTAGATTAAATGCGAGACATTTCTGATGAATAAAATTGCAATTAAAAAGAGAGCGTCTATACTAAACTGAACCTAATTATTCATATTATGTTTAGGATCCTATCGATCTTGTGTAGAGCAGTTTAAGTAATAAAATTGTCTTCAAAATTAACTTTAAATTAATCTTTTCCTTTTTATCTTGTATCAGTATATTTACTTCAATATATAAGCAATGTTACCAATCACTGACATGTTCATTCAACGCATAACTGGGGTGATGACAACTAGTCCAAACTGTAAAACACTGCGTGCAATGCAGCAAAACTAGAAAGCTCCTATTATGATCAACAAAGTGC
Source organism: Schizothorax lantsangensis (assembly GCA_027422415.1). NCBI lineage: Eukaryota > Metazoa > Chordata > Actinopteri > Cypriniformes > Cyprinidae > Schizothorax > Schizothorax lantsangensis. Next base: position 20,232,646 of record CM049854.1, on the reverse strand, counting down.
AGATTGTGTAAATTAGACCGGTTTGTTGATTAACATTCTTGAGTTATAATGCAATCAACAGCATGAAAAACAAAATGGTTTTTCACATTTTAAGAGTGCCAATGAGAACATGGCAGTTTAGGCACTTGATTTACGGTACAAAAATGCAATTGGAAAAGCAAAGAAAATGGAATGCAGTTACATAATAGTTTCAATGTAAATTTTATTTATTAAAATGAATAAAGATCACAATACTAAAGGGAAATAATTGACAGTTACTGCATTAATTTTGTTTCATGCAGCCCTACAACAAAGACAAAAAAACCCCCCTAATATTTCAACATTTCATTTGTTGGGTTTAAAGGCTGTTGCAGGTAAGTAAAGGTACAAATGTACAAAGCACGGGTTATATGGCTTGATATTAATGAACTGTCAGGGTTTGGTCAGGCTTGCAGCACATGATTTGGTGAAATCCAGACAGTTTTGCTCGTTCTATCTGATGTTTGAAAACTAAGGTTTCAAGAGCAAAGGTTCAAAGTTATCACTGGCTCATTGTGTGAGTGAATGTGCTTGCATGTAAACTGGATTCTTTAACTGAAACAATTTGAGGTTATTGTGACAAGAGAGGGGTGCAAGCATGCACAAATATCGGCGGGTCTTTATGGATCACACTCCCGGGATGACATGAATCACAATGCCAGAGGTTGACCACAAAGGATGCAAGGTCACAGCTATCCGTGCAGAAAGCTATGCAGGGGATAAGGGCAGCTGGGAGGTTGGTATTGGAGGGGTTGGATGCAGGGCTGTTGATGGGTGAACAAGAGAAAAGGGAGCAAGCAGGTGTCTAAAACCACTTACAGCGACAAAAACTGCTGACCCACGTACAGGCACTGACAGTGAGGAACTGAGGGGGGGTCTGCATTGGTCCCAAAAATCGTCCCTTCAACAGGCCAGGCCGATAGAATCCTTTATGGGGCCAGGGAACAGAAAATGCAAAATATATATATTTTTTCCACATACAGTATTATAAGAAAACTTAAAGAGGGTCTCCAGTCATTTCTTGCAAGATACGGTTTTGTGACAATTTCTTAAATGTTGTACAATTCCAACAACAGTGGACTTATACAGGTTTGTGGCTGAATGAAAAGGAGAGAGCTGAAAGCTCACAGCTTCATGAAACTGCCTTGGAGTTCCTGCATGGTTCATCCCATCACCCATGGTAACCATCACTCAACAACAGCATGAGCCATGCCAAAGTTGCTGAATCATTCAATGCGAACAAACTAACTACCTATCCATGCGGATATTCTCACCAGCATGAATGACACCTTTTAATTGCAACGCCACTGAGAGGCTGATGAACAAAGGTCTTTATTTCTTTGAATGTTCTTCCTGTGTAAACATCTTAACTCCTCTGACTAAATAGCCTTTCCAGTTTCTTTTCACTGAGGATGTTGGTATTCCAGAGCTGTATTTCAGTTAGGCTATAGCAATGGAGGGAGGGAGGTGCATTTTGTGTGTTTGAGGAAAGTCAAAAGCTGGCAACCTCGCTGATTTGAAAAAGCTCAATGAATCACCGGCCTGCATGAAGTCCATCATCAGGACTATGTACTTCTATCAGATTCAGCACTCAGGCTAAAACATATTTTACACAAGTACGTGGATGCAGACATTTCTCACTGCGCAAGCTCGATTTCATGCACCACTGCTTTCCGAAATGTCGTAATACACAGTCCATTCTCAGTGAGCTGCCACGTGTGGTGCTATAGCAAATGTCTTTGCAAAAAAAACAAACAAAAAAAAACCGCAAAAATTGTACCTTTAGGGGTACTACTTGTCAATGAGGCAGTCCCCCAAACGGACAACCTTTTATTAGTGCTATCAAACGATTAATCTCGATTAATCGCATCCAAAATAAAAGTTTTTGTGTACATAACGTGTGTGTACTGTGTATATTTATTATGTATATATAAATACACACACATGCATGTATATATTTCAGAAAATGTTTGTTTATATATTAAATATTTATATATAATATAAATGATATGAATATAAATATATACACATGTAAATACAAGTACATATTTTCAAAATATATACTGTATGTTTGTGTATTTATACATGCATACTACAAAGTACACATATATATTATGTAAACAAAAACTTTTATTTTGGATGCGATTAATCGTGATTAATTGTTTAACAGCACTACTTTTTACTGACCCCCCTTTTTTTCAGGGAATGTTATATTCACTTAAAATATGCTGAACACTTCACTAAGGTGCTACAGTCAGCACTTACTGCCATTGTTACAGAAATGTATAATAGTGTGGCCAAACTGGTCATATTGGTAATTTTGGCTGAAATGGAAAAAACTTCAGTGAAAGCATGCTAAGTCTTCCTACTTTAGTTTCTTATCTATTATAACAAAGTGGCATTTTTCAACACTGCAAGGATGCCCAGAACTGCACATCTGGACATCTCCCTCATTTGACACCCATTTCAGGACATGGAGCCACTAAAAAAAGAGCTGACGAGTTGAATCAGGTGTTAAACATCCATAATTTTATGGGAACAAAACAAGTTCAAGTTGAGCTTTATTGTCATTCCGCTACATGTGGGGACATACAGTGGAATGAAATGTCGTGCCTCACAGGACCACGGTGCTACATAAATACAGACATACAACAATGAAGTAAAACACTATAAACGGAGGGTAGTCTAACGTACCAGGTGAGTAATTAAGGCAAATATAATTGTAATGTTAGGGTCATGAAACCTTTGCAAAAGTATGCAGCAGCCAATATGCGGTTAGACAGGCGTTTGTTTACTTGAACTGTGACCAATGCAGAAATAACTTCAAATACTGCTGTTGTACATGGACCCCGAGGCCATAGATGATACATTCAGACGCAATGTCCTGACTTTTATATCATATAAACACAATGTTAATTGTAAAAATGTTTTTTAGGAGCAGGTGTTCTGTGGTTCGGGCTTGGGTGGGAAAAAGCAACAACTACACAATATTCTGTTCGTCGTTTCCTCAGTTAACCCCTCGCCTCAATACACTACGAAAAGTGGTTGTACGTTAACAAATATAGCCAATATGGAATAAAAAACCCCCAGATAAGCATAAAATTGGCAAGTTCGTAGTAAACGGCGACTATTTTCTGCGCCACGAGACTTCAGAAACGCGCACCAACTAAAGCTACAGTTAGCCAGCTCTCTAGTGCGCTAAACAATGTAAAGAGACACCTGATTAAATGGATAACTTACACTGAGGTAAAATGTAATTGTAAGATAAAAAGTAACCACAGTAACATCTAAAAAATGACAGATTTAGCCGCGCTTATGTTTATGGCGACCGCTCAGTAACGACACTGTGAATGAGAGGAGCTAATGCTGTTAGCGGAGAGTCGTAACTCAGTTTATTGACATGCAGAAGAAAGCCTGACAAACGCCTGGCGATTAAAGACACGTAAAGTCTCTGCTCTCCCTGTAAGCGATCATTATCTTCCGATTTACACCAATTTCTCCTTCTGGAAGAAGCGAGAGGTAAATTAGTCGCCAATCTCTATCCAGCTCACATCTAATCCTGACTGAGTGTATTGGCTTTTCCAGCTCTGCCAAAAACAGGAAGAACAGTGCAGATGTTGGTTAGAGTGTTTTTCATCTAAAGCTTTTTTTTTTGCTCTAATACAAGACTATTTTTAGAAAGACATTGCATACTTACAGTGTTCTGGGCGCTAGTGAGAAATCCCGACGTTGTGCAGTTTCGGAATTAGGGAAGGAATCATAGTTTTGTTCACCTCTTGTCCGGTTGGCTGTGTTACTTTGTTCACATTCCAGTCCTCACTGATGTGGAGTCTCTTGAGGTAATATCCAAAAGCAAAGGAACGGGTTGATTGACGTGCCGTTGACCAATCACGCACTGAGAATTTATGCAAATATAAGTTGTAGCCAATAGGACCGTTCTAACCTGAAAGTCTGCGCTGTTTTCTGTACAAAGCAGCCAATGGCGAAACAGTGGGAGGAGCGTCGCGGAAGGCGACGACAGCGCTTCACAACAAATAGCAGGGAAGTATTATGACTTTTTTGTGCACATATACACTTTTTAAAATTGCTACAAAGACGGATGTTCACCCAGATTAGCAGTAGTTTGGCAAATATGTAATTGCATTTGATTAATAGCCATTCTTTTTTTACAGAATTAAAATAGACCGTATATTATTCTTATTATTGAATTAGCGCGCCGTTGTTTGTTCATAAGGCAATGGGTTAGTGCCATCTATAGTTCTATCCTTTTCCATGTATTTTTATTTTATGTTTGTGAATGTAACAATTGTAAATTGAGGATGTTTTAAATGCAAAGCTTTTAGCTCCATCTAGTGGGATTGGCATAGCTATTATAAAGCACAACATAAACCTTGAACTGTTTACCTCTCTGATCATACATGTAGACGCATGTTCTAATGCAAACTCGATGTTTGATGAACCCTGCTGAAGTGAACGCATATAATATCTATTGATTGTATTTAGTATTGTTAATCTTTGCAACAGAATGCTTCTTCAGGCCATACTTGAAGGTCTTGGTTAATGTGTTAGCCAGAGCAAGTGTTTTGAAGGTTTTTGGAATAAAATGATCCTTGTGAGGGGATCTTTTGTGCTTCATAAATTTTAAAGTCATATTTTAATTTATGTAAACCACAATTAGTGTAATTTAACACGTTATTTCCAAAATTAAATAACTGACTTTTATATTTAAACTTTATGAAAGCCTAAATGGTTTTAAATACCCCTGAAATGTATTTAAATGTTTAAAGATATTTTAATTAACATGTAAACATTGACAACCCTATCTATCTATCTATCTATCTATCTATCTGTCTATCTGTCTGTCTGTCTGTCCATCATCGTCAAATTCTTAAATTGTGCCTCTTGTGGACTGGGGGTCTGTGAGTTTGAAAACTAAGCAAGATAGATCATACAAGAAAATGCCTTTATTTATGTATTTATTTATTTAACTTTCATTTCTCGCTTGTAACATACTTCAGATTTTTTTGCACAATATTAGGTTAATTCATTAACATCAATATTTTAGGTCCAGCTGTTATCTGTTTTATATTTATAATATTAATTTTGTTTTCTTTAGAAATATTGGTTTATTATCACTTTAGTTGCTATCTGATTTTTATTTTTATTCCAGAGTTAGTCTAAGTGTTAATGGTCTCTCTGCAAATGATAACTGGCATTTCATCTCTTGGTGTTCTGGGTTCATCACTTGGGCCTGTGTATTTTCTAGTCTGTCCCTGTGCTGCTGAACCACGTGTAATACGATCAAGTTCACTTCGATTTGAGTCTGAATGCATTTTCTGGGCCAGTGCATTGAGACCCACTGCCTTGTCCTTGGTTTAGCTAAAGAGATGGTTGAATTTCATTGGTGGCCATAATTAACTATGTTCCATCTGCATAATCACCAAGGGAGTATCCTCTATTAGTTGTCTAAATCTAATCCGGGACCAAAGGCTCTTTAAGTGTAGAGAAATGTGCTGATATTTACTGCGTTAATACATGCAAGACAGGCAGAGTTTTGACCGCATATGCTGTGGTCATTAGGAGTCAGATCATGAAATTGTAGTACTATAATAAAGCCACAGACTTACTGCAGTGCTTACAGCAGCTTTTGCTGGGGTAAAAAAAGGTTTAGGACTTAAAAGGCACGCAATGTGTGACATATCTAATTTTAAACGTTGAATAAGTGCCATATAAACCAGACAGGGTTAGCCAGGTGCCAAAAGAGAGGATTATATAGATTAAATAATATTTGTACATGTCAAGTCAGATTTATTTGTGTAGCGCTTTTCACATTTCAAAGCAGCTTTACAGAAAATGATGATGTTAATGTTTATAATATCTTAATGTATATCTGCATGTGTGCAGGTTATACTTTCATATCAATTTTATATGCAATAATATTACATTTTTGTCAATCTATATAGTTAGATCTGTCTGTCTATTTTTCTGGCTGCTAAATATAAAAGCGTTCAAAAGCATTCAAAACGGACAAATCAAATTTTTTGTTAAAAGATGGATCACCATCGTAGGCATTACGTTTCATGCGGTTTCCACTTGATGGATGACCCTGATGAGAAGATGGTAATGTCCCTCATCATTTTAAACTTTATGCATCACAGATATGCAGCTGGCCACTAAGAGGGTCACAGGAGAGCCCATGGGTTATCCCGACATGACAAATGCCCCCTAAAATAGCAAGGCCATAATCCTACTGATATTTGAAGATCACTGTAAACTTTCCAACAGTGCTTAGTTTTATGTAAATTGCACTACCCATGGTGCACTTGTTGCCAAACAATAAAATCTGACCCACATGACATACCGCTGGCGCTCTGAATTTCGAATGATATGTTCTCGCCGTGGAACAGTTTGTAGAGAGGTGTCTATGCAACAGAGGTTAAGTGTGCTTGGTCATAATCCCTGATCTGATTGAAGGCCAGTTCGTCTCTTTCTAGCCAGGTTCTCTTTGCAAAAACACAAGCTGAACATGGAAGACACACGGGAAGAAGCATCTGGACCTGAGGCTCCTGCACAGGTCACCCAACCGTGGACGTATTCCAAGTCATCTTTGATTAGAAAGCTGAGACAGCACTTAATCAGTTGTAAGTATATTATTATTATTATTAGTCATTCATGCAATATAAGAGTGAGAATTTATTTAATTTATAAAATAATATTTTTTTGTTTTAGGTATTTATGCATTTATTTAAGTATATGCATTTATTTATATATGCACATTTATGCATTTATCTAACTATATGCATTGCTTTATTTATATCCATTTATTTATCTATATGCATTTATTTATGCATTTATATATATTGTCATGTATTTATGCATTTATTTATCTATAATGCATTTATTTAGGCATTTCTTTATCTATATGCATCCATTTTATCTATATAAGTTTATCTATTATATATATTACTTATGTTTTGTTATATGCATTAAATATGTAATGGTATAGGAAAGGATGCATTCATTTAGCAAAATATGTAAAAAGTACAGTAATAACGTTTATGTAGTCACATTTATCATTTTACATTAATTTTTTATTTTATTTATTTATTTATTTTACTTACTGATGATCATTGTAGACTAGATGGTTTTTGAAATTTTAGATATCTATTATTTTCACTGAAAGGCAGTAGACTAGTTTGCAGTGTACTAATCTGAGTCTAACTATGTGAAGCTTCAGAGCATCTGCTGTCATGTTGCCGTCATCTGCGTGACAGTTGATTTAGGCGAGATGCTAATGGTGTTGCGTCTCTCAGCTGATGATGATGATGAAGCAAATCAAGCATCAGATGAGCCCGTTGTGGTTTTGCAGCCCCATATTTAGACATCTCTAAGCGATCTGTGAAACTGAATCATGTGCCGAGGACACAGTGTGATCTGGCACCAGATTTTTAATAAATAAATTTAGGAATGTGCTCAGTGGATCTCGGCAGCTATAAAGTGTTTTTGTCATAAATCTACGGTTACAACTATGTGGACACTCAAACAACATCCCCATATGTGCTTGTTGATTTCAAAACCATGGGCTCCTTGAGGAGTTGGGCTTCCTTCATCTTCCACTCTTCTGGGAAGGTTTTCCACTGGATGATGGAACATGACTCCTGGGAGTTTTTCCCGTTTAGACTCAAGAGCATCAGTAAAGTCAGGGACGGATGTTGGGCAAATGGGGTCTGGATCACAGCTGCTGTTCCAATTCATCCCAAAGGTGTTTAGTAGGGTTCAGGCCTGGGCTTTGTGCGGGACAGTCAATCATGTTTATGGACAGTGGGTAGTGTGCATTTTCTACTATGGAAATAGCATAAACTTGGTTTCACAAAGCGTTTACCAAAATAAAACATTTACTAAAGAAATTGTATTTGTTTACCGGGATGTATTGTGACCATTAACTGATATCTTAAAATGTCAGAGGGTACTTCAAGTAAATACTTTGTCAAATGGGTTTGACTGACCAAAAAGTTTTCTGGGAATTCCTGGCCTAAATAGTAAATAGCACCAAAACAAATGAACACATTAATAGGCCTACAACTAAAAATGGTGTTTGTTGATCTCATTCGAGTACTTTCATTACATTTGAAATACTGTGCCATTACTGGACACGTCACATTTCCGGGGGTTTTCAGAAGCCAAAATCATCGTACTTGGGTAAACTTCTAGTGGTGAATGGAAAAAACGAGGGAGAAATGCCTTACAGAAGTACCATGCAAACTTTGTCTTCTACTTACAGTATACTGTGGTGTCAGAAGATGTACTATGTAGATGATCGTTTTGATCTTTTTCAGAGCTAAAAGGGGTAGTTTTCCCAAAAAATTAAATCCTGTCATTATTAATCAATATGATCTTCTGTTGAACAAGAAAATATTTTGAAGAATGTTGGTAACCAAACAGTTGATGTAAGCCATACTATAGAAGTCAATGGCTACCATTAACTATTTGGTTACCAAAATTCTTCCTTTGTGTTCAACAGAAAAGTAGTGTTGGTAGTATTAATTTAAGCATCCACAAAAAACACTAATTTGAAATTTTTGGCAGCCTTCCTATTTCTTCTGCTCTGATGTTAATCGTGATGCTGGTTTGCAGCTAGAGTAATTACCGATGGTCAGCCATGAAAGCAGAAGGTTTTGCAACCGAAATGCAGAAATTAATTTCACTCTCATAACTTATTTTCCCTTTTATCTTTCATCATCCAGTAAGGGTGAGATGAGAGTTAATGAGGAGGTAATCTGATGAGGATAGTGTTCTGCCTTTAAATCTTAACTGTGCTTGCAGGCCTTGGCTTTATTTATTTATTTATTTACAGAGAAAGATTTAGAAAAAATTTAAAAGTAGATTTCTATATAAATTTCTATAAAAAATCTTTATTTTGCAACCAAAACTTTTAAAAAATCACACTGTTATTGCCTATGCAAAATTATTTTAATATACATTGACAAAATACCCAAATAGTGTTGCTGATATGGGCTATTGACACCTGGCTTGTGAAGCAACTTGATGCACTTTATTTTTCTTTCTTACAAAATGTAAACATTAACTAAGCTCTTTATGCAGTATTTTATGTGAGACAGCGTGTGTGTCTGTTCTTATCTTTTCCCCAGAGTCACAGTTCAAGTGAAGCACCTTAATTAACGTAAATGAAACTCCGTTTGAACTCAGTGGCTGTAAATTTGAGACCTGGTCTTCCCATTCCCTACGAGTCTCTTGTAACTCAATGTGTTCTGTCTGCATATATCTCCTCTGATTACCGCTGATGTTAATTGCCTCACTTACTGGCCAGAGAGTTCATAAAGTCTTAAATGAGCTGGGGTTGAAATACAGACCGCTAAATCCAGCTGTGTATTATGTATAATGCAAGTACATAGTGCTTACATGTTAATGCCATTTCCTGTCAGGCTAGTCAAGAGTGTGCACTATTAGCTGTCATGACCATGTCAAGAGCTGTCATGACATCCTTCTCCTGTAGTTTGAGTATGTGAAGTACAATGTGACCACAAGAGGGAGATAACAAGCCATGTATTGTAGAAAAAAACAAATGTGTTATAAATCACTGTGGCTCTCAGCTGGTTTTGCTTCAGGACCAAGACTGTATGCTAGATATAAAGTGACCAAAATAGTTTATAGTACCAAAAAAAAAAACACCCCTGAAAAAACACTGAAATGTGTTAATGTTATGATGACCTGCACAGGCTGAGCAATGTTAAAAATGATTAACATGAAAGAATAGTCTCTTAAATTTGGTTTAAATTATTTTATTACAAATGAAAGATTTCTTTAAAATATGTGACCCTGGACCACAAAACCAGTCATAAGTCGCACGGGTATATTTGTAGCAATAGCCAACAATAATACAATGTGTCAAAATGATCGATTTTTCTTATATGCCAAAAATCCTTAGGATATTAAGTAAAGATCATGTTCTACGAAGATATTTTGTAAATTTACTACCGTAAATATATCAAAACTTAATTTTTGATTAGTAATATGCATTGCTGAGGACTTAATTTGGACATATACATGTATGTATGTATGTATGTGCGTATATATATATACATACACACACACACACACACGCACATGTACTTATATATATTTATATACACGTATTACACATCACACACACGCATATATATATATATCACTGTGAGGTTTTAGATTATTTTTTACACCTTCTATATACATATGAACAAGCACAATAGATATCAATACATATAATACGTGCATACATTATAATATAATGCGTGTGTGTTCTGTATTAGTGGACCTTATTTTCATAATTCTGTAAATTTGTGTGTTCATACAGGTGAAAACAGGTTTAAAAATAGTTTATTTGAAAATGTAATTATCTAATTAATATTTGTTTGGAATTTGCCCCACCACCAAACAGACATTTACTCAATGTGTTCCTGCAGCTGCAGTAAATGACTGATGAAATTTCAGAAAGACCCATTTGCTCCCCCCTCCCATTTTCTCTCTCTCTGTTTACTTTTGTTGTTGTGAGGTTGTTGGTGCAGGGTTTGAGTAGGTGGGTGAGCGGGAGGATGGGATAAGGATATTGGAGTGGGGTGGGAGAACTGGCAGCCCATGCTGAGGTTATATTTCACTGCCCTCTCTCTGCATGTTTTATGGAAAGTGCTATTTCAGCCATCCCCAGCATGCGAGTGCCAGCGCTTGGTCGATTGCTCATGTTACAGCCGCCGTTTGAGTGACAGTCGGACTTTCTGGCACACAAAAGAGCCCAGTGGAAAATCCTGAGCCTGGCCATGGTGGGATACTTCCACAGCACAGGTCCTGTTGCGTTGGGAACAAAATACAAGACGCACATCCCATTCAGGTTGCAGGACAGGTGGGAAAAGAGTCTAGTGTCCACTGTGGGCCTGATGAAAGGGGGAGATATGAAAATGGCAGCGAATAAGTGCCCTTCGAACACGTCTCTCTCCAAAAATACCATTAATGGCAAGAAAAGATGCTTAACGTGGTATTTTAAGTTAGTGGACCACGAGGGAATGAGTCATCCTCTTTAATTTGATGTTGAGATTTGCAGATGGTGATTAGACTCATGATCAGCAGTGTATTAAGCATTACGGCTGCTGTCAAGTAAACATTTTGACAGATTTTTCTGATAAATTCAAAAAAGTTTGTTCTAAAATTAAGCTTGGTGAGTCCTCTATTTTCCTACCCATAGCTGTTTCCTTTATTTGTGAAAATGATCCCCATCTTTGGAAGCCCTTTTCTCCATAAAACAGGTAATTCTGAGATAAAGATTCAATTCAAGTCACAATAATGAGAAATGGTCACAATGTTGAAATATTAACCCACAGTTATGAAAAAATGAAACTGCAACCATATATATAAGCAGTTATATATCTAAAAGTTGCAATTATCTTGTAAATTATAATCCTGACTTTACATGCTAATTGGGACTTTTTGATTATGATGAATAATTGTTACTTCAAGAGGCAATTGTGAGATATAAATGTCACAATTTAGGTGTAAGTTTGCATATATTTTAGTTATATCAATCTAAATGTATTTACTTTTGTGTTTTAAAAGGCCTTTTAAACCATGGCTTCTCTCAGAATCAAAAGGCTTCCTTTGAGATAAAAAAAATGAGAGCTAAAGAGCCAATCTCACTTTTATGATTTGTTATGATAACTGCCATATTGCTTGCTCGTTTTTACCTTGGTTATCAGATGAAAATAAACAATCATCCACTCTTAAAACCCAAGAGAAATTTAATCTAATATCTAATGGGAGCCAGCAACTGGAGATGCCTGTCTACGTGCATTTCATACCGAGGTTATCTTTTGCTAAGCGCACTAGATGACAAGTATGTCTGCTTAAGGGTCTCAGTATCCACATTTGCGTAATTCCCTGTAAGAAGGTCTGAGCGTGGAATGAAAATTGGCCTCAGATGTGAAATTAAAAACACTGTTGTCATCACTAGATCAAACCCACCTCATTCAAAAGCACGAGAGTTAAATTCATGAACTGTGAACATTAAAACAACTTGTTTTATTAACTCTAGGGGTATTCTTTGTGTGTCTTCATACAGTATAATATTTTTTTCTGTAACGTTAACATTCAGCAGATGCTAAATCAACCGCACCACATCACTTCTATTAAATCTGCAGCCTGAAACATGTCTGATTCCTGAATGAATTACTTTTATTAGCCAGGAATTCAAGTATTTAAGAAGAATCATTTCTTTGGGAATTGGACTTCACTAGTCCGGGTTTGTGTAATTTTAGTGTATCTCAAACATATTCAATTTAAAGGGATAGTTCACCCAAAATTGAAAATTACCCCATGATTTACTCACCCTCAAGCCAGCCTAGGTGTATATGACTTTCTTCTTTCAGATGAATACATCAGAGTTATATTAAAAAATGACTTGGCTCTTCCAAGCTTTATAATGGCAGTGAATGGTGGTCGAGATTTTGAAGCAAAATAAAGTGCACCCATCCATCCATCATAAAAAAGTGCTCCACATGGCTCCAGGGGGTGGTATTTTAACGTGGTGTATACACTGCGGATCATGAGTCTAATTGCCATCTGCAAATCTCAACAACAAATTAAAGAGGATGACTCATTTCCTCGTGGACCACTAACTTAAAATACCACGTAAAGGCCATCTGAAGAGAGTAGATGCACTTGCGTAAGAAAAATAGCCATATTTATAAACCATAATCTCTAGCTTCCGCTGTCGTACGTATGTTCATGTGAGAGAGTGGTGTTCTAGCGGATGACGTAGGTGTAGCGAATTCCAACTGTTTTCATCTGAAAGAAGAAAGTCATAAACAACTAGAATGGCTTGAGGGTAAATAATTGGGCAATTTTCATTTTAAGGCACGTCAGACTTGTAGTCTACGACTGACTGTTTAAATGATAGTGTTAATGATACATGTTCATTTTTATCAGTAGTGTTTTATTGAAATTAATGAATTTTACTACTTTTTTGCTTTATTGGAAATCATATAATTTGGTAGTGGAATATATATATATATATATTTTTTTTAAATTACCTCAAAAATACTAAAAGATTTGGATTCCGTATGATTCCCATTCCTTTTTTTAAAAGCCTTTTTTTTTGATCCACAGCTTGGATCCAGGGTGGTCTGAAATAATTTATTTTGGCTTTATAGTTTAGAGCGTGTCCTTGGTGAAACTTTCAAGGATTGCATCCAGCCCACACAGTTTATCAATAATTTCTTGATGCCCGCTGTGTACTTGATTTTCTCATTCACTTATTGATTTCAAGAAACAAATGCTTTTATGTGCTTTCTTTTCCTCTCTGAACCACAGAGTTTGTTTGTGATACTTTTTCTCAATATCATGCAGAACACTGTAAACAGCATCATTTGTGGAGTGTTGTACTAAAAGGGTTGAAGAGTCATGAGGCCGGATGTTTATTTTTGCTTTTAACCTGGGAATGGTTCACAATAAGATTTAAAGATGGATTGTTAACTGACAGCTTTGAGTGCCGAACACTCTTCCCGGCATCCTCAGCTCTGCTCTTATTTATTTATGGGACTCTGAGGAGCTTGGCATAGAAGTCTGTCATAGGTGCCCTGCATCACTCAGGTTGATAACTTATTTAACATGTTTGTGCTCAGAATGCTAGAAGAACAAGCAAAGTGCTGTTCCCTGTGTAAAGAGGTTATGCCACAGGGAAGGTGAGGGAGAAAGAGGAGGAGTGCTCTCTGTTGTTTTAGAGATGAAGCTAAACTTCTCTGTGAGGGACTTGATGGGGTCTCCTGAAAGGTATCCCCAGAAAACATGATCATGCTCTGCCTGCTTTGGCTGGGATTAAACTGTCCATGGCTCCCAGCTGGTTACTGGACCTGTGGTTTCATAAGCCCCTTGAACCTCTCGAATGTTCTCGAAACAGCTTGTGCACCTTGAGCTCTATATACATTTTGCCCCACTCAAAGATAAACAAAAGCTACAAAAAGTGCCTCAGGTCCCACGCTTGTACCGTTGAAGTTGCATGCCTGTCAAGAAGACCATCTACTGTTCCCATTGGTAGGTCTTGAAGTGGTAAAAACACAACTTTAGATTATGCATGGTCTCATTTGAATTGGTACAAGAGCTTCAACATTCTGTGCTTATAAATGTTACATCTATCTATCTTCCCGTCCGTCCATCCACCCACCCTAAAAACAATTTCATTGAATTTCCACTCATTGCAATTCTTCTTTGCATTCATTTAAACTGAAATTCCGCATCTTGTCTGCTATCTCAATTCAAATTCAAGAATTGAATTGCAATTTCTTACAACCTCTGTAGAAAAGAAAATTTACATTTACTCACCAAATCTGTATGCCTGACTTTCTTCTGTGGAACACAAAACAACATATTTTGAAAGTCAATGTGATCTAATCAACATTGGAACACAATGGATTTCACTTTAAATAAAACAATGAGCCATTTTTCAAAATACATCTTTTGTGTATCTATTTGTGCCTTGCAAGTATCTTTGCTGGTGTTTTCGGGGTCCCGAGCTGAATATGGCTTTCAAAAACACTACAACTCAATCCTATAAGCAAAATGTAAGGACTGTAAGTAAGTGGTTTGGAAAACAGGCCCAAGAGACCAGAAGAGATTTGGCCCACTGACAAATTCTGCAGCAGGCAGAAGTCACTCTCGCAATGTAAAGTGTTAATTAAAAGGTTGGGAGATGGCCAAGCAGTCGTAAATTTGTAGTTGTAGGCAGCCGCCTTTACAAGATATGCTTCTCCGAGCTTCCTGTGCATGCCTAGCTGTGGCGTTCAACAGTTTTGTTCATTTTCCACCTTGGCAGGCTAATGTTCTTGCACCGTGTGAAGTTCCTGTGATTGTTGCGACTAAACATCACTGTCTGAACTTGGCAACCAAGCTGACACTAATGGGGGTTTAGATGGTGATTTACAGCTGTTTTGTTCTGATGCAGTTTAGCAGCACTCAAGGGAGAATAACGACCTGAAATGTGGACAACATGGATAGGGTAAGGATGCACACTTGTGCCGTGGTGATACTTGCTAGCTTTTGTGTCATGCCGATCAAAGGGATCCCGTTGCATGCTTGCATGAATAGGGTTTATTTTCACTTGTACATTCCCGGCATAGCATGCTATTCATATTGTGTGCTGTGGATGGACACATCAAGAGGTCGAGACTAGTTTGGACATCCTCCATTGGCAGGTTCTAAGTCTACCGCCCATGCAACACCACAGACACATACATTTATAAACCCTGCCATAAGCTGTCTAAAGAAGCTGCATAAAACCACAACACCAACCCCCCACAGAAAGACACCACACCACCCTAGACGACTTGTGCACCCTGGACTGATTTACATGCCATTGGCCTCTAGGGTACACTTGCCCCTGTTACTTTTTGTCAGGCCAGAATCCAGTTGGGGAGTTCACCCAGAGGGAGGGAGGGCATTTAAAAAACGGCCAGGTGCGACCCTTACATTCAGGACTCAGTGAGTGGCCTAGAGGCAGAGGGAGGAGGTACAGGAATCAGACAGGAATCTATACCAGACATAGTTTGTATTACTCTTGGTCCTATATCCTTTTGTCCTTTTTTCTGACACTATTGACCATCCCAAGATGTACAGCTACAGTAAACCTGGTCACTTCACCTGGACTGCGACATTGAGAGAGTGTGGAAGCCTCACTAATGGGGGTAAGTGAGAAGATGAATCTCGGCAATGCTCTGAATGCACATCAAGTCCTGCACTTGGCAAGAGCGTGCCTTGTGTAAAGAAAGCTCCTACCGGAGCTTGCACATGTAAATGTCTTGTTTTACTTGCACAGAGGATCTTTTGCAGCCTTTCACATCTTTTGACCAGGTTGCATGAGCTTGATGCATTTAGCGTTTTAAAAAAATACTTAGTAGAGCGATCAGTGAAAAGATTTGTTGCAGAGGATCGCATGTGTACATTTACAAGATTTACCGGAGTCAACCTTTAAATGCATGCTCAATTATCAAGATAATCGGCCCGACTGATGCAGGTGTACTCTTGTTGATGTGCAAAGATTTGCATGTGCACTGCCTTGTGATTGGCGAGCCAACAGGATGGGTGGAGCTCTTGTCTTTGCCATCTTGTTCTTGGCACATCTCATGGATTTTGGGCAACCACATGGAATGTCTCAAGCCCAACCTGCTCTTTGCTTTTAACTGAGCTTAAGACGATATGAGTTATTTCCATCGACTCAAGACATAGCACTACAGCTGTATCGGGTTTTGTTTCTAAAATAAGTTTGACCTCCTCTCTTGATGTCACAAATTGCCATGTCAGTCCTGTCAAAATGACATTATTTTTATCTTGCAGCCTCGACAGCGAACTCAGCAGTTTTTCGATATTTGTCCTCCTTGCCCCCTTCTTATGGTTAACGATCCATGTGTTTGCCTCTCAAACATTGGGATATTTATGGTATTATGTAACTAAACAAAGACCACTGCTGAGTGACAGTTACATCCAACCGTGCAGTTGTGCCAGGATAATTCCATTGAGAGACAGCGAAAGCACTAAAGCTCTTCTGGCTTTAGGCAGACCATGTCCCACAGGTGTATGTTATAATTTATAGACTCTGCCTGTCTGGATTAGAGAGGGATTCAGTGGTATTGTGTGTGATGAAGTCACCTTGCCGCTTATGGGGATTGATATCTGCAACATTCGACGCTATTTCTTAGTTTATAGAACTGAATGTTCGCATGCGTTTGTGTATGTGCGACACTCTAGATGTTGTTTACACTTTTCAACAATATTGGTAAAAAAAGATATGACCCCCTCTGTGTAATTTTAGCCGTGGCTGTATTCACTGAGGCATTTAAATATTTGTTCATTCTGCCGTGCCATTAGAGGCTTTAGGGAGATTAAGCCGAAAACCCAGCGGGTACTGCTGATGTGTCACTAACGCTGAACACTGCTAGGGGACTTCAGGGTCAAACTGTTTTGTTTTTCATTATTATTAGCACATTATTCACGGAGCCAGAGTTGTTTTTGTGCAGAATGTTTTCTGATAGTGGTTGGTTTGAGCCTAGATAATGATGGTCGGACTTTGGCCTCTTGAAGACGTTAATTCTTTTTGTACAAAAGAATAATGTGATAATAAGCTCTAATTGAATTTACCTGCTCAGATGGAATGTTTGTTTTTCAATGTAGTGGATTAGCATTGTGCTAATACCGCTTTTCAAGTGGATATGATTAACCAAGCGACTTTTCATTTTTTTTCAAAGCAGGTTTCTAGTTTCCTCCTGAAGTTCAAGGATAAGCCATGCCATTTTCACCTACCCTTCATGGTGCTTGCTTTATCAGCAGCTGTTGCCCTAATGGAGACGGCTTGGATTTGTTGGCTCCCAAAGGCATAAGGGAAGCTTTTTACCATTGCTGTTTATTTTATCATTGCTATTTTTTTTTTCAAAAGACCTCACAAATAACCTACTTAGAACAAGAATGTAACACCATCATAGCCCTGTTGTCTTTTTAAATATCAGCCAAATGCTAATGAAATATTGTAGAGTAAGTTGATTAGCATGCAAGAACCAAAGATAGAATACAACTTGTATGGTTGACCTATAGAGGAGGAAGCCAAATGAAACCGTTGGCAGTTCTGACCAAGCATTTGACCCCATCGTGAACTTTTATCAGTGTAGCATGAGCTGGGAGTGTTACCTTTCAGCTAATAATTCTTCTAATGATTTGCCAGATCACTTTTTTTTTCTTTCTTTTTTTGATAGAAGGGCAGGACGTTGCGCTTGAGGTGGAACATTAAGTGACTCTCATTAGCCACTAGTTTGGCGTCTAGGGTATCTGGCTGTGTTTCCCACAGCGTTAGGAATCATTTACTAAGGACTGAGAGAAGCTTTTATAGAATGAACATGGCAGTGGTATGGCACAAGCTATGCTGTGCACAGAGAACTTTAAAATGTTCTAAAAATTACTTGGCAGCACTTGGCATGTGATCATGATTAAGGCCCAAACAATGACACTGGTTCTCAAACTGGTACATAGATTACTGGTGGTCAGTGAAGGATTGCAAATGTAAATAATCTGCAAGTCTATATATATAGACTGTATATGCAGTATATACTGATCTAGACCTCCATTGGGGGCTAGCCCTGTTAATTTACAGTGATAATTATTGAATTAAACATTAATTTGACAACTGCTCTTTTTAATTTTTTTATGCTTGAAGGTAAAACCCAAGCTGTCAAAATATGAAAGTAGTGTTTTATATTTATTTATTCTGACGCATGTTTGATCAGATGTGACAGTTGCTAAGCAATGAATTGTTGCCCAGGGAACAGTCAATTTGGGAGAATGAGACACTGGAAAATCTTTTTTCATTTCATAATTGCCGGATTTGATCTAAGAAATGCTGTCGTGCTTTGAACTGAGGAAGGATGAATCATCAAATATTGCAATGCTTTTTGAAAATAGATCATTTGTGTCTAGAGTTAAACTTTTGCTTGGGGAACACAATTTTAGATAACAACAGTAATTTGTTTCTTAAACATTTTGTTTACAAGGTAAGTCCAACAGGAGTTTGTTAGTAGCAGGGTATTTATTATTCTTCACAGCCGTAAAGTCCCCATGAATCCAAATTGAGAGTTTAGGCTCAATGTCTGTTAGCTTTGAGGTCATCTATATGCTAATGTATTTCTAACAGCTTTAGAAGATATACACATTTAAAATCTACAGTCTTGCTCTTATGGAAAAATGGACCACTGGTGATCAACTAGCATGTCATGCTTTTGACCAAGGGTCAGGATTTAGCTGATTAGCTTTGGCAGTTAGTCTCTGCTGATGTAATGAAACCATGGGGGGCAAAACTTATTTTTCTCCATTAGGAGCAGTTCAAAATGAGCTTAAAGTGCATTTTTGTAGGCAACATATAAATTGGCGAAAAAATGATGCCCTCTTTGCTTTTTGCACATAGGAACATAAAGACAACTGGGTGTGAAAAAGGACCATTTGTCCTGCTCCAACCTGTTTGAATAAGAAATACGTCAGTACAGGCTAGAAAATTGCATTTGTCAAACCATTTCATTGAATCTTTAACTATTGCTTGCCTTTTACTCACCTTTAAGATAGCAAATACTTTAAATATAGGCGATGTGACCTTATTTTCTTCTGAATCACAATCTTAATGTCACTTAATGGCATAATTATGTCTTCATAATGTAGTTGCTATTTAATAGGAGGAGATGAGTCTAATTTTTATGCAAAGGGCAGGCACTGAAATGCCCTATTAGCTGTTAATATGAAAAGGCTAGTTTAAATGTTATATAATTATAGTTTTCACTATATATCTGACTATTACAGAGACCTTATAATCACACCCTTAGATGCTGCTACTGATGATTTTCCTCCATTATTTATGCTGAATATAGGACGTAATTGAAATAGAAGGGCCTTTTATCTAGATGATTATGATCCTCGTTTGGAAGAAACCTGAACAAGGGCTGGAACAGTTAAATTCAATCCAGGTATGCAGTGTAGGCATCTTTGTTGAATGATCTGTAATAAAGTTATATCTGGCATGAGCAGCTGGACTTTTTAAGCAGGTGCGTTTCTAAGCCTTTGACCCAAGGTACGACAGCATCCAGGGTCAAAGGTCAAGCATGGCTGCCTGTAACATTCATGACCTGCTGATGTTTAAAGGCATGAAACAAAAACATTTGCACGTTCTTGTGCAAACTCATATATTTCAGTATTTTGACATTACACAAGTAACCATTTATAGATGTACAAAGGTGCCAAGAGTTTAAATCATATATTAAATAAAAAAATAGGAAATATATACTTATATATTGAAATAATTGGAAGCAAGTTTCTGCCATGAAAATAAATAAATAAAATGAATTAATAAAAAAAAAGTAGTTGTGACTTTTTATCTCACAATTCAGTCTTTTATTCTCAGAACGGTGAGCGATAATCTCAGAATTCTGTTTTTCTTTCTTGCATTTCTGATTTTTCATCTTGCAATTCTGAGTTTACATTTCACAGTTCTGACTATACACTCAGAATTCTGAGAAAAATCTCATCTGCCTTTTTTCTCAGAATCTCGCAATTGAGTTTGCATCTTGCAGTTTGAACTTTCTCAGACTTCTGAATTTATATCTCAATTCTGACTTATATACTCCAAGAATTCCAAGAAAAAGGTAAAAATCGCAAGATTTTTTTCTCTCTCAGAATTCAGGGTTTACTTCTCGCAATTCTGACAATATTTCTCAGAATTTTGAGTTTACATTTTGCAACTGTTTTTGCCCTGGAAGAAAAAATAACTTGCATTACAATCTCACAATTGCGACTTTTTTTCTGTTTATATATTGCAATTCTCAGAAATTCTTACATTTTTGATTTTTCATCTCACAATTCTGATTTATAAACTCAGAATTCTGAGAAAAATATCGAAATTCTGCCTTTTTTTTCTCAGAATTCTGAGTTTACATCTCGCAAACCTGAGTTTACATCTTGCAGTTTGAACTTTTTCTCAGAATTCTAAGTTTATATCTCAATTATGACTTATATACTCAGAATTCTGTGAGAAAAAAAAGTAAGAATTGCGAGATTATTTCTCAGAATTTACATCTAGCAATTTAGACAAATTTTCTCTGAATTCTGTGCTTACATTTCGCAAGTTTACATTGTTTTTGTTCTGACCATGGAATAAAAAATAACGCAACTTGAGACTTTATTTCACACTTGTGACTTCTTTTCTGTGTTTATATATTGCAACTCTAATGTTGGCAGATATGAGTGTAAACATGAAAATAAGTGTGTATCTTCAGTATCACTTCAGAATTAATGTATATCTATCTAATAAACATAAATAAACCTATATTGCATCTGTATGTAAACTTGATTTTTTTTGTTTGCATTATTAATGCAGTAGTGCAGAGAAATGTCAACACACGCACAAGTCCATAACACCTCTAGCTCTCTCGCTCTCTTGCACACGCTCTCAGTGGCTCATTTGGCTCGGAGCAGAGGTTTATCTCTTTTCCATCTGTCTGCCACAGCTCGGTGACTCCTAATTTATCATTCTGGTCAGAAGTGAATAGCTGGGTTTCTTCCTTGGATCTCAGTGCTGAGAATGGAATATCAACTCTTAATGTTGTGATTTGTAGTTTAGTAACCGAGTCCATTGCCTGACTATTTTAAGAAAGCATATGCAGTTACTGACATGCAATATAAGCTTCTACCTTTGATCCGGTGTGGGCCTGGAATTTCACTGACTTGATTAATGTTATCGATGAGAAAGCTGATTTTCCATAAATCCTCTGTTGATGATTTATAATTGACATGCCGAGGTGCTTTGTGTATGGGGTGTGCTTGGGTTGCATTATGCATATGTCAATATAGAATATGCCAGTGTGGCTGGATGAACCTGTGTCCTTTAACTTGACTCAATGCTGAAGTTTGGCCGCGGTTCTTTGGCACTCACTGTACTCTCAGCGGCTCCGTACAAGTTATATGGAGAGCCTGTGAACTTCATAGTGCCCTTTTTGTTACAGCAGGAGATGAACTGATAATCCCAACCTATCATTGCAGATTTGTCTGCATGACAGAGGTGCCGACCAGAGCCTTCCTAAGCACTTACTGAGAGAAATGTCCATCTTTGTTGCACACATATGTTCACCAAAATCAACTTTGACTGCCCATAAGTGGCTCCAAATAAGAAGCAGTGTTGGGGGTAAGCAGTGTTGGGCACGTTACTTTAAAAAAGTAATTAGTTATAGTTACTAGTTACTTCTCACAAATAGTAACTGAGTTAGTAACTGAGTTACATCATTATAAATGTAACTAATTACCAGGGAAAGTAATTATTGTGTTACTTAAAAAAAAAAAAAAAAAATCAAATGTCAAATAACTTGGATGCCCCAATATTAAATATGTTAAATGAATGAAATGGACACTAAATAGAATAAATTATTATTATAAAACATTAATCAACACTATTTATCTACTGACACTTAGCATCAGTTAGTCAATCATTATAATATGATATTATGATAATTTAGCATTATATGATGATAGATCTTTAGTAATTAGAATAACCAAGTATGAATTCATATTTGTCATGTTGACTGAACTTAGGACTGGTGGTGGTGCTTAAGATATTGTTTGTCATTTAGTGTTTCTATAAAAAAGGAGGGAAAAAAATTGATAAGATAACAAAACTACTACGAATTATACCACTAATAACAATATAAAACGCACTAAGGATTAATGAGCTGCTGGGTTCACGAATATTAAACACGTTGTATGCGTTCGCTCGAATTGATTTGCTGAAATCAAAACAGGGATGATAATAGGTGAACGCCGGCCAATGAGATTGTCGTTTGCGCAGTAGCTCCGCCCACTAGCGGAGTTCTTAAAAGCTGAAGAATTCCAAAGGAACTTCGTTATTTTGACAGGAAAATACAACAAAGAATATCGTTTACATGTAGCGCGTCAATTCTGCATGTTATGAAAGACTCTCTCGCTCTGTATCTTTCTCTGCGCGCGCGCTGTGTGTGTGTGTGTGTGTGTGTGTGTGTGTGAGAGAGAGACAAAGCTACGGCGAGCTGTGCGCTTCACACTAGAGTTTACGGTACGTCAAATACAGCTACACTGCTCATCCATTCAGATGAACTGAAAAATAAAATGATAATAATATTATAATAAATTATAGTAACGCCGCATTTTATTGTCAGTAATGGCGGCGTTGTAACGGGGGAAACAGTTGAGAGAAATTATGAGTGAGGTGCTGAGGCAGAAGCACTTCCTTCAGCCTGAGGCTTATTAATTTCACTTTTGGTGGCATTTACAGTTGCCAAAAATATAAATTTTAGCTGTTTTTTTTATTAAAAAAGTTAGTTGACAAAAAGTAACGCAATGCCTTACTTTCCCTAGAAAGTAACTAATGTAATTTTGTATGGAGCTTTCAATATTGCTTTCAAAAGTAACTTTCCCAAACATAGTTGATAACCATCTTTAGCAGATTTGTAGTTTCCGTATATTTTGTTGTTGATGTCAAAGACATCAAATTCTACAGTATTTTGGCGCAGATACACTGTTTGGCAAAAAACAATTCATTTAGTGGAATTCAGGGCTTCAATATGATCGCAAATGTGATCAAAATTAACAGCGTATGACAATAATTTGTCTGCTTGGGAAGCTCATTACCTGGTTTCGTTAGAGCTGCTCTCTCTCTCTCTCTCTCTATCTATCTATCTATCTACCTACCCACCCACCCAAAATGTAATTTTACTGATGAGTAGTTGTGCATGAATGACAATTGAAAATGAAAAAGGCTAAGATGTGAACGGCAGTATTAGCATAGGTGGAGGGGTAGGTGGTTTGCAATGGAAGGAGTGTTTTGTTTCTTGTCCGAAGCCTCTTACTCTTTAGCCCAGTCAAGCATGAAGGTCAAAAATATATTTAAATCGAGCTCCGTACTCGAGGGAAATGTCGAGTAATGCTGTGGGGGGGTTGGGGTGAAGGATGTGAATAGAAAACATCTCGCACCATCATCTAATTAGTTCAGTCTTTTGCTTTGGATGCGTCAGAGTTGATGGCAAACTGTCCAGCTATCTGAGAAATGCTGCACTCATTAGATATTCGTTTTCTTGTGCTGTGTCTACAACTCTTTTGATGCATGATAATTTATTTTAAATGTGTTTCATGCTGTTCTTGTTATCTGTGGAACAACAATATTGGCATGACTCAGTACATTTAACTCCATTTTGATATGATGTGTTGTCACTGTGGCATGTTAAGTCATGTTTCATATACTGCCCTCTAGTGTTTAAACATCATATTGTGTGTGTGTGTGTGTGTGTGTGTGTGTGTGTGTGTGTGTGAAGCTTTTTCACTTTTTATTATTTATTTTAAACGGTAAAAGAACAAACACTTTATCACCATTGCAAACTCAATTTATCAGCATTAGTTTCATGGCCAAGTTGATGTTCATGTATTAAACCCTATTTAGATGATATTTTCAGTTTTTATGGTGCTGTAGAAGAACATTTGCATGCCTCCTCTGCAATTAAAACTTCCAATGCATTCCGATGGGAGTTACTTCACAAATTACAACAGTTTGTTTTACACATGGTCGGCCACAAGACCATATTCCAACATGGTGTTGAATGTTATGCCAAGCTCATTGCTCTCATTATAATGGTTCATTTTACCCATAGACTCCTGATTTTCCTTTTTTTCTCTCCTTATAAGCTCCCAGTAACTGTGGCATGGTAATTTTACTTCAAACTGTTCTCCCAAACAAGCTTCTATTGTGCCAAATAGCCGAATTACTACACAAAGTGTTAAACTGTAACCCTTAGCTGTGCTCAGGCAAGATTTTTAAAATTAATTTGGCACAATTCCTCTGTGTAAACTCATGTCATTTCAGATGAGAATTACTTTCTGAACAATCCTGGTGTTTGTCCAAAAGAAATAAAAATAAAAATAAAAATCTCTAAACTGCAGAAAGATTAGAATAAGATTCTTGTCATAACCAATTACCTCTCATGGACTTGCACTAAAATTAAATCCTAAGGCCTTGATCACAGCTGCAATTAGCAAGAGCTGCTAATTCTTATTTTAGCCTGCAAATGGTGGGGTGGAAACTCACTCAGCTCTGAAACCCGAACTTGTGAAATACATCTCAAGTCGGATAATGACTGACCGGGTCACTCGGAACAGGACAGAGGTGAAGATGGATGCTGTACCAGGAGCTGTTGTTAGCATGCCCTGCGTCAGCTCATCACTGCACGCCTGGGAAAGAGTCAAGGGCCCTTCTGGGTATCAGGCTTCTGTTACCCAAAACACACAACCTGAGTTCAGGGATCACTAATTTTAGTTTTGTTTACAATTAATAATGCACAGCTGACTGGGTTGAAAATACTTACTATAATTCCATTCGAATGTGCAAAGTTGTGTGTTGACGTTCTCTGAAGAGTGTAAACACTGTGGCACTTTCAAAATTCCTCTGTTTGTTTGAACATACAGACGTGTCGAATTGTTGTTCAACCAATAGCATGAGTTTAGTGGGATCACCTGTTTCTCTGGCAGATCGTTTGGGGCAGAAGTGTTTGACTTGGCAGAATTGTTATTATCTCATTTGCAAGTCGCTTTGGATAAAAGCGTCTGCTAAATGACTAAATGTAAATGTATTATTATTATTATTATTATTATTACCATCTAAATTGTATTTTTTCTTATATAATTACAATTTCTTTAGCATGATTATTTTTTAATAAGAATCATCGTTGTTATTATTATTATTATTATTATAACCAAAATAACTCTAAATTGTATTTTTCTTATATATAAAAAATGTATTTAACATGATTATTTTTAATAAAAAAACATTATTATTATTATTATTTGTCTAATTAAATGTTTAGCATTATTAATATTACTATTAATATTATATAATATATAATATAATATGAATATACTATTAATATTAATAATATTGTTATTATGTTATTAACTTAATTATTAATATTGTATTTATTTGTTATTAAATTTGCATGATTAAATGTTTATTATTATTGTTGTTGTTGTTACAACAAAAAACAGCTTTATTTGTATTTTTTCTTTTATCATTTTTTTCTGTTTTTTTATTCTTAATTGTAATTAAATTCTCAACAACAACAACGATAATAATATTATTACTATTACTACATCAAAAACAACTCTTATTTGTTTTTTTCTTATTGCTTCTATTTTTATTCTTCTTAATTCTATATACACATTTTACAACAACAACAATAATAATACATACTTTTTTCTATTTGTTTTATAATTTTTTTATTCTTAATTGTAATAAATTAATTCCCAACAACAATAATAAAATCTCTTCAGCCAACTAATATAGATCATTCCAGGTTTCAAGTGCAGCTCATCTGAATTTAGAATCAGTTTTTGTAAGGAGTGATATTAAATGTGTGTTTTTTATTATTATTCATTTCAAATTCATAAGCCATTTCAGTTACTTGTATGGCAGTGTTTAAAGTCAGCATTTAAAATGTATGGATAGTTCAAGGATTTAAGCGAAAAGATGACAAAGTTGAAAAATGCTAATGCAAATAGTAGACTACATATGGTGTGCATTCCCTCTGCAAAGATTACTCAGCTTTTTTTGTGTGCTGACAGCCTTTGTTTTGGCTCCTTAAACATAAACACAATCAGCCTGACTGTAGAGGAAGGACTCAGGTTACTGCCAGCGAATCAGCTAATGAAAACGACTTCATCAGCTGCTGACTATAAACATTCTTCTTTGATTGGACCATTAATGCAAAACGGTTTGATGACACACTACAAATGGAACGGCATGACAGGTGCTGCTGCTCTTGTTTGTTCTGAACAAGTTAAGCCCTATTCGGAGTTTATCATGAGGTGGTCAGGTAAATTAGTTTTTCACAAATGTACTTTCAATCTCAAATTGAATCTCGAGTCGAACGTATTCAAGCAAATGAACTATACGGATGTCCACTTATACTAATTGCAATTAAAATGGAAAACCTCCCTATATGAATAGTGGTCAATTCAGGCCAACTTTTTGTCAGTCTGGTTGTAGGTTTGCAGTGTTGCATTTGTAGGGTGCCTATCCACGCTTTGATTTCTCTGAACAACATCTTGATCTCATCAGTTGCACTAGAGCTGTCATCGCCCAGGATTCATGTCCTCTACTGACGTTCAGTGTCCTAAAACAGTGATATAAATAGCTGTGTGTTTGCAGCCGGATACAATATTCTAGCTTTGGCCTGATGGGACATTTAAGTCATCATCCACATAATAGTATAGTCGAAGATTAAATTGTGCCCATGATTGAGATAATTATAAGGTCTGAGAGATGAAGGGTGGGTGTAAATTTGTAGAGATACAATGCTGCTTTATTCCCATGACGACTAAAGAGATAGTTCACCCAAGAACTAAAAATTGTTGTCTAATCTACTTAATCAAATGTAATAATTGTGGTCGTTCCTTTCTATGCAGTGACAATGGGGATGGACACAAAAGCACCAATAAACTATGATTAAAACTTATTCTGTTCAACTAGTTACATTAAAGGTATTTTCAAGATACTATAGCTTTTAATTAAGATTCAACTCAGTTAATTATGTTTGAACTCAACACCTCCAGAACCAGATTTGTGATTTATCTGATTCAAAAAAATTTGACTCAAAAAAAAAGAAGAAAAAATGAGTCATTGCTAGTTTCTCTCATGAACATTAAGAAGATTTTCATTCACTAATGATGTAAACTTCTGTATGTTCCTCAAGTTAAAATGGTCTTATGACTTACACAAGATTACACAAGAGTCTTATGGTCCACTTTTGTGATCATTTTTTTAGTCATTTGGAACATTACAGCCCATTTTAATTAGGGCTATGTGTAAACAAGTGGCCTGGATGCTCTTCAAAACATTCATATACGATAGCTAGCTTTACGTTTTAAAACACATTTGCGTCAGTGAGTTGGACTCAAGAACCAAGGAATCATTTGGAGTGAATTTGTGAGCCATCTGATTCAAAAGATTCTATTCAAAAGAAAGATTATAAATTCGTCATCGCGGCTTTCTCTCATGAATGTTAAATAGATTTTCAGTAAATAATGACGTAAATGTCTGTATGTTCCTCACATAAAATTGTTGCATGGTTTCAGAAGATTACAAATGGGTCATATGGACCACTTTTATGATAACTTTATGGTAACTTTTTAGTCATTGGAACTTTATACAGCCCACTTTCATTGTATGGAAACGAGTGGCCATTCTCCAAACAACTGACACAAAATGAAGTTAAACAGGTTTTGATCGATATGAGGGTGCGTTATGACAGAATTTTCATTCCTTTACATAATATTGGAAGTGCTGTGTGCACGCTTTACTTAGAACAAATGGCTTAAAAACCTTCCTACCGAGTTTTAAGGCAGAAACTTTCTTGGCATCGATTACACGCACTGTCCTCCCGCACACTTTCACTACATGTAGCTTTGCCAAAAAGCTGTCACTCACGAGCTTTGGGATGGCTTGGCTTGCTTTTTTTCCAAAACGTCAGCATTTTGTTCTTGCATGATCACACGCTGAATATGCCAATTCATGCAGTAGCATAACCTTAGAAAGAGAGTGGGTGTAGTGTTTAGAGACAAAACTGTTACAAGTACCAATTATCCTTGCAACTTTCACACTTTGCAGTAGTCATTTTGTAGTATTATTGTTATTATAACTAATTAGATTCTAATTGTATCATGATATTTTAGAAAACATTAATAATAACAGGCTATTAACTGAGGTTTCCATATGAGAAAGCTCCATTAACGTGATTGCAGTCTCTCTTAGTTTGTATATCTATAAGTCGTCTAGATAAATCAAACAGCTTCTTGTGTATTCATGTGTGAACGCATGTTTGTATTTATTCCATGTTAAAGCACTTTGTCATATGTTGATGACACTCATGGCACTGCATGTGGAAAATTATAGCTGTAACATAACGCAACTGTACTGTAATAATATCTGAGCCCTGGGAATCTCTATATAGAGACGTTATGACCTGAACCTGCTTTATAGACTGAAGCAAACTTGCAGGTATTGGTTTTCTCTCATTATTTTGTTTTAGTTGTATGTGCACCCCTTGCAACACGAGTTTATTGCTCTTTCATAGCTCAGGAGACTAGATTTCTCTGGTTTGCTTTCTTAAATTCCTTTGGAGCAATACAAATAGAAACAAAAGAGACTATTGTTGACATACCTGTACAGTAATTGTGGATGGCATGACCCAGATAAAAAATGGCATTGCAGTGTGAAAAATCATACATTTTGTATTGTGAGATATGTCATAATGTTTAAAAATAGGGCACAATGTACTGTCTTAATTTGAATTTATTTTTTACCAGTATTTTGAATTTTACACTGCATTGCATTGTGCTTTAGAGTTAACAAAAGAAAAAATAACTTTAATAATATAACTTTAATAATATAACTGAATAACAATAACTTTTATAGTTTTAAGGATTCATCTGTATTTAGTTTAGAATTTAGTGTTTGATAACTTTATTCAATTTCTGTATATTTCTGCTGAGGGGCACAGGTAGATAAATATAACATTTTATGAAGATCGTTTTAAGTTCACTTAAATTAGAAGTTATTTTTAAAGTCTAATAAATGTTAAAATTCATAGCTCTTAATTATAATGTAAAGTTGAATGGCTATAGTCAATGGTTAAATATTAGGGGGGCATTTTTATAGGGAAATCAGTATTAATTGGTATCAATGATACTGGCCTTCAGTCATAAAAATAAAGATGCCATTAAACAAATATTAAAAATAATCTTTATGTTGTTTGTACATTAATTTGAAGATTGAATGTGAAATTATTGCAATATAAAAGTATATTTAAAAGCTTTAATGTTAGTTGGGATTAATCGTGATTAATTTCAGAAAAATGTGCGATTAATTAGTTGATTTTTTTAATCGATTGACAGCACTAATATATATGTATATATATAAATATATATATATATATACACATGTAACATTTAAGGTTCTGTGAATGGTATCATTAAGTTATGAAAACATTGTTTCTGAATGTTCAAATTTAAAACGTCCAGCTTTTAAACATTTGAAAAACTTTTTTCTTGGTTATGCGAACGTTAGAAAACATTAAGGGAATGTTCAATTTAAACCTTTTTGCAAACATTATGGTAGCATTACTTTTGAATGTTCTCTGAAATGTTTAAAAATAAAAAGTTCTGAAACTAGTAGTAATGTTAAGAAGACATCCAGAATGTCTAACTAAAACGTTATGGGAAAATAAAACAAACAAACAAAAAGTTCCATGAACAGTGTCTAAATAACATTTTTCGTGCTAATGTTTTGAGAACACTATTAAAGACCATCTAACATTCTAATAATGTTAGAGGGAGAGCCTTTAACTTTGAGAGAACCTTGCCAGAACATTAGCCAGAGTTCTGACAACATTCCCTGATAGCCGGGATGGCAACAAAAACACAGCTGTGAGTGTCTCCCACATTAATCACGTTCATTTACTCCGTCGAGATTCATTTCAGGGGATAGATCATCTGTATAATGTCAGTGCCAGGCCATGTTTAAGCACAGCTTGGCTATATTAGCTTTCTCACGCATGTACACACACTCTCGCTAACTTCTCTTCTTTATCTCACACACACACACCCACACGAGAAGATTCCTCAGCCTCTTGATATCCCTCCAGGCCGTGTCCTCTCTCCTGTGAAATGCTCGGCTTGGTTTAATCCCTGTGTCTCATCAGGCCCTTTTTATAGGAGCCTCATCTCAATGTCCGTGCACAACTGGAGCAGCCCGCGGGTTTATCTGAGGGAGATAGAGTTTCAGGCGACAAGCTGAACCCCTCTCGGCTTTAACTGTACCCGTCTGTCTTGTTAAAGCGCAGAGGGAGAAGGTGCTGCCTCTGTGTCGCTCTAACCTCTCTTTCATTTCTCCTTCCTCTTTCGGTTCTTCAGCACGATCGAGGCCCACCATGGCGGCGCCGAGCTCCAGTGGACTCGAGGTCCTCCTCAGCACGTTGCAGGTAAGCGTGCATTGTTTGTGAACAAGTGCATCTGGATTCTCTCTCGTTCTTTGACACGTCAAGCATAGGAATGGCCCACAGATGCAGGCAGGCAGGCACGCTGGGAACTCTATCCACACATTCAGAATACTTTCCATGTGCTGAGTGAGAAAGATAAATGACATGGTCTCTCAGTACCATAAAAAGTAGCCGGCGGTTAATGTAAACTTGTTTACCCCCCTTGAGGCGAGTTTAACAACGTTTACGTTAATGTGCGTGATGGAATGCAGCGCTTGAAATTTTAGATGGTATTTGTGGATTGAAATTGAAATAGTAAGATACTTTTTTCAAGACTTAGTCTTTTGTTTTGTTTTAGTATGTTACGCTAGACTAAATTGGCATGCATATTGGATTATACGCATACCTAGTGGTTTAGAGGGAGCATTATGTAAACGCTTTAGTTACGATTGCCGTTTAGAAATATACCTTTTGCAGATTTGATTTAATATATTCCCATAAAAGTGTTCAATCTTGTCAAATTTCCAGGTGAGCCTCTCCATATAAAATACAACGGCTTATTATTACTGATGTTACTTTAAACATTAGTTTAATGGTATTTGGAGCAGAACTCTTTCTCCACAAATATTAGTATAAATAAATGGACCAAACATTACTTACACTATCAGAAAAAAGAGAGAGAGAGAGAGAGATTCAATTCTGTTTTATATTTTTACATTAAAAATGGAATTAATATTATTTTTATTAAAGCCAAGAATGAATCTCATCAAGTTAAGCATTTTACATTTATTACAAAATAGTAACTTTGTTGTTAACTTGTTAATAACTTACTTTTTAAAATTAGTCTTCCCATTAACGCGGTGTATTTTTAATTCAGACTGATTCTTGATGCGCAAACACAAGAGGCATATTTTGTCATATTTTGCAATATTTCCATTGTTTTATTTTTATACTTTTTTGTAAATGTAAATGTATTTTGTACATTTCACTGCGGAATGCCATGATCAACATGATTTGTCAGAATAAAATATTCTAGAGAGCCATGTGATTAAGTTTAATTAATATATTTGACTTCATGTATATGCAGATTTGATTATGATATTGTGTTTATTGCTGTTGGCAGTAGTTAATACTGATAGTGTTTTATTCAAACCATTGAGAGAGACAGTAATAGCATAACTGCAAGCATCAATATAATAGTTATTGTTGGTTTAAAATGAAAGATGTGTAGAGCAGTAAACATCCTTTTTTGTTTATTGTTTTCCATATCTGTTTTGAGAAGATTGGTTACACTCACAAAATGTCTCATATACCCAAATTGTACATTTAAATGTGGTTTTTATCTACTTCCACAGCTTACGGTGACTGATTTCATATCAGTGATTTGTATATATCAGTTGCTGCCAATGAGCCGCGGAGGCCTTATATGCTCGCAGGAGGGCGACGTGCCGAATTCCCGATAACTTTCTACCTCTTGCATGAAAATCAAACTCAGAAGGGCAGAAATTATTTAGTGTACGCGTCAAAGCACTTAATTGAGAGTGAAAACCATAAGATTAGATGTATTCCCCCTATGCTGATAAGAGCGTTGTAAGGAAAAGTGGAAAAGCAGTTTGGAAGGAAACAAGTGCAGCAATGAGCTCTGTGTGATTAAACGCAAACTCTAAAAGGTTTCTGATCTCACCAGAGGGAAAAATGTATACCGCTTTAAAGGGACAGAGAACGAATAACATTATAGACTTGAATGAATGCATATCCAAATGTTACTGTTGAAGCGAATGATCTTAATCATATAAGGCGCACTAGGTTTTTTTTTTTTTTTTTTTTTTTTTTTTTTTTTTTTAACTAGTATAGTGTTCTGATCCATTACATTGTAGTCTGAACTAAAATATAAAAATAGCCAGCAATACATTGTATGGGTCAAAATTATTGATTTTTCTTTTATGCCAAAAATCATGTTCTATGAAGATATTTTGTAGATGTCCTACCGAAAATATATCAAAACTTAATTTTTGATTAGTAATATGCATTGCTAAGAACTTCATTTGGACAACTTTAAAGGGGATTTTCTCAATATTTTGATATTTTTGCGCACACAGATTCCAGATTTTCAAATAATTGTATCTCCGCCAAATCTTGTCCTATCCTAACCATATATCAATGGAAAGCTTATTTATTCAGCTTATCTATTCAATTATTTATTCATTTATTAATGTACAAATCTCAATTTCAAAAAAATTACCCTTATGACTGGTTTTGTGATTCAGGGTCACATTGTATTTTTTTTTTTTCGGAAAATACTGTAATATTCTTTTTTTTAAATTTCAATACTGGACATTTTTTATATTTTGAATATCTAGTATAATTATTACTAGTGATATTGTAATATGTAACTGATTATAGAATGTTTTTATTATTATTATTATTTTTAAATATAGATTTGATGGATTTCTGCCCCTAAACCCAAAATGGCAACTTTACCTATTTTAGTGTACCCTAGATCCCATATCGTAAAGCACTTTTGAACGTGACACAAAAAAGCTGTCCTGTTTGGGCAAAAATCGTGCCTCTGTATGTCCTGTCAGTTCAAATAAGGATCCTTGCAGCTGCTTGGCATTGGCCATGTGGCCTCGGCTCTGAAGAATTGACTCCTTTATTACAACGCAAACTGACAAGGGTAGCTAGTAATACCCTCACGATTAGCCACAGCCAGCGTGTTGCCTTCCTCCAGCCATGACTGGCATCAAACGTAGCAATAAGTCCCAAATTCACTGTCCTTGACATGGAGCTGTTGGTGCCTGAAATGGGATTCCTGCTAATTCAAATTGAGACTGACACAGACGCTCAGGGTGCTGTGTCGGAGTTAGTTTTTTCTCTGCTTTTCCCTTCCTGTTTTATAGCTCTCATACGACTTGCAGAGGCACACCAGGTCCTGCCTTTGGTGTCTAAGATGTACAAAATCATTTTGAAGGTGTGTCAGAATAACTTTTAATAGATTTCCTGCACTATTCAGAATTGTTTGGCCTCAAAGGACCGGCTCCCAGCCAAAGCTCTTCCGGCGCGCTCCTGCCACCCTCTTAAAAGTTAATGGAGTGCACTGAGAGGTAGTCAATGTTCCTCATTACAGTATTAAAAACGAATGGGGATATGAAATGTTTCACTTTCAAGTGGTTCCTGAGTATATTACCGCACTTTCTTCTTCCAGTTGGCAGATGGGAAACATTAACGCTTTCTGATTGTAGTTCAGGATAGGTGTTGCTGGACCAAAATAGATGTAATTACTCATAATTTCAAGTATCGTTGGATTATTCTGTTAAAAGATTGTTGGGCAAATAATGCTCTAATGATGTGCCAGCTGGCTCTCTATGCTAGTCACACTCATTAATGTTGAGTAATTAACATGGTTGCATGGAATTAGCCCAGATGGTGATGACGGGGCCATCGATTTCCAAGAAAGAGCACACGCTCTGTTCTACTAGTGTAAAAGTTCATCCTCAGTGAGTTGTGGTTTCTTCATTAAAACCAGTCACCTTCAGGGGCAGAAATTAATGGGGGTATATGGAGCGAAAATGCCACAGAGTGTGTCAAAACTGCCCTATAGAAGTAAAATTTGGAGGCCTAAAAATGTCCTTACACTGAATTAATTTGTTCTGTATCGGTAACATTTCATATTTTTCTATTTTATGTTTCATAGTTATAGAGATTTTGAATAAAACATTGGTTTAATTAAGAAATTTGGCATAAGTAGGTGTGTTTTTATGCTTTTAGATAAAATATGCCCTCATAAAGGTCAAAAAAGCCTCTGAAATAAAGTTCAAGCAATAGTTCAAGCAATGGGACAACAGGATTTGCTTGACAAAATGTCTAGCTGGCTCTTTAACTTATAATGAAAGGGAATAAAAAAATAAATAAAATAAAAAAACAGGACTGCTGTGCTCTATAAATGACAAAAAGTACCATAAAAAGTAATAAAAGTGATCTATACCACCCATGTGCTTCCTTTAGACTCTTCTGAAGTCTAAAATTTAAATCATAATTTATTAAAAATCTTCTCCTAAATTTGCTGTCATGTATATTAAAATGTGTCCCATCAAGACGTAACACTCTTGGTTTGGTCTCCAAGACATGATATATCATTCATCCCATTAGTAGTCATTGATAACAAACCTGATATGAAACTTTTTGATGTGCCATATTTTAATGTACATGAAAACAAATGAGATTTGGGAGCTTGTGTGAAGTAACATTTAATTAATGAATTAAAAAAATAGTGACACTGCTCATCTAAAAGCATTAAATATTAATGTTATATTTTTTTGAAATCATGTTTTCCATTACTCAGATTGATCAGGAGATTTTAAACAATTTTTTTTTTACAATTTTTAAACAATTATTTTATGACTGAATTTGCAGTCATTTTTGCTAAAATAAAATACGTAAATCATGCAGTATTTTCTTCTCATATCTAGAGAGCCAAAATAATTTTTGGTAATAGATAGATAGATAGATAGATAAACAAACTAATACAAATTACTAAACCATATACAAAAAATTTAACTGAAATTAAAATAAAAATAAAAGCTAATTAATTTTTTTTTTAATTCTATAATAGTTTGTAAATAATACTAAAATAACACAAGTGTCCAGAATGCATCTATTATAATAGAGGCAAACAATACGCCTCCACACCCTCAGAAACTAGCCCCATTGACTTTTGCAGTACATGTATGACTGCTCTGCTGACACTGGTCTCTTTTGTCAGTTGACTAATGTGGGTAAGAGTGACAGCTCCTTGGCAGGACACATCTCTTTGCGGTGCAGTTGGCTGTGGAGATGCCTAATAGGATTCAATGGCTACTGTCAGAAAGACACGGCAGCACAGATGCAGGCAGGACAATGTTGTGTTCTCTCTCTCTTTCTGTCGTTTTTGCCCTATAATGAGAGCTGAAGCTTGAATCCCCAGCTGTGGAGTTCCTTCTCTGAGGATTACAGCCCCCGACCGCCTACCCGTCAACTGCTGCTGCTTTTAACCACGGGGCTCCGGGTCCCCGCCGGGGTACCAGTCCCAATGCATTCTGAAAACGGACACAATGCTGGAAGATTTTTGCTGTGCCAGCCAGGAAGTGCTCAACACTTTATATCTCACATGGGGCGTGGATAGTGATGTCATCTGTGAATGCTTTATTGGAGTTGTTTAGATTGTTTTGTGGTTGTTGAGCCAAATTTTGTGTGGACGCTATAGGAAGTCTCGATGCAGAGGTTAGGTTGAGCTTTTAAACATGCTGCTCTTTTTGTTCTCTTTTCAGAACGCTGGAGACACCGAGAACATGCTAAACATCCTCAATGTCCTGGATGAACTGTTGTCAGCAGGTGAGACACCTGTTTTTCTACAGCCAAATGTTTTCTGTCACATCTCTGCACTGACTGCAAGTGTGCTGAAATTAGTTTCATCAACCAGGAGGAGTGGAACCACTTGGTGTGTCCAATAAAGCCGCAAACCACTTATATATGAGCATTTTTTTAATTTGGGCACTTGTATGTCTTAGGGATTGATTTGTATGAAGCTAACATATATTTCAACTTTTGTTTAAATATTTAAATATTTGTATAATATTTATTTTATATATTATTTAAATTATTATTAAAATTGTATTTATTTGATTGATTTATTGATTAATTTAGGTCTAAAATTGTTTTGAAAACTTTTTAGCATGCCTTCACTCTTTTATTTTTGCTACTTTTCTAATAACTTTTTTTTGCTCTGAACCCAGCTTCCCCCCCAAAAAAAATAATAATATAATATAATATATAATTTTTATATTATATATTTTTAATATGATAATCTAAATAAAGAGTGAAATAAACACAGGTCAATTTTAATTTATTGTACAACATTTAAGTACTATTTATATAATATGTTATTTTATAATATAACATAACAACGTAACATAATATAATTATAAATAATAATAATAATATTTTTTTTAAATAAATTTTATATTTTTATATTATAATATATATTTTTTATAATAATTATGATAATCTAAACAAAGAGATACATCTCCACAGGTCAATTTAATTTATTGAACTAAATTTGTTATTTACAATTCTCAGCTCTGGTGTCATTTCCATCACAAACCAACAATTTTGCCCCATATAATGTTTTTTTCAGACATTATAGTATGGTTATTAAGGACTCTAAATATGAGACATAACCTGAAGAAAAAAAATGTATTAAATAAAATAACATAACATAAACTAAAATAAAATAAAAACAAAGTAAATGGCACTTTTCCAGACATCCTGTTGAATATGCAAAATGTGTGAATATTGTTTACTTGTGCAAGACAAAGAAGCCATTTTGTTTAAAATAATTTAAAAATATTGTTCCTGCTACATGATATGGGTAAGTCAAATCACAACACTAAAAATGTCCTGCAAGAAACTCCCATGTACAGTTAAAGATTACTCTGTTTGTTCATTCACATTTCAATTTGTGTACTGTGTGGAAAAAATAATAAAAATGAATAATTTCCTCATTTGTAGGTTGCTTTGGATAAAAGCGTCTGATACGTGAACAAAAGTAAATAAAGTACTTGATTTATGTCAGGACACTTTGAGAAGACGGGGAAAAAGAAATGTTGAAAATCCACAGTAATCCAGAGGCATTACCTTCAAAACCAAATCTTTTAAAGCAGTCTTAACATTGAAAATACTGGTGAAAGGAGACGTGACGTCAATTCACATTTCTCCCAGGATCTAATTATATAAACTCAGCTGTTTCAATGCTATTTATTTCCATAACTTGGCCTTATTCTTGTCTATTATTCACCAACAAATCTATCAAATAATACTCTTGTAGAGGTGGAACAGTACTATACTAATCCTGTAATCTGAAATTAATTCACTGCAAAGTAATTAGCCAAATTTATTCACCAGCCTCCAGCACAAAGTTCTAATCAGCACGAATTTTCATAAGTTCTGAAAGAAAGTCGAAAATAAACCCAGACATCATCTTGCGATAGCACGCCAGTGGCAAAGATGGCACCGCCGCTTGGCGTACGAGTTGTTATCAGCCTAAATTTGACATTTTGTGAAATGATGGCGGCTGTTTCCTGTAGGCACAGACAGACGGATTCATCACATGATATCGAAAGGAGGCAGCGAGGCCCTGCTGACGGCTCTTTTGAACTCAGCCCGCAGCTTCACACCCAACTACACCATCCTACTGCCACTGCTGCACCTGCTGGCCAAGGTGGGCTACCGAGGTGAGTGATGAGGAGGCGGGGCTAGGAGAGAAGGGGAGGAGACAAAGGAATGATTGACAACATTTGTATTTTATTTGAGTATGATGGTGTTATTTTACTGGTGACAAAATGGGTAAATATTCTTTGAGCTACTCAAAACAACTCAAATGCAAAAAAAGAATGCATTTGAAAACGTCATTTTTTTCACGTTTTGTTATGTTGCAGCCTTATGTTAAACTGCTTTGAATTACTTTTTTCCACTTTAATATACACTCTGTACACCATAA
Organism: Schizothorax lantsangensis; assembly: GCA_027422415.1. Lineage (NCBI taxonomy): Eukaryota > Metazoa > Chordata > Actinopteri > Cypriniformes > Cyprinidae > Schizothorax > Schizothorax lantsangensis. The sequence continues at coordinate 20,194,492 of CM049854.1, read as the reverse complement.
TGACAAAGCAAAAACAGAATTGTCACAACTTCGTAAATTAATTACAAATAAAAAAACTGAAATTAGTACATTGCATAAGTCTTCATACCCTTAACTCAGAACTTAGCTGAAGCACCTTCACAGCCTCAAGTATTTTTGGGTATGATACGAGTGCGACAAGCTTTGCATATCAGAATTAGGCAATTATCTGCCATTCTTCTCCTCACCTCTTCACCTCTCAAGCTCTGTCAGGTTGGATGGGGGCAGACGCACATTTTCAGGTTTCTCCAGAAATATTTGATTGGGTTCAAGCCCAGGCTGTGGCTGAGCCACTCAAGAACATTCACAGAGTTGTCTATAAGCCACTCTTGCTGTGTGCTTAGGGTCATTGTCCTGTTGGAAGTAGAACCTTCTGCCCAGTCTGAGGTTCTGAATGCTCTGCACTGGGTTCAATATTTTGGTGCATTGAACTTCTCTTCTACTCTGACGAGTCCCTCAGTCCCTGCCGCTGAAAAACAGCCCCACAGCATGAGCTGCTACCAGCACACTTTACTTTTGAGTTGGTACTCTGCAGGTAATGAGCAGAGATGGTTTCCTTCAAACATGATGCTTAGAATTGAGGTTCATCAAAATAGAAAATCTCGTTTCTTAGATTCTGAGGGTCCTTTAGGTGCATTTTTGCAAATTCTAAGTGTGTTTTCATGTGTCTTCACTAAGGAGAGGATTGCATCTGGCCACACCAGCATAAAGCACAGATTGGAGTGTTGCAGTGATGTTTGTCCTTCTGTAGGTTTCTCCTGTCTCCACGTATGATCATGGAGTTCAACTAGAGTGACCATCAGGTTCTTGGTCACCACTCACCAAAACCCTTCTCCATCAGTTGCTCAGTTTGGCCAGGAGGCCAGCTCTAGGAAGAGTGCTGGTTGTTCCAAACTTCTTCCACTGAGGGTAATGGAGACTACATGCTTCTGTGAAACTTCAATGCAGCATCATTTTTTTCTGAACTCTTGCCCAGATGTGTGGTTTGATGCAATCCTGTTTCTGAGCTATACAGGCAGTTTGTTTGACCTCAAGGCTTGGTTTTTGCTCTGATATGCATTTTCAGTTGTTAGAACTTTTATTAAGACGCGTGTGCCTTTCCAAATCATACCCATTCAAATTAATTTGCCACAGGATAACTTCACTCAAAGTGCAGTAACATCTACAAGCAATATGAATGCTCCTGAGCTAAATTTCAACTGTCCCAGATAAGGGTATGAATACTTATGCAATGGAATCATTTAAGTTTTTTATTTTAATAAATTTGCAAAGATGTTAAAAACCTGTTTTTGCTTTGCCATTATGGTGTATAAAGTGTAGATTGATGTGGGAAAAAAAGTAATGTAAAGCAGTTTAACATAAGGCAGCCGCATTACAAAATGTGAAAAAATGAAGGGGTATGAAGACTTTCTATAGGCACTGTATATTTATATTTAGCTTTTTTATATATAGGTGAAATAAATTATTATATATATACACACACACACACACACACACACACACACACACACACACACACATATATATATTTAAATGTATGTATGTATAACTGACCCTGGACCACAAAACCAGTCATAAGGGTATGTTTTTTAAATGGAGATTTATTCATCATCTGAAAGCTGAATAAATAAGCTTTCCTTTTTTTTTTTTTTATACATGGTTTGTTATGATAGGACAATATTTGGCCGAGAGACAACTAATCGGAAATCTGGAATCTGAGGGTGCAAAAAAAATCTAAATATTGAGAAAATCGCCTTTAAAATTTTCCAAATGAAGTTCTTAGCAATGCATATTACTAATCAAAAATTAAGTTTTGATATATTTGCGGTAGGAAATTTACAAAATATCTTAATGGAATATGATCTTTACTTAATATCCTAATGATTTTTGACATAAAAGAAAAATCAATAATTTTGAACCATACAATGTATTTTTGTTTTTTTTAACAATATTAAGTTTTTTTAACAATATATTTCTAATTTATTTCAGCTTATATTTTTAGTTTTAGTTAACTATAGCAATGAATAATGAATTGTGACTTAAATTTGCTTAAATATTTTTTTACATCTCCACTTGAAAAAAAAAAAAAAAAAACAGAATATGGGTTTGTAGAAATATGAGGATAAGTAAATAGTAATGACAGCATTTCCGTTTTAGCTGAAATATTCCTATAATATATATTTTGAGATATTTTCTGATTGGCTGCGATTTTCTCATTTCGCCCAACATTTCAGCTTTCAGTGTGGACTGAAAAAATAACTGGCTCCATGAACTTGATTAAGAGACAGTGTAGTGTCCTCAGATTAGTTCAACTCCAATTCAGTTTCACGTTTTCCTCTTCAACTCATTCATTTTAAGTGGATCACACTGCAGGAGACAGTTGGATTTCTCATAATGATTTATAAGTTAATCATCTTCAGTGCTGAGTATTTATGAGTTCATTGCTGGACTGCTATAAATAGCACCTAGTCAAAAATAGACGTCTCTAATGTGCAGAACGCCCGTAAGTCACATCTCGTCTGAGGGTGCAGACAGCATGTGTAGGGTCGCTGTCGGGTCAGGTAAAAGCCCTCAATCCTGAGGGGTCCGAGGTTGCGGTCTGAACGCAGGCACAGTCAGTGTTTAGATGTTGTGTAACTTAAGAAGCGAGAGTTTGATCCCTCGCTGGATCTCGTGTCTGTCAGCGTTCCACTCTTGCACTTTGATGTCTGTCCTAATGAACCCCGGCAACAGGGTGAGACAGACCAGCAGGGCATGTTTTCCTTCATCTTCACATCTCTCTTTGCCATTTAGACAAAACACGTCTAAAAACAAACTCCATCTGTTGAGAGCGTAAACTAATTCTCAAGTGGGAATGTTTTGTAAGTGCCTGTAGTCACGGTGTGCCTGCGGGATGTTGAGTTTGAATGGTTTCTGGCGCGTTCCTCTCTGGGCGGCGGGGTTTTACGGACAGCATTTTCCACCTCACACCGAGTTTTCAATAATCCATTTGCATTTACAAAGCATAGATCACTGTCTGTTTCAAATGGTGCAATGATCTGCACTAGTTCCAGATTCATAAATAGTTGATGTACTGTATGGAAATACTGTAACATCCTACAGTGTTTTCGTTACTCTGCTTTTTCTCATCTTACAAGGATAGTTCATCAAAACATGAAAATATTGTCCTCATTTAGTTATGTTGTTCCAAATCTGTATGACTATTTCTTTTGTGGAACCCATTTGAAACTTCATTTGACCCATTTGACTTCCCTAATGTGACTAGTGATATGATTGTTAATCAACAGGAAAATCTGTTAGATTGGGTTTATTGGAAATTGATTATGGAAAAATTGTCTCTGTAAGATGTGGTTGGTATATATATATCTGTCAGTGTTATATGTATCAGTTATAAAATAGATATTTAATTATGTTAACATTTAGATTATGTTGTGCCATAATCTGATCCTCACTTAGTTAATCTTTAAAAACACTAATAATTTAATAACAATTAAATATTGGATAATCTTCAGTCGTTTTCAAATTTAAATCATGTACATTTAAAATGTGATGCCTTAATTCAATCAGAACATTTAAAACAATGGATTTTATTTTTTAGTGTTTTATTTTTAATGTCTTTTAGAAAGAAAATTCTATAGAATTATAATATTAGCCAAATGTTAAAAATGTAAAATATATATATATATTGGCATTTGGTATCTTCTAGAATTTTAATACTAATTATTTATTACTGAATAAAAGTATTAATTTCTTAAAAAAACAAACAAAAAAAAAAACCTTCTGAACAATAACTGTCACTGTAAAAAAAAAAATATATATATTTTCGGTATCTTCTAGAATATTAATATTAATAATTAATTCATATTAATTATTCATTTATTTGCTTATTTACTAAATTTGTTTGTTTGTTTATTTACGAAAAACAATTGCACAGTAAATTCAGGAACGTGCATTAAAAAGTAAATATGATTTTATGAGTTTGTGTTAACATGAAACTGTTCATCTCATATATCACTTGGGATCACAGTTAGAATGATTCAGATTTTTTTAAAATTTGATTTTGAAAGTGATTCTGTCCCTTTGATATCCCAATTTCCCCTATTAGACATCCAGCGAATGAGGTTTTGATCTCCAAACCAAAGCAATCTGTTTCATCGCAGCTGCCAACAGCTCAGTATTTTTTCCTTCCCAGATCCTGTAGTGAGCAAAACACTGTCAAAGCAAGACGTTACAAATGCACATTTTCTGAATGTCAAAGAGGAACATAATTTTCTTATTTCCCTCAGATCGTCAGATTGGTCTGAAAGCACAGAAGGCAGATGCAGTTCTGGTGGTTCTGGGTTTGCTGCGGCAGAATCCAGAGAACGCCCGGAGAGCCGCGGCCTGTCTTTGGGTTCTCAGAGTCTTCTGCTCCTCTGGTGAGTCAGATCTCACATCAGTTCATTTCTGCCTTCCTAAGCTACACACTACTCATGATTTAAAGTACATGAGATACAGTCAAATAAGCTAAATAGTTGTTCTGACTCAAAAACAACAGTTTTGCTGCAAATATTTTTGTGGAAACCATGATATATATATATATATATTTTATTTCTTTTGTCAGAATTCTTTGAATAGAAACAAGAGCATTTATTTTGAAAAGGTCACATGTAATCAATTAAATGCATCCTTGCTGAATAAAAGTATTAATTTCTAAAAAAAAAAAAGAAACTGAATTGAAAACAGTCATAAAATAGTAGCATCTAAAATAAATACCTAGCTGGTTTCATAATCCAGTTCCATACTAAAAAGAGTCTTGTTCCATTTTTCGACTCTACATGTGTACCTCTGTGGTTTAATATAATTCCCATAAAATAGCTTCTTTTGATGCACATCAGTTCTCGTCTTTGTATCTGTAGTTATTTTCCCATTTTTCATAACACATTTCCAGCTATAAAGTGTTCAGGTGAAATTGCAAACCAAGCATTAGCACTTACTGTGCCGTTTGCTCTAGAACTCCACTATTACCGTATTTATGCACCCGCTGTATTCAAATCTAACATAAAGAAGAATATATTGTGATTTTGCTCTGCATGGGGCAGGGTGAGGTTGGCCTCCACCTTTGATTTACTCTTTGTATGCGATTCCGCCAGTGGAAAATGTGATAACGGGTAATCGGCCATAAAATGCAAATCGACCATTGCTGGTTTTTATTTCAAATGCTTGTGTTTTTGCTGTGTGCAGTGTGAGGTCTGTTTATCAGTTATGTGACAGCTATCCTGTGAATGATAGCGGCGCAGGAAGTTCAGCTCTCAGGTTGTGACAGTGAGAAATGCACCGTTCCAAAAAGGCATCCAAAAGTCTTTTATGCTTTATCATAAAAGTGGAAATATATATATTTTTTGAAACACTAGACGTACAGTCTGCGTACCCTGGGACGCCGAAGAGATTCCGCCGCAGCGAACATCAGTGTTTATGATGCTAGCTAGCCTTGTAGCAAGCACAATGTATTAATAGGAGAAATATCATCTGGGCACATGCCTTGTTTATAAGGGTGAAGTTTGGATTCGGTGGTCTCTTAAAATTCCCCCTTGAGTGTATCCTTGTGGAGAACGATCACCCCTGCACAAGATTGACAGGGGATCCAGTATACGGCACTATGAAATGCAATCTTTTCAGTAGTGTTGGGTTCAGCAATGTTGCAAAGACTTTTTATTGTTGTGTTAATCACATATCTGGTTTTGTAGTGAGCACGGCCGACCTGCTGGGGAAGAACCGAGGGCTGGATGTGGTCTTCAAGCATATATCTCCACACAGCACCAATCACCTACGCTCCATCAAGTGAGTATCACATGTCGTGAGGGTGCGTCATTGGCGTATGCTGATCTTGCCTGAGAGTAAGAACGGTTCTGTGTGCTGAAAGTGCTGGTCATTACATTACTCACACGCTTGCTTACATTAGTCTAAATAAAGAAGTATGCACAACATAGACTGCTCTTATTTCGATATTAAGCTGATTATAATTTATTATTATAAGGTATTAAATATAATATACTTAAACAGACTTAAACCCTGACCCTACCACTATTTTCTTTGCATTTAATTTTTACTGTAGATATTTCTCCATTTTAAATCATGTTGATCATATAAAGTGGCCACATATGGATTAATGCATTTAGAAAAAGACATGAGAGAATTTAAAATGGAGAAATATCTATTTATAAATTTACCCTATTCTAAATTGACCCTACTATTTCTTTATTAATAACAACAACAACAACAATAAAATAATAAAAAAATAATAAAATGCAATAAAAATATACATTAGTACATACAACATGATTATATAACATGAAGTTATACACAATAACCTATATAGTTTGACCCTGCTACATTTTTTTGCAATATCCATTGTTATTATTATTATTATTGCATTATTATTATTATTATTATTCATAATAATATTAATAATAATAATAATAGAACAAAATGCAATATATAATTTTTTAATGCTAAACCCAAATTAGAACTAATGTAAATAACTAATATAGTTTAATAAAATTATTGTTATAATTATTATACGTCTGCCTATTATTATTTATTACACTTCTGCCTATTATTACTATAGTTTAGCCTATAACTACTACTGCTACTACTACGATTAATGTTTTTTTTTATAATAATTATAAATATTTTAACTTGATTAATTGATTTGATTGATTGTTATGTATGATCCAATTTTAAACACCAATATCTGAGTGTGTGGTCCACTAATGTACGGACATAATTTGACTTTCCGTAATATCAAATTCTTTCAACACCAGAAGGTCAGAAGTCTTCTCACAATGCGAGTCTCATGTCTCGCCTGCAGGTGCAACTCCTCTTACCTTGCTATAATAAAGGCCACAACATAATCCTAATGTCCAATCCCTCAAATATTTGTGCTCCAAGGCTGAGGCTTGTTTGTCAAAAATGGCAAGATTATGAGGCCTAGTATTTCTTTTTTTTTTTTTTTAGATTTCAAAAATCGTATCTTGTTTCAGTGAACTTGAGTTTTAGGTTAAGATACTTAGCTACATAATTTCTAAGTGTTTTTTCTGGAGTAATATCCACAAACTTGCTGAACATGTGTTTTCCCTATAAAGGAAAGTGGGTGGGTTCTTTAGAAATTAGCAGGCGACTGTGGGGCTTGTGCGTTTGTTTGCTGCGCCGCATGTGGTGTGACATATTATCAAAGCAGAAATGCTAACACAACCGTAAGATGCATCCGTCGGTGCACTGGCCTTGTATAATTAGTGTCTTATATTGTAACTCATAGATCAAATCCTGTCCTGGGAAATTTGCATGCACAGTACAACTCATTTATAGCAAGCCTGCTCATTGAAATGCTCAGAAGATGCTTGTTTACTGGGGTCTGGCATCTGTGCGCTGCATAGATATGTGTTAGCCGGATGCTGATTGGCAGTTACTAGCCTAACTTGGGTAAACAGTGCTTGACCTGCAGTGACAGGAAATGAATTCCCACATGAAGTGTGCCACACTTGTTGAGTGTGTCCTGATGCTGCACAGAGCAGCAAACCCTGATCCAAGCTGCGTTCTGATTCATAGGGTCCCTAGTGTTCACTGCTCCCTACACACTTTGTAGGGGGAATATCAATAGCACTTCAATTTACAAAATGTGTTCGTGTGGAAGGACCTACAACAACAGCAAACACAGAGAGCACAACATAATATACATGAATGAACGATCTATCTATCTGTCTGTCTGTCTGTCTGTCTGTTGTTTGTTCTGTCAGCCTTATCCATATGTCAGTCATTGGTTCTGTCAGTTGCTCATTTTTTCTTTCTGTTTTATCATTTTATTCATTTGATATGTCTGTAATTCGTTTTGTTTATCATTGGTTCTGTCATTGTTTCATTTTATTATTATTATTATTATCATTATAGAGGTTGTTGCAGAAACACTAGTGTGCTGGTATGCCTGTCTGCACTAGTCCCTGAAGCACCAGGCTATCTCGCCTCATTCTCTTGTTAATTTGGTGCTCACTGCCAACAGGTTAAGTAAAGCATCAGTGTCTAATTGACGGCCTGACCAATTAGTGGCCAGAGCTTCTCCTGCTCTTAAATCGGAACTAAAGACTAGAGTTAATCAATGCCTCTGCGAGTCAGTGCGATAACCTAAGGACCCTCTCTGGCTGCTTAACTCCAGAAGCACAGCTCTGTGAGGCAGATAAAGTCAAATTAAACTGCAATATTGAATGTAAGACTAGAACTGGATTGCACCCATATCTGATACGTGTGTTTGCCGGCTTGGTGCACATGCAGGTTTTCTTCTCTAGTGCGTCCATGTCAGGATTCCCACAGGACAGGAAGTGTACAGGAGAGCGAGAATTGTAATTAGATGGCGTTCTGCTGTAATCCGCTGTGTGTGTGCAGGGAGCTATCAGAAACCCGATATGGAATCGGTCCAGTTTTCCGACAGTTGGCAGGAGTACGTACAGCGCCCTCTCTAGGCTCTCTACAGTTACCTGACGGGGCTTGTCTGATGCCAACAGCATGTGTGCGCCGTTTTATCTGCCAGATGATGATATTTGCAACCGTTTTGAGATCAGAAAGTCTTTCACTTTAATGTTTCAGATTTCCAGAAGAAGGAAATGTATCTGCCAGTCATTGTAATGCACCTCAGTACTATACAAAGTTTGGTTTTGATTTCTTTCCACGGCTCTAAAGTGCACAAGATGTCACCATTAAAATGCAATTACCATTACGCATGTTACATATTTTCAATAATTATTCATAATTATGCATTAATAATTAGACAAACTATATTATTATAGTTAGAATACAAAACTATTTATCTATAAATATATAAAGTTAACTCTTTCCTCGTCAGCATTTTTTTTTTAAGTTGGCAGCCACCGCCAGCATTTTTGATCAAAAGTTTATCGGCAACCAACATATGTTGTTGTATGAATATCTGAAAATGCTGTCAAAACAAAGAACGGAGCCTCTGCTTTAAAAAAAAAAGTTTTATTCTTGCTTCACACAATCTTCTTTTTAATCAACACTTGAATGAGGATTATGCTTCTTGAAAAAAGCAACATTTTGAACAAAAAAACTGAGAACATCGCATTTTTGTAAAAGTCTACGTCTGGATCAGATTCCGAACGATGATCGAAACACAAATGGAATAGGCAGATTTGATTTATATGCTGTTTAACGTTTGATGGTCGTGTTATTTTACATATGCATCTGTTTACATACGCGATCGCTCGTTTCTCCTTCACCGTGTTTTAAGACATTTAGTACTCTTTCAGATGCCTAATAGCGCCTCCTACCGTACACAAGGTGAAAATGGAAAATTCTCTCAATGGCGGGGAAAGCGTTAATAATAATATTAAAGGGATAGTTCACCAAAATGTTTTAATTGTCATCATTTACTCAAGGTCTACCAAACCTGTATGGGCTTCTTTTTTCTATTGAACACAAAAGAAGATATTTTGAAGAATGTTGGTAACCAGACAGTTGACGGTTGCCATTGACTTCCATAGATTTTTTTTTTCTTCCATACTGTGAAAGTCAATGGCTACCATCAACTGTTTAGTTACCAACATTCTTCTTTTGTGTTTGGAACTTGAGGAGATAAAGGAATAAAAAACAACTGGAATAAAAAATTACAACTTTTATTTTGGGGTGAATATTATAATAAATAAATCAAGTCTCAAGTATTAATATTAATACATTATTAATAAATGCAGTAAAAATAGTAATAATAAATACTTTAATGCTAAATGCATTATTATTGTTATTATTATTAGAATTATATTACTATCATTTTATTTGTGTTGTTATTCCTATTTATATTAATATTTATTTAACTTGGTTTATTA